>OZ010642.1:2027662-2627662 GCA_963932165.1 Pimpla rufipes | reverse complement strand
GAAGACTCAACAGTAGAGAGATTTGCCTCGATTTCGTCGAGCTTGTAGTCTCGGTACAGTTAAAGTAAATTTGGGATTTTAGGGAGAATTTCGAACACTTCTCAATGACAGAAAAATCATTAAAAATTAGGCTTATGGGAGGTATTGCAAAAATTGATTTTGCGTGATAACATTTTATTCACAAATTAACGAAAGAATGAATTTTACATCAAATTACCAGGCAACCCAATTTTCTTTTGTAATAAAAATGATTCATTATTTTTTCCTGATACGTATAATTTTTTTCTGAATTTTGTCTAGCTTGCTTCAAATTACAGTTTTCAACCTTAATCTCGTCTAAAAAACGCAATAAAAAAAATTAGACAAAATTTCGAATAAAATCAAACATATTAAAAAAAAAGAATAATTATTATTTGTAAAAAGTTGGGTTTCCAGGTAATTTGTTGAGCAATCCATTTTTTCGTTAATACGTTAATAACATTTTAATATAATTATTATGCAAAATCAATCTTTGCAGCACCCCCCAAATGCCTAATAATTTTTAAATGATTTTTAACTCATTGAGAAGCGTTCGAAATTCCGTTAAAACCCCACGTTAAGCCGGACTGTACCGAGACGACAGCATTAATTGCGTTTGAGTTGCAATTACTCGTCGATTCTCTGTGTGCAAAGCTGCAGCAGCAGCAGCAGCAGCGAGCGGTGCATAACGTGCGTGGCGCAGTCGATCGGCACCGGGGATCGAGGTCGCCGCAGAGCCGCGGCGTTGCTAAGCCGCGTTGATGATTCGTCGCGCGCGTATTATAATTTATAAACGCTCGAGAGCGCGGCGGCCGCCGCAGCTCGGGAAATGCCCCTTTGGCTCGGGGTAAAATTACCCCCGGTGGCCGAGAGAGCGCAACCCCCTTTGGCCTGCCGCTTCTACTCCGCGGCGCTGTCGCCGTCGGCGTTGTTGCTTGACTATCGTATTGTCAAGGTTTCCAACACAAGCGGCGACCTCGCGTGCAGCCGGCTGGAGAAAAATAGCGTCGCCGCCGCGGGGATGAACCGAGAAACTCCTCGAGGGTGAGCTGCACGAGACGCGAGAGCTTTTGCGTCTTCCTCGACGCTCAAGTTTCTTATCTCAGTCCTTAAGGTAGTCTCGGCGAAGTCCCGTCAAATGTGAGTTTCGGATGATGTTGAAGTTTGCATCGTTGGAATATGCAACGAAATTTAGAAAAAATATTAATTCTTGTTAACCCAGATGATGAAATTAGGTATAAGAAGTCGTCGTATCAATTAATTCCTACGATGATTTTTTTATCGCTAATTTCATCATTTGGGGTAATTAGAAATAATTTTTTTTTCTGATTTTTGGTACATTCCAATGATGCAAACTTCAACATCATAGTTTCCGGGGGAATTTCGAAGACTTTTCGATGAGATATTAATCTGAAAAAAATCAAGCTTGTAGAAAGTGCTGAGAACATTGATTTTGCATTATAATAATTCAAAAATGTTATTAATAATTAATATAAAAAAATGAAACATTCAACAATTTACCCAGGAACCCAACTTTTTTTGTGATGAAAATTATTCATTCATTTTTCTGAACAAGTACGAATTTTTTCAGAATTTTGTCTAATTTTTAAAATTGGCTGTTTTCGCCGCTCATTTTGCTTAAAGAAACGCAATTTAAAAAAATTAGACAAAATTCTTTAAAAATTCATACGTATTCAGAAAAATTAATGAATAACTTTCATCAGAAAAAAGTTGGGTTGCCGGGTAAATTGTTGAATAATTCAATTTTTCATCAATTTCTTAATAACAATTTGGAATAATTATTATGCAAAATCAATCTTTTGAGCACCTTCCACATGCTTGACTTTTTTCAGATTATTATCTCATCGACAAGTGTTCGAAATTTCCCCCGAAACTCCCATTTGACGTGACTGTACCGAGACTACCTTAAGCGCCAGAAGTCCCTCCGCTCGTTTCTTCCTCATTTTCCCGTCATCGAGAAAAAAATATTCCTCGCGAGTTAATCCATTCCCTCGGTGGCGACAATGGCGACTCGAGCTTCCCGAGACTTTGGCGAACAGCTGCAAAAATATAACTCGGGTCAGACAAAGTTTTTTCATTCCTCTGTACACGTTTTTCTTTTTTTTTTTTCATCGACACCGCCGTGTACAATTTTTTTAATGAACCCGACGAAATTCGTGGCGTCGGAGAAATTGGAAAAACGTCGAAACGTCTTTCTTGAAGTCGGAATTGGCGATTTCGAAGTCGGGCGGAGAGCGACGGGGGTGACTCAGCGGTTTTGCACGCTTATAACTGACCTTGCTCAACGAGCGTGAGAAATATCGGTGTCAAGGCGAGGGAAGGACTTGCGATGCTAATCACTGCGCCGCCACCGAACTCGCCTCGCCTTCGCTTCAGCGTTTTACAGGTGGCGTTTGCGATGCTTCGTGGTCGTTGGGACGAGTTTCGCGGTGTCGATGGAGAACCGGGCTGGTGTGTTGTCCGCCTGCCAACCGGCCAGCTCGTTCCCGTTTCGCCCTCGACGACGATTGATGTTCCTCTCCTTTCCTTGGCTGACTCCACCCTTAACCATCCAAACGGCCGGTTGTCTCTCCTCGCGCGTCATTAGCGGATGACGGCAAATTAATTCACGATTCATGCGCTGTGAGCCGCGGAATTTGCGACATCTTCATCTAGCCTAATAACTTCCAAGAAATGCACGTTGAGGGGACCTGGCGAAGAGTTTATTCATAATAATAAGAACCACTTTTTTGTTCACCTGTGAAAAAATTTGAAATAATTCTGTTCTTTTGGGATTGCAGCAAAGGATTTTTTTGTCATTTGACCCACAGGTTGGGTCAACCGGTTCTATCAAAATCGTATTTGAGGGTTTTACATTCTGCGTGTGATTCAGAAAAAACTGCTCGAAGGTTTGATCGTCGCTGCTTCTCGTTCTCTTCGCAATTACACAGCGCAATTCTATGTAATTGTAATTCTTCAAATTTCAATTGGAGCGATTTTCGTTTAAATCGAAACTTAAAAAAAAATCGCGTCCCGAGTGCCAACATTATTTCAACGTTTCATAACTTTGTACATAACTCTGACTTTACGGGCCTCAAAAAAAAAAAAAAAAAAAAAATATAATAATAATAATAATAAAAAAAAATAAAAATAAAAAATCGCTCCAACTAAAAGTAAAAGTGAATCCTTTGAACAGTGAATCACGCGTATAGTCTAAAACCTTCAAACATAGTTTTGATGCAACCGGTGGGTCTAGTGACAAAAAAAAACTTTTAATATCATCCTACAAGAATATAAATATTTCAAATTTTTCCCTCAGCAAGGAAAAAAGTATTTTTTCCTTCCAATAAAAACAAACTTTTTTAGTCTAACTCGTCCCCCTTAAATAAATAAAAGACTAAATAAACCTACACAATATCTGAAATCACCCGCGTAAATTCCATAAAATTTCGATTTTCCTTCCACGAGCTCGAAAAATTAAATAAAAACACGTTTCACGAGCGTTACGACCGCAGCATTCGAGCTGCAGCGAGGCGAAACTTTTCACATAGTTTCTGCGTTGTTCGCCCGCGTTCCGAAAAACTTTTCTCCACCAGGAAGATCAATCACTACGGTCGCAACTCGTTCTCCTCGTTCGGCGGCCGTAAGAGGTGGAAGACAATGAGGAAGCGATGTAAAAGATACGACTCTGTTGGGTTTCCTCCCGGCTCCCACGATTCTTCTCGTTTCTTGTTTTGACTCGGGGGCCATTCTCTAATTTCCTCGGAGACGCTCCTCGTTTTATCTCCAACGTTGTGCGCGGCGCAAAGTGGAACGGCTTCGACCTACATGTCGTTCCTGGTCTCAACAGCTCGAAGGGACTCGTTGAACAATGGTCGAGTCTCCGATGATCTCCGTGTCTCAAAAAAGCTCCCGCTATCCGGCTGTACAACCCGCGTTATCCTCGTGTATTTTCTTTCGATTTCGCCTCGAGCTCCAATTCGGTCTCTCCGGGTCGTCTGGCGAAAACGTTTGACACGAGGAAACCGCTCGGCCGTTTTACGACATAAAATAGATATTAAATGACACAATTATAAATTGATAATGTGGCAATTTCAACCAGGAGATACAGGATGATTTAAATAAGGCTTTTAAAAGCTTTTCCATACCCAAGGAAAAGGAGCTAAATATACGTCACAGAGACGGAAGGAAATAAATTAAGAGGAGGATTTTGCTATTCTGCCTGCAGGTCGAACTTCTCTTTCTGACTACTTTAACACCTGGGAGTTTACGTTCCGTTTTGTCATTTTTTTGCAGGGCGACTGCGAGGAGATTTTTCGTCGTTTGTGAGAAAGATGAGAAAAAAAATAATAATGAACCCACCTGTAGAAGTAAGAACAGCCTCTGACGCTGTTGTGGGAAAAGTGTTCGGCGTTCTTCTCGTTTCCGAAGTCCTCGAGGGGATCCGACCAGAGAAGATCGCACATGGGACCGAACGCCGGTGGCTCTTTGAACCTGTCCAACTGTAACAGAAATAATATCATTTTAAAAAAGTGAATAAATAAATAAATGAGTAACTGGAACAGTGAAAAAAAAGTACTTATATTTCGCTATCAAGGTGTACATTTTGAGGCACAAAAAATTACTAGGCAACCCAACTTTCTTTTTGTAATAGAAATGATTAATTATTTTTTCCGAATACGTATAATTTTTTTCAGAATTTTGTCTAATTCGCTTCAAATTACGGGTCTCATCCTAAATTTCGTCTAAAAAAAAATTCAACAAAATTTAGAAAGAAATTAAACGAAATTCAGGAAAAAATTAAATAAAATTCAGAAAGAAATTAAACAAAATTCAGAAAAAATCATACATATTCAGAAAAAATCATACATATTCAGAAAAAAAAATAATTTTCATATTTTTTTAAAGTTGGGTTTCTTCATTTTCATTTTTTAAAAAAGAGATCGCAAATGGGGCCGAACGTTGGTGGCTCTTTGAACCTGTCCAATTGTAACAGAAATAATTTCATAAAAAAAATGAATAAATAAATAAATGCGTAACTGGAACGGCAGAATAAAAATTACTCATATTTCGCTACCAAGGTGTATATTTTGAGGCACAAATAGCGAGCACGTTGGTAGCAATTAGTGTGCTCCGCTCTGTGTGATAAATAGTCGGCAGCGGACCGACTCGCGGCCTCCATTAGCCGGACCCGGACGTGTCAATATTACAAGAATAATCGCTGAAAACGTTCCGCAGCCTCGCAACAACTTTGCCATTTTTTCCGCCTTTTAAAAATTCAACGAATTTTTATTTTTTCATCCACCAACGCGAGGAATAAAAATTCTGGTCTCGCGGCTCGCATAATTAATGACGACTTCTGTGCGCTAAAAATTAGTCGAATCGCCAGTGTTTCATTTTATTTCCGCAGTTATTCGTGATAGTGCTTGTAGGGTAATCAGAGTTGTAAGTCCCTAATTTTTATGGAAGTAAAATTGATGGCGCAATTGGATTTGTAATTATGTTTTTGTAATAATAACTCGTGATGATTGTAATATGATGTGTAAACTTTTAAATAGAGGGAAGAAATATTAATTTCCCATAAACCTTCGTGGTAATCTTATTGAAAAAAATTGAAAAATACTGTTAATGCATTGCGAAAATAATGGAGGTTCGTGCTTGTCAATTTTTCTCACAATTTCTAGCAAAATTTAATGAAAAATTCGGGGTTTTTTTACAGCTATTCAGAAGTTCACGTATAATTTTATAATCATCAAAGGTCGACGGTGTAAAATCGAAATTGGAAAATAAACTGTTGTGTACACTTTAATTCTTAGGAATTAAAAAAATTCTCTATTCTTTTAATTCTTAAGAATTTAAAAAATTCTTGATTCTTTTAATTCTTAAGAATTACAAAAAATCTCGATTCTTTTAATTCTTAAGAATCAAAAAAATTCTCGATTCTTTTAATTCTTAAGAATTAAAAGAATCGAAATTGAAAAACAAACAGTTGAAAATAAACTTTCATTGGTAAGAATTAAAGCTTACAGTTTAATCGAACAGTTTAGTTGTAAGAATTAAAATCTTAAGAATTAAAATTAACACAACTGTTTATTTTCCCATTACTTCAAAGTAATGTGGGACTTACAACACTCGAGTGCAATAATAATGCTCGACTGATAATAATAAAACGGGGCGTCGAGCGTTGTGTAAACCCTGACGCCACTTGTGGATACAATTCCGGGGCCGTTTTCCGTCTTCGGCTCTCTGCAAATAACTGCGAACTAATTAGTCCACACCTGGAGAGCACACAGAGACTCGTCATCGGGTGGTATAATCGGGCGCCCGGCGGCGCGTCGCATCCGCGGCGCGTTTCCCTGTTATTTATAAACTAATGTGACTGCGGGTTGCAGGCGAGATACAGGCGGGGATTACAAGCGGTATAGACGGCGTCGAGGCGCGCGGATAATGCGAAGCCGGCTTTGGCGGCTGCGCGACGCTTGATCCAACATTTAATATTTAGCTCGAGATGGCCGCGACGTCGTCGTACCAACCGAGGCAATAAATACGAACGTATTTCAATCTTAATCCCCGGGCGTAATCCACAGATCCATAAACCGACGCGAACCAATAAGGACGTCCGATATCGTCTTTTCCCCCCGCGGCGCCTACAAGATTCTTTTTTATCGATGCGAAAACTAATCTCGGACGACGACTTAACGTCTGGTGAACTGAGCAAAAAAATTACTTGAATCAATGACATTTTTTTAACGGGTACAATAATTTTTTTGGGAGATACGATTTATTGCAATAAAATTGAATTTAGTGTAAAAAAACTGAAATAAATGACACTTTTTTCGATAGCCCCAATATTTTTTTATTCGATACAATTTATTAGAATAAAATTGAATTGAATCACTAAAAACTGTAATGAATGGGACTTTTTTCATAACTCCAATAATTTTTTTAGTCAGATTAATTTATTAGAATAAAATTCACAGTGCTCGAAAAAAATAGAATGATAAAAAATAGTTTCATAAAAAAAATTCAATTTTATTTCAAATTGTAAAAAAAAAATTATTGGAGCTCTTGGAAAAAAATTGTCATTTATTTCAGTAATGAATGACCCTTTTTTTAACAGCTCCAATAATTTTTCTTGTCACATTAATTTATTAAAATAAAATTCCCATTGCTAAAAAAATTCGAGTGGCAAAAAGTAGTTGGATTAAAAAAATTTAATTTCGTTCCAAGGTGAACAAAAAAAATTATTGGAGCTCTTGGAAAAAATGTGTCATTTATTTCAGTAATGATTGATACTTTTTTAATAGCTCCAATCATTTTTTCCTCACATTAATTTATAAAAATAAAATTCCCATTGCTCGAAAAAATTCGAGTGACAAAAAGTAATTGGATAAAAAAATTCAATTTAATTTCAAGTTGAACAAAAAAATGACAGCAGCTCTTGAAAAAAATTTGTCACTTCTTTCACTAATTTTCTTCCGTTACATTTCCTGAGTAACATTTTTTTTTTCTTTTTCGTCCACGATGTCGTCGTTATCCGCGCGCTTGTAGATCGAGTTGTGATTGGCACTGAATATTTGAGCTCTCGGGACGCTCCGCTTACCGCGATTGATTCATCGTGTTTATGTTTCTGTCCACATTGGGGAGCACGTTGATCCCGGGGATCTTTGCTCTCTCGCATCGCGCGCTGTATATACGCCGAGCCGTAAAGCAAACACGAAATTCGCCGGGGCTGGTATGACACCGCAGACGATGCCGAAACCGTCGCTCGCGCGTCATTACGATGGATCCGGTGGCATCACCCGGGGTTCACCTTCGTTTCCAGCCCAACTAATGAGTAGTTTGCCCCTCGATACGCGCCGAGTTATTGGCGCTTCGTCAACTCCAAGATACACATCGACACTGCAACATCGACTGCCAACCTCAACCTCAACCTTAACGTTGTAATTATTATCATTATTTTACAATAAACCTCGAGGGTCAAACGGGTGATATTTGCCACGCGAAAATATCTTCAACCGCGAGTTTGCCACGCGAAAACAGTCGCAGCAATTCCGAAAACTTGACAAAAGCTGCGGAGAAATTTGCACGTCGCTCGTTAACGTTTTTCGTTTTCCTATTTTTTTGCGAAAGTTTTTACGAAAAACGGGTGGAAATTATGAAAGTTGCGGAGTAAAACTTTGCACATGGATCCCTCGTTAACTTCTATTTAATTTTTTTGATAAAAAGTTTGAATTTGAATTTGTCAAAATTGCAAAAGTTACAAAGCTTTGCAATTTTTTTAGACTGCATTTCTACAGTAGACCAAATTCTGTGTTCTACCAATTTTTCCACCGGTGTTAAATTCGCTGCAAAAAATAGCAGCCGCAAAAAAAAAAATCGTCACAGCAAAATTAATTTATAGCCACGATAATTTGGACCTCGAGGTTCATCACGAAAAAAAGAAAAATTAATTACAATTTTCACGGTATCTACCGTGGCGTAATTTCAAAGCGCCGGGAGTGTCGTACAAAATTTGCGGTACACGAATGATAAAAAAAAATTCAATTTTATTTCACATTGTAAAAAAAAAAAAAATTATTGGAGCTCTCGGGAAAATTTGTTCAACGGTATTAAATTCGCTGCAAAAAAATATTGCAGCCTAAAATAAAATCGCCTTAGCGAAATTGATTTATAGCCACAATAATTTGGACCTCGAGATCATTGCAAAAAAAAAAAGAAAGAAAAATTAATTACAAATTGTAATTACTATTACTATTTTGTATCAATCGTATTGACCGTGGCGTAATTTTAAAGCGCCGGGAGTGTCGTAAAAAATTCGCGAAACACGAATGATAAAAAATAGTTTGATAAAAAAAAATTCAATTTTATTTCACATTGTAAAAAAAAAAAAAAATTAATGGAGCTCTCTGGAAAAAATTTCCAACGGTGTTAAATACGCTGCAAAAAAAAATATTGCAGCCTAAAATAAAATCGCCTCAGCGAAATTGATTTATAGCCGCAATAATTTGGACCTCGAGATCATTGTGAAAAAAAAAAAAAAAAAAAAAAAAAAAAAAAAAAAAAAATTAATTACAATTTTCACGGTATCGACCGTGGCGTAATTTTAAAGCGCCGGGAGTGTCGTAAAAAATTCGCGACACACAGTTAAGTCCGGTGCTCGGCAGCCGTTGCCGGTGCTTCGGTCACCGCGCTATGGGGGCCGTTATTGCCGCAGCCACCGCGTCGCGGTGCAGAGCGAAGACGATCCCGAGAGCCTTTTTGGTCGTATATATTTTTTTTTCTTCTCCCTCCTTCCCGAACTGCCGAACTTAATGACCGTTTCACTCGGCACTTCGCTCTCTCGCCGAGCAACACGGATAATTAAACAACTGGCGCGTAACTGGGTTTACGACACGGCGACACATTGCACGTTGCCCGGTCGTCGGGTCGACCAGCAGCGGCTTCTCCGCTGAATCGTTATTCTCGAATTGAAGCCTCAACAACGTCTCCTGGTCTTCTCTACGTCTCATTTTCGTCAATTTAAGAATTTAACAATTCGTAGATTTAAAATTAAATATTCCAAAATCTCAATGCAAATTAAAATTCACTCAGCGATGTCCGTGGAAATTTAGAAATTAATTTGTGTCTTTGGGCTCGAATTGGGCAGTCGAAAATGTGGGTTGACAGAATAAATTGAATAATTAATTAAATTTCGAATAAACAATTAAATTTTTGTTTTAATTATAAGAAACATTAGTGATTGGCTTAAGCGGATTGCAGACGAAAATTTAATACAGACACCCAATTGGTTTGTTGCTCACTAATTAATTTTATATTTTTTTCCACGTTATTTTCCTTGTTTCAGAACCGACTGATTTAAATTTACGACCG
The DNA here is from genome assembly GCA_963932165.1 of Pimpla rufipes. Lineage (NCBI taxonomy): Eukaryota > Metazoa > Arthropoda > Insecta > Hymenoptera > Ichneumonidae > Pimpla > Pimpla rufipes. The sequence continues at coordinate 2,617,771 of OZ010642.1, read as the reverse complement.
TGTAATAATTTTGATTGAAATTAATTGACCTAATTGATTCGTTAGAGCGAATTGTGGGAGCAGCAAAATTATTATAGTTTGCCGCTCTAACCGTCGTAACTTCACCTCCGTCCCAATGTGCAACCCTTAAGATACCCCAGAGACGAAACTCGCAACTCCTGTCCCCGCGACTTCTGTGTGTCTCTCGCGAGTTTGGACAGCTTGAAAAATTTCTGCCGCTGCTGGCGGCGCGGATGACAAGTCTCGTGAGCTAAAGAGGAACACCAGGACGGAGAGAAAAACGTGAGAAGGATACGGGACACACTGCGTGTCAGCTCCGAGCGCGGCGAAATGAAATTCAACGTGGCGCATTCGCCTCATTTCCCTAATGGAATGTTTCGTGTGGTGGTTACACTTGGACCGAGCGTGAGACATTTCGCGCTAGTATTACGATTATTACGCTGGTTCTTTTTTTTTACGTCGAGAAGACGGAGGCTTCACATTTGTCCGTGAATTAGGCGATAAATTTGCGTCAACGTGGAGCATAAACGGCTGCGGCGCCCAAATAACCCCGATAATTTTTTTTTTTTTTTTTTTGAATCAATCGGTTGGTTGACCCAACTAATTTGGGTGTTTGGATTTAACCATTTAACCAAACCAGTGTCGACCACCCACAGTGAGAAAAATATATGGAAAATATTCCAAAATATATGCAAAATATTCTAAGCCCACAAAATCCCTACAAACCAGGTCAGAGTTATAAATTCTCATTAGTTTAAGGAAATGGTAAAGTATGGTTTTTTTTCTAGGAGTGATTTAACAATAATAACCTGAAGTAATTATAAAATGATGTGTGAACTTTTGAATAGCTGCATAGATACCTGATTTGCAATAAATATTGTGAGCAATTGTGAAAAGTAATGCATTAACCGCATTTCTTCATTCTCTTCCAGAAAAAATGATCGTGAAATTTTATCGAGAATATCTTACTATTCTCAATCAGTAATCACAAAACCAATTGTATCATCAACTGTATTTCCAAAAGATTTAGGAATTTACAACCGACCAGGTCAGAGTTATAAATCCTCATGAATCTAAGAAACAAATATTAAAGCATGGTTTATTTTCTAGGAGTGATTTAACAATAATAACCTGCAGTGATTATAAAACGATGTGTGAACTTTTGAGTAGCTGCATAGAAACCTCATTAACAAAAAAACAAAAAAAAAAACAAAAATTGTGAGCAATTGCGAAAACTTATGTATTTCTCCATTTCCTTTAAAAAAAATGTCCACGAAATTTTATTGAATAAGGAATAAGTATTCCCTGCAGCCATTCAAAAATCTACAAATCACATAAGAATCACTGCACATTATTATCAATCAGTAATCAAAAAACCAATTGTATCACCAACTCTATTCCCAAAACATTAATAAATTTACAACTGGCAACCAAATCAAATCAAACCACCCAAACCATTTGCCACGAGCAACCAAATAAAAATGGCAAAAACCTCCCAAAGTTGCTCCAACTTAAAAAAAACTCTACGCGCGACGTTAATCATCACGTGGGCCGTCGTCGCCGTCACCATTCCCCAATTCCAGGGCCAACAGAGTGCAGAGGATTAAACACCCGAAGCTCCGGCTGCGATATATCCACACAAGCCCGGCGACCCGGGTGTGTCAGATGGCGTTGCTGATAATTCGGAAGTCATGTGTCTGGTCTAATGCCCGCCGACATGTGTGCCTCGTATTTTCATCTGTCCTGTCTCCACCCATTCGTTTCGTCGCACGTGGCCTTGTCGACCATCCTTGCCGGGGTATATTCGTCGACCCGGCGAATATCCGTCCAGCGTTGGTGAGAGAGATTCGTGGGTATTAGCCGTACGCCACCCTGGAACACGCTCGCCCGGTTCCTCGGCCCAGATCATCGTCGACTCGGCCGTCCATAGCCCGGAGAATGGAGACCAGGAGACCTCGGGAGTTGCAGAAGCTGAAGCGGCGGCGAGGGTAGCATCAGCAATTCGCCCAACATCGTCGAGGGAGAACGCAGACTGCGCCGGACGAAATGTAAATTGGGAGAGCTTTCACGGAATCCTGGAGCCATATCGCAATTACGAGGCAGCACCGGAGTTGCCGACGGTGTCTATGAACGCTGAGTTTTGGCTGTGGATGGAAACACGTATGGTCATCGATCGGGGGGTTTGTTATGGTGTGTCACGGTGGAAGCGTTTGTGAAGAGCCTTTGGGGTCTTTTGAGGGTGGGGAATTATGAGCCATGGGGTTGGGAACCATTTGCAGGCATTTGTGAGCATTCATTGGGAGGCAGTGATTCGTGGCCTGGGGTGATTTAATTATGTGGGAAGGGTTTTGGTTGGTGAGTGTTTTTTTTTGGGAATGTTTTTGGAGTTTTAGGAAGGAGAGGAATAGTGCTGCGTAAATTGTTACTGGTACCATAATTTAATTGCTGGTTGCACCATGGAAATAAAGTATGTATGAAAATAAGGGATGTGGAACTTTTGGCCGAAAAATATATAATAAATATATTTTTGTGTATTCGTGGCCTGGGGTGATTTAATTATGTGGGAAGGGTTTTGGTTGATGAGTTTTTTTTTTGGGAATCTTTTTGGAGTTTTAGGAAGGAGAGAAATAGTGCTGCGTAAATCGTCACTGGTAGCATAATTTAATTGCTGGTTGCGCCATGGAAATAAAGTATGTATGAAAATACATATATAAGGGATGTGGAACTTTTGGCCGAAAAATATATAATAAATATATTTTTGTGTATTTAAGATATATCTCAGATATATCTCATTAAATATGTTCGGTGGATATATAAAATATATATAGCGGATACAAAACTTTTCGTGATATCATGATTTCTGAATTTTTCACCGAATTTTTGAGCCGGAAGTCAAGTTGCGTTTTTCGCGAAAAAAAGAAATTTGGATTTCGTAAAGCTTGGACGGCAATTTTACGTTAATTATCTTAGTCACTACAACCTGCTAGTAATTTTATATAATTCATATATCTTGAATATAATTTATTTCCATAGGGCTGGATTATTCATCTTTGTAGGAACTACAGAATCATCATCGCCCTCTCGACGTTAGAGTCGACAACCAATTTTTCACGTACAAAATCACCAGTCGCTGACTTTCTTTCTTCGGATCTTCCAACGAAATTGATATATCGCTCCACCAAATGCATCGCGATATTATTAGACGAATTTCAAGGATCGGCGACGATCGTCGAATTAAGGCGCCGAAATACTTTTGACAGGGCGCTTTGACGAATTATCGAAAATAGATTTGGCCAAAGTGCCGTCACTGAAGGCCGAGGCGGACAGCCGGAATGACAGACAGAGAGATGTGACAAAATGTGGGTCCGTCTCGTCACCCTTGGTCGAAGCCGAAACCGACGTGTCCGAGGCGACGAATCAGCGGCGAGGCGAGAATTTAAGCTGTTCGAGGGATGCGAGGCGAACGGTGGGAGGGAAAGACAGAGCGATGAGATAGAGCGAAGAAAGGAAGAACGGAAGTTGGCGGTCCGAGCCCACGTTATACATACCGCACCGGGCAATTCGCGCATTTGGTATTCATATCGCTCCAGCGGCCCGGCAAAACCTGCGCGCCCTAACGTAAACGCACGGAATAATACATGGCCGGGCGCGAGCTGCCGGAACAAGTCCTGCTCTCGGACTCTGCCAGCCAGACGCCCACCGGCTTCATCTTCGCTTCCTCAAGGATATATCGGGCATACATTCGGGGCCAAAAGTCTCCAGGAAATTCTACTTGGGACTTCGCGAAGAGAGAAAAATCTGGGAAAATAATTAAAGGCAATGAGAGATTTGATTTTATATCAGGGTTGTAAATCCCTCATTTTTATAGAAATAAAATTTATGGTATAATTGGCTTTGTAATTAAGTTTTTATAATAATAACTCGTGATGATTATAATATAATGTGTAAAACTTAAAAAATATTTATTTCCCATAAATATTAATTTCTCATAAAACTTCATGGTAATATTATTGAAAAAATGGAGAAATTCTGTTAAAGCATTGCGAAAATAATGGAGGACATTTTTCTCACAATTTCTCCATTTTTTCAGGAAAATAACCATGAAATTTTATTCAGAATAAATATTCTTTGCAGCCATCACAAAATGTACATATTATGATATAATTACTCCATGTTACTATTATTAATTAATAATTGCAAAACCAATAGCGCCATCAACTTTATTTCTAAAAGATTCAGGGATTTACAACTTTGCTTTAGATGATGCTGATAATAGCAAAAATATTTATTTCTTCTTTAATTTCTTTACTCGTCTATCAACAATTCAATTTATTTTTACAAAAATCCAAATCTCTTAGTGCCTGCAGTGTCTAATTTTTTAGAATATTTGTAGAATTTTCTCTCAAAGGAAAAAAAAAACGATAACTAAAAATTTCCAATCGAATTCCGTCAATCAGTTCATATTCATATCTTGGTGCCAGTGTTGATTTTTTTCGACTGATTTTCTCTTGTCCCGAAGATGCGGAAGTTCCGATCGAATCGAACTCTCGATTCTGCCTGTATGCGCGATCCTCAAAGCTACCCGCATCAGTGTCCATCCTCCTCGGTCCTCCCTCACGCCTTCCGACATGAACCGCTGCTCATGTATATTGTATCCCGATTCCATTGCCACGGTATACAAGATTTTGCTCTTTCTCGGCGAAGCTGTCGGGTCCCTCGTCGTCCAGCTTCTTGTCTCATCTTGATCGACGCTGCGTTCTCCAGTTGTCTCGATTTTGCAGACCAAAAAAAAATCCGCGGTAGCTTTTTTCATCGTCTAAAAGTCTCGCGGAGTGACGTAAAGACCCGACAAGCGTTGGCCACTGCAAGAGGAGGTAAGAATGGAGACTTAGTCAAGAGAAAAACATTGAGGCAGGGAAGAAGAAAAAGCCAAAGGGAAGAAAAGACAAGAAAAATAAGACAGAGACATAAAAAAGAGATAAAGAGGGAGCAGTGGAAACAAATGGGAATAAAAGAGAAGAAAGAGCTGGACTATAAGTACCAACCTGCACAGTGGCAGGTGCAAGAGTATTTTTCTCGTGCAGCCCCAGCGCTACTTTGCCAAAGTACTGGGCGCAGTTGGAGGTGGAAGCACGAAGGGAGAACCAGAGAAAGAAGAGGAGAAAGGAAAGAGGAAAAGAGAGGCAGGATTTTCCAGTGCGCAGGGCACGAATTCTCGGTGAGGAAAGAGCTTCGAAGCTCCCGAGCAGCTCGCCATGCGAGCTGGATGGACACACGGGGATAACCGAAAGGGGAGCCTTTTCTCTACTCGAATCCGGCATGGATAATATGCTGGTTGGACGGTGTATTCACGTTCCACGCTCGAAGAGCGGAGCTTATGGCTTAGCTCTTTTTTGGGGCGAGGAAACGCGCTCGGTGAACCCCGAGGTCCAGGCTCGGGTAAACGCAGCGACTGATTCTGTCGTCTCCCTCGGATTGCAAAATTGTGCACAGCTATTGGCCGGTTATCGAGTCGACGGAACCGACGATTGGAAAGCTTCGACAGGTTTCGATAGATAATCGGATTTGTGGACTGCGAGAAATTTGTGAATTTTGAGGGATCGGTGAGTTACCAATGACTGATCAACATTTTGGGGCAGAGGAAAATATCTTATGGGGTTTGCAACGTGGGTGGCATTTTTTTGAGAGACGCAATGACAAAAAAAAATTCTTGACAAAGGTCGAGGCTGAAGTTGCGAGAAATATTTCGAGATGAGGCTGGATTTGTGGAATTAACTGAGATTTTATCCGAGAGGAAGAAATATTTCAGTCTATGAAGCTCGAATTTGCGGTCGGAATTTCGAGAATAATTTTGTTGATGAAGAAAAATACGATTGTGGTTAAACACTAGAGTTGTAAATCCCTAACTTTGATAGAAATAAAATTGATGGTACGATTGGCTTTGTAATTGTGTTTTTATAATAATAAATCGTAATGATTATATTATGATTGTAAACTTTTAAATAGAAGCAAAAAATCTTAATTTCCCATAAAACTCCATTACTGTTAATGCATTACGAAAATAATGGAGATCTGTGCTTGTCCATTTCTCGCACAATTTTTAACAAAATTAATTTAAAAAATTGGTTTTTCTTACGATTATTCAAAAGTTCACGTATCATTTTATAATCGCTACAGATCATCGTTACAAAATCGTAATTGGAAAATAAACCGTTACGTAAACTTTAATTCTTAAAGTAATGGGGACTTACAACACTGTTAGACACCACAAATGAATATCTTCAATTACCAAAAATACGAATTTTCGGTGACGATGTTAGCAAAACAAAAATGCAGGCAGCGACAAATCGACAATCAACGCTCGGTGTGTCGATGATAATTGAATCTCGGGGAGTCTTCGAGGCTGGATATTTATTAACTGAGATTTCGTCCAAGAAGAAGAAACAGTTCAGTCTGTGAAGCTCGAATTTGGGTTCGGAATTTCGAACACAATTTTGTCGATGACACCACAAATGAATATCTTCAGTTACCAAAAATACGAATTTTCGGTGCCGATGTTAGCAAAACAAAAAATGCAGGCAGCGACAAATCGACAATCAACGCTCGGTGTGTCGATGATAATTGAATCTTGGGGAGTCTTCGAGGCTGCACCCTGGATATTTATTATCCAGGGTGCTGTTTCCCTTTCGGAGGGGCGACATATTTCATCACGGCTCGTCGCGTCCAGCGGCGTCTGCACGATTGCCCGAGGGATGTATATTGCGGCGGAGCGTTTAGGACGAGCGTACATTGTGGGCCCGCGTGTCCGTGGGAAAAGCCGGCCCAGCGTGTGCGCGGAAATAAACGTGTCCAGGTACACGGGGGTGCGTGGACGTTTGTGTGGGTGGACCGGGCGATCGATAGAGCAGGTGGCAGCACGTCGGGTTTTGCCTGGTTTGCTTCCGGCTCCGTGGCTCTCTTCGTGTATACGAGGCTCTCCCATAACACACACGAGGCGAATCAACAGATCAGCCAATCGGGAGAAGCGCCCTTTCCTTTTTTTTCCTCTCCTCTCCTTCCCTCCTTTCCACCCACAGCCATTCGGACCCGAGGCGACGGACGATATACACCAAACACCCAAATATCTCGTAACCCCCGAGCTTTGTGCTCGCACGAAAAAAAAAAAAAAAAATGCTTTTGGCAATTTTTTTTATCGCACACTCGAGAATATACGACTGGCAATTTTTATCCCCGTCGATTTTTCTCACTCGTGGGCTGGAAAAAAAAAATTGTATTAGATTCTCGTGAATGTTACACATTTTATACGCAATTAGTAATTAGCGAGGCGAAATTGAAATTCGCGTTGCGAATTTTTTTTTAACGTAGTTGGTGTAGAGGATGCGTATTTTGCATTTCAGTTTTGTAAATTAAATGTATAATTTCTGCCGAATGGGAAATAAAATGTAATGCTATAAACACTTTGGACCTGGTGGACCGAGTTTCAGGCAAATTTTTGTTTGACAGACGAGCCCGTTTGGTAATTCAACGCGAGGCTGATTCGTCTACGTTGAATTTGGAAAAAAATGCTGGGATCGATTTCGGAGCCCGGAGGGCGCGGCGCCTCGATCGATGCTCGATGAATTTTGTAAAATGCTTTGAAATTCAATTTTGCGAACTATTTACGTGCCGCCGAGAGAACCGTTGACAATATTAACAATATAGTCTCGCAGTTCCCCCGGGCGACGGTGCAGCTGCCACGTTCAGGTATGGACACTGTGTGTATCCTTGGCCAGGAGCACCGGGAATATTGTGTTCAATGCGAAATTGGATCGATGCGAGATACACTCGACCGTATCGACGTTGGGTATTTCGCTGTTTTCCTCGCTGCGTTTTCCAACGGGCCGAAAAAAAGTGGATCGTCGTTTTCTTCATGAGGTACCAATGGCGGAACGTTTAAGATGACGTCTGTTTTTTTGTGACAATTTTCGCACTCACTTTGCGTATGTCTTCTAAATGATGAATCTCCGGCGAGAGTCCACCGTGCACGCAGAGAAACTGTTGATTCATGAGGGCGGCCAGTGGTAAGCAGTCAAAGGCGTCCATACACGCGTCGTACACCCTCTCCGAGTATTTTATTTTGCCTGTAAATTTAAAAAAAATGTTAATTAGAAATTGGAGAATTTGAGGTTTTATTGAGTGGTGAAAAAATGAAGGAGATCTGGCAATTTTTTCGAGGAATAGTCTGTATGAGATTTGACATACATTTTTTTTAAATAATATTTTTCCAGGTTTATTACGACAATTTTACATGTTACTGAAAAAATGAAGGAACCGATCTGGCAATTTTTCGAGCAATAATCTGTATGAGTTCTGACATTAAAAAATAGAAAAAAAAATGTTGCCAGGTTTATTTTGACAATTTTACATATTATTGAAAAAATAAAGGAACTGATCTGGCAATTTTTCGAGCAATAGTCTGTATGAATTCTGATATTAAAAAAAAAAATTTAAATATAAATTTTGCCAGGTTTATTATGACAATTTTACATATTATTGAAAAAATGAAGGATCCGATCCGGCAATTTTTACAGCAATTGCCTGTATGAGTTCTGACATAAAAAAAATCAAAAAAATTAAATATTTTGCCAGTTTTATTTTGGCAATTTTACATACTATTTTGCATATTTATGTTACGTATCCAATGACGCTTCTACCATTAGAAATTGAAAAATTTTAAATCTGCTTGAGCGGTGAGAAAATGAAGGAGCAGATCTGGCAATTTTTTTAGCAATAGTCAGTATCAGTTTTGACACAAAAAAATAAAAAAATAAAATAATTTTACATATTTATATTACGTCTCCAAGGACGCATCTAACATGTCCCAAATTGGAGAATGCGAATTTTTATTCAGTGGCAATAAACGAAGGAGCATCTTTGGCAATTTTTCGAGCGACAGTCCAATCCGTGGGTTCCGCCATTAAAAATAAAATAAAAATATCTGCCAGTTTTATTTCGCCAATTTCACATTCTATTTTGCATATCAATGTTACGTATCCAAGGACGCATCTACCATGTGTCCCAAAACGCACGCTCTGTACTTTTATCTCTCGTAGCTCGTCCGGAGCGCCCGTGGGCGACTCAAGAAAATTGGAAAAGCCAGTGTAGCTTCACTCTTCACGGGCCAAGTGAAAAGAGAAGGCGGCGAAAAGCGTCGTTGAGCCCGTGCGCAGCGAGACAGAAGTCGATGCGCTGAAATTTGCCAGAGTGTACAATCTACTTGAGAGCCAAGACAGAGTGACGTTTGAGGGGGATTTGTCTTCAATAAAGTGGCGCCGCCGAGGCTCGATCGACTGACGTAGTACAACACCAACGGGATTAGAATCGCGGGCGGCTGCGGGAACTAAGATAGAGAGAAGCTGGGTAAATTGATGCTCCGACCCGCCGCCGGTCTCCTCAAGTATTGCTAAACTTCTCCCTGGGTTCTCCTCCGCGCCCTCTTTTAACCCTATCGCCCTCATCTATCTCCATCAATCCTCGGACTCTTGACTTCTGCCTCCGCGCGGGGCGCTAGACGAGAGCTGGAAGGTCTATTCGACGTTCCACTTGCGATAAATTGTCGAAAACAAATCAAATGGCTTTTCGCTTTTGTCTAAGGCAATCGCGAGACAATAATGCAATGTGCAATTCTGATACGAAGCTACGAATTCTGATAAGATTGCAGTGAATTTTGTTTTGTGATTTCGCATGTGAGTTATTGAAAAAAGGGTTTGGTTTAAATAAATTGTATTTTTGTCAGAGAAAAATTTATGAATAAGAAAAAATTAATTAAAAGAAAATATATTGTGTGAATTTGCATAAATTACATATTTACACATTAAATTACACATTTTCGCTTTTGTCTAAGACAATCGCGAAACAATAATACAATATGCAATTCTGATACAAAGATACGAATTCTGATAAGATTGCAGTGAATTTTGTTTTGTGATTTCGCATGTGAGTTATTGAAAAAAGGGTTTGGTTTAAATAAATTGTATTTTTGTCAGAGAAAAATTTATGAATAAAAAAAAATTAATTAAAAGAAAATATATTGTGTGGATTTGCATAAATTACACATTTACACATTAAATTACACATTTTCGCTTTTGTCTAAGACAATCGCGAAACAATAATACAATATGCAATTCTGATACGAAGCTACGAATTCTGATAAGATTGCAGTGAATTTTGTTTTGTGATTTCGCATGTGAGTTATTGAAAAAAGGGTTTGGTTTAAATAAATTGTATTTTTGCCAGAGAAAAACTTATGAATAAAAAAAAATTAATTCGTTCAAAGAAAATATATTTTGTAGGTTTTTAAAATTTAGCATAACAATTGGTCGCAGTTATTATGCTAATTTAAAAAAATGCAAATTTATCCAAATGAAATAATTTGCATAAATTACACATTTTCGCTTTTATCTAAGGCAATGGTGAAACAATAATACAATCTGCAATTCTGATACAAAGCTACGAATTCTGATAAGGTTGCAGTGAACTTTGTTTTGCGTGATTTCACATGTGAACCACTGCAAAAAAGGGTTTGGTTTAAATAAATTGTATCTTTGTCAAAGAAAAGCTTATCAACAAAAAAATCAACTCAGTCAAAGAAAATATATTGTGATTTTTTAAAATCTAGTATAACAATTAGTCGCAGTTATTACGCAAAATAAAAAAAAATCACATTTAACTCAAAAAAATCCTTTGCACAAATTACACATTCAATATTTCAAAGAATGTAATTTCCCTAATTTTTGTCTCGCTGCATCAGCATCCAAAAATAATCCCCGACTTCTCACGGCCCTCACGTGCTTCGTACCTATTCGACGTTGTTCTTTTCCGTCCTCACGCTCTCATCGTCTCCAACTTATTAATAAAAGGAGCCTTTCGAGACAAATAGGAAACCGCACGTCGTCACGTCGTTACGTTAATGGCCGAGCCCGCAGTTTAGAGGCTGTTATTTTTTTTTTCTTTTTTTTTTGTCAGTCCTCCCCAAAGGCTGCGGTGGTTTCGGTAGCAAACAATCATTTCTGGCGGCTCGTGAAGCTCTCTCTCTCTCTCTCTGTGGGTTTCGAAACCGCGTGACTGCTCGCCGGGTTCTGGTGCGGCGGAGCGACGAGTCGCGCACACGTGCTAAACTGGCTCGAGTCCAGGTCTCGATGGTGGGTTTCGCGTTGCGGTCCTATCGCTCCTCCCGCCCCACCCTGCTGCAACATCCGACCGCGGGGTGCGCGGTGAAAAGTCGCTGCGACGACTGCAGCCGGCTCCAGGGAGAACCTTGCGGGATTCTCCGAGGGGCCTAATTTACTATATGCGGAAAATTTATGAACGCGCAACTCTCGGGTGCCAGAAATGCAAAAAAAAAAAAAATTATGCAGTCGGCATAACATTTTTAAGGGTTTTTTTTTTCTCGACTTAGCCTTATAGTTGAGTTTAAGTTGGAAGTTGAAGATTGATTTCATTTTTATTAAAGTAACAATTGGAGCAGTTGATTTAATTACTGTGATTTTATGAACTTTTATGAAATTTAGATTTTATTAAATTTATGAACGCGCAACTCTCGGTTGCCAGAAATGCAACAAAAAAAAATGTATGCAGTCGGCATAACATTTTTAAGGGTTTTTTTTTCTCGGGATAGTTTTATAGTCGAATTTAAGTTGGAAGTTGAAGGCTGATTTCATTTAATTTAATTCATATAATAAAATGATAATTCATCGTGCAGTTAATTTAATCGTTGTAATAAAATGATAACTTGTTAGACAATTAATTGTATTGTCGGAATAAAATGATAATTTATCGTGCAGTCATTTTAATTGTTATAATAAAATAATTTATCGCGCAGTCAATGTAATTCATATAATAAAATAATTTATCGCGCAGTTAATTTGAGTATTGCGAAATAAATTAGAACAAAATAGCCGCGACTTGACGCCCTCGAAAACGTGTTTCACAATTTTTAATAACCCCTCGTGCTCACATTTGTCACCACAGAAGAAAAAAAAATTCTATTAAAAATACGCAAGTGGTTTAGAATTAATTCCCTCGACTTAAAAAAAACGGCAAAACAAGTGTCCCTCATTTAACGGAGTGACATTTTTTTCGAGTGGAGTTTCATGAGCGTTAAGGGCGCGAGAACCAAAGAAGTCGATTCAGGGCTTTCAAAACGCGTGTAATTGGGGCGAAGAGAGGTGAAAAAAAAATGAGAAAAAAAAGGTACAAAAAAAAATGGAAAAGCGAAAGAATAGCCCACTCGTCGATGAATGCATCAGAGAATTGGCGTAACCCTTCACCGAGCGAGCGACAGGGAGGCTCAAGCTGAAAATTCAGCCGAGTCGCGCCTTTTCCGCGTTATTGCTGTGCAGCTGCGGATCCGCGCTGCCACCATTAAAACCGAGTCGTCGGAGTCAACGTATCGCGGGGGTTTTGGATTTTGCACCCGGGGCATCATTGTGCGACTTGCCGAGACGTCGATTCGGCGACGCAAAATCGGGTCAAAAGCCCCACCGAGTCATCCGACTGTGCGCAGAACGCTGAGCTTTCTATACGCGCTGCGATAGTCGCTTTATCGTGGAAATTGACTGCGGCAATATTTTGTGATTTTTTTTCTCCTTCCTTTTGGGTGCGGCAATATTTTGTAATTTTTTTTGTCTCCTTCCTTTTGGGTGCGGCAATATTTTGTAATTTTTTTTCTCCTTCGTTTTGGGTGCGGCAATATTTTGTAATTTTTTTTCTCCTTCCTTTTGACTGCGGCGATATTTTGTAATATTTTGTCTATTTTGCCCATCGTTCGGGAAAATACTGACATCATTTTTTGGAATCACGGTCACAAGATTTAGTCGTGGAAATTGACTGCGGCAAAATATTACAAATTTTTGTAATATTTTTGTAATATTTATTTTGTAATATTTTGTCCCCTTCTTTTTGGGTGCGGAAATATTTTGTAATATTTTATCTCCTTCCTTTTGGGTGCGACAATATTTTGTAATATTTTGTCTCCTTCCTTTTGACTGCGGCAAAATTTTGTAATATTTTGTCTATTTTGCCCATCGTTCGGGAAAATACTGACATAATTTTTTCGGAATCACGGTCACAAGATCTAGTCACGAAAAATACGTCGCAATACTTACATTCTTGCTTAAATGTGAAGTATTCGGTGAGATGTCGGCATTCGTGGTTACCTCTGAGGAGGAAGAGTGAGATCGGGTGGCACAGTTTCAATGCCCACAGGTACAATACGCACTGAAACATGAAAATTGTTTGACGTGTTATTATAGACATAGGACAGTATTTTTCGTTTTGCAGAGATGGAAAATATTTAGGTGGACATTAAAAAAAAAAAAAAAATACTTTTCGGTTCCAATGAGAATTTTTATTGCGAATTTTTATTCTATTGAGAGATGAGTTATTTGAAGATTAGCTAAACAAAATCGTAAGATCGTTTTACTTGTTTACATATTTTTATTAAAAATCGTAGTCGTTTTTTTTGTTTACTTATTTTTATTAAAAATCGTAGTCGTTTTACTTGTTTACTTATTTTTATTTACCATAATTTTAAAAAAGTCAATGTATTTTTTTAAATTAGTCAGATATTCGTTCTGAAAAGTATTTTGACACAGATACAGAAGTACAAAAATATAAAAAATAATTATTTATATTTATTTGTCAATTTCCTTTATCCTCCATGTCGAAATTTCCCCCCCACGAAAAACGACTTAGAAAAATCTGTTTTCAAAAAAGAAAATAAAAAAGAACAGCTTAGAAAAATCTGTTTGCCAAAAAAAAAAAAAAAATCGCCCCCGACCTCTATTATTTTTGGCTCCCTCCGCGCGAATGAAATACAATTCCATATTCCAACGCAAACAGACCGCGAAGCGCGCCTGACGTCGCTCGGATCTCCGCGTAGCTGCTGCCACGACGTCTTCGGCTTGTCTCGAGTCGTGGAAAATCCGCGACACGATGAGTAAGAAGACGGCGCGACGTGTATAAAGCGCGAGACGTCGGGCTCGAGATTTCCTTCTGCCTTTCCCTGAAGGAAGGTGCGAGGCGAACACGAGTAATTCCCGAGTCTCGCGACCGCTACGAAAATATGCGACGATGAGTCCAGAATGTGCGCTCATTCTTGGCTGCAGCCTCGGCCACGTAACGCGCGAAGCGTCGGCCGTCCAGCCAAGCGACACATCCATAACTCTACTATACACATCGTGTATATTATATACGGGAGGTGCGGGCAAAATGGGACGCATAAGCAAAAAATGGTTTTACGACAAAAACAAAAGTGTACTTCGATTGCTTTTGATCCAAAAATTCGATTCCAACCATCAATTTTGGGCGTCGGCAAAAAAAAAAAAAAAGTGCGGGCAAAATGGGACAGACCCCCAAAATCGTAAATTCGTGTTTTTTTTTACTCGGTGATACTCCTTAACGGTTATATTATAGAAAAAAAAATGTGTAAAAAAAATATTTTTTTTTTCAAAGTGACTTTCCAAAGGCCAGATTACTTAAAACACTAAAAATTGTTAAAAATCTTCGGCAAATAAAAAAAATGCGGGCAAAATGGGACATACCCCCAAAATCGTAAATTCGTGTTTTTTTTTACTCGGTGATACTCCTTAACGGTTATATTATAGAAAAAAAATGTTGTAAACAATTTTTTTTTTTTTTCAAAGTGACTTTCCAAAAACCAGATTGCTTAAAACACTAAAAATTGTTAAAAATCTTCGGCAAATAAAAAAATGCGGGCAAAATGGGACTGACCCCCAAAATCGTAAATTCGTTTTTTTTTACTCGGTGATACTCCTTAACGGTTATATTGAAGAAAAAGAAATATTGTAAAAAAAATATATTTTTTTTTTTTCAAAGTGACTTTCCAAAGGCCAGATTGCTTAAAACACTAAAAATTGTTTAAAATCTTCGGTAAATAAAAAAAATGCGGGCAAAATGGGACAGACCCCCAAAATCGTAAATTCGTGTTTTTTTTTATTCGGTGATACTCCTTAACGGTTATATTGAAGAAAAAAAATGGTGTAAAAAAAATTGTTTTTTTTTTTTTTTTTTTCAAAGTGACTTTCCAAAAGCCAGATTGCTTAAAACCCTAAAAATTGTTAAAAATCTTCGTATTCCGCTTACATGCGTTGAATTGCGTTGTATAGACACGATTTTCACAAAATGGGGGTCCGTCCCATTTTGCCCGCACAAATAGTTGGAACTGAAAAAATAGGTGTCCCATTTTGCCCGCTCCCACCCTATATATATGAAAATGTGTTTAGAATGCCCACGCGTAAAACTCGTGTGTTTTGAAATTTCACGCCAGTCGCCAGAGAACCGAGAGACACACGAGTTGGGTGCACAAGCGAATGACGGAACACAAAAGTAAAAACGTGTTACAAGTGGCGGAGAGCGACGAGCATATAAAGGATCGAAAGATAAAGAGGACGTGGAATATGTCTGGCACGCAGCTACGCTAATACCCGGGCGAAACGGCTGATTCATCGTGTGTGCATTGCCGGAGGAGGCGAAATGAGGAACAGCGAATGTGCCGAGCTGTTGAGAAAATACGTTGCGAAAATTTGTTGGACGGGGTGAATGAAAGTGCTGGAAAGGGCTGATTTGATGATGTTGACATTTGCATCGTTGGAATGCAACGAAATTCAGAAAAAAAATCATCCTAATTAATCTTAAAAAATAATAATAATTAATTAAATTAATTAAAAGCCATTAGGATGACTTTTTATACCCAATTTTATAATTTGGATTAATTAGAATTAATTTTTTTCGAATTTTGTTGCGTTCCAATGATGCAAACATCAACATCATTTGATTTCATACGTTCAATTTATTTATTTATTTGGGAGTCATGGAGATTCGTTGACGAATTAAATTGATTGGGAATTTGAAGTCGAAGCAGTGGGAAAAATTGAGGGATTTGTTGTAAGAATAAAAATGAGTTGGAAGCTAAATTAGTTTGAAAATTAAATTAATTATTAACGACAAAATAAACGAATTTTAAAACAAAGTTAATTAATTTTTGAATCAAAAGAACACACGAATTAATTCACGCTATTCTTTATATTATTTCTGCGCTGATTAAAATTTGCCAGCCCCGCAAAAAAAAAAAAAAAAAAATACAACATATTCGCTCTCGTCGCAGTTGCAATTTTTTACCGCATTTTACATTTACAACCCAAGAGTGCATAAAACTCACGACTAAACCAAAGACGAAGCTTTCACAATAGAAAATAAATCCTCGGTCCCTCCATCCGCGCGCGTGCCGACGTCAAGAACACATATAAGACGGCTGTCACGTCGCTTCATCTTTCCAAACTTTAAATGTTATACAGCGAAAAAAAAAAAAAAAAAAAAATACAAAAAAAAAAAATTCTGATCCCCGGCAGCCGTCAGCTTTCCGCGCTTTTACCCCGTCAGGAAGGCAGGAGTCGCAAGGTACGCGCGAAGATGCGCGAAAAGAGGATCAGCGACGGGAGGATATCGCGGAAAAGACGAGAGGGCGAAAAAGGTGCGAGGGGGACGGAAGAGATCACGGAGAAAAGCTCGTTTCAAACCGAGTTCCGCGCGAGGGTTTTTTTTCCCCCCGATTTATAATTCCGTTTGCCGTTTGCCTTCGAGGCGCGGAGGGTGAGCGAAGCGGCTTTCTGTTCTCGTTGCTTACCGGAAACGAGACCCCTCTTTCCCCCTCTTTTCCCGCTTCTCAGTCCTGGCCAGCTTGTTACTCTCGACAATATTGAATCGTCAGGTATTCCAGCGGCCTGTGCTGATTTTTTTTTTTTTTTTCCCCAACCCAAGACACGGTTCAAGGGATACGTATTATGTGGGACAGTTTGGAAATTGTTTTTTGGAAGTCTTGTGGGAAAAATATATGGGCGGGATTTTAAGCTGCGGGTTACGCGGATTTTGTTGGGTTTGTCGTTGGAGTGTAACGTAATTTTTTTTTGCTAGTGTTTTGATTGCCTGAGGATTGTGCGAAATCTGAGGGTTGTTGAGATGGATTAAGAGTCAACATATTTTGATAAAGTCAGAACGTTGAAAAAAGGTATGACCATTTTTATGTACGAAAATAAAGTCTGACAGTTGTTGAGATGTATTAAAAATTAAATATGTAAATATCAATATTGTGAAAATTGAATATTTGAAAAAATTCCAATAACCAAGATCACTGTAAAATAATTGAATGACGTGTGAAATTCTGACCTCAGAAATTTTAGTCTCGTGCCAACACCGAAATCTCCATCAAATTAAACATATTTTCTATGTATGTTTTTCTTTATTCTTATTCTTATAATAAATTTATTCTTATTCCATTCTAAGTAATTTATTTAAATGAATATCAATTTGCTATATATTAAACATTTTTATACATTTCTATATTTCAACATTTTAACGTGGAAAAATTGAAGCTAAAGAACCAAAAAAGACATGAAAAAACGGCTGGATGCTATTTTAAAAAAATGTATAATTTAACAGTTTTGTGAAATTATAAATTTCACAAAACGCTATTTAAACGCCGACTTTTCTTATAACCAAAATAATGTATAATCTAAAAATCATTCCATATTTTAATTTTTCTTGGTTTAATCGGCACGGAGTATTAAATTCCTTGATTATCATATACGTAATCTAAAAGAGCAAAAAAAAAATTCCATATAATCACTACAGTTTATACAAAATTAAGGTGTCGAGTTACCCGATGACCGTAATTCGCCTTCTTCCCTATACACAAAAATTCGCCTCTTAAAAAAAAAAAAACGATATCCGCTTTCGCTTTATCGACATTATGTCCACAATTCAAAGTCTCGCAACCCAGATCGTGAAACTCGGATTCCGATCGTCTGTATCCCTTTTTTGTTCCTCCAAGCCATTTCGTTGTCTCGTCGTTACGTCGACTTCCAACTCCTGTACACACAGAGTCACATATAGAGCACACGAAGAGTAGAGGAGCCAAAGGTTCAAAGGGCAAAGATCATGATTTTCCTCGGGAAACGGTAATGGCGAAAAGCCAGCTCGGTGCGAGTCGCCTTCTGCCTTCCCTCTCTCCATTTTTTTGTTGTCCTCTTCCGTTTTCTCCATTACCATCAAACCTCCGCCAGTGTCGCGTTCAATCGTCTGTGTTGTCGTCGTCGGTGCGTCTTTTCGATTTTACCTTCGCGACCCCGGGAACTTTACAATCCTGCAACGACGACGTCGAGTCGTCGTAAGTGCGAGAAAAGCCGAAGCTATGGCCGGGGTTAACCTTTTTGAGGATCCCCGTCGGAGGCGAGCGGGAAGGCAAAAAGGTAGAAAGACGTTTTTCCTCGACGACGACCGAGCGTAAAGCCCTAAAAAGCTCGGAGAGTCCGCAGAGCGACGAACGAAATTCCGTATGATGTTGAAGTTTGCATCGTTGGAAAGCAACGAAAATCAGAAAAAAAAATTAATTCTAATTAATCCAAACGATGAAATTAGGTATAAAAAATCATCATGGCAACTAATCGCTATGATAACTTTTTATACATAATTTCATAATTTGGGTTAATTAGAATTGTTATTTTTTTCGGATTCGAATTAATCCAAACGATGAAATTAGGTATAAAAAATCATCATGGCAAGTAATCGCTATAATAACTTTTTATACATAATTTCATAATTTGGGTTAATTAGAATTATTATTTTTTTCGGATTCGAATTAATCCAAACGATGAAATTAGGTATAAAAAATCATCATGGCAAGTAATCGCTATGATAACTTTTTATACATAATTTCATAATTTGGGTTAATTAGAATTATTATTTTTTTCGGATTCGAATTGATCCAAACGATGAAATTAGGTATAAAAAATCATCATGGCAAGTAATCGCTATAATAACTTTTTATACATAATTTCATAATTTGGGTTAATTAGAATTATTATTTTTTTCGGATTCTAATTAATCCAAACGATGAAATTAGGTATAAAAAATCATCATGTCAATTAGTTCCTATGACGATTTTTTATAGCTATTTACGTCATTTGGGTTTGTCAGAATTAATTCTTTTTCTGATTTTCGTTGCATTCCAACGATGCAAACTTCGACATCGTGACGAGGGAAAATATCGAATCTCTTTTGACTCGCTTCGATTAAAGCGAATTAAAACTGGCGACCCCCCCCCCCCCCCCCCCCCCCATTGCCGTGGGATATGTGAAAAGGGAAAAGGATGAAAAAATAAATTGGAATCCATAGAGGTGATTGACACGTGGCTCAACACATATTGTTGCCCCCCGTGTGGCATTGATCGATGAAAGGGTTTCAGTTCGGTTTTCCACCGAAAAGTCAATTAGCGCGATGCTTGACGGTTTTAATTACCGTGAGAAAGGCGACCACGGTTCGCTCGGCTCGGCTCGATCGCGTCCGCCGGACGCGGAACTGACAAAAACGCTTTTGCTCGGTGCAACGAAATTTCGGGCTCCTTCCGATAGTCATTTTTTTTTTTTTTTTGCGTGAACGAAAATGTTTGCGATATTTATTCGATTGAATTTGGGCGGACGTTGACTGATGTTTTTTATTACCTGCGGTTTAATTTTTTTTTTTTATTTATCGGTAAAAAGTTAATCGATTTTTTATTTTTTATTGATCGGTTAAAAAATTACCAATTTATTTTTATTTTTTATTTATCGGTTAAAAAATTAACAATTTTTTTATTTTTTATTTATCGGTTAAAAAATTAATCATTTTCTTATTTTTAATTTATCGGTCAAAAAATTAATATGTTTGTTTATTTTTTATTTATCGGTTAAAAATTAATAATTTTTTTGATGAATTATTTGGCTGAAATATTCGACTTACCTCGATACTGAAATAACCCCTGTCTACGTAGTCGCCGAGGAAGAGGTATTTTGTCGTCGAGGGTGGACCGCCAACCTCGAATAATTTCATCAGGTCGTAGAACTGGCCGTGAATGTCGCCACATACTGTAACAAAAAAAGATTTATAGGTTAGCAAAAAACAAGAGACAAAACAATTATTTTGTAATATAATATAATAATAATAATTATTATTTTTCTGTGTTTCGTTGCAAAATTCCAGAAATGAAACTAACGATAATAGGAATAATAATGATTAAAAAATATTATTAATACGATAATAGGAATAATAATGATTAAAGTTAATTATTATTAATACGACAATAGGAATAGTAATAGTTAACGTTAATTATTATTAATCCGATAATAGGAATAATAATAATTAAAGTTAATTATTATTATTATTATGCCAACGTCGTTCACTAAGTTCGTGACGAGAGAACGAGGCCAAATTCCTATACGAACAATTCGCAATCCATACTCCGCAGTCCAACTGATACGTGAGAAGCCATCGAACTTCGAGTTTCCTTCTGCTCGCTGTTCACTCCAACTATTGGCTCCCTCGCTTTCGCTTATAAATTATGACAAAGCTCGTTCCGAACGTGTCGCGACGACTCTATATCGGCGAAATATACAATATAGAGAGAGAGAGAGAACGCGAGCGTCGACTCTGTCCTCTCGTGTCTCGCTAGTTGCGCGCAATCGTCCTTAAAAGCATTAGTTGTCGGGAAAGAAGTTTCGCGAAAATCCGGTTTACTTGGGTAGTCAGTTTTAACGCGAGAACTCACTCAAAAACTTTGGGAGGAAGGTTTGTAAATTCAACCCCATGGTCACTCGGTTATTGTGATGGTTACAGCATATGTGGTAAATGTGGGAAGAAAATTATGAGTAATGTGGAAAGATGAGCTGAAAATGTACCACGTAACGAAGTGAAAAGTTGCCTGTATATATTTTCAGTCCATAATTTTGAGGAGACAACATACCTGAAAAAGAAAAAAAAAAGAAAAAACGATGAAGCGTGGAATGTTAAAATTGAAAAAAAAAAAAAAAAAAACAATGAAAGGTCAAATAGTTAAATAAAAAAAATAAAAAATTTAATGTCGAGTGGTTCAATTGAAAAAAAACAATGAAAGGTCGAATAGTTAAATCAGAAAATAAAAAATGTAATGTCGAGTGATTCAATTGAAAAAAATAAAAAAACAATGAAACGTTGAATAATTAAATTTTAAAAAACAAAGAAATGTCGAACGGTTAAATTAAAGAAACTCTCAAATGTCGAATAGTCAAGTTGAAAAAGCAATGAAGTGTCGAAAAGTTGAATTTAAAAAAACAATGAAATATAGAACAGTCAAGTTTTTTATACCCGCAGACGTCACTCACGTCGCCCAATTATTTACCGCAATAAAAGCCTCGCGATTGGGCGTAATTTGAAAAAAAAATTGTATCGTCGTCACGGAGGACGATAAATTATCGGGATGGAGACACAAAAAGGGCCTCTCTCTCCTCTCCCCACACTCAGTGTGTCACACCGTGGGGATCGAACGCCAGAGCGGGCGGTGGAGGTTCCCGACAATCCGGAAGGCAGACTGATATATCGGGCGCCAACGTCCGGTTAATTGAACGTCGCGACGTCTCTCGGTGAGGCGTCTTATATGCCACGAGAAAAATCGAATCCGCGTTTTCATCTGACCTCTCGCTCAAATGTCGCTTTGTATTTAGAAAATAAATACAATAATAAATATAATAAATACAATAAAATTTAGAAAATAAATACGATAATAAATATAACAAATACAATAAAATTTAGAAAATAAATACGATAATAAATATAACAAATACAATAAAATTTAGAAAATAAATACGATAATAAATATAATAAATACAATAACATTTAGAAAATAAACACAATAAAAAATATAATAAATACAATAAAATTTAGAAAATAAATACAGTAATAAATATAATAAATAAAATTAAATTTAGAAAATAAATACAATAATAAACATAATAAATACAATAAAATTTAGAGAACAAATACAATAATAAATATAATAAATACAATAAAATTTAGAAAATAAACAAACAAAAAACAAGAAAAAATTGAGTGCACTTTTTCTCCCACGTGGATTGAATATGAAATTACGCGTCGCGCTTTTATGATTATGAGCGCTGGGTTTTAACGCGATACGTTAAAGTGTCATAACGTTCTGCGCGCGAAGATAGCGGAAGACGATACGAGAATGTACTGTAAAAACATGACTCCACTTCGCTTTTACTGCCACTTTCTACCCGCTCCTCGGCGCTCGTGCTCCCTTCGCCCATTCGCCTTCTTTTAAGCTCTACTTCGCGTTTTTTTTCTTCTTCTTATTTTTACTATTATATTTCTCGAAGCAATCAGGCTCCGGGGATTTTCTCACGGTAAATTCTGAGTTTTTGCGTTTCTCTCGGAAAAATATTCAGCGCCGGTTTCGCTTATGCGTTTTTGCGACGTCGCTGCGCGAGACCCGTGAGTCTTTTTTGCGTCTGACTCCTCGCGAAATCACGGGACATTTGAGAAATATATTTTATAAAAGTACGTGTCTGGATTTTCGTGGAAAATGTTCTTAGAATGTTTCCACTTTTTTAAGGTATGTGAAAATTAGTCGTTAACAAAGTATTTTAAAACCTATAACATTTTTTGTCCATAGACAAAAATAATATAGAAATATAGAAATAATATAATATGGAATAAAAATAATATAGAAATATAGAAATAATATAATATGGAATAAAAATAATATAGAAATATAGAAATAATATAATATGGAATAAAAATAATATAGAAATATAGAAATAATATAATATGGAATAAAAATAATATAGAAATATAGAAATAATATAATATAGAAAAAATAATATTTTTCGTAACTTCCAATTTTTTTATTTCTTTGTTTTACGTTTTCATTTTTAATTTTGTAATTTTCATTTTGTTATTTCAATAAAATAAGTTTTGCACAAGTCAAAAGTTTCGTTAGCATTTTTTTCGAAAAAATTCTATACGACTCTAAAATAAAAAAAGTGGCTCTCGTCTTTTCTCCGGTATTTTCACGATCACGTAACTTCCGACCGTGCGAAACGCAGATGCGCGTAAGTACTTTATGGGTTTACGCTCGTACTTTATGCTCGGGAAGCTCGGAGCGAGGTTCGCGTACGCCGGCAGAGAGGGAGTAACGCATCGACCGCGACGGCAAAAGCTGAAACAGAAACGACGTCGACGACGACGAAGCTCGAACCGTTCGTGCATTACGCGCTTGTCCCATCCGCGGTCGTTGATGTTGCGGTCGAGTTACGTTATTCATCGTTTAATTACTCATAACGCGAGCCCGAAGCGCGCGCTCGCCGCAACGAGACCGAGCGCAAAATAGGCGCGGAATATTCCTACCACGGCTCAAACTTGTCGCCTCATAGCTGCCATGTTGAATTATAAAAAAATTTAAAAATTCTTCATTTTTTTAAGGAATAAAAAATGTTCAGATTTTTTTTTAGAAATACAGAATTTTTACAGATTTATTTTAGAAATAAAGAATTTTATCAGATTTTTTTAGAAATAAAGAATTTTATCAGACTTTTTTTTAGAAATAAATCATTTTATCAGCATTTTTTAAATAAAGAATTTGATCAGATTTTTTTAGAAATAAATAATGTTATCAGATTTTATTTTTACAAATAAAGAATTTTATCAGAATTTTATTTTTAGAAATAAAGAATTTTGTCAGAATTTTCTAAAAAATTGTTTCTGATATTTCCAATTTTTTCCACGATTAAAACATTTCCTTTCGACATTTGTTTGCATTCGACATAGATTGAAAATTAAATGCAGTCTCCACTCGCTGTTTTCTAGTCGCTTCGTACCCGCAAGCTTTTTTTTTTTTTTTTAATAAATGTTTGAGTGAGCAATATTGGCCGGAGGTGCAAACGATCAGTCGTCACGCTATACGCCACTCGTCTCTGTGTCATCCGGTGAGTAACTATTGATTTTTTTACCCCCCTGATGCATGGCTGTGTGATTCTGTTTCTGTTTCAAGAGTTCATAAACAAGAATTCGGATTTCATCGACATTCGTGAACCGAAGAATTCCGAATGCAAAAAGAAATTGACTCAACATTCATTTCTGAAGAAATTAAAACTTTATTTCAGAAAAATTAAATCTCTTATTCTTTCTGTCACGAATCTCGTCGTTAATATTCGTCCCTCAGGAATCCAGAATTTTGTTTGCCTCGCCCTAAAAAAAAAAAAAAATCCCCGTCCGTTCCGGTCTTCCGAATAAATTGTGACCTCGCGTGTTCTAATAATAATTGTAATAGCTCGGATTGCATGACTGGATTACGAATATTTCTACACAAATAGAGGACAAAAGCTGCGTGAAAAGATCCACGTCGAGACTGGGTGCGTGCGCTCGGGTCGGGTCTGTAATGACAGAGCTCGAAAGGTCAAGAGGGAGGAGGACGAGAAGAGGGAAAAGCGGGCGACGCATCTCGAAGTCTCGTCTCCATTATACAATTAACGTTATCTGTTCCCTTGATGGAAGGCGACAGTCGCGACGTTGAAATTAAACAAAACGCGCGAGCGAATGGTAACTCAGTTGCCCTGAAGTGTAACGAACCTTAAACAAAGGACATTTCTGTACCTTTGATTTTAAAACAAAATTTGTGAAACCGACCCGATGTTATTGAATTTTGGAAATTCAATAACAGACATCATTACCGATTCATAAGAAACAGAATTACGTTTCTGGCCCTCGAATATGTTAATTGGTCCTGTCGAAAGTCAAAGATCACTTCAACCGCCTAAAAAAAAATGACCAGGCTGAAGAATTGTGGTCGATGGCCAATTGCCAACATACAATATAGAGAATTAGAAACTATTATTATTATTATTATTATTATTATTATTATTATTATTATTATTAATATGCAGACAAAATTGATTGTGTATAAATTGTCAATAAACTGCACAATTATTACTACTGATACCACAAAAAATTGTCCTTATTCCATTGAGGCCATACAATATAACAGGTCACATTTTATGCTCAGCCCAAGAACTAATTTTCAAGGTGTCTTGAGATGATCAAGATGTTCAAGGTGTCTTGATTATTCAGAAAGAAGACGCCTTGATGATCAAGAAGTTTGTCTAATCCCCTCCAAGAATTAAAAAAAAACCTATAGATGAGCTTAGTTGGAAGTCCTTCACGTCAAAATCCACCCCCTGCAAGATTCTTGTTGGGATAGTTTTTATCGGAACGCGATACAGGATCGATGATTGTGTATAAATTATCAATAAACTGCAGGATTATTACTTCTGTTACCACCACAAAATAGTCCTTATTTCAATGAGGCCATAAAATGTAACAGGTCACATTTTATGCTCAGCCCAAGAACCATTTTTTCTTTTAGATGTTCAAGGTGCCTTGATTATCCAGAAACAAGACGCCTTTTGATGATCAAGAAGTTTGTCTTATCCCCTCCAAGTAAGAATTTAAAAAAAACCTATAGATGAGCTTAGTTGGAAGTCCTTCACGTCAAAATCCATCCCCAGCAAGATTCTTGTTGGGATAGTTTTGATCGGAACGTGATACAGGATCGATGATTGTGTATAAATTGTCAATAAACTGCACGATTATTACTTCTGTTACCACCGCAAAATAGTCCTTATTTCATTGAGGCCATAAAATGTAACAGGTCAAACTTTACGCTAAGTTTAAGAAGCAATTTTTCGTTTTCAAGAACTAATTTTTCTTTTAGATGTTCAAGGTGTCTTGATTATTCAGAAACAAGATGCCTTGATGATCAAGAAGTTTGTCTTATCCCCTCCAAGTAAGAATTAAAAAAAAACCTATAGATGAGCTTAGTTGGAAGTCCTTCACGTCAAAATCCACCCCCAGCAAGATTCTTGTTGGGATAGTTTTGATCGGAACGTGATACAGGAGCGACGTACATACAAGGCGCAAGTGGGTTGGAATCCTTCGCGAATGGCGGTGGTTTACCATCGCTGCGCGAGAGGAGTTGAAGGGAAAGATGAGAAGGGAAGAGCCCAACGCCTCCGCCTTGCCGGTTGGTCCGCTCAACAGGCTACGAGAGGAGAATCAACCGAAGCTTCCAGGAAGCGGAGGTGGCATCAACAGCAGCAGCAGCAGCAGCAGAAGGAACAGCGACCGTCGGAACGCCGGCTGTACACGTCAGAGGATCGGAGAGACAAACGTAAACCTTAATCACACAAGCCACGAGCCTCACCCTCCGCCTAATTGAATGCTAACCCTCGGATTATCCGAGGGCTGCCACCGCACGACGCGAGGCATCGTCGAAACTCTCCGTCTTCGTCCTCGCTAGACTCGACGGATTCTGTGACGTCGAGCCCGAACCGAAGGCGACGAGCCCAGACCTCGGCTTTTCCTCTCGCTGCACGCGGAGAGAGGCTGATTGCGCTAATTGTTCGGAAGCGTTTGAACACCGTCGCCTTCGCGAATTGGTATCTTTGGCCAATTTCAGGGTGGCCTCGATGCGGTGGCTAAACGGTTGGGCGCGATAAGGTTGGATTTCTTATGGGTGGCTGCTTTTGTCTTGCAGGATGGTTGAAAAAACAGGACTTGGGTGGTTTGGAAGGTGGGAAGCCCTAGAAAATTTAGGTTGGAGTTTTTAGGCTTTTTCAGGCCTGGGATTTTTAGGCCTTGAATTTTTCAGGCCTGGGATTTTTAGGCTTTGAATTTTTAGGCCTGGAATTTGTAAGGGTTGTGTTTTCAGGCCTGGAATTTTTAAGGCTTGTATTTTTCAGGCCTGGAATTTTTAAAGCTTGACTTTTTCAAGTCTGGAATTTTTGAGACCTGGAACTTCTAGGCCTTGAATTTTTCAGACCTGGAAATTTTGGGTCTTGTATTTTTCAGACCTGGAACTTTTAGGCCATGATTTTTTTAGACCTGCAACTTTTAGGCCTTGATTTTTTCAGACCTAGAACTTTTAGGCCTCGAATTTTTGAGACCTGGATCTTTTAGGCCTTGAATTTTTCTGAACCTGGAACTTTTAGGTCTTGATTTTTTCAGACCTGGAACTTTTAAGCCTTGAATGTTTCCTAGTAGCAAATTTTTTATTTTTCCCTCATTGTATGATCGATCTGCATATTACGACCACCCAGTTTTTTGCAACTTGAAAGTTTCGTCCATTTATTATTTGCAAAAAAAATTATTCAGACGTCAGATCTACGTCATAAATCTTTCGCGTCCCTCCTCGCGCAGTCACAAAGAAAAACGACTACAACTCGGCGCCGCGAGCCAGTCAAAAGCTTCGTCGACCGTTCCGCTTTGGCGCAAGAAACATTCTGATAACGACATCTTCCTCTTTCACCCTCGCGCCCCCCTCGCGGCTTAATTGGACGCTGAAAAGAGAGAACCAGGGCCGCAGATGGCTGTAATATAAATGCAACGAGTGGAGACTAAAAAAAAAAAGAGAGCCGCGTGACGCAACTGAGAAGCGATCAGTCCGCCCGTAGCCAGCTGGGCGCTCGTTCGCGGAGCGGTTAAACTGACTGCATTGGCGATAAAAAAGAGAATGGCGGCCGTTGTATCCGCCCCGCTGGAAAAAAAATCCCCTTTTTCCTCCACTTCTCGCTGGAGAGAAAAAAAATGCCTGTCGACTTTTCGCCTCCGGCTGCCCCCCCGTAAATCCATTGAATTCTCCTTTCACCGTCGCAATTTTTACTACGCTGTTTTTCTGAAATACCGCCGCACACTAAAAGCTGCCCGGAAGTGAGACTTTTTTTTTTTTTTTTTTTTTTTTCGCGTATTACGTGGCGCAAAGTTTAATATCGTTTTCTCGGCTTTCCCAGCCAAAGTTTCCAACGCACCACCGACATAATCTATGGTAGGGAGGGTCGAGGGGGTCAGCCGAGTTGCAGCGGAATCAGCCCAGATTCTGCGTGGGGCACGAGGCGTGTGCCAGGGGGGAAGGGGGGGGGGGGGGGAAGGGGGGAATATGGGCCACGGGTGGCGCTGGTGGCTGGAAACTCAGGCACGGCACAGGCCAGCCGAGCGTCTAGCGTGACTACAAATTGCCACGGTAAATCCACGTTAATTACGTCGATTGCGAGGTAATTAATACGAACTGCCGTTTTAAAGTCGATGTGTCCGGGTGGGGTGCGCGCGCGTTACCTTCGCCCTCGCGTGTCCGTCGTGACGTGTACGTGTTACACGTACACACGGCTATTATGTATATGTATTATATACACGATATTTGTGTGTACAGCGTACATGTTTTTACGTCCCGCACGACACGTGGCTATATCTCATGGCGCATGGTCGATATACCGGTGGGGGTATTAAAAAGCGATAAATCTCGCGTTCGGGGGATTATCGCGTTAGCGCAGGAGAACGAAATCGCTGGACGTGGCGCTACGGAAGTGACTATATCGCCGTGGGGATTTTCTCTTTCACGGATGGCGTGTTTTGCCGGGTTTTTTTTTTGTTCTTTAGAATTTTTGGTATGGGATAAATTGTATTAAATGGTTTCCTTTTATTTTGGATAATTTGACGTGGATTTCTGCGAAAAAATGAAACGAATTAAGGTGAGGAGACAAAATGGATTTAATTTCACGGATGGCGTGTTTTACCTTTTTTTGTTCTTTAGAATTTTTTTTGTAGGATAAAATGTATTAAATGGTTTCCTTTTATTGTGGATAATTTGATGCCGATTCTGGAGAAAAGATTAAATTAATTAAGACGAGGAGACAAAATGGATTTAATTTTTTTACACATGCAATTTTTTTTTGTAAATAAATATGTAATGCTTAGGTCGTGCGTTTCCTGAAAACGATAAGTGAGGCAATTTTCCGACTCGTTTCCCGGAGAAAAGTATTACTTTTTTTTTCCGTTTCGCAATTGCAATGAATATTGAAGGAGCAAATGGAAGCGACTGCGTGATGGGAATTTTCTTTTTCGCGGATGGCGTGTTACAATTTTTTTAGAATATTTGTTACGATGAAATGTATTAAAGGTTTTTTTTTTTTTCATTTTCGATAATAATTGAAATCGGCGCTGATCCTTGAGGACAAAGAGACATAATAAATTAGCGCCAGGAGGCGAAACAGATTCCATTTTTTTCTCCATGCAATTTTTTTAAATAAAAAAAATAAATAAACAGAAACGTAATTCGTACTTTTGCTGAAAACAACAATAAGCGAGGCAATTTTCCGGCTCGTTTCCCGAGCAAAAAGGTGAATATATTTTTTTCTCCGTGTCCCAACCGTAGTGAACGCTGCAGGAAAAGGTGGGTAGGGTGAACAAAAAAAAAAAATTGTGAATAAATTCGCAGCGTTTAATGAACGCGAGGCGATGTTTCCTCAATTAATACGCGAGTAGCCGGTGGAACGTCGAGAGGCGCTAATAGACGAGAACGAGAGGGGAAGGAGGATTCGGTTGGAGCCCGGGTTGAATCGCGTGCGAGAAGTGATAAAATAATTATCGCAATTAGTCGGGGGAGCGGCGAATCCGATTATCGTTATGCCGGGGAAAAAAAAAAAAATGATTGGAACGTGAGACAAATCACATCTCCGACCTTTCTTCATCAGCGACTCCGCGCGTCACGTGACACGAGTTAATGTGTCGGGCTTCCGGTGGAATTTTGTGTTGTTGTGGGTCTCGTCCTTGAT
Source organism: Pimpla rufipes (assembly GCA_963932165.1). Taxonomy (NCBI): domain Eukaryota; kingdom Metazoa; phylum Arthropoda; class Insecta; order Hymenoptera; family Ichneumonidae; genus Pimpla; species Pimpla rufipes. Next base: position 2,588,246 of record OZ010642.1, on the reverse strand, counting down.
TGGCCGAAAGTCACGTGACTCACGAAACTCTCGCTAAACTCGTGGCAGCCCCGTGTATATCGAGCAGTCTAATCGGGCTACATTCAGTTAGCCCAATTAAACGTAATTCGAGCCAACTGAATGTCGGCTGGTTGCGGGAAAGGGTCGTGTGTCACTCGGCAAGATGAAGTTACGAGCGGCGTCTTTAACTGTGTCGTTTTTGATGATGACGATAAAACAGTTGCAATAACGAGCCGGCTGAAGGTTACGACTGCGTCATCCTTATTCTCCGCTTGCTCAAGATTTCGAGATTTGACATTTTGATATTCAAAACGTGAAATTTCAATAATAGTAGCGATGGTTTTGGAGAATTAATGAAGGAGCTACAAAAGTTACCATTTTTGTTCAATTAATTTTAGGTTTAATCAATTTAAATTAACGATTTTATTTTATATAAATTAAAAATCTACATTCATTTTCAAAATTCCGCTATTATAACTAACAAGAAAATCCTTTCAAACCAGCTTCGTTCAGTTGCATACAAAAAAACTGCACATTCGCATCTAAAAAAAAAAAAATCTGGCACGTGCAATTTAAATAATAGTAGCGACAGTTTTGGAGAATTAATGAAGGAGCTGCAAAAATTACCATTTTTGTTCAATTAATTTTAGGTTTAATCAATTTAAATTAACGATTTTAGTTTATATGAAATAAAAATTCATATTCATTTTCAAAATTCCGGTATTATAACTATCAAGAAAATCCTCTCAAACCAGCTTCGTTCAGTTGCATACAAAAAAACTGCATATTCGCATCTAAAAAAAAATATCTGGCACGTGCAATTTAAATAATAGTAGCGACAGTTTTGGAGAATTAATGAAGGAGCTACAAAAATTAGCATTTTTATTCAATTAATTTTAGGTTTAATCAATTTAAATTAACGATTTTATTTTATACAAATTAAAAATCTATACTAATTTTCAAAATTCCGCTATTATAACTATCAAGAAAATCCTTTCAAACCAGTTTCGTTCAGTTGCATACAAAAAAACTGCATATTCGCATAAAAAAAAATCTGGCACGTAGATGGCGTGCGTATAGAATATGTCGTATCGCGATTGACCCAATAAGCTGCGTGCCAATCACCGATAATTGTGGTATACACACATTTGTATCCATACATTTTTTTTCAAATTCAAAACGATTAGCGGGTCATTCGCTGTGTAAGGATCAGTGGATGAGCAGTCAACACCGAGGAGCGCGGCTGCTACGGTCAGCGCGGTCGGAAAATTCATGCGCACGACTACGAACGCTCATTCCGCACTCGCGGGTTATGCGAAAGCTTCGCACGAAGCTCTTCGTACGTTGCACGCAGCCCGCGTGTCCGGGCGTGATCGATCGCGTCGTAAGTACCCGACGTACAGGACCCAACCGAGATGACGGTTCTATCGGCCCCCCGAGCGAGCGAGCCGGAAGCGAAGGAATGAACAGTCGACACGCACCTATGGACATTTTTTAACAAATTTTTTTTCATTTTTTTATGCACGCCACGTTGGCCGATCGCGGTTGTGCAATTGTGGAACCTGCTCGTGCGACGTATGAGCGCCGTTTAAGTGGATAGGATCGCACGGGAATAGTGGAAGCCATTGCACTTGGAAAAATCATGATGATGACGACAAGTCTTGACTATTCATTTTTTAAAGTATATTCAAAAGTATATTTTAAGTATATCCAAAAGTATATTTAAAGTATATTTAAAGTATATCCAAAAGTATATTTAAAGTATATTTAAAGTATATTTAAAGTATATCCAAAAGTATATTTAAAGTATATTCAAAAGTATATTTAAAGAATAGTGGAAGCCATTGCACTTGGAAAAATCATGATGATGACGACGAGTCTTGACTATTCATTTTTTAACTCGTGCAATTATTATTTGGTTTAATACTACATTCCTCTTCTAAAAAGTTGGTGGCTGTCAGCTATGTTCATGTGAAGCCGTTCTATTCGTCAACTGGAACTGTTTTGTTGATCTGTCATCATCGTCACGCTGATCCAAATCCCAACATAAGAATGCAGCAACAATTGCTACACGCACCATTCCCCCCATGGAAAAAAGTATATTTAAAGTATATTCAAAAGTATATTTAACGTATATCCAAAAGTATATTTAAAGTATATTCAAAAGTATATTTTTGAGTATAATGAATATACTTCTGGATGTACTTAAAAAGTTATATTATGGCACATATACTTGAAATATACTTCCTATGTATTCAGCATGTATTTAAAATATATAATAAGTATGAAAATATATATTTAAAGTATATTTTGTATATATTTTTGAATATAACGAAAAATATATTTTTCACTATACTTTTTTTCCATGGGGGTCGGTTACAATATATTCTTTTATATTTTCTAGACGGTCATTAAAAACATTTCATTGACTCTACTATATTTTTCCCCGGCGTGCAGAGTGCATATAAATCCACGATACTTTGGACGCTCGTGCATCGGGACATTTACGCCGCAGCCGCGGAGAGCCCTTCGTACGTTCTCAAGAACCGATGCACGCGGTTTATCGCAAACGAGGATCTAAGCCGCGCGGCCAATATTTGTACACAAGTTTCGATCGGGGGGAGGGGCCCCGGCTGTTTGCTGTGAAAACAGCGATAAGAACCTCGTCCAACTGGGGAGGGACGAACATTTCGCTCGGGGTATCGGCCTCCGATCCTTGCGTCAGTCGTCATCGTAGTTGCGGGCCAAGAGCATCGAGTAAACATACCAACTTTCCAAAGATGATTTTACGGCGAGGCGAAACTACGTTTATTCGTTGGTTTAGCGAAACCGTTTTTCCAACTTAAACAAACATTTTTGCCGTATTTCCAAACATTATTTTAACCCTGTAATAATAATACTACTTGTGTAACACAAGCGCGACATAATAAAGTATGAAAATAAAATGAAACAAATTCGAAAAGTTGAATTCAGGCTGAAGAATTGTGGTCGATGGCCAATTGGCAATGTGCACTATAGGAAATTCGAGATTATAATTTATAATTAAATAATAATGATAATAATATTAGTAAAGTAACAACAGCAATAATAATAATAAAATAACATAGCAACAATACAATTTCTTCATTCAATTTCATCAATAATTCGTCAATTTCTTGAGAAGGATTATTCTTCAATAATTGTTTAATTTCTTGAGAAGAATTATTCTTCAATAATTCTTTAATTTCTTGAGAAGAATTATTCTTCAATAATTCTTTAATTTCTTGAGAAGAATTATCCTTCAATAATTCTTTAATTTCTTGAGAAGAATTATTCTTCAATAATTCTTTAATTTCTTGAGAAGAATTATTCTTCAATAATTCTTTAATTTCTTGAGAAGAATTATTCTTCAATAATTCTTTAATTTCTTCAATAATAATAATAATAATAATAATAATAATAACAATAACATTAATAATTCAAATAAAAAGTGCGAACCGAATGCCTCTCACATATTGGACTTTTTTCGAAGAAAAAAAAAAAATGGCACCGTTTGTCTCGGTGAACGAAGCGAGAGAAAAATCGAGAATCACGATACCCAACCCCGCCCGTTGGGTTTTTACGACGGCGGAAATATCGGGCGACTGTGGCGCCGAGTGCGGCGATATTTCTCGCGAAGATTTGAGGTTTATCGAGACGGCGTGAATGAGGCTCCTTCGAGGCGTGTAACATTTTTACAACTTCAGCAGTCGGTTGGTACAGTGGTTGGGCGGACGGGGGGGGCGCCACGTGTGTTATGTATGGCCGCGATTCGGCCCCGTAAAATGTATGCACAGAGAGACTGCGAATGCATCGAGCGCGCACGTGTCCCTCGTTCTTCTTCATTTCTCCCTTCGCCATTGGGGCTCTTTCCGAGTGAACGTGCGGAGCGAGAGATCTCGGGGCCGACTGCTTCGTGCGGGGCTGAGCTATTAAATTATTCCGGGCACGTACGAATCCTACGGTCTTTATCTCAACGAGCGGAATATTCCGCAAGGACCGCCGGGGGGGAGGATGCGGCAGCAGACAGTTAATCCGCAGCGCGGGCCAAATCGAACGACCTCGGCGCTCTCCCCGCTTTGATGTCCCTATTTTCCTTGCACGAGAGTTTAAAGGGGCGGACACGACACCGACATTTTTGAAACCAGATTTCTCGGTCGACGGGGGAAGCAACATTGAAAATTCGAAAAATAAATTTGTCCAATATCGAAACATACAATTTTTTTTCTGCGAGGAAATCTCGATTGGTATTTTGTTGTCCTTGAGATTCGCAGATGGAGAAAAATAGTTTTGTCAAGCTGACGAAAAAAAAAATGCAGCAAAACATTTTGTTGGGATAAGATAATTTAAAAAAGCAAATTAGTTAATTTCAACTATTTTTATTATATTCATTTTTTAATTTGTTGGGATGAAATAATTTGATAATTCGGCAAATATTCATCATTTAAAATAATTTGAAAAAAATGCTTTATTTTAGTTGAAATAATTTGAAGAAAAGCATTATTTTAGTTGAAACAGTTTGAAAAAATGGATGATTTTAGTTAAAATAAATTGAAAAGAATGCATTATTTTAGATAAAATAATTTAAAAAAACCAAATTATTTATTTTACGTATTTTTGTTCAATCAATTTTTTAATACTTTGGGTTCGAACAAGATGACAAATATTCATCGGTCGTAACTTTTTTCCCAACCCGGCGAAACGACTTTTTCTCCACCGTAAATGCGGGTTCAATTAAACGAAAAAAAAAAAAAAAAAAAAAAAAAATTCACGTGTCAAATAACCATGTGGAGCGAGGAGAAAATTCATGAAACATGCATCGAGGTTTCGGGCTCATTCGGCGGAGCCGTTACGATGAGTAGAACACGCGTGGCCGAGGACGGAGGCTGATTTTCGGTCGACGCGGGCTCATCGTTCGTGCGTTTGCGTGTCGTCGTGTGTGGCGGTGAATCTTTGTTATTAGCCCCGGGGTTGAGTTAGGGTCGAGCCATCGGGGATTCTGTCCGGCGAGGCGCAGCAGACTTCGTTCCAGGACCCGAGCGGGACACGTATAACACATACACGGGGATAATGGAGTTTGCCCGGAGGAGATGAACATATAGAGAGAGACAGAGAGAGAGAGAGACAGAGAGAGAGAGACCAGAAAAAGGTGGAACTTATTTCGCGCTGTCGATCGATACTGGAAGGTCGGGTCTCTCTCGGTCTCCTCTTGTTCTCTCGGTTCAGCCAATCAATTTTTTATTCCCTTCGGCGGCGGCCTTTTTTTTCTATTTGTTTTATTTTATTTTATTTACATATGCGGCGGTATCAAAAACATCAAAAATAAAAACGTGATCCACGGTGCACGAGGAGGAATATATTTTTTTCCACCATGGGGTGTATGAGAAAGTAAGAAGCCGAGGCAGAAGTCATACTTATGGAAATTAAAGTGCGGCCACCATAACAGAGTCCGAATTTAGATGAGGTCGGCCCGGAGTATCGGGGTTCAATTTCCAGGCCGTAAAATAAAAATAACAATAAGAACAGAAAAAAAATATCCCGGATAAAATGATCGGGGAACCCGCTTAACTTTAATACCGGCGTAGGCCGAAATACGACAAAAAATACGGAGGCGAACAAAAAAAGTCATTTTGGAGATTTAATTAAAAGCGGAGGGTCGTAATTCTCGGTTGGCTTAAAAGAGGGAAAGTCGAGTAGAGACGAAGATAATTAAATACTTAAATATTTTCTGTTCAACCATCAGATTACCATCGTTATTTTTTTTTTTTTTTTTTTTTTTTTCAAGTGCTCACGTCAACCATTAATTTAGTCCATCCAATCACTGTCAACCAAAACTATTCCCCCCCAACGACCAACAACAACGGGTTCCAAAAAATCCACCCATAAATCTCCCTTCCCTTCATCAACCGACCCAGTCACCAAAATCGATCATCACCGCGTCGTCAGGTCCCACGAAAGCACGAGACCTGTCCCCGCGCCTCCTGATGCTCAAGAAAACGCCATCATTTCCATCATTTCTCGTGCACGATTTCTTTTTTCTCTCCCCTCGCGTTTGTTCCGCACGTAGCCGGAGGCGGCGGCGCCGGCTGATACAAATCTACCCGTGAAAAATCACCGAAACCATATGGGCAGGGCACAGAGAGGACATAATCAAACATCAGGACGACGATGTGTCGGGGCCCGCATGGGGCTTCGTCAAAGCGAAGGTCGAAGCGTAGCAAAAAAAAAGAAAGGAAAAAAAATACGGGAGGACCCAGCAACGCGTGTAATACCTAGAAAAGAGGGTTGTTCACGGTCGTCATCGCGCGTTGCTCCACTGGTGTCACATACCTCCCCCCCCCCCCTCCCTCCCCCTCAGCCCCGTCCCTCTCACCTGGGTCATGAAATAGATTGAAGGGTGGCGCACGAAAGTGTAACGGGCGCACCCTCCAGGGCTCCGCGTTCTTTTTTTTTATTGCCCCCTCGCCGTGTTCGTTCGCTCGATATATCCGACTGAGAGGGATCACCAAAGCGCGAGGACGACGGCGATAAAGATGAGCGCGTTGCACGCTCGTCGCACGCGGGGCAAAAATCCATCCGCGAGGATGGATTTTTATCTATCGGCGCGGGTTCCCCGGTTTTATCGACGATCGACTCCCGTAACGCCGGACCGAAATATATTCTCCGTTTGTTCCGCGGTATCGGGCATGGGTGATCGCGAAGCTCCGTGGACCGAGAGAACTTGTTTGAACCCGTTCGAACCCGTCCGAGTCCGTTTGAACCTGTCGGAACCCGTCCTAATTCGTTTGAACCCGAACCAACCCGTTTGCAGCCGTCCGAACCCGTTTGAACCCGTACGAACCAGTCCGAATCTGTTTGAACCCGTCCGAGCCTCTTTGCAACCGTCTGAACCGGTCCGAATCTGTTTGAACTCGTCCGAACCGGTCCGAATCTGTTTGAACCCGTACAAACCAGTCCGAATCTATTTGAACCCGTCCGAACCCGTTTGCAACCGTCCGAAATGGTCCGAATCTGTTTGATCTCCCTCTGTTCGAATCGGTCCGAATCTGTTTGAACTCGTCCGAAACGATCCGAATCTGTTTGAACCCGTCCGAGCCTGACCGAATCCGTTTGAACCTGTCCGAACGGGCTTTGCCAACACTTAATGAGGGCATCGATGATCACCCAGAACAGGTTTCACTCGGTTTCAGGGAAGAAAACATCGTACGCCGCGACAAAAACGGCTTAACATGATCATGCGGTTCGCGGGAATAGCGTGCAGCACCCACCGCACCCACTATGCGCACAATTTGCTCTTTTCAAAGGCGTCGAGACCGGGGCGGACGCGGTCGGAGTTGTAGAGCCAGCTGTACTCGTATCGTTCGACCGGTGCGATTATCTATTGACGTCAGTTTTTTAAGTGGTTGTTGTTTTGCTCGAGGCGCGAACTTGCTTTAAACAGGTTGTCGCAGCACGCGCGAATGTCGTGGCTGTTCAGACAGGTGACGATGGTTGGATTGTTTATTTTACCAATCAAAATTAATATCACCATTATTTGCTAACCTTATTGTCCCTTTTGTTGTCTGAAGTGCTGTTATTTTTTTACAAGAACTCTAAGTGCCTTTATTTGGCTAATTGACCACAAGAAGAAAACACGGTCAACTCACGGCAAATCGCCGATTGCGGGGCGAACAAACGTGGACGAGATCAAAGATACCCCACGACAAGATCGGCTTACACGCCTCGTGTTTGTCGCAGATTGCGTGTCGAACGCTGTGTCGCACCTGCTGCGTACACCATTTGCTCTTTTGAAACGGTTCGCAGCACCTGAGACGTGATATAGCGTCGACACTACTTTGCCTGTACTTGTTTCGTTCGCTTCGCACTCTATATATCTATCTATCTCTATATCTCTGTCTCTCTTTCTCTCTCGCGGGACTATGCGAAACAATTCGAAATTCCAAAAGTTGCCCCGAGTCCCGAGAGACGTCGAGCATTATATTCCCAACAGCGACGGAACTTGGTAGTGAGGCGGGGGAGGCGGAGGGTCGGAGGGGGCTGAAGTGAGGGGTGAGTTCGGCCTCAGCTCTCGCGAGGTATCGCTATAAATTCTGTATGAGATGACGAGAGGCAAAACGTATTATAAGCATGCGATACGAGGTATGTCGTGCGCTACGGCTATGCTGTGTATCCGTGCGGGGTATATCACATATACTCGAAGTAGTCGCAGTAATTTATGCGGTTTATTTAACGACACACGGGGGATGGCGACGCGGATCAGGCAGCTGGGACAAAACAGGCCACTTTCGAGATGTTGAGGGGGGGAAAAAAATGCAATTCGTTACGGTTTATTGACGCGCGGCGGTGCTTTGGATGGGAGAAAGACGAGTTTTTTGAGGAGAAAAAAATGGGTATTGTCGGGATAAGAAAGATGTAAGGGGAAGTCTGTTTATTTGTTGGGTTAGTAAATTATTTTGATAACGAAATATTTCCTTGGTCTAGGAAATTATTTGCTAACCCCAAGGAAATGTTTTGTTAACCCAAGGGAATGTTTTGTTAACCCAAGGAAATGTTTTGTTAACCCAAGGGAATGTTTTGTTAACCCAAGGAAATGTTTTGTTAACCCAAGGGAATGTTTTGTTAACCCAAGGAAATGTTTTGTTAACCCAAGGAAATGTTTTGTTAACCCAAGGAAATGTTTTGTTAACCCAAGGAAATGTTTTGTTAACCCAAGGAAATGTTTTGTTAACTCAAGGGATTGTTTTGTTAACCCCGGCAAATGTTTTGTTAACCCAAGGAAATGTTTTGTTAACCCCGGCAAATGTTTTGTTAACCCAAGGAAATGTTTTGTTAACCCTGGAAATTTTTTTGTTAACCCTGGCAAATGTTTTGTTAACCCAAGGAAATATTTGGATAACCCAAAAAATTATTTTGCTAGCCTACCGAAATTTTTTTCTGACCCCACAGATTATTTTGCTAACCCAACAAACAAATGCTTTCCAACAAAACCCAGGATAATTCCATACACCCACATCACATCATTCTGAAACCCGCTTGTGCCCCATAAAACGATCCCGCCCTCATTTCCCTCATTTTCTCTCATCTCTCATCTCTCATCCCTCATCCCTCATCATCCCCTCATGCCTGATTTACTCGAACCCGCGCAGCAGTTTAAATAAACTCTTTCAGCCCTCCGTACCAAAGTAACACAAGCTCTCCGTTTCTACGTTTCCGCGTCTGCCTCTCCTCTCACTCTCCCTCGCTCATGCCCCACGAGTTATTATGCGCCAGTGTCTGCGTGAATCCGCGGCCGTGTGGACTCGCCATTGTGTCAGTGTGCCAGAGCGAATTAACCGAGGCTCGGCGATGAGGCACCGGGGGCCCAGGCAAACGGTCGCATTGTTCCATGACTCTCCGCTCGAGCCGTCGAGCCACATTAATTATGTTTGCGCTTTCGGACGCATGATCTACGTAGGCGAAGCCGGTGAGCGCGGATCAAGCCCAACGGGCGACGGTTAGATGCCGAGGCATCCACACGACGCATCCAACGAGCACACACAGCTGTAGTCGAGAGAGGGGGGGGGGGGGGGGGGGCGAAGGGGGCTTCGCAGTCTCGCGGACTAAATAACAATTTACCCAGCCCCCCCGGTGCTTTTGATGCCGCATCCCGCAGAAGCTGACGCGTCCGTGGACCCCGCGCGCGCGCACGCGGTTCGTGTATATGCGGACGCGATGCGGTGACGCAGCCCAACCGCAACTGATGGCCCGCAAGCTCCGCGCGCGGCCCGAGTAATTTTGCACCGAGACGGCCGCGGCCACGGTATCGGCGACGGATGCGTTGGGCCCTGATTTTGGGATTGTGGAGAGAATTTCTGATTTCTTGGGAGGCTAATTTTTTTTCGGGATATACATTTTTTTGGGGGAATTTGGAGGAGTAAATTTGTAGTTTTTTGTTGTTTTTTTGGGGTGGTTTATGAATGAAATTAGCCTTCGTAATAATTGAGGGACCACAAAAGTTTCTTATGGAAGAAAAAGATGTTTGATTTACTGGAAGACCATTTTTTTTCGGATATTTAGTTATGGTCGAGTTGTGACCCTTTTTGGGGAATTTGAGGGATTAAATTTGTGGTTTTTCGTTGTATTTTTTTGGGCATGGTTTATGAATTAAATTAGCCTTAATAAAAATTGAGGGTCCACAAAAGTTGTTAAGAGAAAAAAAAGACTTTATTGGGAAGCTAATTTTTTTTTCGGGAATTTAGTTACGGTCGATTTGTGACCGTTTTTGGGTAATTTGAGAGCGCAAATCTGTGGTTTTTTGTAGTATTTTTTGGGCGTGGTTTATGTGCAAAATTGGCCTTACGAAAAATTTAAGCGACCACAAAAGACATTAAAAAAAAAACAGAAAAATGCCTAATTTCTTGTCTCGGCTAATTTCTTTTTGTTCGGAAATTAAAATATTTGGTTTTCGACTGTTTTCAAAACTTTAACGACGTAAATTTGTGATCTTTTTGGTAGTATTTTTCCGTACATCATTTCCAACCTCAACCAGCCCCCTAATAATAGAGTAACCACAAAAGTGGTTGAGAACAAAAAAACAACAAAAAAAAAAGGTTATTCGCGTATGAAGTGACAACGTCATCGTGAGGGTCGACAAAGGCGACGAGAGCGGAAAATAGGCGTAGGCGGCGCGCGGTGCGTCGCCTCTGTATTTCGTTGCCCGAAAAGTCGGCTGCCGCTTTCGTTGGGAATTTCGTGGACGTCGAAACTCGCTTAGTTGATAAATTAATTTGCTCAAGCCACTATTCCCCCCTCCCCCCTCACCCCACCCTCGTTTCACGTTCGTGGAGCAAAAGGGGTGGACGGACACGAAGGCAGCGGCGGCAACAAACTTTTCAACCGCCTGAGCAACGTCGAGAATGACGCAGCGAGGAAACCAGTAGGAGGAGAGTGAAGGGGGGTAGGGGGGGTTCCTGGGCTTCGCGTATGCTGTACGCTCGTCGTCCCCGGGGGCCACAGAGCGAGACGGTGATACAGAGAGAAATTGCGCTCCCAGGGCAGCCGTGGCTGCAGCAGCCAGTCGCTCATGGTGCTACATGGAAGTTCGCTCGACCAGAGAGGAGAGGAGAGGGGGGGGGGGGGCAACACCAGAGGAGCCGAGCGGAGATCGAGTGACTTGTGCTCTTGAGGCACCGCTGCCAATTTACCCGGATATTCCAAATGGAAAAGTGGCAGCGCACTTTCCGTGCATCGAGCCACTCGCTCTGCAGCCGCGGGGGGAAACGTTACGTTTTCCTACCTTACCGACCACTCGTACCAAAACGACTATTTTACTCGTGGTTGATGCACTTGGGAAAAAAAAAAAAAAATGGATGGTGGTGTTTTGGTGAATTTATAAATATTGTATTTAATCCTCTGACATTCTGAATGTTTAATTGTTTTTAATGTCTATGTTTTTTGGCGCAGTTTTCTATGGAGTAACGAGAGATTTGTTACACTGTTAAAACGTGACCTTCGTCCTCGATGGATGCGTCGAATTATATTCCAATTATTTAGAAAAATGTCGTTATAGTTGCTCGGAATTCTTGAACAATTTGCCCTGTTTTTTTTATATATATTTAAAAATCTTGTGACTATTAATTGTTTTATGTTCATGATATTTAAAGTAAAATCGTGAAATTTTCGTTATTGTTGACTTAATTTAGTGATTTGATTTTATTGACTAAAATAATTATGTTGTGATGAAAATAATTCTTTTCTGTCTCTGGGGTATTTAGAAAAAAAAAAAAAATTGTAGAAGAAAACCTCGGTTGGCTAGGAATTTTCCCCGCAGCTTTTTTTTACGTCCCCCCGTGCGACTATGTTGCAGCGGTGCATCAGGAAAAGTGGCTGGGTACAACACTCTGGGGGGTGTCGGTAAAACAAGATAAAATAGAACGACGAGCGGAGCGAGAGAATCGTAAAAGCCTTGAAGAAGAGGAAAATATACTGCACCAAAGGGTACAAAGAGAAGTTGCAGCAGCTCCGGAGAAGCATCGAGTGACAACCGAACATTTATCCATGGTTTTTATTTTTTATTTTACTTTATTTTACTTTATTTATCAACTTTATTGTCTACACTGGAGTAATCACACGTGCGTGAAAAACTTTTCGCCAAAATCGACCCCAATTTTTTTTTTCTTTTCAAAATATCGACTTTTAACCTATACCATCGTTCTCAAGTCGCATATTCTACCCCCGAAAACACTGGTTATTAACCTTTTTTAAACGATTTTGAAAAAAATATTTTTTTGGCGACGAAAAAAATATTTTTTCTGTCAGAAATCGTAGATCCGGCTCCGGACCGAAAATCGTCAAAATCGACCCCAATTTTTTTTCTTTTCAAAATATCGACTTTTAACCTATACCATCGTTCTCAAGTCGCATATTCTACCCCCGAAAACACTGGTTATTAACCTTTTTTAATCGATTTTGAAAAAAATATTTTTTTGGCGACGAAAAAAATATTTTTTCTGTCAGAAATCGTAGATTCGGCTCCGGACCGAAAATCGCCAAAATCGACCCCAATTTTTTTTCTTTTCAAAATATCGACTTTTAACCTGTACCATCGTTCTCAAGTCGCATATTCTACCCCCGAAAACACTGGTTATTAACCTTTTTTAATCGATTTTGAAAAAAATATTTTTTTGGCGCCGAAAAAAATATTTTTTCTGACAGAAATCGTAGATCCGGCTCCGGACCGAAAATCGACAAAATCGACCCCAATTTTTTTTCTTTTCAAAATATCGACTTTTAACCTATACCATCGTTCTCAAGTCGCATATTCTACCCCCGAAAACACTGGTTATTAACCTTTTTTTAATCGATTTTGAAAAAAATATTTTTTTGGCGCCGAAAAAAATATTTTTTCTGACAGAAATCGTAGATCAGGCTCCGGACCGAAAATCGCCAAAATCGACCCCAATTTTTTTTTCTTTTCAAAATATCGACTTTTAACTTATACCATCGTTCTCAAGTCGCATATTCTACCCCGAAAACACTGGTTATTAACCTTTTTTAATCGATTTTGAAAAAAATATTTTTTTGGCGACGAAAAAAATATTTTTTCTGTCAGAAATCGTAGATTCGGCTCCGGACCGAAAATCGCCAAAATCGACCCCAATTTTTTTTCTTTTCAAAATATCGACTTTTAACCTATACCATCGATCTCAAGTCGCATATTCTACCCCCGAAAACACTGGTTATTAACCTTTTTTAATCGATTTTGAAAAAAATATTTTTTTGGCGACGAAAAAAATATTTTTTCTGTCAGAAATCGTAGATCCGACTCCGGACCAAAAATCGCCAAAATCGACCCCAATTTTTTTTCTTTTCAAAATATCGACTTTTAACCTATACCATCGTTCTCAAGTCGCATATTCTACCCCCGAAAACACTGGTTATTAACCTTTTTTAATCGATTTTGAAAAAAATATTTTTTTGGCGCCGAAAAAAATATTTTTTCTGACAGAAATCGTAGATCAGGCTCCGGACCGAAAATCGCCAAAATCGACCCCAATTTTTTTTCTTTTCAAAATATCGACTTTTAACCTACACCATCATTCTCAAGTCGCATATTCTACCCCCGAAAACACTGGTTATTAACCTTTTTTAATCGATTTTGAAAAAAATATTTTTTTGGCGACGAAAAAATTTGTTTTTCTCATGAACTTTTTAAAAGAGGATTGTAAAATCCCTTTTACATTGTAAAATCCTTTTTACAATGTAAATCCTTTTTACAATTTTGTAAAATCCTTTTTACAATGTAGAATCCCTTTTACATTGTAAAATCCCTTTCACAATGTAGACAAGACTCCAATTTTTCTTCAATAAAAAAAAGATCACCCAATTTTAATCACTCGCAATTACGAAATTTGGCTTCTGTCGAGAAATAATCAGCGGTTAATTGCCGCCGATTTCGCGTTGCGAGAAGCCGGTGTGCGCTTCGCGTGCCGAGCTCGTTCTCCTCCGGTGCCTTGGCGAATTTCAGGTATGCGGAATCGATTAAAGCGTAATTCGAACAGACCAATTGGATTTCCCGAGTCGTCTCGGTGGCGATGGTGGGATGGATACGCGCGCGGCGAATCGCCGAAGCGCGCGCAAGCCGCGCTCGTATTCCGCTCTCCCCCGTTTTATACGCCGCGCGCTCGCGGCTTCAATCGCCGCGGCTTACGGAATCGAAGCCCCCGCGCGTATCGCGGTTGCCGGTTATGCCCGCCCGTAAACCATGCGCGCCGTAAATTCGCCTTTATGTAACGAGTACCCGGGATTTTTATTTATTTATATTTTTATTTTTTTACTTCAAACCTCGGCTATATTAACGACCCCCCCCCCCCCCGTATTTGTTCCTCGGCCGGAAAAGTTTGAGCCGATGAACAAACGTCCGCACTTCGCGATCGCTCGTTCGATCGATTTTTCGAGGGAGAAAAACAAATGAGCGATTTTTTTTTTTTTTTTTTTTTTTTTTTTTTTTTTTTTTTTTTTTTGATCAACGAAAACATTTCGGTGGGTCGGCGAACATTTTTTTTAACCCGGTAAAACGTTTTCCGTGTATTGGCAAACATTTCGTTCAATTAAAAAAAATTAACGCCTCAGTCGTTAATCATTCGTTGGCTCAATAAAATTATTTTTCCTGATGTTGAAAAAAAAAAACGTTTGAAAATATTGATCATGTCGAAGACACCAACAACAACAACAACAACAACAACAACAACAACAACATCAAAAATAATAATAATAATAATAATAATAACACCAGAGACGTCGAAAAAAAGATGAAATAACAAAAAAACTCCAAGCATCATGTCGAATCGTTTGATCGTTCGAAAGGTACTTGCGAAACGGATACAGCCGACCGGGAGAAGAAGATCCCGAGCCCCGAGAGGCCGCGGTGTCTCTTGTTCTCCCGTTTGTGAGTTTGTGTCACGGGAGAAAAGAAAAATACGAGCCGCCCCCGTCTCGTCGCCCCGGGTTCGCCGCACGAATCGAGAGTCGCGTGCGTGGGATCGCGTTTTCGGCGACGGCCGAGTGCGTTGCCCCTGGTAACCCACGTGGTCTCCTCGGTTTAGCCCTCGGAACGCCGCGCAGTTTGCGGCGAGAAAGTTAACTATTATGGGTGAGCCCGCGTGTACGTCAGCGACGCTCTAGGGTCCCGAAAGTCCCGAAAGTCCTCAAAGTGTCCCCCCACGTGTCGCTCGTTTTTCGCCTGTCGGCCGTCGGTCTCGCGTTTCTGGCCGATAATTCGACGCCCTCGATCGCTTTGGTCATCACGAACTGATCAGATTATTATTATTATTATTATTATTATTATTATCATCATCATCATTTTAATTTTCATCACCATCATTTTAATTTTCATCATCATCATCGTTATCTATTTCATGATCATCATCATCATCATCATCATCATTTTCATCATCATTATCGTTATCAATATCATCATCATCATCATCATCATCATCATCATCATCATCATCATCATCATCATCATCATCATCATCATCATCATCATCATCATCATCATCATCATCATCATCATCATCATCATCATCATCGTCATCATCATCATCATCGTCATCGTCATCATCGTCATTATTATTATTATCATTATCATCATCATCGTCATCATCGTCATTATTATTATTATTATTATCATTATCATTATCATTATCATCATCATCATCATCATCATTATTATTGTTATTATCATTATCATTTTTTTTTTCGTTCCCACCTTTGTTTATAAATGTTTTACCCTTAACCAACAGGAGATAACCGGTGTATCTCGCAGGGTTGAACGTAGTAGTTTACCCGTTCCAGAGGTCAGAGGTGAAAGGGATTGTAAGGCGGGCGGGCGGTGGAGGGAGCGAGCGAGACGGAGATAATGAGAAAGATAAATTCCATCCCTCATACCCGCGGCGCAGGGCGAAAGGGCGGAAGGGGCGACGCTCGTGAAATTTCTACGTGCCTAGACCGAGGGTTCACCCTCTCCCCCCTCTCCGCCCCCTCTGACATTCTGCTCTGCCGTGAGTTTATTCGGCCCTCGGGGCAATCCCCGCGCCTGGCAACCCCGTTACCAGGGCTTTTTCCTTTTCCGTCCCTCAGCCAAGCTGCTGCTGTTGCTGCTGCTGCTGCTGCTGCTTCGTGTCCCTTTGCCTTCCGCCGGGTTCAGCGTCGCGATCGAGTGAGCTTTTTGAGATCCAGGCTGCCGCTTCGGGCTCCGGAGGAAGCCAGCTTGATACACAAATTTGTGGTGGGGTCAAAGATTAGCCAGATTTTCGTGCCTGGTTTGAGGACATTTTTTTTTTTTTTTTGAGGGCTTTTTGGTCTCGGTCTACCAAAGTCGGCGATGCTGAAAATTCAGGGTGTGTTAAAATTCGGATTATGGAGGAAGCCAGCTTGATACACAAATTTGTGGTGGGGTCAAAGATTAGCCAGATTTTTGTGCCTGGTTTGAGGACATTTTTTTTTTTTTTTTTTTAGGGCTTTTTGGTCTCGGTCTACCAAAGTCGGCGATGCTGAAAATTCAGGGTGTGTTAAAATTCGGATTATGGAGGAAGCCAGCTTGATACACAAATTAGTGGTGGGGTCAAAGATTAGCCAGATTTTTGTTCTTGGTTTGAGGACATTTTTTGGGGGTGCTTTTTGAGCTCGGTTTATTAAAGTTGGTGACCCTGGAAATTCAGGGTGTGTTGAAATTCGGACTATGGAGGAAGCCAGCTTGATGTGCCGCACAAATTTGTGGTGGGGTCGAAGATTAGCCGGGTTTTTGTGCCTGGTTTGAGGACATTTTTTTGGGGGTGCTTTTTGATCTCGGTCTATCAAAGTTGACGATGCTGGAAATTCAGGGTGTGTTAAAATTCGGACTGTGGAGGAAGCCAGCTTGATGTGCCGCACAAATTTGTGGTGGGGTCAAAGATTAGCCAGATTTTTGTCCCTGGATCGAGGATATATATTTTTTTCTTTATTTTTAGCGCAGTTTAGCGTGTTAAATTTAATTCGTATCGCCTTTTGAACAGCGCTGAATTTCCACAGGTTGTGATAAAATTATTCTCCTCCTACTTCGTTATAAACCAGCCAAATGGGTTTGAGGATTCGAGGTTATGGCGCCAATTGGCATCAATTGTTCAACGCTTTTAATTCGGTCGTACAATTTCGACTCTATGAACACCACGAGACCAAATAAAAATTAATCGTGGTTTATTCGCAGGTTTAACCAATAATTGGCAATCACCACTTTTCTCAGTGTAGCAATTTCTACCGATTTTTTATTATTTTTTATCTGCAGTGAGAATCACCCAATATCCATGTGTTCGTATAGAAATACCGGTTTTGGCCACCTTTGGTCCAGTTGTGTCCACCAAGTTCGAAAGGACAGAATTATTTGTATCGTTACAATGCGACAAAATTGTATGGAAAATCTTGTTAACTTGTATGGACACTTTCGAATGATCAACATGAAAATACAGGAAAACAACAGTTTGAAATGAATTATAGTGAAAATGGCCACAACTGGTGCAAATTTGTTGTCCGAATTTGATGCGGAAACTGTGGAACCGGCTGAGAGTCACTGGAGAAGAAGGCCATCGCGCTGCACGATGGGGCAGCCGCTGATGAAATGGCTCGGGTATAGCACCAACGTGGTTTTCCCCTTTGCCACAAATACCAATCCTCACCGTTTTCTCGACAGACACACCGCGCGTTTCCCCCCTCATCGCCGCTAACCTCAAATTGTCCTTCTCCGTTTTCCTCTTTTTATTTTGCCTCTGGCCGGTTCCGCACTCCGAGGATTTGCGGTGGACTCCGGATTTTGGTAACCGGTTGATAACGAATTTTTGGGGGTCGACTCTGTCGATAGACAGTTTGACCACGACTATTAAAATTAAAATAGTTTCACCTGAAATTAACATTACGATAGTTTGACCAAATAAAATTATAAATAGTTAGACAAAAATAAAAATAAAAATAGTTTCGCCTGAAATTAAAATTACAATAGTTTCACTTAAGAATAAAATAAAAATAGTTTGACCTAAAATAAAAATAAAAATAGTTTGACCTAAAATTAAAATTAAAATAGTTTCACCTAAAATTAAAATTAAAATAGTTTCGCTTGTAACATTAAAATGAAAATAGTTTCACCTAACGTTAAAATTAAAATAGTTTCATCTAACACGTTAAAATTAAAATAGTTTCACCTGACATTAAAATTAAAATAGTTTCACCTGACATTAAAACTGAAATAGTTTCACCCGACATTAAAATTGCTTTATCTCCCGGCATTAAATAGTTAGCGGGTTTACCGCGAGTTATTTGAGTGCTGGTTTAGTGGGGATTTTTTCGCGAACCCTTGGAACGGTTAGAAATTTATTTGAAGCAGCAATTTTATTCGAGGGTTTAGCCCTAATCTTCCCTTTTTTACGTTTTCCTTTACTGCCTCTTTGGAATAAAATCGTCGGGTTTCTTCGGGAGGTAAAGCGAAAAAGGTGTCTTTTTCTCTGTCCCTCTCGAGCTACGCAGGAACAAAGATTTGCTCGTTCGAGCAAATCCGCTCGACGGAGACCGTCAAATAAAGGTTGAGAATCAGGAGTTGTGTAACGTTTGGTCTCTCCTCAACGGTCACTCGTTTTGGCCAACCAATAGACGTTCGTGGTGAGCAAAAATGAGGTCAAGCTCTACTTCGACTGAACCAAACAATTTTTTTTTCTCCGTATACAAAAATCATCTTTAAATCTTTAAATCTTTAAATCTTTAAATCTTTAAATCTTTAAATCTTTAAATCTTTAAATCTTTAAATCTTTAAATCTTTAAATCTTTAAATCTTTAAATTTTTAAATCTTTAAATCTTTAAATCTTTAAATCTTTAAATCTTTAAATCTTTAAATCTTTAAAATCTTTAAATCTTATAAATCTTTAAATCTTTATAATCTTTAAATATTTAATAATCAAAAATATAAGTTACAATTTATTAAACGAAATTTAAGTGTGACACGTTTGAAACAAAAGTAACAGTCGAATCTCTCTAACATTTCAAGAATAATTTTTTCCTAAATAAAAAAAAATCCACCACAAACAGGAAAAAGGATTGCATCACCACAATTCAGCGATGGCTTCAATGTGACATATTGGACATCATCTATGTGACACATTTGACACCAAAGTAACAGTCGAACCTCCTTAAAATCTGTGACGATTAGAAAAAAAAATGTAACAGGACTCTGAATTAATTATCACCACAAGACGGCGACGCGTCTCGAGCTCCGCGTCGCAGTGGAAACGAATCGCGTCATCGAGTGAAGTTACACAGCTCGACGAGCGCGTCGCGTTTCTCTCCGTCTCGTTTCGCGCGGCCACAGCCGCGGACCGTCAGCGAGGAAGAAAGCGAGAAATAGGAAGACGCGGGGCGGAGACCCCGTGATAAACCCGCGCGGCGCGGCAGCCGGCAGGCAGCCCGAGGGTGATAAACGAATTTCCCGCGGTACGGCGGAACGGGAGAGACGGAGACGGCGGAGACCGCAGGACTTCGGGGACACCGAGACCGGCTACGAGATCCGGAGCGGCGAAGCCACAGGGCGCGAGGTATCATCCTGTTTGTTCCCGGATTTCCTGCTGCCGCGCGACATATATCCCCCTCCCCCCTCGCTCTTATATACACGTAAAAACATTATTTACGACATCCTCCATCTGGCGGATTGAGTTCTTATTTTCTCATTGGCATTTTTTTTTTTTTTTTTTTTTTTTTTTTTTTCGACCGTGAGTCACAATTTTTCTCAGCGTAAATATTCTTCAAGATTCCAGAGCGAAATACCTAACACCATTTTTTCGTTCCTTTCGCAGACAGAATTTTTTTCCACTTTTTTTTTCTTTAAACATTTTTTTTTTTTTTTTTTTTCGACCGTGAGTCACAATTTTTCTCAGCGTAAATATTCTTCAAGATTCCAGAGCGAAATACCTAACACAATTTTTTCGTTCCTTTCGCAGGCAGAATTTTTTTTCCACTTTTTTTTTCTTTAAACATTTTTTTTTTTTTTATGAAAAATAAAGAACCAAAAACTGAGCGAAATAAGTGAAAGCAGCGAGAGGCGTAAGATGGTTTGACTCGTCCACAGCGACGGCGACGCCGACGATGACTCGGGAAACACGGCGGAGGCGATCGATCGAGGTGCCACGTGCCGCGAGAGAGAGGAGCCGCCGCGAGTGATGCAAATTGCAAAACCACCGTCGGGCTCGCGGGTGAAACGGGAAGACGACGGCGGATGTGAATTCCGCGCGTTCTTCGTGCGTGTGCGAATTTCGTGTATGCATAAATTTTGCCCGGTACGTGGGAAAGAGAAAGAGAGTGTACAAAAAAAAAAAAAACAATACTCATAACTGCATAACAACTGCATTTCCGTTCTCTCGGTTTATCGCGCCTCTCTATACGTATAGCTTTGGCATTCACGTCGAGAGTTTTCTTGTCAGATCAGCTGCAGGTTACCAGCTTAATTGCACAATTAACTGTAGGGGTGAAACCGAATAAATTAACAGCATTTTTTTCGAAGGCTTCATTATCATTATCATTATTTTCATTATCATTATTATCATTATTATCATCATCATCATCATCATCATCATCATCATCATCATCATCATCGTCATCGTCATCATCATCATCATCATCATCATCATCGTCATCATCATCATCATCATCATCATCATCATCATCATCATCATCATCATCATCATCATCATCATTATCGTTATCATTATCATTATAAATAATATTATTATTTTATTGTTGTAGTTGTTGTTGTTGTTATTATTTTTATTTTTATTATTATTACTGTTACTATTGTTGTGATTTTTATTATTATTATTATCCTTATTATTGTTGTTATTAATATAGCAAACTGAAGGAAAGAAAAAAATGCACATAAATAGAATTGTGAATTTGAGGAATAGACACTTTTTTTCTAAGTGCGTGAATATCAGTCGTATTACGTATCTCTGATGGTCAACAGACGCGACAACAACGTCGTCGAATTGCTTAATACAAAGTTGCGGAGCGCCGGAGGTTTGCCGGTGGCACGATGAGTCAGTGTCAGCGACGTCTGACCACGCTCGAGCCATTTCCACTTGGGGGTCGGCGGCGGCGGAGGCGTACAGGCGTTACCGCGAGCCGCCACCACACCTCGCGCGGCATGGAGTCTGACTGACCCGCTCGCCGACGTTTCCACTGGCCGCGTCCAGTGGTGAAACGGACGTGCGGGCCGTCCAATGCCGCGAGCCCTTTACCACTAGCGGCCCCACCGATGGTCCTGGCTCTGACCTCGCGGTCCTTCCCACCTTCGGCTCTGTCGCGTTTGCATTTCCTCGGAATTAAGGAGGCTCGCACTATGGCGAAACTTGTTTTCGCAAATTTAGAAATTTTATATTATCTTATCTATTATATTGTATTATATATATTATATACATTTTTATTTTTTTGTATTGTTTTCAATTACTACATTTATTATTATGTTATATTTTTTTGTATTGTTTTCAAGGCCTTGTCCCGCTTATTATAAATAAATAAATAAATATATATTTTTTAAAATTGTTTGTCTGTTTGTCTGTCCCAGCCCCCTTAATTAAAGTCTGCCCTCAATAATAAAGCCTTGTCCCCCTTAATTCAAGTCTTTTCCAAAATTGGACATTTTTATTCTCATTCCAGGGAAAAAAACATTTTTTTATAAAATAATTTTGTAAGACCTCAGAAATTAGTTTTACATATTACATTAAATTAAACAGATATGCAATCTGGCGTAATATATTTTTAATGATTGAAATTAATGTTTTTAACCCTCATTTTTAAATAAAAATATTTTTTACAAATTTGTAATTTTTTTTTTTTTTTTCAAGATCTAAGAAATGATTTTCTAAGTCGCTCGCACCAAGCAGCCATTATCGCTATTATTGTTAAGCAAAGCCGCTTAACACGAAACCAATAAAAAAAAGCAACGTAAGTGGAGAATAAAAACACCTGAAAAGTTGTCAAGTTTATCTCGCCGCGAGGTCCGCCGCGCAATTGCGAATCGCCCCGAGTGTATTTAATTGCCCGTATTATCATCATATATTTTTTTTTCTTCTTTCCTCTCTTTTTTTTTCTATCTTCACCGCACGCTCGGCCTTTGACACAGCCCGCGCGGCGGTGAAAAATATTTCAACGTGAGCGTGTTTCGCGGCTTATCTTCGCCCCGGCTCATATGTATCTCGCAAAATAGGGCGTTGCGGAGCGTGCACCAACGTCGCGTGCTCGCGGCTCAATGTACCACCCCCCGCCCCCCACCCTCCCTCCCTTCACCCCGTCGCTCGTTCATTCGAAGATCGAAAAAATAGATTTCCACGCTGCAGCGTGTGGGGCACGTTTCGAGCACTCGCAGCCGCTCGTTACCCACGAGTCTCGTTATATACCTCGTGGACCCCGAGTATAACGAGACTCATGGGGGGGGGGGGGGGGGGGTGAAAAGGGGTAACGAGTGTATAGTATTTTCCTCTCTCTCTCTCTTTCTCTCCTCGCGGAGATTAACGCGATATATTGGACAAAAGAATTTTCGTTTTATTACTTGGCTGATGGAATAAAAAAAAAATAAAAATATATATAAGGGAGGTGCGGGCAAAACGGCACAGCGATTTTTTTCTTTTTCAACTATTTTTGCGGGCAAAATGGGCAGACCCTCGTTTCGTGAAAATCGCGTCTGTACGACACAATTTAATGCATGTTGGCGGAATGTAAAGATTTTTAACAATTCTGAGTGTTTTAAGCAATCTGGCTTTTGAAAAGTCACTTTGCAAAAAATAATAATAATAATAATAATAATAATAATAATAAATTTTACAATTTTTTCTTATTTTTACAATTTTTTAAAAATGTTTACAAATTTTAAAAAAATGTACAATTTTTTTTTACAAAGTAACCATTAAGAAGTATCACAGAGCAAAAAAAAACACGAATTTCTGAATTTGGGGGTCTGTCCCATTTTGCCCACACTTTTTTTTTGCCGACGCTCAAAATTGATATTTGAAATCGAATTTTTGGATCAAAAGCAATCGAAGTACACTTTCGTTTTCGTCATAAAACCATTTTTCGCTTATGCGTCCCGTTTTACCCGCACCTCCCTTATATAAATGTTTTTTTATGATGTATATAATATCTTATGTATGTATAGCGAGGTTCGTGGACGTGAAAACAAATAATCAGGGAAAAATCGAAGCGGTTGGTCACGTGAGTGATAATGCAAGAGGCAATGCACTATTGCTAATTGCACGTGGAATTGCAGCTGTGTGTTTCCAGCGAGCCGTCAGGGGGCGCTGAGTCACCGCTGGAAATCATGGCAAGGAAATTGCGCTGCGTGGAAAAATGCTAACTTTTTTTTTCAGTGGCTTCTCTCGTTGAGTGAAATGAAATAAAATGTCATGGTATTTTTCCCTCGTGTATTTATAATTGAGGTAAACCTCGAATTCGAAGCCAACGATAAATCATCACCAATTTCGCTGGAAATTGGAAAATGGATTTTTTCGTTTTTCGTTTTAAATGACGTTTACTTATTTTTTAAATCCACCTCCTCGAAAATGCCCAGAAGGCCCAATTACGGATATACTTCGAGAAGTATTGTCCGAGAAAAGCAGGCGAACCTTAGACGTGGCCCTTGAATCACCAACGAAGCGAATGTTTTTGCCGCGCGGCAGAGGCAGAGGGAAAAGTGGTGGAAAACGAGAGACAGCAATTTTCGTACTCGAGCCTTCGAGTGCCCTCGAGCGCAGTCTGGGATAAAACGATGGTAGACGCGGGTGACGGTAGTCGTGGTAGTAAGTAGTCGTAGTGGTGCTGACGTGCCATCCCTACTTGCATCCACTACTACTTTTTAGTAGTAGTGATAGTAGTAGAGAAAGCTAGTAGGGATGGTAGTAGTGCTAGTAGTAGTGAAAGCTAGTAGGGATGGTAGTAATGCTAGTAGTAGTGAAAGCTAGTAGGGATGGTAGTAATGCTAGTAGTAGTGAAGCCTAAGTAGGGATGGCAGTAATGCTCGTAGTAGTGAAAGCTAGTAGGGATGGTAGTAGTGCTAGTAGTGGTGAAAGCTAGTAGGGATGGTAGTAATGCTAGTAGTAGTGAAGCCTAAGTAGGGATGGCAGTAATGCTAGTAGTAGTGAAACCTAGTAGGGATGGTAGCAGTGCTAGTAGTAGTGAAAGCTAGTAGGGATGGTAGTAATGCTAGTAGTAGTGAAGCCTAAGTAGGGATGGCAGTAATGCTCGTAGTAGTGAAAGCTAGTAGGGATGATAGTAGTGCTGGTAGTAGTGAATTCTAGTAGGGATGGCAGCCGTAATAGTAGTAGTGGATGCTAGTAGGGATGGCAGTAGTGATAGCAGTTGTGGATGCTCGTAGGGATGGCTGTAGTGATAGTAGTAGTGAATGGTAGTAGGGATAGCAGTAGTGGTGGTGCTAGTGCATGCTAATAGGGATGGTAGTAGTGGTAGCAGTGGTGAATGCTAGTAGAGATGGTAGTAGTAATAGTAGTAGTGGATGCTGTTAGGGATGGTAGTAATGGTAGTAGTAGCGGATGCTAGTAGGAATGGCAGTACTAATAATATTTGTGAATGCTGTTAGGGATGGTAGTAGTGGATGCTAGTAGGGATGGTAGTAGCGATAGCATTTGTGAATGCTGTTAGGAATGGTAGTAGTGGTAGTAGTAGTGGATGGTAGTACTGATAATATTTGTGAATACTGTTAGGCATGGTGGAAGTGGTGGTAAGGATGGTAGTAGTGATAGTATTTGTGAATACTGTTAGGCATGGTAGAAGTGGTGGTAGTAATGGATGCTAGTAGGGATGGTGGTAGTCATAGTATAGGATGTAAGTAGGGATTGTACTAGTAGTAGTAGTAGTGGTGGATGCTAGTAGAGATGGTATAAGTGGTAAATAGTAGTGGTGGATGCTAGTAGGGATGGTATAAGTGGTAGTGGTCGTGGTGAACTCTAGTAGGGATGGTAGCAGTGGTAGTGGTAGTGTCAGTGAACGACAGTGGCCTCGAGTATGTGGGTGGAATTCAGTGCGGTGCTCCTTCGTCTTCGGGAGGGCAAAAATGAAGAGAGTCGCGCTTTTCTTCGCTCTTCCCCGGTGGATTTTCCCGGGGCGCCGTGCGGGAGCTAATAGAAGACAAGAGGAAAGAAAGCACCAGCGACTAAGTACTCGTAGGATCCTGAGACATTGTGCGCCGGAGAAGAAAGCACAAAAAAGAAAGAGGTAGAAAAATCATGAACCCAGGCTGAGATGGCAAACAATTTTCGGTGCTATGCACGGACGAGAATTCGGCGCATTTAACCCCCTCCTCCCCCTCTTACCTTCCCCTAAGGGGAGTCGGCTTTGTGTACTCAGCCAAAATTGGACCCTTTGCCACCCCGAGGGCTTTTCCGGCTGTTTAATCAGTCGGTTTGGTATTCCGGCCTCGATATATTTGAAGCTAGCTAACTGACGTTACGGTTGATTTTACTCGCTCTCGCAGCTGGTCGATTCGTCGGCCGTTTGCCCCGCGTTTCCCGACTTTGGCTCGACGGTCAAAGCCAAAGGGTTTTGCTTTATCTCTGTGTTTCTGCAATTTTTTTTTCTCTCTCTCTCTCTCTCCCCCGTTTTTCTTTTTCTTTGGAAAAATGGAGCAAGGAGTTTTCTTTGCTTCTGGCCTGAGCGCCCCGAGAGTGGCGGAAGCTAATGGAAGACGAGGGGAAAGAAAGCAAGAGACTGGGGAGATTGGATGATGGAGGAAAAACGAGGTGGAAACTGAAGGGCAACGTCGACCGGAAGGGGAACGTGGGACGAGGAGGGCGAAGAATTTTCGTGCGATGCACAGGGGAGAAAATAGTTTTTCACGGCTAAACATTTTTTTTTAAATAAAAATTTAGGTAAATAATTTAGACATTATTCAGAAATTATTTAGAATTAGTGAAATAATTTGGAGATTTTTTAGAATTAGTAAAATCATTTGGAGATTATTTAGAATTAGTAAAATAATTTAGAAATGATTTAGAATTTGCAAAATAATATAGAAATTATTTTGCTAATAATATAGAACGAATTATTTTGCTAATAATGTAGGACGAATTATTTTGCATAATAATATAGAAATAATTATTTTGCACAATAATATAGAAATTATTTTTCTAAATTAGGAAAAAAGATTTATTATTACGACATTTAAATTGATTTTTCGTTCTCCGCCTCGCGTTTCCGTTTCTCAAAGTCAAAGCCCTTCAACTCTACCTGTAGAGTCGCAGATCTACCTCTCGCTCGAATTTTCTTTTTTCCTGGTCCCGCGTTTCCCCTGCTGTTTGTAAACTACGTTCAAACCATATCCAGGGAAATTCAGCCTCGGGACACGAAAATTCAGTTTCCGCAGGGCCGAGGAGCGCAGCGCGCGCTCATCTACATGTGCAAGAGACTGCTAATACACCGCGGGGCTGGCGCACCAGCGAAAGAGCCTTTCACTGCTTTGTCCCTCTTACACTCGCTCGCTTTGATTATGCACTTACACGTCGACTCTCCGTCTCTCTCGCTCGCCTCGCGTCTGTTACGCCGCGTTAATAAAGTTTCGCGCGATTATTCCAGCGGAAGGGAATGCGCCGAGTATTTTTTTTGAAAATGTTTGTAAAACGGGAAGAACGCGCGACGCGTGCTTCTTTTTTTTCGCAAAAATTCTTGACGGATTTTTAAATTTTTTTTATTTTTTCAATATTCTAATTTGAATCTGCCCCAGGGGAATATTCAACCTCAAACTGTTACACAGCAATCTTTTGTTCTCAATATTGAGACTAAAACGTGAAAATTGTTTAAAAAATCTGACTCTCTCGTGTCATCTTTTTTTTTTACTTTTTAAATTAAATTGGATAACGATGTAAAAGTTAAATATCTTTCTGGGAAAAACAGGGTTTTTTTAACGAAAAAAAAAAATTCTACTGTTCGCCTTCGACGCGACAGATTTTCGAAATCGACTGTTAGAACTTTCGGTGATCTGGTTTAAAAAAAAGAAGAATTGTCGATAAATAAAAAAAGAGAAATAAAATAAAATAAAATATGTAACTCCACGATAATTGTGTAAAAATGGTTTATTTACGAAAAAAAATTCTACTGTTCGCCTGCATCGCGACAGATTTTCGAAATCTGTCAGAACTTCCGGTGATTTGCTTTAAAAAACAAGAAGAAAAAAAGCAAGAATTGTCGTTGAATAAAAAAACGAAAAATAAAATAAAATATGTAACATCACGATACTTGTGTAAAAATGTTTTTTTTTTCTTTTTTTTAATTCTACTGTTTGCCTTCATAGCGACAGATTTTCGAAATCTGTCAAAACTTCCGTCAATTTGCTTAAAAAAAAGAAGAAAAAAAAAGAATTGTCGATGAATAAAAAAGCGACAAATAAAATAAAATAAAATGTGTAATTCCATGATATTTGTGTAAAAATGTTTTTTTTTTTACGAAAAAATACAGTTTTTCGAAATCTATCAGAACTTCCGGTGATTCGCTTAAAAAAAATAAGAAAAAAGGCAAAAATTGTCGATGAATAAAAAAGCAATAAATAAAATAAAATAAAATGTGTGATTCCATGATATTTGTGTAAAAATGTTTTTTTTTTACGAAAAAATACAGTTTTTCGAAATCTATCAGAAATTCCGGTGATTCGCTTAAAAGAAAAGAAGAAAAAAAAAGAATTGTCGATGAATAAAAAAGCGATAAATAAAATAAAATGTGTAACTCCACGATATTTGGTTTTCATCCCGCACGCGCGAGGCCTCTAAAAAGCGTGACCCAGTTTGAGCACCAGTGCGGAATTGTGCTTATACCGCCAGAGAGTGAGAGAGAGAGAGAGAGGGAGAGAAACTCACCCACCTCGTTCTCTCTCTCTTTCTCTCTCACCCTCGTCGTTTCACCCTCGTTCTCTTCCTCGTCAGCCAACACGCGCGCCACACACACAAACGCACACATTCAATTTTTCTCCTCAAGATCCCCCACGTTTCACTCTTTCCCGTTCTCAACCCCGCCCGGTGCAACGCATATCCCCCCCCCCCCTCCCCCCTCTCGCCCTCTTCGTGAGCTTCGGCAAACTGTACAAATATAACCCCTACTGAAATCACCCTCCCTTCGCCCCCGGCGCGTCAAGGGTGTCACCCACATAGACACACGCGTGGCCACCTAATATGTGGAACCTGCGGGAGGGTCCGATATGTGGGTTTTTCGTGCCCTTCTCACCCTTTGCCTCTCACGGTGCAACGAAGTAAAACTTCGGATCTGCCTTACTGGACTCTTTTTCTTTTTTCAGGATATTGATTGATTGTTTCGTTCGGCACGTTCTAAAACCCCTGTTAAGGGTGAAATCAACGTTGCACGAAAATACGATACTGAAGGCAGCTTTTTTACTTCTTGATTTGAGATTTTTGGATCGCTACACGTGTTTTTATTTTTTTTTTATTTAGAGTTAAAGTTGAGTACAGCGTGAGTAAAATTGTCATTAAGGTGAAGACAAATTTTGTCAATCGCGTCTAACAATAATTGAAAAAAAAAACAAAAAAAAGAAAAAAAAATGGTATACAAAAAAATCTTCAGTGTTTATGAACTGGAAAAATAAATACACAAATAAACAAATCTTCAGTGTTTATGAATATAAAAAATAAAAAAAATCTCCAGTGGTTATGAGTATAAAAAATAAAAAAATCTTCAGTGTTTATGAATTCAAAAAATATAAAAATAAATAAAAAAATCTTCAGTGTTTATGAATTTTTAAAATAATAAAATCTTCAGTGTTTATGAATTTTTAAAATAATAAAATCTTCAGTGTTTATGAATTTTTAAAATAATAAAATCTTCAGTGTTTATGAATTTTTAAAACAAAAAAATCTTCAGTGTTTATGAATTTTTAAAATAAAAAAATCTTCAGTGTTTATGAATTTTAAAAATAAAAAAATCTTCAGTGTTTATGAATTTTTTAAATAAAAAAATCTTCAGTGTTTATGAATTTGTTAAATTAAAAAATCTTCAGTGTTTATGAATTGGAAAAATAAAAAACTAAATTAAAAAAATTGAAAAAATAAATTTAGAAATAAAAAAAGTTTGTTACACGAAACTCATGACTGATTTCGTTACCAAGAAAACATCACATTTTTCTGCAACTAATTCATCGAAATTCTTTGAAATTCAACACGATTAAAAATGAATATTTTTGCCAACGAAATTGAATCGCGTGTCGAAGGTAAAAGAATGTCGACTCTGCTGTTGGCGTTCGCTATTAATTCGCGTCGCGTATCGCTGGTATCGTTCGCGTATCCGCTGCCGTATACGATGCAAAATATGCGGGGCTGGCGCTCGCTTCGATCAGTCTCTCCGTCTCTCTCTCTCTCTCTCTCTCTCTCTCTCGACCCGCGTTGCACACGCGTACGCGATGTTTGCATTGACCTCCTTGTCCCGTCGATGCACGCTTCGTTAGAGCCGCCGCCGCCGCCGCTCTCCGCTCGTTTCCACCGTGCGACGCGATCTTGCTTTTTCTCTTCCTAAATTCCCGAGAGGATCGGCACGCGTGAATAATTCAGCAGCGCTTGAACTCGCTGCTCGCGCTGTCACTCGAACGCCATTTTCGTCCCACACATCGTCGTGCTTTACGCGACTCCTTTTTTTTTTACGACTTCCCGGCTCGTCGCCAGTCTCGCCGCACACTTTGAAATAATTTTATCGATGCTTCGCGATGGAGAAATATTTTAAAAAAATGCGAATCTCGTTAATATTTTTTTGTAAAAAGAAAAAACCAATTTACTGTTGGTAACTTTTTTTAAAAATGTAAAAAAAAAATAATGATACATTTGTATTGATTAGTCAGGTGACAAAAAATAAAAAAAATGTTTTTAAATTCAGTAAGAAATGCAAACAAACGTTTTCGTGTGAAAATTATGTAAAAAGTAAAAACAATAATTTGTCGTTAAAAAATCAACTGAAAATAATAATAAAACATTTTCATTTTTTAATTCGATGAAAAATCAAAGTAAACATTTTTATCTAAGAATTATATGAAAAACAAAAATAAACCTTTTAATCTAAAAATTGTATAAAAAACAAAAATAAACATTTGTCTAAAAATTATATACAAAATAAAAATAAACATTTGTCTAAAAATTATATACAAAATAAAAATAAACATTTGTATCTAAAAATTGTCTTAAAAATGAAAATAAACATTCGTATCTAAGAATTCTATAAAAAATTAAAATAAACTTTTCTACCTAAAAATTGTATAAAAAAATCAACATTTTAATCAAAAAATGTATAGCAAATCAAAATAAACATTTTAATCTAAAAATTGTATAAAAAATAAAAACAAACATGTTGATGTAAAAAATCGAAATAACGAATTACAAGATATCAAATAATATAATTAACCGGTGGACTGTAATGTGCAGAGTCCTCAGCCTGCCACATAAAGTTATCCCCAACTGGAGCGTAGCGCAGGGAGTCGACAGAAACTTAGGTAGGTGTGGTATACGCGAACCAAGTTAATATCATATCTCCGAGTTTCCTCCTCGTCTCGATAATATACGTTTAGTCCAAGTGTCTGGCTGCCTCTTGCTCGCGCCCGAAGAATTACGAGTTCTCGCATATGCGGCGCGCAGGACTCTCGCGAATGGGTTTCGCCCCCCCCCCCCCCCCCCCCCCCCCCGAGTTCCCCCCGCTTCGGGGTTTCGAGATTGAGCGATCTACTTCCCCGCTACACAGACAGAAGTCCGCGTGGAACGGGAACTATAATTCAACTTGGGGTGGGGGGAGGCGACTCGAGAAATAGCCGCAATTATATGTAGAACAAGGGAAATCCATTATCTCAGGTATAATGGATATTCTATCATTATGATACCATAATCCGATCGTCAAAATCCTCAAACCTAAATTAATTTCGAGTCTTCTCACACGATGCAAAAAAAAAAAAAATTATTTGGCCCTTGGTAATTTTTTTACGAAATTGAATATTTTGGTTTGGGTCATTAAAATCGTATTTTGGATCAACCCAAAATTGATAATAATAAATATTATTTTCCCGGTGTAAAAAAAAATTGTTCTACCCTTAATAAATGTTACCAAATTTTTTAATATTTAATTTGGGGCAATTAAATCATATTTGGCTCAACCCACAATTGCTAATAAGAAATATTATTTTCCCGGTGTCAAAAAATGGTTCGACCCTTATTACATGTTACCAAATTTTTGAATATTTAATTTGGGGCAATTAAATCATATTTGGCTCAACCCAAAATAACTAATAAGAAATACTATTTTCTCAGTGCAAAAAAAATGGTTTAACCCTTATTACATGTTACCAAATTATTGAATATTTAATTCGGGGCAATTTAATCATATTTTGCTCAATCCAAAATTGCTGATAAGAAATATTATTTTCTCAGTGCAAAAAAAAATTTGTTTGACCCTTATGAATTATTACCAAAAAATGTAAGATTTAATTTCAGGCAATTAAATCGAATTAGGCTAAACCTAAAAATCTAATAACAAATACACTACGCCAAGGTAAAAAAAAACCCCAATGTGAATCGCAGACGGAATTTCAATTTCGTTGAGTGTGTAGCGAGTTTGCTAATTGATTGTACAGGGAGTCGAGTGGGAATTGGAAAATCTGGGGGGTGAAAATCGTGGTAATTCCTGGCGATAAAGAAAACGGGGAGGGGAGGACGAAATTGAAGTGAACATTTTGCCGGAGACTCCGAGATATCTGGGAGGAAAATCGAGGAGGGGGGAGGTGAGTCTGCACTTACCAGTGACGGGCGCCTCAATGTCGATCATGGTCTTTTCAGAGCGGAGCAGCACGGCGCCATCGTTGACGATGCGCAGAGCCGCCGCCTCGTCGATCCTGCCCTCGAGTATGAAGTGATGTTTGAGGACGTCCGGCCGCGGTCTGCCCGTTCGCGGATCGAACACCTCGGCCACTGTCAGCTTGTGCGACGGTGGAAATGGCACGCCTGTCAATCAGATCAATTGCTTCGTTAGTAATCGGAACTGTGATTTTTTTTATTTTTTTATTTTAAATATAGTCGAAAAATCGAAAAATGTGTAAACGTGTAACGAGAGTCGAGGCAGGAAAATAGTTTAGGGTCTTCAACACTTCCGGCCGGAAGTCAGATGTCGATACAGAAAACTTTTTTTTTCTTTTTTCGAAAAACATTTTAGGATTTTTTTTGTTTTTTTTTGTTTTTTTTTGTTTTTTGTTTTTTTTTTCAATAATGTTGAGAGTCGCAGGAAATTCTTGACAAATATAAATATTTTCATTGCTCGGCCACTGTCAGGTTGTGCGACGGTTGAAATGGCACGCCTGTCAATCAGATCAATTGCTTCGTTAGTAATCGGAACTGCGATTTTTAAAAAAATTTTATTTTAAATATAGTCGAAAAATCGAAAAATGTGTAAACGTGTAACGAGAGTCGAGGCAGGAAAATAGTTTAGGGTTTTTAGCACTTCCGGACAGAAGTCAAATGTCGATACAGAAAACATTGGGGATTTTTTAATTTTTTTCGAAAAACATATTTTATTTTTTATTTTTTTATATTTTTTCAATAATAACGAGAGTCACAGACAATTCTTGATAAATATAAATATTTTCGTCGCTCTTCCTGAAAATAAAAAAGTGCCTCGAACGTGGCATTTTACCTGCCGGTCTGGCAGCCTCCGGCGTCTTTGTTTTCACTGTAGGCTTGAGTTTCAATTTCACCGCCGTTTTCTCCAGATCGGCGAACGACATTCTCCCACCGGGTCGTCGGGGGCTGCGAGCGAAATTCTTTCTGGGACTCGGTGGCGGCGCGGGGCTCCTGCACGACGAGATCGAGCTCAGAGCGGTGCGAAAACTGTCCTCCATGTCGTCGTCCTCAACGTCGAAAACGGCGTCGTCCCGGTCTTCGTTCGAGCTCGAACCGATGCTCACGAGTTTTCCCGTCGGGACTTCCGGCCCGATCGACGAGTCGATATCGAACGTCCTGTTGTTCGGCGAACCGTCGCACGAATCGTCGGACGCGAGATTGATCGTCGAGCATCGGGATCGACGATAATTCGAGCCCTGCGATTCGCCGAAGAAAACGATCTCGTCTTCGTCGACCAAAATCGACGTCTCGTCCTCGATTCCATCTCGATTTTCCTCCTCCGCCGAATCGTTACCGATTTCTTCCCGATTTTCCGCTGAAATCGACGCGATCTCCTCCTCGATTCCATCCCGATTTTCCATCGAGCCACGATTTTCCTCCTCCACCGAATCGTTACCGATTTCTTGCCGATCTTTCCCCAAAATCGACGCGATCTCCTCCTCGATTTCATCCCGATTTTCCATCGAGCCACGATTTTCTTCCGCCACCGAATCATTACCGATTTCCACCAACCGATTTTCCACCTCCGACAAATCGGCATCCACACTCGTTTCACGATTTTTCACCATCTCGAGCAACTCGTCGTCGAGCATCGTGTCGACTTTGTGATGATCGGTATGTTGCACAAACCTCACCTCTTCGATTTCACCTTGACCTTGAGCCCGACCTTCGACGTGACCCTCGACACTCGGCTCGTCGTTGACCTCGCACAGCCTGGCGAACGACTCGCCGAGCGGATCGGCGCGCAGCTGCCTCAGATAGCTGTTACCGATCATCGCTCTCTGCTGCACCGTCACGAGATCGCCGACGCGCTCGTCGATCGCGCCCAGCAGAATAGCCTGACCGATGTCGCTGCTGCGTTGTCTCACGTAAGACTTGGGCCTCTCGTTCTGCTTCGTCGCCAAAGCCCGAGCCCGATTAGTCAGCGTCAGCACGAAATGAATCTCGGACACCTCGTGGAGGCTGCGCTCGAGAACCGATTCGTCGTCCATCTCGCTCTCGTCCACCTCGGCGTGCAGCTGGATGCACTGCAACGATCTCTCGAGTTGCGGCAGAATTTCGTCCTCGAATTCCGCGTCGAGATCGGCTGCCGATTTTTCGGCCGAATTACCGATCTCATCGTCGTGCACGAGGGAATCCTCGACGTCGGTCACCGGGCTGTTGGTGTGGTAACGATCGCTTGGAAATGGCGGCGTGTCCGCCGGCTGTTTGGAAGATCGGCAAAAATCGGCCGATTTTTTCTCGTCCTCGTCGTCGTCGTCGACGGCCAAGGCGCGCGAACGACGAACGTGCTCGCGCTCCAATGTTTGCCTCAACGTCTCGTCGTCTATGCCGCGACCTCTGGCTGACCTTCGCCGAGGAGATACCAGAATCGGTAATGTGATGCCGAAACGATCGGCGAAACTTTTCGTCAGCGCTGCGACGTTGACGCTCATCTGACGATCGGTTTGCGAGGAATCCGAGTGGCTGACGATTTCCAGATTTTCCGCGGTGTCCGACGTGTTAAAGTCGATTTTTGAGGCCACCGATGTTGCCGATATATTTGCCGATCTCGGGGCTTTTATCGCCAGAGTTTGCAGTCGCTGCACCAGACTCTCCATCGTTGGGCTCATTTTTTTCTCGTCGCTGCGCAGCCTCTCGCGTCCCAGCGGCGAACCGATGATGCCGATTTCTCGAGATCGTCGAGGGGACGATTTCGGAGATGAGCAGCCCGGCTGCGGGCGATCAGCCATTTTGCCAGTGGCGAAATCACTCGGGGAGCGAAATTGCGAGGTCGCTGATTTTGTGGATTGATTTATGGGTGGGGAAAAACAGTTTACGAGGGCCGATCGCGATCAACGCGAACCGCACGGTGAATAACGATTTTTTTATTTGATCGCAAAAACACTTCACGATCGGCGGATTCGAAATTCGGGGCGGCACGAAAATTTGGACACGCGATCACTACTCACGCGCCCGCACAGAGTGACGGAAGCGGAAGCAGCGGTGATCGTGCGGGGTTATCGACGGGATACATCGATGTATCGATAGTCGAACAGTAATGCCAATTGCGGGTCGCTGGTGCCGCGAAAAATGCCCGGGAGAATTGAATCGGTGAATATGATTTAGTATGAATTAAATGTACCTTTATTTTTACTTCCAAGTTTTTCTTTTTTTTTATCTTCCAAGTTATTTTTACTTCCAAGAACAAGTTTTTTGTTTAATAAGAACCAATAAATAAATCGAAAGCAGAAATGAAATTATTGTAATGCGTTCTCTTTGCACTGAGTAATATAAAAAAAGAAATAAAACTTAAATGCTGTAGACGATTTCTTTAGTTACAATAAATATTAAATTATTTTTCCTGTAAATAAATTCGTCAAAGAATTAATTTACAACTTGTGTTTGTTAAATTGCATCTGCGAATTATTCAATATGAATTAAACGTACCAGGGAGTTTTTTATTTTTATATTTTCAAGACTATAAATACTTTTTGGGAGATCAATTTTTTTTTTCGTTTAATAAATATCGATAAATAAATCAAAAGCACAAATTAAATTATTGTATTGCCATGTTTTTTTACTCTTAATGATTTAGAAAAAAAATTAATCTTTTATACGGACATTTTTTTAAATTACGACATTAAATAGTTTCTCGCTGTCCCCGCGAACAAATTTTTTCAATTTTTCGTCGCCGGCCCTAAAGCTCTACCTAAACGGTAAACTGTAATGTGGCTTCCAATGCGCTCGCCAGCTGCGACCCATTTCTCGCACGTGTAAAACGCGATGATACACACAATTTGTAAATAGTTTCCGCGGGTTTATTAATGCTCGAAACGTACACAGATATCCGAACGGAATCATTAGGGATTATTTATGCGCGCGGGGAGGGGTAATAAAATGTGGGCGCGCGTTTTCCGTCTCGTCGCGGAGACGTCGACACGTGGGGAGGGGAAAAGATGCCTCGGGGCATGTGAGCCGAAAGTTAACGACGTCGTAAGTCATCGAAATTAGTAAACTGCCGCAGCTCGGGAGGCGGCCAGACCGACGGGGAGATAAATACACGACGATTATACAAAGTTTATTCTTCCCCCTCGGGACACTTGTAGCTTTGCAGGAAAGTAAATTTTTTTTTTTTTCTTCTTCGCACTCGATTCGATCGGTTCTCGTTTGTTTTTTTTCCTGGGCATCAAAAGTCACGGCGATCTGGACTCTGAAACGAAAAAAATAATTGTTAGGCAAAAACAAAAAATAGTAAAAAAAAAAGGGAAATAAATATATAAATAAATAAATCGCTTGCCTCACTTATGCTCGACTCGAGCTTGACGATTCCCTTCCTCGTGTCGAAACTCACTCGATCCGGCGAGTCGAACTCTGAAACGAGAGACACGGAATAGTTTTCATTCGCGAAATAGTCGCGCAAAAGTTTCCTCATGAAAGTTTTTCACAGCGCAAAGTGAGACTGGAATAATTGTGGCTGCTTTCAGGCTGCTGTTACATTTTTTCGCATATTTCCGAAAATCAAGTGAAGCTCGAAGTACGCGAGTAAAATATATTTAAAAAATAATTCTCAAAGAAATTCTCAAAAATATTAACTATTTCTGTATTTAAGTTAAAATTATCAAAAAAATTCAGTATTTCTGTATTCAAGTTAAGATTCTCAAAAAAATTAACTATTTCTATACTCAAGTTAAAATTCTCAAAAAAATTAACTATTTCTGTATTCAAGTTAAAATTCTAAAAAAAATTAACTATTTTTGTATTCAAGTTAAAATACTCAAAAAAATAAACTATTTGTGTATTCAAGTTAAAATTCTAAAAAAAATTAACTATTTCTGTACTCAACATAAAATTTTCAAAAAATTAACTATTTTTGTATTCAAGTTAAAATTCTCAAAAAAATAAACTATTTTTGGATTTAAGTTAAAATTCTCAACAAAAATTAACTATTTCTGTATTCAAGTTAAAATCCTCAAAAAATTAACGATTTCTGAATTCAAGTTAAAATTCTCAAAAAAATTAACTATTTCTGTATTCAAGTTAAAATTCTCAAAAAATTAACTATTTCTGTATTCCACTCAAAATTCTCAAAAAACTAACTATTTTTGTATTCAACTTAAAATCCTCACAATTTACGCCACGATAAAATATGCGATGACTGCAAATTAATCACAACAATTTAACGCTCGTCACAGCCACAACATTTTTTTATTTCCCCAATTAAATTATCCCAACATTTTTATTCATTTATTTTTTTCTCAAATGCTCACCCGAATTGTAGAGTCTGCGTGGCTTCGTCGTCGACGAGTTGACGCAATTGGCGAACCGTCTAACGATGGAATTGGCGATCCTGACGCGATCGCGAGCACCGGCGACGATGGAATTTTTCCCGACGTTGGCTCCGTTGGCTCCCGGTCGGCATCGGCGATCGAAGAGCGATTTTATTTGGGCAAATTTCCCGACGTTCGTCTCGGCGTAAACTCCGGGCTTGGACGGAGTTTTAGGGGCCGTCAGTCCGGTCTTCGAGATTCGGTGCACCTTGTGCAATTTTTCGCGAACCTTCGCGTACAAATTTCCGTTTTCGCCGTTGCTGCTGCTGTTGTTGTTGTTGTTGCAGTCGC
This sequence comes from Pimpla rufipes, assembly GCA_963932165.1. Taxonomy (NCBI): domain Eukaryota; kingdom Metazoa; phylum Arthropoda; class Insecta; order Hymenoptera; family Ichneumonidae; genus Pimpla; species Pimpla rufipes. The sequence continues at coordinate 2,550,714 of OZ010642.1, read as the reverse complement.
CGCTCGTGTTGTGCGATTTTTGACCCGGACTCGACTGACCCTCGGCGGCGAAAATTATCGACGACTCGGAGAGGCTTCGACGCAATTTTTTCCGAACATCCGGAAAGCTCCGCGTGCTGCTCGGCACCTGCTGGTCGTCCTTGCACGACATTTTGCTGCTCCGGCGGCCGCGCAAACGCTACGCCATATTGCACGGCACTTGGACCCTCTCGACGTTCGCCGCGAGACGCCAACAGGTGTGCCAACTTGTTGAGTAGCGTAGCGCGAGGCGAATCTGTTATACGCTCGCCACGCGCCGAAAAAAAAAATCGCCACGCGCTGCCGGGTTTTACGGATTAATTTCAATTTTTGTAATTTATAATTTTTATTTCAAACGCATCGGATTTTTGCTCCTGGAGCGGCGAGAGAAATTTTTATTACGGGTAATTAAAATTAACCACCGTAAAAAAATAAAAAATTTAAAAAAAAAGATCTGGAAATTGATACGGAATTTATTATGCATAGAGTGAATTTAATTCGTGCTAACATTAATTAGGATTTTTGTACTTTTAACCAAGAATAGTCGCAAGCAAAAATAATTTGGGTTTTTGGTTGTATATTTTTGAAAATGCACTGAAGAATGTTTTATTTTATTTTTTCAGGTAAGTGATTAAAGTTATTCGGCTAGAATGTAATTTATGTGACTGAAAATAATTCTCTTTTTCATTGAAAAAAATAAATAAACTTGCAATGTTTTTACAACTGTACCTGGACATTTGTGTGCACAATCTGAGCATTTTTTAAACATTTTTTTGTACTGACAAAAAATGCTTCCATTTTGGCAAAAAACGAAATTATATTCGTCGAAACAAAAACCCTAAATAAAATAGACAAAAACCCTAAATAAAAATAGACAAAAACTCTAAATAAAAATAGACAAAACCCCTAAATAAAAATAGACAAAAACCCTAAAATAAAAATAGACAAAAACCCTAAAGTAAAAATAGACAAAACCCATTAAAAAAAATGTTGACCCAAAAATGAAAAAATACGAGTTGTTATTTCGTGTTAGCCGCACCTGTGGCGCGATTATTCGGGTGCACCGTAAAATAAAATCGGACCCAACGTCGCCGAACAAATGAGCGCGATAAATCAATTTAACGATCACCTTCAATTGTAAATAAAAATTCCCGCTACGTGGACGTCGAGTGAAACGTTTGTTTCGCGCGGTTGTATTTCTCAAACCGTGAATTATCGTCCCTCGCGCTATAATTTCACCGTCGTTGGAAGTTTTCATGGCGAACACAGCGCGAATTTAGCCGCGCTGTAAACTGGCAGCGCTCGCGATTCGCTCGCGAGATGCCAAAATCCTTCACGAGACGTTTGCTCGATTCTTGCGAGCGGAAAAAAAAAATCGGTACAAACGCGACGCCAAAACGCGAGACGCGAGTCGGTCGTTAATCACCTCGTGTCACGTGATTCGCATCCCGCTGATATAATTTTCTATACCACCCCAAAAAATTATATATCGATACGTTTTGTTTTCGCGAATTTCTCGGCTTTTGTCACCACGGATTTCGCACATTTTTCCGCATACCCCCCACGCACTGTTGCGTCCCCTGCGTCGTCGCGCGCTGCCAACCTTATTCGCCACTGCCAAAATCATTTTTGCGACGTTTACGATCGTCCAAACGTATTCGTGGAATTCGCCCGTGGAACTCGAGACGCGGTCGCCGCGTCTCGCTATTTCGATTGATCGTTTTCGCGCGAATAATCCTTCGTAACGCGAAGATTACGAATTTCGACGAAACACTATTTGGCTCGAATTGCCGAGAGAATTCGAAAATTATTTTTTATCTTTTTTAATCTTAAAAAAAAATGTATAAAGATAAAAAAATATTTTTTAATTTTTTTATAAAGGTAAAAAAATATTTTTTAATTTTTTTATAAAGGTAAAAAAATATTTCTTAATCTTTCTTATAAAGATAAAAAAATATTTTTTAATCTTTTTTATAGAGTTAAAAAAGAATTTTTAATCTTTTTTATAAAGATACAAAATATTTTTTAATATTTTGTATAAAGATAAAAAAATATTTTTCAATCTTTTTTATAAAGGTTAAAAATACATTTTTAATCCGGTTTTTTTTATCGCACAGCAATTTTCGCTCAAAAATATCGAGCAAACTGTTGCCGAATTTTTGGCCCGGAATCCCAGAAACACATATTCAAAATTTTGTTTCATAATATTTATATTTATACTTAAACTGTTTCGTTGAATATACTGTTGTTACATTGTCCTTATTATTTATATCCTACTTGCTACATATTTACATAACGATTCGTCGCCTTTCTTAACGTCGCGTGTTCTTTGTACAATAAGCAATATATTACTTTACGGGGCTGCATTTTTGTCTCGCTTTTTCGTCGCGCGCGAGACACAAAAATGTTGACGGCGGTAATTATATAATTATTATTTTTTTTATTAATCTATATTTGGGGCTCAGAATTTCGATTTCTAATTGGTCGGTTAAATTGGATCGAAATTCAAAGTCCATGTCTAATTTTTGGGGAACGAATAATCAATTAATTCCTCATCGCAATGCAAGGAAAATAAGAGAACTGCTGATTGGTGGAATCAATAACTAAGGCACCGTTTTTTTTTTTTTTTTAAGGGTGAAAAAAGGTCCGAGTCTCGAGGGATATTTTCAGAGCCGACAATCGGCGACGGATCCGACACGGTGAGCTGTTTATCGGGTCCCTCGAGTCCCCCGATAAACCGGGCACCGAAATCGGCGCCTCGCTCGAAAGCGTTTTCGAATCTTTTTCTTCCTCCGGTCGAGCCCGGAAAATCCGCGCGTTTGGATTTCTATGAAAATGGCCGACTTACACGGGACGGAAAACTCGATTGAGATCCCATCGAGTGGAATAATTGGGCGAGTCGCGAAGAGACGAGCGAGATGGAATTTTCGCTGGGCACAGTCAATTGTGTAAAAAAAAAAAAAAATCGATAGTTAATTATTCAAATGACTCGAATGTTGCAATTTAATTCACCGTCATTTGCGTAAAATTGTCAATTGACTTGAAAATCGTGAAAAATGTTTAGTCATATTTTTTAGATTTTTTCTGCCCAGGAAAATTCGGGTGGTGAAAAAAAAAATTGGATCGCTAAGATTTTCGCGCTCTTCGCAAAATCGCAGAGTGGGAAGCGACCGATTTTCATTTGGGAAAACTAAATTCAGGTGAAGCAAATTATTCGTTTTTTGATTCGGGTGATCGGATTCTTCGATTCTGCAATTATTTGAAAAAAAAATTCGAAGTGAATTTTTTGTAATAATAATTTTTAGGGATAAAAATCGGTAATTGGAAGAAATCGACGGATGTGTAGAAACTTAACTAACTTAATAATAACCGCGCGATTTTACTTAATTTCTAGTTAAACACTAAAATTGGGGAGACGTCAAATTTCCTAATTTAAAAAAGTAGGAATTTTAACTTGGCAAAAAAAGAACAAAATTCAAAGTCGCTCGGACGAGCAAACAAAAATCGAGCGATTTTCGAGACGACGACGTAACGATCGCAAATTTTAATCAGCGTATTTAAAATTTTCGATACACGATGGAATTTTTCCCGGCCCCGGAGAAAAATTTCTTCGCTGTTACCGACTGTAATTTCGAAATCGTTCGAGCTCTGATAACCGAGACACTCGATGTTCCCGCTCTATTATCGTCCGTTCAATGAGTTGTTGTGCGTTTGCAAAATTTATCGCAGAATTTTCACGCGAATGCTTCGAATACTCTGGTCGAATGCCAAAGACACGAAGTTTCTCTGGTCCTCGGCGACGAATTCTCAAAAATATCGATGATGTATCGAAATTTGACGTCTCCCGCCGCTTAAATTTAACAAAATAATTCTAAAATTATCTTAAACTATCGCTTTTTAACATAGAATCTTAACCTAACAATAATCGCTCCTAAAATTAACAATTTATTAAATGATATGAGAGAAGAAAAACACGAGTCGATTGCTAAAGTCTGGAATTAATTTTGAAAAAAGAAGAAAAAAAATACTAAACATGGATTTGGAGAATTGAGCAAAAATACAATTTCTCCATGGAACGCGTGATCACAAATCGTATTTTTGATCAAGCCCCATAAATTAATCTAATTTTAATCAGCAAATTAGCAATTCGCCTCGTTGATTTTCTTCTCTCTTACAATTTCCAATTAATTCTAACAAAAATTTGCTTATAACAAATTAATCCTAAGACATCCGTCGAAATTTTGCAATTAACAATTCTTCCGAAAAACGATTTACTACAAAAAAAAAAGATTTTATATTTATACCGATCGAAAGACTCCGAATAAAAAACACGAAAAAAAAATTGCCACCTTGGATGTTAAATAATTGGAATAATTTGACGTTTCGTCGTCTCGTATTCGTAACGACGCTTCGGACTCAAAAGTTCTTCTCGAGAATTAAAAAAAGAAATAGTAAACGAGTTAAAACATTAGTCAGAAAAAATTCCGTTAAACGGGCGATAAATTTTAAAAAATCGAGAAGTTCCTCGTCGTCCTCGTCTTGACCTCCGGTCAGCGTCGACAGGTGTTGAAAGATGGAAATTTGTCACGAGATTCCAAGTCGTTTAGCTTCCGTTCATTAGTTTTCCGTCGCTCGCGAACAAAACGGTCGTTCGGTTAGCGTTTTAAGATGGACGTAGGCAGCTTTTTTCGCGTCTCTCATTTTCCCGCAGTGACGACCGAGGATTCGTCAACTCAGTCGCAACTCGACGCGGCGTTTTCGTCGTCCTGCACACGGAATCGTCGGCTGGTGATTCGGCTCTCGATACATCGAGGCAGAGATGACCTCCCAGCATCCTGCATCGATGGCATCGTGGACCAATCGCTGACCGTCGAATCCATGATTTTCTGTAGGTACCTGCGGTTTATAATAAATAAATAAGAATGAAAAAGACAAATAAAAATAAACAAAAATAAATAAATATAAATAAAAAAGGAACAAAAATAAATACAAATAAAGAAAAATGAATAAAAATAAATACAAATAAAGAAAAATGGATAAAAATAAATACAAATAAATAAAAATGAATAAAACTAAATACAAATAAATAAAAATGAATAAAACTAAATACAAATAAATAGAAATGAATAAAAATAAATACAAATAAATAGAAATGAATAAAAATAAATACAAATAAAGAAAAATGGATAAAAATAAATACAAATAAAGAAAAATGAATAAAAATAAATACAAATAAATAAAAATGAATGAAAATAAATACAAATAAATAAAAATGAATAAAACTAAATACAAATAAACTAAAATGAGTAAAAATAAATACATATCAATTAAAATGGATAAAAATAAATACAAATAAATAGAAATGAATAAAAATAAATACAAATAAAGAAAAATGAATAAAAATAAATACAAATAAACAAAAATGAATAAAAATAAATATTATTTTGCGGATGCAAAAATAAAATAAAAATTGTTTCAGATTCCCAAAATGAAGCCCACATCGGCTCGGTTTTCGACCCCGATGTAATTTCCGGGCTGTCCCCGCTCGTTTGTTCGTTATCCCCCGAGTTTCCAGCCGAGCGCGTAAACTAACTTTAAGCCCGGTAATACGATGAGAAGGAAAAGAAGAAGAAGAAAAAAAAAAGAGAGACACGCAATCGGATTTCAAAAGGCTCGCTCGCGTCAAGTGAACGCGCGAAGCGAGAGCTAAGAGAGGTATCGCACGGCTTCCCTAACGATGACGAGGTGTTTCTTCGCTCGGTGTCTCGTGCCAAAAGCACACGTATAAATAGTCGGCATCGACAAAAACACATTCACCGCGTGTTGCGCGCTAAAAAAACCTATTATAATTGCACTAACGCCGAAAACATGGATTTTATTCAAAACACGTGGTATGAAAAAAATTAAATTAAAAAAAAACTTAATTCTCGATTTTCCTTTTTTTTTTCTCATGAACAAAAACATTCACCGCATGTTGCATGCTAAAAAAGCTATTAAAATTACACCAACGCCGAAAATATTAATTTTATTCAACACGTGATAAAAAAAATAAAAAATAATTAAACCCCGATTTTTTTTCTTCGATTCGCAGTAATACCGAAAATATTTATTTTATTCATTTTATGAAAATATTTATTTTATTCATTTTATGAAAATATTTATTTTGTTCATTTTATGAAAGTATTTATTTTATTCATTTTATGAAAATATTTATTTTATTTTATTAAATTGGAAAATTCGTGATTCAAAAAATTAAAAAACACGAATTTTGTTTCATTATTACTTTTTTTTTCTGGTTTACATTATCTCGAGTGGTTTCTGTCTCACCGTCGGAATTTCGATGGTACTTCGCCGGGATGAAGTTATGACGAGACGTCGTTGGACTTTTGAGCGACGCGAGCGAGTGCAAACGTCGCGGTCTCCATCGTCCCGCTGATCGTCGCGATTAATCGTCCGTCGTTGCCGCTGCCCCTAATACCCGGGATTAGGCCCTCGCCGAGGAACCCGAGCGTTCGGACGCGCGCGAGCACCGAGCGCCCGGCCACTCCTATATTGTCAACGGGGAAGGGAATTCAATGAGACCGAGGCGCAAAATCGAGTGCTAATAACGTACTATTAAAATTTTCAAAAATCTTTTTTTTTGCTGCTTTCGAAAATGTATTTTTGCTGCTTTCGAAAATGTAATTTTCCTTCAAATTAAGTAAAAAAAAAAAATCTGTTGAAATTAATAAAAAAATCATTATTACAAAAAAATCTGTTCGAATTAGTAAAAAAAATAATTATTACAAAAAATCTGTTCGAATTAGTAAAAAAAATAATTATTAAAAATAATTCTGTTCGAATTAGTAAAAAAAATAATTATAAAAAAATCTGTTAACGATAGATAGAAAAATAGATATATATTTAATTGTGCTATAAGCAATTTTTAATATCCTTCGACACAATTTTCGAACACGAAATGGATGACTTTTTGTGACAATCGCCATATTACGCTGTTCGAGAAACCTCGAGAAATTCGAGCCTCCTGCGATGTGTATTAAATTCTCAAAGAGCTCGATTGTCCGCTCGTTGAGCGACAAAGTAAACACACGAGGAATCTACAAAATGGCGCAAGGTCAATCCTGGCGATTGTCACGAGGCCTCGCATTGTGAAGTAAATTATTTCACAACGATTTCTGTGGCAATTAAATTATTTAACGCTGTATTAAATGCACCAATAAAAAATTATGGTTTTATTAGTAAAGCACAAAAATTAATTTTCTCAGTTAAAAGAAAAATTGACGAACCGGAGAACAGCTTAAAATTAACGAGGTGACAAATTACGAGTTACGAAGTAAATTACTTTTCAACAATTTTTGTGTAAATCAAATTATTTAACGCTGTATTAAATGCACTAATAAAAAAATTATGGTTTTATTAGAAAAGCACAAAAATTAATTTGTTCAATTAAAAGAAAAATTGGCGAACCGGAGAATAGCTTAAAATTAACGAGGCGACAAATGATTAAATTTCACCCAACAAAGTCGTACAAATTGAATAATAATTTTTTTAATTAATTGTACTTACGCATTTGTGTCAAATGTTGATTTATCGCGATCCTCGCGCGAGTCTCGTGCCACCGTCAATAAGCTGATAAATTCGTTCGACACGTCGCGGCACATGGCGAGTAACACACAAACGGGGTGATCGAAGCCCGAAAAGGACGCAGCGACGTGGAAACGTCGAGCGTGGAGAGAAATGGATTTCAGATCGAGGTGGCATTTGCGTCTCGAGCCACGAGAAAACCAGTGGATATTCTCGCATGGTCAGCCGAGAATTCGGCGCGGTCGGTAAAACAGGTCGCGACTTATTATCAATTCGCTGTCGCTGCAGGACAAAAGCGAATATTTTATTTCTCGATTCTGCTACACAATATTGACATAAAATAAAATAAAATAAATATTTATTTGTTTGATTTATTTTAAATAAAATAATGAAATAAAATTAATGATTATAATGAAATAAAATGTGATTTATTCTAAATAAAATAAATAAATAAATATAAATAAAAAAAGATTAAAAATAATTAAATATTAATAAATATTTATTTTATTATAACATTATTTTACTATTTATTATAACATTTATAATTCAATAAAAAAGTACCAAAAATAAAACCAAAAAAAATCCACTAAATCGTAAGATTATTTCTCAGCCTTTTTTCTACCTACATTTCCTAACACAAAAAATTTGTTATTCAATAAAAAAAAAATGCCAACCAGAAACAGAATAAAAAATCTACCAAATTGCGAAATTATTTCCCAGTGTTTTTCCTCCCCTTTTTCCGCCCACGTTTTTCAATGCGGAAAAATATTTTTATTTTTTTTCCGCGAAACAAAACAACGTTGTACATTATTATTGCTACAAAGTCGATGGATTTCTGGCTTCTCGAGTCCGGCGGTTGGATTACCGGAAAATTTACGCACCGCCCACGAGTCTCTGAAAAACGGGGTGGGACGGAATTTCTCAAGTCGTCGTGTATATATCGCGCGATGACGAAAGGACGAAGTCTGAATGTTGCACGAGATATCCGCGGTAGCCGGTTGAGGCGCGAGACGACGACGAGTCACAATCGGGCTGGCTGGCTGGCTGACGGCCAGTCGTTCGCCTTTGTCACGCGGACATCGTCGTCGATGTCGCCGCCGTTTCCCGCGTGGTAAGTCGAGCCGAACGAATTGTCGACCGTCGGACAAACGAGCCGACAGGTGGCAGAGCCGCAGACTCCGCGGCGAGCCGCGAAGGGCCTGAAAAAATATTGAAGTTTGCATCGTTGGAACGCAACGAAAAAAAAAAAAAAATACAACAAAATTAATTTTAATCAACCCAAATGATTAAATTGGGTACAAAAAGTCGTCTTAGCAACTAATTGTTGTGATTACTTTTTATACCTAATTTCAGCATTAATCAGAATTAATTTTTCAGAATAATTAATCAATTAATTCATAAATTAAATATTTTTTAAATTTTTTTTGTTTAATCAATAAAAAAAAAATCTGTATTTTTTTCGTTGCGTTTCAACGAGGCAAACTTCAACATCGCCTTCCATTCCCTTCCACAGCCTCAACGGCCGAAGGCGATTCTGCCGGAGGCTGCGGGAAATTCGGTGCCAAACTTTTTGCAAAATTAATGCACTTTAAGTGCCGCCTCATCCATCAACAAATTTTCGTACGCGTGACACAGACATTTTTCAAAAATTGCTCGTGCGACAAAGACACGATTTTATAATTTTTTGTAATTCATATTGTCACTAAAAAATTATATTTTTTAAAAGACTTATTGTCATTCAAAATTCACAATTTTTATCAACATTTTTCGTACATATTTCTGTAGAATTGTCAAATTAGCAACATCATTATAATTTCCTTCGTCGCCGGAGGAATTTTTTTTTTTTTTTTTTCCTAGTCCCACCCAAGAATTATAATAATTTTTTCTATAGAATCAAAAAATCAATTATAATTAAATTCGCGGACCAATAAATTCTCCCTAAATTTCCATAAATCTTCGCGATCATCCAACCTATTAAAAAAACTTGAAAAAAAAGCCCCTGAAGAAAAAAATGGAAGAAAAAATTGCGCCGTAGTCAATAAATTATTTTTCCACCTAAACGATCTACAAAAAAAAGGCCCTTGAAGAAAAAAATTGAAGAAAAAATTGCGCCATAGTCAATAAATTATTTTTCCACCTAAACGATCTACAAAAAAAGCCCTTGAAGAAAAAAATTGAAGACAAAATTGCGCCATAGTCAATAAATTATTTTTCCACCTAAACGATCTACAAAAAAAAGCCCTTGAAGAAAAAAATTGAAGAAAAAATTGCGCCATAGTCAATAAATTATTTTTCCACCTAAACGATCTACAAAAAAAAGCCCTTGAAGAAAAAAATTGAAGACAAAATTGCGCCATAGTCAATAAATTATTTTTCCACCTAAACGATCTACAAAAAAAAAAAAAAAAAAAATTCGCACCTACAAATTCACTCAATTCCCCCCTCGCCCCCTCGATTTCTCGATCTCCGCGGGCTTCTCTTGTGTTACGGCTGTAAACGCGCGTCCGCCGCGGGCCGAACGCGAATAAAAATAAACTCGAATCGGATTGCGGTGCGCGCAGCGCGCGCGACCCAGTTGGATTGACCCACACTGCGCGCGCGCGCGCTCGTCTCTCTCTCGGTTACGCGTGCACCGAAATCACACGACATCGGCGATCGCGCGCGGGCGCCGCTCATGACTATTAATAATTGAGCGGGACGCGCGCGGCGGGCTTTCCGAATACGCGCGAGCGCCGACCTATCGTGATCGTTGTAATAGTCCTCCGATGACTCTCGATAGTCTCGATAGCTTCATTTCCGCTCGCTCGCGGTATGCGCGCCGCACAATTGGCTCGTGGAAACCGGCGACGCCGCGTGAGGAGCGGACGAACTGATTCAGCCTCGAATCGATATGGTGTATGATACATAATAAATAGCGACTGTAAAAAAATTAAATTAACTTGAATTAAATTTAAAACATTTTTTTATATAATTAAACAAAAAAAATGTTTAACATTTTTTTATTTAATTAAACAACAAAATTTTTTAACATTTTTTTATTTAAATAAACAACCAAATTTTTTTACATTTTTTTATTTAATTAAACAAAAAAAATTTGTAACATTTTTTTATTTAATTGAACAAAAAAAATGTTTAACATTTTTTTATTTAATTAAACAATAAAAATTGTTTACATTTTTTATTTAATTAAACAATAAAAATTGTTTACATTTTTTATTTAATTAAACAAAAAAAATGTTTAACATTTTCTTATTTAATTAAAAAAATTAAATTAAAAAAAATTAAAAATAAGTAAATCAACGTGAAATCAACTTTCAAACTTTAGGAAATGGAGAAAAAGAAAACGAAAAACATTAAGTTCATTGAGAAAAATGCAAAAAATGGTTTTTCGCTTTTTTCGAAATTTCGTCGCTTCGCTAAAATCGAGGTTACTTTTTTTTCGATCGACCAAACCTGGGTTTTCTTTTTCCGTTCGAGAGGAAACTTTTCCGAGAGGAAATTTTTCTTTAAAATTCGATTATTGTACGATTATTGTAAATTCAATAGGTATATATTAAATTTAATTTGAAGATTTTGATCATTACAAACATTGTATATTAATAACAATTTTCACTTATTGTTATTGTAAATTTCATAATCACTATTATGTGAAACATGTCAATTTACAAATATTTTTGACAGTGACATTATGTGTATAGAAGAAATTCAAATAACCGGCGCAGCGGGTCAGATACATTGAAATTCGACAATAATGCGATGCTCCTGTCGTGTCACTCACCTGCGTCACGCGCGGTTATAAATTTCCATGCGAAAAAGCCAAGTATAATAGGGGAATCTCGCTCGAAGTGCCTACTAAAAATATTCGTACGCGCGACGTCCGGTTTATTGCCGGCGTTTATTGACTCTCGGGATATTATTGTTGTTGTTGTTGTTATTATTGTTATGAACTATTTGATACTGACGGGCGTGGCGCGTTGGAAAAAAAAAAAAAAATTCATCGCCCGTGGCAAATTGGTGCAGCGATTCGGGGGGGGGGGGGGGGGGGGGGGGGGTCGAATGTCGGGAAAAAATGGTCGTTGAAAAATATTTTTTTAACGGTGATAATTGTCGACGTAAATAAAAATGTATACTTTACGTTTTTTTTTACACCCTCGAAAAAATACTGGAAACAGAATATTTCGAGAAAATAAAAAAATTATTTTTTTCACGACACGAAAATTGGTCAATATTCTTAAAAAAAAAAATTTTTTTTTACATGATGCGAAAATTAGTTAATTTTCTTTTTTAAAAAGATTATTTTTTACATGAAATCAAAATTAGTTAATTTTCTTTTTTAAAAAAAATTTTTTTACATGATACGAAAATTAGTCAATTTTCTTTTTTTTTTATTTTTTTTTACATGATACGAAAATTAGTTAATTTTCTTTTTCAACGCATTTTTGATACGTTGTGTTTTTTTCTTTTTTTTCATCGCATCTTGGCCTGCTAAAAATGCTCATCTCGGACTTTTCAACCCGAGCTTATTAAACCCATTTAATTTGCCATCGCGAATAAATTTTTATTTCGTCCTGCGGAAACGTGAGGAGGGAAAATACAAAAAGGGCTGAGCGTTGAATGGATTCGATCAGACGCGATTATCTCGGCTGAAAACGAAAGCCACGAGGTTTCTGCGATGCTGAGGGAGCCGATCGGAAGTCGAATGCGCCGGCGTATAAATAGAAATCGCTCGGGCCAGAACTGACCAGCTACAATGCCGCTCGGTCTGATAAACGCGATTCAATCCCCTCCCCCACCCTCGGGAATTATTAATTCGCGGGGGCAAAATATTCGGCGGCGAACGTGACGCGAGACGCGGGTGGAAAAAAAAGAGGCGGATGATTTCGCAGCCACTGGATACGACTCGATGTGTCCGAGGACCAATTATCGCAAATTGGGAGTACAGCATTAATTAACCTGGGGCTGATATACAAAGGACGACCGCGACGGCCGAGGAAAATTTTCATTTCGCGACCGATGATAAGGGTGAATTTGTCGAAATTGCATGTAACACGAGAATAATTTACGCCGGTCGGTAAATCGCGTCGGGAAATAATTAATGACCACTGTGATATATACGAGGGAAGCCAGAGGGGCTCGAATATCATATAATTCACAGCCACTTTTTTTTTTAACGTCGTATTAATCACTGTAACGAAATTTAATAATGTGTCATTAGGAATTAAAAACAATAATTTATTACTGAAATTGGTGGAAAAAGATCGGTTTTTTTCGTGTCTAATTAAATATTGTAAAAAAAAATTATAGGTGGGATTAAGAAATAAAAATAAGGAAAATGCGAATAATTAAAAATAATAATTGATGACTGAAATTAGTGAAAAAATCGTTTCTTTTTTCTTGTCTCATTAAGTAGTGTAATTTTTTTACACAACTTAATGAGACAAGAAAAAAGAAACGATTTTTTCACTAATCGCTAATGAAAAAATCGTTTTTTTTTCATGTCTCATTAAATATTGTAAAAAAAAATTATAGGTGGCATTAAGAAATAAAAATAATGAAAATGCGTCTAATTAAAAATAATAATTTATGACTGAAATTAGTGAAAAGAAAAATAGTTTCTTTTTTCTTGTCCCATTAAGTAATGTAAAAAAATTATAGGTGGCTTTAAGAAAAAAAAATAATGAAAATGCGACTAAAGTCGATAAAAAAATAAAAAAAAATGAAATTCGAATCCGAAATATAATTGCGAATAATTGCAAATCAGACGAGCAGCTGCCGCAATTTGGATACGCAAAAACGAGGCGATCGAGTTTAAGGGGGTAATTGAAATACCGTCCAAAACGGTCTTAATTTCGTTCCCCCGACTCGGTGATGTGTCTCTATTCGATTTGGGTTCTCCCGCCCCCTCGAGCTCAATTCCCAGAGGCCTCGTGTTTTGTGTCGGGAGCGGCTGAATTATTGCCAATTAAATTCGCGAATTCGTGGGTGGCAAATTAATTTTTTTTTTTTTTATTAAAAAAAGAAATCGTGGGAAAAACACAGGGGGGGGGGGCGTCGAGAATAGATTCGGTTGGGGGTTTCGTGCGGGAACGGAAGTCGAGCTCTCGGCTCGACCGACGTCGAGGCGAGTGAGAGACAAAGCCCGGTAACAAAGACGTTTCCATTGTCGCCGTCGTAGTCGTCGAGACTCGCCGGCCCGAGGTGGTTACACTACCGCACGGCGCACGTGACCCCGAGAATATTTCAATGGGGGGCAGACCTCATAGTCTTCCGAGTCGAGGCGTTCGGCGCGATGGAACTGCGCAAGCGCCACACGCCGACCGTACACGTAAAGTATTGTGCATAGACAGAGACGTTGCGTGTACATTTATATTTATATCTGGGTCGCGACAGGACGTGAAATACGTTTTTTTTTTAAACGAAACTTTTCACTTCACTCGAGTTGACTCCACGGGGAACTTTTTTTTTTTTTAAAGAACAAAATAACATGAATGAATAAAAATGGAAATAAATGAAATTAAATAAAGAAATAAAAATTGTAATAAATGAAATTAAATAAAGAAATAAAAATTGTAATAAATGAACTTAAATAAAGAAATAAAAATGGAAATAAATGAACTTAAATAAAGAAATAAAAAATGGTAATAAATGAAATTACATAAAGAAATAAAAATTGAAATAAATGAAATTACATAAAGAAATAAGAATGCTAATAAATGAAATTACATAAAGAAATAAAAATTGAAATAAATGAAATTAAATAAAGAAATAAAATTGTAATAAATGAAATTAAATAAAGAAATAAAAATTGAGATAAATGAAATTAAATATAGGACTAAAAATGGAAATAAATGAAATTAAATAAAGAAATAAAAATTGAAATAAATTAAATAAAAAAAAATAAAAATTGAAGTAAATGAAATTAAATAAAGAAATAAAAATTCATTTTTTTCATCGATTTTTGAGGAGTATTTTTTAACGATTCGTATTTTACTTTTGATATTTGATTTTATTGTGTTAATTTTTTCGTTGCCGATTATAATTAAATGACGAAAGTTATGGTGCACTTGAGAGTGGAGCAAAATTGAGGTTGGAAGAGGCTAATATCGCGGGCGTTAATAATGCACGTGGAAAGTGCCGCGACCGATGGTTATAAATGTGGGATAGGAAGCCGTGCGGCTTCCGGCTGCTGCGCTCGGAGCCGCAACTTCCGCTATCCCGCGCTCGGAGTGATGGTCGGCGGTCCTGGTGACGATTAATTGACAACTGCGAATCGATGTTCAGACGCGGTAAAAGTAGAGTTGTCAATATTCGTCATCACTTTACCAACATTCATTCCTAAAAAGAAAAAATCTCATCCTTTTCCACCCCACAATCCCATCCCTTCGATTTACTATATTTTCTCCAAGTGCGTTTAAAAATACGATAACAGTCTTCCATATTACGATGTTGAAATTTGCATCGTTGGAATGCAACGAAATTCACAACAACAACAACAAAATTAACTCAAATTATGAAGAGCACGAAAAAAAATGATTTTTTTTCGTGCCCTTCGTTGCTATGGTGTCTTTTTATATTTATTTTCGTAATTTGGGTTAGTTACAATTAATGTTGTTTTTTTTTCTAAATTTCGTTGCATTCCAACGATGCAAACTTCAACATCATTCCATATGATAATCCTGTACATTCTTGAGGCAAAAAAGAAAAAACAAACCAGACCTCATCAGGGCGACGTTCACTTGAATTAACACCACAGATCTTCTACTACCCTGAAAGAAAATCTATGGAGTCGCACCCGGCCCTGGTCAGGGCCTGATCAGAGCTGCGTTGGCCCTGCCAGGGCCCCAGCTAAGCCTGAATTGGGCCGGATTTAACACTACAAATCTTCTACCACCCTGAAAAAAAAATCTGTGGCGTTACATGACGTCGAAGTTTGCATCATGGGAATGCAACGAAATTCAGAAAAAAATTAATCCTAATTAATCCAAATGATGAAATTAGGTACAAAAGGTCACCATAGATACTAATTGCTACGACGACTTTTTATACCTAATTTCATCGTCTGGGTTAATTAGAATTCTTTTTTGTTTTAGAATCGTTGCATCCCAACGATGCAAACTTCAACATTATTTATTAACATTATGTTACACCCAGCCCTGGTCAGGGCCTGATCAGGGCCACATTTGCCCTACCAGGGCCCCATCCAGGCCTAACTTGGGCAGGATTTAACAGCTTTTTTTTCTACCAAGGAGAAGATTCTCCACTAGGGGAGGCGGCCAGTGGTGCCAGTGCTCATGGCACAGGCAACAGCAGCAGCAGCAGCAGCAATACAGCTATCGCGAAGAGCGGTCGGGCGGGCGGTCGTACGGCACCCGCGGATCAATATTCCGCCCGGTCCATCCTCTTCTGACCCATATCTCTCTTTCCCTCTTACTTACGGTTACCCCCCCCTCCCTCCCCCACTCGCTCTATCTATCCACGTCGCCATCTCTCTCTCTCTCGTATTTTCAACGCGTTTTTCACGTTCCGCGCGCTACTCTCGCTCGATTCTTCCCGCACGAGTAGCGAAAAACCCCCGTCGTTCCGCCTTCTTTCTCGTTAACTTCGCGCTCGTCTCTTTCTCTCGCGTTTTCTCCCGTTTCTCCCGTTTTTACTCCCATTTTCATCCACCCCTTTGCCGCTCCCCCCTCAACTCCCTGTCTTTTTTTTTTTTTCTTTTTTTTTTTCTTTTTCTTAGTCGTTCTCGCTCGGCGCTCTCTTGCTTACTGCGATTCTTTTGTGTGCATTTCTATTTTTTTCTGTTTGTTTTTTTTTACTTCACTTTTCGTTTATTTCCCTCTGTTCCCGCTTTGTACTCCTCAACGTTGCCTCAATGGCCTCAGCTTATCTCGAGGAGGAGAAAACAATGACGCAGTTAAGACGCGCTTGAGACGCGCCGCGGATCTAATTGGGATATTCTAAGATAATCTCGGGTCGCGGTTGGATTGTCCGACGCCGGGTTTGTGAATTGAAGAATAACAATAAGAAATGTTGATTTTTTTTTTTTTTTTTTCGAAATGAGTTTTAAGAAATTCTTAAAACCTGCATTTTTCGGGGTGGAATGAGCGACTTGAAAAAAACTGTATAAATCAAGTGGATAGTTAAAAAAATGTAGGTCGATTTTGGCACTTTTGGCTCCACGAAAAAAATGGAAAATAATGAGCAAACAAAACCCAAGATTCCACTTTGAATCCTTGACAAAAAATAGTGCAACTCATCTAAAAAAAAAATATTGTAGGTTGATTTTGGTAATTTTGGCTCCACGAAAAAAATGGAAAATAATGAGCGAACAAAACCCAAGATTTCACCTTGAATCCCTGACAAAAAATAGTGCAACTCATCTCATTAAAAAAAAAAATTGTAGGTTGATTTTGGTACTTTTGGCTCCATGATGAACAAAAATGGGAAAATAATGAGCGAGCAACGACCAAAAAATTCCCCCAGCATCCTAAAAAAAAAAATTAATTTTAAGAAATTGTTGAAACCTGCATTTTTCGGGTGGAATGAGCGACTTGAAGAAAAAAAAAACGGTATAAGTCAAGTGGATATTTAAAAAGAAAATGTAGGTCGATTTTGGCGCTTTTGAGGCTCTACGGAAAAAATGGAAAATAATGAGCAAACAAAACCCAAGATTTCACCTTGAATCCTTGACAAAAAAATCAATGCAACTCATCTCACAAAAAAAAAATAATCGCAGGTTGATTTTGGTACTTTTGGCTCCATGAAGAAAAAAAAATTGAAAAATAATGAGCGAACAACACCCAAGGATTCTCCCAGCATCCTCAAAAAAAAAAAAAAAAAAAAAAAAAAAAATCAGACAATATTCTCCGCACTCCCCGCAATCCCACAAGACATCCGCCATACACGGTTCATTAAAAAGTCACGCGCGACCAACGTCAAGATCCTTCAACTTGAAATTTCGAGTCTCGCTTTGCGCGCTACCGAAACGTTTGCGAATTGCGCGGGCACGAATTACACGCGCGTTTACCGGATTGTTCGGCGTATTAAACCGCGTGAAACGCGCGGGCGATGCGCGTGACGTGACCATAATAATAATAATAATAATTATGCAGAGTGCGTAAATTGAAATAATCCGCGTCGTGACATCTCATATGTTTTGGGCATTGAATTACATTGATGGTCGGATTAGCCGAGCGTTATTACAGACCCGTCGAGCCTAATGAGTAACGTGTAATTCGACGAATGATTCGCGCGTTGCGGATGACCGAAAATTCCGACGGTGTTTTCGTTCCGACCGCCCGCGTATTATACGCGTTTCCGCACGAAGCTCGTCACGCGCTTTACCGACTATTCGATTATAATTGGAGTACATCGAGTACGTCGGGTTTGTATTACACGCCGTGTAAATTCGACCGGCGGGGGCGCGACGATACACGTGTAAACCCCCGCGGCTCGATGATTGCGGAACGCGGAAGATTAATATTTTATCGTCGTCGTATATGATTCTCCGGGCGATGATCAAAGAGCGGATAATTGTTTGTGTAATCCGGCGAAATTGGGTCAATATTTCCACGCAGGGTTTTATTGTCGTGAAGTAAATCATGTTTTTGCCATTTTTACGTTGGGTTCCTTGAAATGTGGAAATTAGTAAAAAAGAAAAAATTAAATCGTACAAAAAATTTGTTGATAACGTAAAACGTATTTTTTTTTGTGTGTTTAAAATAGTAAATGCCGGGTTTTGTCATGAAATAAATCATGTTTTTGCCACTTTGACGATAGGTTCCTTCAAATGTGGAAATTAATTTTAAAAAAAATTTTAAAAAACCATTTTTAAATCGTACATAAAATTTGTTGATAACGTAAAAAAATTATTTTTATTTTTTTTAATTTTGTTTAAAATTCTAAATGCCGGGTTTTGTCATGAAATAAATCATGTTTTTGCCACTTTGACGATAGGTTCCTTGAAATGTGGAAATTAGTAAAAATAAATAAATAAAAAAACACGAAAAATTTGTTGATAACGTAAAACTTTTTTTTCGAAAATTTTGTATGACTGTTTAAAATAGTAAATACCGGCTTTTGTCATGAAATAAATCATGTTTTTGCCACTTTGACGTTAGGATCCTTAAAATGTGGCAAATTAGTAAAAAAAAAAAAAAAAGTCGTACAAAAAATGTGTTAATAACGTAAAACGTTCTTTTTTTCTCGAAAATTTGGTATTTTACTGTAAAATAGTAAATATTGTTTGAAAATTTATATAAAAAAATGACTAAATTTAATTTTTGGGCTAAAGAAACACAGAAAAAGTTCTATTAGTTTGCTTAAAAATAGTAAAAATTGTTCGACCAAAAAAAAAAAATCAAAACACCCACTAATTAGTGGGCTAAATACTTAGACGGCTATTCCATTAAAACTTTTTTCTTTTTTCCACCGAAAAAACACAGCTGAGCGATACGACAACAAAAAAGCCAAAGTTCGCGTTGTACATCCGAACTTTACTCGTGTCAAACTTCTTTATCTTCGCGCCACTTCGTCGTTCCGCTCGTAAGCAGGAAGATCGACACTTGGACGAGTGCCCGAAGCAGCCCCACAAGTCGGGGGGGGGGGGGGGGGGGGGGCGAGATATATAGAGCCGACGAGGCCAGCGGGGGAGGAAAATGAACTCGAAAGTTGAAGGAAATGCGCGCGCATCGCGGGCTGTACGAAGAAGCTTTCGACGATTCCTCGTGAACGTAAAACAACGAAATATATTGGCCAAAACTTCCGTCACTGGTGAATTAAGAATTAATCCCACATAAATTGGTACCTTAAATTTCAATCTACAACCAAGATATACACAAAAATTTCAAATCTTTTCGCCAACAGCTACAAAAAAGTCAGGAAAATTAATACAAAAATGGTAATTTTACTACAGTCCATCAAATTCACCACACATTTTTTAACACCAACTTTTACCTCTGTAACACATCAAATTTAATCTACAAGTCAGATGCGTAATTGAAAAACTTTTTCAGACAAGAAAAAAAAAATTAGAAACACTAAACCAAATATTATAATTTAACTGCAGCCTGTTAAATTTAATATGCATTTATTAATTCTAATTTTTGCATCTGTAAAAATGTAAAGATGTATTATAAAAAATATTCTATTTTTTATTTTTTTTATTTTAAATTATTATGATATTTATTTATGATATAATAATGTTGTATAATTTTTATATTTTTATGATATAATAATGTTGTATAATTTAAATATCATTATGATATAATAATGTTGTATAATTTTTATATTTTTATGATATAATAATGTTGTATAATTTAAATATCATTATGATATAATAACTTTTTATAATTAAAATATTATTATGATATAATAAGTTCTTATAATTTGAATATTATTATGATATAATAATTTTTTGTAATTTAAATATTATTTTGATATAATAATTTATTAATTTTTTTATTAAAAAAGATTTGCTAAATAAATCCGCAAGCAACAGAAGTCTCGTCGTCTGTTTGACGCCAAATGCTACTTGGTACCAATTCCGTCCCGCGAAGACGACTGTTTGCCTCATTTATATCCCCGCGCACTAAGCCAGTAAATAGACGAGAGTTTCGAGCTTTGAATTATCAGGATCAACAGAGAGTGAGAGAGAGAAAGAGCGACAGGAGCGTCTGGAGCATCTGGCGAGGTTTATATCAAATCAGGGACACAATCAAGTTGGTCGAAATCGTCTTAGGCCGCGAGGGAGAGTTCGTCGACTTCGGCGCTGGCGCACAGAGAGCGAGACGCCCGGGAACGAGGGAAACACACACACGGCGCGAGTCGTGCGCCGTCCTCCCCCCCCACCCCCCACGGGAGTCGCGAGTCCTGCGCATTGCGAAGGGGAACGCGGGACGGAAGTGGAGCGAGTCACGTTCTAGGTCATTATCGTAATTCACTTATGGAAGATGTGGGGAAGGAGAGCGCATAGCGAGGATCTCGCCGCCCGCCCGCGCGCAGTCACTTCCGGCGCCCCTCGCGACGTCTGCAGACTCTGATTTTCTATCAGCGCTCTGGGATTTTTTTTTTTTCACGTAATTTTTTTTTTCTTCGTTCCCGTAATTTTTTTTTTTTTTCTTTTTGAGAATCGATTTTTTATTTTTTAGGACACAATTGAATTAATTAATTTTAGGAAACGTGAAAGTGAATATAGGGTTAAGCTAAAATAAAAGCTGTAGGGAAAAATTGAAGTAGCAAATTGAAGGTGAATGGAAGAAATGTAAAAAAATAAGCTGTAGAGAAAAGAAAGTTAAGTGGAAAATATAAATAAAAGATGAAGCTAAAGGGAAAAATTTATAATGAAAATTAAAGCCAAAGGGAAATAATGTCAAAAAAGCTAAAGAGAAATGAAGATTAAATGGAAAGTTAATAAAAAATGGAGCTAAAGGGAAACATTTTAAAAGAACATTGTAGCGAAAAGGAAAAAATGTTTAAAAAAAAACTAAAAAGAAAAGAAAATTAAATGGAAAATATGAATAAAAAATGAAGATAAAGGGAAAAATTAAAAAATAAAATTAAAGCTAAGAGGAAAAAATGTAAAAAAAAGCCAAAGAGAAAAGAAAATTAAATGGAAAATAGATTTAAAAAATTAAACTAAAGGGAAAAATTAAAAGAAATGAAAGCTAAAGGGAAAAAGTCAACGCCTTAATTTGCGAATATCCGAATTGACAAATCGTAACGCGAACACGGGACGTAGTTGGACATATATTTAATTGCTTAAGCACCTGAGGGAACGAGTCCCAGAGCGCAGAACAAATATCCCCTCGGCATCGACTCGGCGTAGGAAGAGAGCGAAGCAGCCTCTCGTTTTATTCAACAGATGCTGTCACGTTTTTTTCTCGTCTCTGCCCTCGCGCCGAGTCCCTTGGGCTGAAATCTTCTGTTTATTTGGGAACGTTAGCTGAAACGAGCCGGAGACGGGTGCGACCAAGGTCGGAAGCCCTTCGCATACTTAACCCAATCAATTCTCGAGGCTCGGCCGACCAGGGGAGGGAAGACACTGAGCGTAAGGAAAGATCGGAGGAACCGGGAATTTCGGTACGAATGTCGGACCGAAAATGAACCAAAAATTGGTCCATTCGTTGGACCAAAAAATGAACCAAAAATTGGTCCATTCGTTGGACCAAAAAATGTTGGTCACGTGGACCATAAATTTTTAGTCACAGGGACCAAAAATTGGTCATTTTTGTAATCCACACATTTTTAGTCACACAGACCAAAAATTGATAATTGTTATAATCCATACATTTTTGGTCACAGGGACCAAAAATGTATCATTTTCATAATACATATATTTTTTGTCAGTTGGACCAAAAATTGAATATTTTCATGATCTATACATTTTTTGTCACTTGGACCAAAAATTGAATATTTTCATGATCCATATATTTTTTGTCACATGGACCAAAAATTGATCATTTTCATGATCCACTTATTTTTTGTCACATGAACCAAAAATTGATCATTTTCATGACCCATATATTTTTTGTCACATGGACCAAAAATGTAATATTTTCAAGACCCATATATTTTTTGTCACATGGACCAAAAATTGATCATTTTCACGATCCATACATTTTTTATCACATGAACCAAAAATGGTTCATTTTCATCATCCACAAATTTTTTGTCACGTGGCCCAAAAAATGGTCCTTTTTCGATCATACATTTTTTTTTGTCACCTGGATCAAAATTTACAACCGTCACTCTAATCTCACCAGGAGAACCAAAATGTCTCCCAGCACAGATATAAATATTTATCTTCGTCACTTCCGCCCATAAAAAATAATCTACTAAAAAAACAAAGCTTGAAAAAAATGTACATATTTACAAGCAATATTTTCCTGGAACAAACAGAATAAGCCGATCGCAAAATATATGCTATTTGGAGTACAAGCAGCAGCAGCGAAGAATTGAGGCAAATGAATTATTCACTCATCGCGAGAAAAAAAGCAGCTTAACACGAGGTTTTTTTTCTTTCTCTCTCGCGCTGCGCACACCGCGAAAATCGCGAGTACGCGATAATTTTTTTTTTTTTTTTTTTTTTTTTTTTTCAGCATAAATATGCGTGGCCTAAGCAGTCATGAAGTTTCCATCGAATCCAAGTTTATCGCGCGATCATTTGAAATTCATCGCCGCGATATTGGAGCGCGCATGACGAGCGGGGGAACGAGACTTTTTCGCCCGAGAGTTAAAATACGGCGGAGCCCGCGCGCCGCGGTGAAACACACCGCGGAGTTATAAATAACACGCCGAACGCGCCTCGGGAAGCTCCGCGCGCGAAATACCAACGCGGACGCCACGTTACCAAATTGCCGCGCACGCTGAGCCTCGAGATTCGGGCTGTTTCAATTTTTTCTTTTTTGTTATCAGCTCCAGGTTAATTAACGATAGGAGAAAAAATGAAAATTAATTTATAATTAATGCAAATTGTTAAAAAACGTAATTTTTTGTTTTATACCAAAAAATTCTTATGCTGCTACAACCCAACCCGATTAATTCCACTCTAATGTCGATTTCCGAATTTTCCACAGAATTTTAAAGCCGGAAGTTGAGTTGCGTTTTTCGCGAAAAAAAAATTTTGGATTTCGCAAAGTTTGAAAATCCTGTCTGATGGGAAATTTCCCGCTGATTCCGATGAACACCGTTGTTTGCCCGAAAAAGAGAAAATTCGACGAGAAAAAGGCAAAAAATTATTTTTCACTTTTTTTCGAAATTTCGTCACTTCGCTAAAATCGAGGTTACTTTTTTTTCGATCGACCAAACCTGGATTTTCTTTTTGCGTTCCAGAGAAAACTCTATAACGAAGAGAATGCCGCAAGGCGGAATGCGATATCTTGATTTTTTAAT
The DNA here is from genome assembly GCA_963932165.1 of Pimpla rufipes. Lineage (NCBI taxonomy): Eukaryota > Metazoa > Arthropoda > Insecta > Hymenoptera > Ichneumonidae > Pimpla > Pimpla rufipes. Next base: position 2,527,224 of record OZ010642.1, on the reverse strand, counting down.
TTTTTACAGGATGTTAAATTCAGACCCCAAAAATTTGCGATTTTTGAGGGTTTGATTTTAACATCCTGTAAAAAATTCAGAAATCACGATATCGCGTTCCGCTTTGCGGCATTCTCTTCTTTATAGAGTTTTCTCTCGAACGCAAAAAGAAAACCCAGGAAAAAAAAGTAACCTCGATTTTGGCGAAGTGACGAAATTTCGAAAAAAGTGAAAAATCATTTTTTTTTTTTTTTTCATTTTTCTCATCGAATTTTATATTTTTCGGGCAAACAACGGTGCTTTTCAGAATCAGCGGGAAATTTCCCATCGGATAGGCTCTTCGAACTTTACGACATCGAAAAAAAAAATTTCTCGATTTCGTAAAGTTTGGGCGTTAATTTCATATTAATTTCCTTGCTAGTATAAAATATATTCGACGTATCAAAAAATTATTATTATTATTATTATTATTATTATTATTATTATTATTATTATTATTGTTATTTTAAAATTATTATTTTTCAAAAAAAATATATCTTTAATATCTAAAATACATCTTTCACATATCTTGCTTATAAACTTTATTTCCATATGCGATCCCATTGAACGGAAGTGAAATTTACGCACCACGTGCAATAAGCTCACGACCATCGGGAGCAAAGCGTTCGGAAGAATCGATCGGTGCAGATCTGAGATCACAGTAAGTAATTATTTCTCGTCTCGATTTTGTCGTTCGTCTCTCACGCTGCTGGCTTCGCGTTATCAGTCGGGGGGGTCACGACTCTCGAGTCTGCAACACGTTGGCTTCCGATAGCCGGGAAGCCGCACAGATATGAATGAAACTGGTGGGGGGTTCAAAGAGGGCGCGCGCGCGAGTTTCTCGGTTTGACGTCAGTAATGACGTCGACAATTGGAGCAACGCGAGAGTCATGTAAACTAATACGACGATAATGTAACCACTACGCTGTGTGCCTCACGGCGCAAAATTGCGTATTTCACGCATCACGTTTCTGCAGCGCAACTCGCGCCGAGATATCCGTAATATGCGTCGTCGCTGCGGCTGATTGATTTGTTGTTTTGCATGCGCGGCTCAACCGCGTCGACGTTATCCCTCTCGGTTTTTCTCCGTCGACGAACACGCGGTGCACGGATCGTTGTGTCGACTGCACCGACAGACGCGACGCCGAGCGACGCGATCCTCGTTTTTCTCGAGATATCGCGACGCGGCTGGTTTCGCGTTCATTCATAGTTTCGGATTTGATTTTTTTTTTTTTGCAGACGCGGCTAGGAATTCGTCGGCGGTTTTTGGGTCGGAGGGGTGGGATTAATTGGGTTGGATTTTTCTGATTTCAGTTTTTTATTTTTCGTAATTTCAATTTTTTATTTTTACTAATTTCAATTTTTTATTTTTACTAATTTCAATTTTTTATTTTTACTAATTTCAATTTTTTATTTTTACTAATTTCAATTCTTTTTTTAATTCCAGTTTTTTTGTTTTTCCTAATTTCAATTTTTTTTTAATTCCAGTTTTTTGTTTTTCCTAATTTCCTTTTATTATTTCTCCTAATTTCTATTTTTTTTCCTAATTCCAGTTTTTTATTTTTCCTAATTTCTATTTTTTTATTTTTCATAATTTCAGTTTTTTATCTTTCATAATTTCAATTCTCATCGTTTATTTTTCATAACTTTAATTTATATTTTTCCTAATTTGAAAAATTTTGTTTCGTATTTTCTATTTCCATTTTTCGTAATTTCAATTTCCATTTTTCGTAATTTCAATTTCCATCTTTCGTAATTTCAATTTCCATTTTTCGTAATTTCAATTTTTATTTTTCGTTATTTTTCGTAATTTCAATTTTTATTTTTCGCAATATCAATTTCCATTTTTTATTTTTCCTAATTGCAATTTCTATTTTTTTTTGTTTTGCCTAATATAAATATTCATTTTATGTTTTTGGCCATTTCAATTTCTACTTTTGAATTTTGCTCATTTCGATTTTTACTTTTGAATTTTCGTCATTCCAAATCTTATTTTTTTATTTTCGCTAAATTTCACTAACATTAATTTTCGCTCCGATATTCCCGAAAAAAATCGTTACAAAAACAAAAAAATCGTTCGCAACAGTTCAAAAAATTAGTCACAAACTATTTCGACCATTCGACACAAACGGCGAGTCGCGCTTCGAAATTCCGTGATATTTATCGAGCATCAAGGGTGGACACGCGATTTACGGGCTTTTCGTCGAAAACATTAGCGACGGATCGGACAAGTCCGTGTGGGACAGATTTATGAAAAGCGAGTATGGGATCCGCGCGCTATTATGAGAGGCGGCGGGCAGCTCGGCTCGGCTCGGGCGGCGGCGGCCGGGATCCCATATTTTTTCCCGCGCAGTTTTTAGCCCCGGGGCCGGAATCGGCGGGGCGACCGGTGACAAATGAACCAGCTGCGCGCGCGGTTTAGAGGCGAAGGCGAACGCGGAGGAAACGCCAGTAAAGTCCGGCTTCGTATATATAAATATACAGCCAATGGGCGGCGGTTGCATCGGGCGGGGGGGGGGGGGCAAAACCGCCGGAAATTTATCGCGCCCGAGCGATAACGAAACCGCCGCTCGTTTCGCTCGTATCCCTCGCGACCGGCGAGTGAATTTTTCGTTAGTTTCCTCCTGGAAGAAAAGCTTCTCATTTTTTTTTTTTTTTTTTTTTTTTTTTTTTTCTTGTCCAGTAAAAACCTCGGGCGAAGCTCGAAAGGGAAATACACGGCGTTTGTTTCTCCCTGTTTCTTCTTCCTTTCACCTCGGGGCTCTCGCGCTTTTCCTCGCTTTCCCGACGCATGTATATAGCGCGCCGAAAGGAAGCTCAACGCGCTTTATTTCCCAGGACGCCGGTTGACCCAGAGAGAGAGGAGGGGAGGAGGTGGGGAGCTGGGAGGCTACATCCTTGTCCGCAAACTGCGCAACCGGATATCCTCGTGCGAGACGCAGTGATTGCCGTTTTATATAGGACGCTCATTGGGCGCCTCGAGATTTCCTTTTTTTTTTTTTTTTTTTTTTTTTTTGGCGGTGCGGAGAACGAGAATTGTTAGCGCAGGTGGCCGAGGTGGAAACTGACGTCTTTATATTTAGAACGAATTTGCACCGTATTTTATTAACAGAAATAAAAAATAAGAATAGAAAATAAATTGAAAATAAAATAAAAAAATAAAATAAAAAATAGAATAAAAAAAATAGAATAAAAAAAATAGAATAAAATAGCAGAACATTTTTTGCTGATTTTTTCCTGAGCTAAAAATGAGTCATTAAGTTTTTGGAGGAAAATAAAATTATCTGAATTAGCGAAAAATTGATTTTTTCGTTAATTTAGCTCATTTTTTCCGCGCTCAAAATCTGTCATTAGGCTAGGATTTTTTGTTAATGAAAAAATTAGCTGAACTAGCGAAAAATTGATTTTTCTGATTTAGCTAATTTCAGCTCATTTTTCTCTGAATAAAAATTGGGACATCGAGTTTAAAAGAGTTTATTAAATTTAATTGGCGTAGAAAAAAGAGGTTAATCGCGTTTGTGCCAAAAGCGAATTTTGTGTTGCAACAATAAGACGTAAAATAAAGGTTGAAAAAAGCGAGTCGAGTCGCCCCGGTCAACCGACTGGTTTATCTTGACGGGGTTCTTCTCTCTTCTCGGCGGAGCGAAGCGCGCGTCACGTGCGCCGCAGCCGCACGATCGTTCTAATCAAGTCCGGTTTTTTCTTTCGCTTCTTCCGTCTCCCCTTTCGCGGTGTTTTTTTTTATTCTTTTTTTTTTTTTATTTTCCACTTCGTGCTGCGGCGCGCTTAACTCGGCTATAATTTCTCAGGGCGTCGGGTCGAATCGATCGATGGTGCATCGCGATGCTGCTTTTTTTTGTTTATTTTTTTAATCATCCTCCACCTTCGAGATTCTGTTTTCACTTTGCAGCCGGTGACACCGCGACGCGGCCGAAAAAGATTTTGTCGTAATTTATTAATTTATGCCGTGAAAAAAAAACAGATTTTTTTCTAAGGCAAAACATCTGTGAAACGAAATTAGTTGCATGTTAAAAATTAATTAAAAACTATTTTTAATAAACAGAATTAATTGTAAAAATGTTGTATCAAATAGTTACCAAATTTTTATTCGTTTTACTAATTCTAATTGTTGTAACGAAAAGTTCCGATAATTTTACTTTCAAATAATAAAAAATTAATTTGAGTAAAAAAAAAGATTTTTTTCTAAGGCAAAAGATCCGTGAAACGAAATTAGTTGCATGTAAAAAATTAATTAAAAACTATTTTTAATACACAGAATTAACTGTAAAAAATTTGTATCAAATAGTTACAACATTTTTATTAATTTTACTAATTTTGATGTTTGTAAAATAAAACAAAAATTTAAATTTGGGGCAATGAAAAATTAATTGGCCTAAAAAAAGATTTTTTTTCTAAGGCAAAACATCTGTGAAACGAAATTAGTTGCATGTAAAAAAAATTAATTAAAAACTATTTTTCATACACAGAATTAAATGTACATTTTTTAAATCAAATAGTTACAAAAATGTTTATTAATTTTACTAATTTTAATTACTTGTAAAGAAAAATTATGATAACATTTCTCTCAAAAAACAAAAAATTAATTGGCCAAAGTAAATGATTTAAAAAAAAAATAATACTCGAACACAAAATCAGTTTTGCTAATCGCGTATGACATATAAACTGTCGTTCAACGTATATGCAACGGTTGCATATCCTGCTCGTGGCTCATTCGCTCGGGCATCGCTCTCCCCTCCAAAACGACTCATCCTCTCTCGGTGAATCTAAGGTCCATTCATAAAGCGCGCGCGTCCGGCTATATTTAGACGGCTCGTGACGATCCGTCTACATCGCTTGGCCCGTTTGGGAAAAACAGCGGAGACGCCACGCGCGTCTCGCGCACGGCACGAGACTTCGAGACTCCCCCCCTCCCCTTTTTTGTCTCGCGACAAAGTTGCACCTGCGACTCGTTTCGGCGTCGCGATTCGCCGAAAATTAAATTAGTTTCCATCGCCCAATTTGTGCGATCAGAAAAAATCATTTTTAGCTTTGCTTGCAAATATACTTAATTTTTTTGTGGATAAATCGAGATGTGGATTTTTTTTTGCTCCTCGAAAATCGCCTAATTTGTGCAATCAAAAAAAATAGTTCTTCGCTTTGCTTGTAAATATACTTTTTTTTGTGTGGATAAATCGTGATGTGGATATTTTTTTTTGCTCCTCGAAAATTGCCCAATTCGTGTGATCAGAAAAAAAAAATTCTTAGCTTAGCTTGTAAAAATACTTAGATTTTTTTTGTGGATAAATCGTGATGTGGAAATTTTTTTTCCTCCTCGGAAAGATTTTGCTTACCTGAAACAGAAAAAAGGAAGAAAATGTTAGAACGCGAAGCAAAATATTTATGACTTCCGAGTAATTATTTTGCAAATTTTGTATTCCGACGAGGTCTAATTTAAATTTGTAATTTGCATCTGCCGTTTATTTAAAAAAGAACACCGTTTGGTATTTATTCGCTGCAGAGATTCTTGCCACAGCTAGATATGTTGTAAATTACACCTGAATATAATTTCATCGCTCGCACACAAAATAAAAAATGCAATTAACTCGATAACGAGTGTAAAATTCTCTCACTGTAATTATAACGCAATTCGATTCGATTCGTATGTGTATCGAAGCTACAGATTAAAATAAATCCGGTTTATGCAACAACAACAAAGAATCCAATACCGGTGCATAAATTAAATTTTTGCAGCCTTTCGACTATTTACAAAAAAAAAATAGGACGGGGTCAATGAACTATGGCGTCCCTGCGATTTTCTTATCTTTGTACGCATAACTACTCATTTTTTCAAATAAAAAAAAATTTGAAAATCTTATTCAAATTTTTTCAAATTAAAAAAAAAATTCATAATCTAATTCCATTTTTTTTTTTTCAAATAAAATAAAATAATTCTAATGAAAAATAAATTAAATACCGTTGTATTAAATATCAACAAACATTTCGTCTTTGTCTTACCACAAAAAAAAACGACTCCCGCCCTTCAACAAGGAAGCACGAAAAAAGGGGGACGGGGTGAATGAACTGTGGCGTTCCTGCGATTTTCTGTTTATCCTTTATTTTCGGCTCGTGTTTTTTCCCCTCGCACGGGTGACTCGCGAAAAAAAATTAGTTGCCGGTGTAAAAAAATTTGAAAATCTAATTCAAATGTTTTCAAATTAAAAAAAATGGATAATCTAATTCTTTTTTTTTCTCAAATAAAATAAAATAATTTTAATAAAAAAATCAATTAAATACCGCTGCATTAAATATCAACAAACATTTCGTCTTTGTCTTGACACAAAAAAACGCCTCCCGGTCTTCAACAAGGAAGCACGAAAAAAGGGGGACGGGGTGAATGAACTGTGGCCGTTCCTGCGATTTTCTGTTTATCCTTTATTTTCGGCCCCGTGTTTTTCCCCTCGCACGGGTGACTCACGAAAAAAAAAAATTAGTTGCCGCTGTACAAAAATTTGATAATCTAATTCAAATTTTTTCAAATAAAAAAAAATTGATAATCTAATTCCATTTTTTTTTTTTTTTTTTTTTTTTCAAATAAAATAAAATAATTCTAATGAAAAATACATTTCGTCTTTGTCTTGTCACAAAAAAAAAAAAAACGTCTCCCACCCCTCAACAAGGAAGCACGAAAAAAGGGGGACGGGGTGAATGAACTGTGGCCGTTCCTGCGATTTTCTGTTTATCCTTTATTTTTGGCCCCGTGTTTTTCCCCTCGCACGGGTGACTCACGAAAAAAAAAAATTAGTTGCCGCTGTAAAAAAATTTGATAATCTAATTCAAATTTTTTCAAATAAAAAAAAATTGATAATCTAATTCCATTTTTTTTTTTTTTTTTTTTTTTTTTTTTCAAATAAAATAAAATAATTCTAATGAAAAATACATTTCGTCTTTGTCTTGTCACAAAAAAAAAAAAAACGTCTCCCACCCCTCAACAAGGAAGCACGAAAAAAGGGGGACGGGGTGAATGAACTGTGGCCGTTCCTGCGATTTTCTGTTTATCCTTTATTTTCGGCCCCGTGTTTTTCCCCTCGCACGGGTGACTCACGAAAAAAAAAAATTAGTTGCCGCTGTAAAAAAATTTGATAATCTAATTCAAATTTTTTCAAATAAAAAAAAATTGATAATCTAATTCCATTTTTTTTTTTTTTTTTTTTTTTTTTTTTTTTTTTTCAAATAAAATAAAATAATTCTAATGAAAAATACATTTCGTCTTTGTCTTGCCACAAAAAAAAAAAAAAACGTCTCCCACCCCTCAACAAGGAAGCACGAAAAAAGGGGGACGGGGTGAATGAACTGTGGCCGTTCCTGCGATTTTCTGTTTATCCTTTATTTTCGGCCCCGTGTTTTTCCCCTCGCACGGGTGACTCACGAAAAAAAAAAATTAGTTGCCGCTGTAAAAAAATTTGATAATCTAATTCAAATTTTTTCAAATAAAAAAAAATTGATAATCTAATTCCATTTTTTTTTTTTTTTTTTTTTTTTTTTTTTTTTTTTCAAATAAAATAAAATAATTCTAATGAAAAATACATTTCGTCTTTGTCTTGCCACAAAAAAAAAAAAAAAAACGTCTCCCACCCCTCAACAAGGAAGCACGAAAAAAGGGGGACGGGGTGAATGAACTGTGGCCGTTCCTGCGATTTTCTGTTTATCCTTTATTTTTGGCCCCGTGTTTTTCCCCTCGCACGGGTGACTCACGAAAAAAAAAATTAGTTGCCGCTGTACTAACTCTAGGGGGTCCTAGAACGGGGCGAGCGAGGTAACAGTGCGTAGACAGCCGGTCGAGCAGTCAAGTGTGGCGCGAGAAACGAGGCGAGCGCGAAGGTCTCTCTCGCCGTCTCCGTCGCCGCTGGTGGCCGCGAGGAACGAGCGGCGCAGCCGCGGATACATCGATCTGGGTGCTGCCGAGTGGCAGCGGCAGCGAGAGACAGACGACGAGAGTCGAGCTGCACACACCGGGGGAAGAGTCGGCGCGGCGCTCGGGAGCGACGAAACCTCCGGGCACACGGCGAATTCGCGACTTAGTCGAGCCCCGAGGGTCGCCACGGAATCAGACGGCGGGGACGACCAACGAGATATGCGACGGTCAATCCGGTCGGCGGGGCGAAAAACGCCGGCCACGAAATCCTTACCCGATTTTTTTTTTATTTGTGTCTTGAATTCGACGCGTTTTACTATTTTTACCGTGCTGATGATTTTTTTTTTAATTTGTGTCTTGAATTCGACGCGTTTTAATATTTTTACCGTGCTGATGATTTCTTTTTTTTTTATCTGAACCCGTGAAAACGGAAATTAAATTTTTTTTCTTGATTTTCAGTTTTTATGCATCGCGACTGTGAAAAAAAAAAAACGTTCAGAAAATTAAGTACATTTGACACAAAGTTTGGCTTTTTGAGAATTTGTTTTTTTTTTTCAAGATATATTTATCAATATTTTTTGGTGATACTTTTTTACTTTCTTCTCTTTTCGTTGAGAAATATTTGTTTCAGTATTGTGAAATTAATAAAAATATTTTTCTTTTGTTTTCTTGATACTTTATTATTTTATTTTGTTTTCGTTGAGAAATATTTGTTCTAGTATTGTGAAAATAAGAAAAATATTTTCCTTTTTTTTGTTGATATTTTTTCATTTTATTTTGTTTTCGTTGAGAAATATTTGTTCTAGTATTGTGAAAATAAGGAAAATATTGCTTTTTTTGTTGATACTTTTTTATTTTATTTTGACTTCGTTGAGAAATATTTGTTCTAGTATTGTGAAAATAAAAAATACATTTTTCTTTCATTGTTTTTGTCATAATTTGTATATTTTATTTTCTTTTTATTGAGAAATATGTTTCAGTATTGCGAAAATGAGAAAAATAAAAAAATTAAAATACGTTTCCAGAATGACAAAATTGATTTGATGATTTTCGAGTCCCCGTTGGGAGGCCTCGCTGACCTCTAACGCCAAGCGTAGCGCGAGCCACGTTATGTTTACAATACGCTCATAAACCTCAAGCCGCGTATCTCGTATTCGAGTCCGTCACGCCGGCAGAAGTTCGACGCGATATCTATCGAAAACGCAAAACTTTTGCGTCGTTGAATAAAACATCGCTCGGCTGAGGCAGCCTGTCGCAATGTCCCGAGACAAGTTTCGCCTCACTTGAAATAACTCCATCTGTTTTGTGTTTCCCTTCGAGATAGTCGAGACAATGACGAAATTAATGCTAAACAGCGAGACGGCTTGCGGCCAATCGATGTGTAAAACATGTCAGCCACTCGTGTCAGGATTTAAGGTAGTCCTTGTGCCTGGTGTCGAGTTCGCATAAGTTTTCGAAAATTGAGAGACAATTGCAACCATTTCTCGATAATATAAAAATCTGAAAAAAATCATGCAAATTAAAGGCACTGAAAAGATTAATTTTGCATAATAATAATTCGAAAATGTTATTAACAAATTGATGAAAAAAAAAACATTGTTTAACAAATATTTCGATCACCCAAGTTTTTTTGTGGACGAAAATGATTCCTTCGTTTTTCTGAATACGTATGAATTATTTCAGATTTTAGAGTTCACTTTAAATTTTCACATATTTTCCCTATAAAAACACACGAATTTCAAAGTGAACTCTAAAATCTGAAAAAATTCATACGTATTCAGAAAAATGAACGAATCATTTTCATAAAAAAAAAAAAAAAGTTGGGTCATCGACAAATTTGTTAAACAATATTTTTTTCATCAATTTGTTAATAACATTTTAGAATTATTATTATACAAAATTCATCTTTTCAGTACCTTTAATGTGCATGAATTATTTCCGATTTTTATACCATCGAGAAATGTTCGTAATTCTCTCTCAAATTACTCGAATTTATGCGAAATGAATATCGGTCGCAAGGACTACCTTAAAGAGGAAAAAAAAAAAAAAAAAAAAGATTCGCTCAACTATGGCAATTTATACAAACTTTCCAAGGTCGTTCACCCTCTTCACGAGTTCGTGGAACTTTTTTTTTTTTTCTTTATCCCTCATATCTCCAACCAAATGTAAACGCGAATATACGTCGGGCGAGATTTGTCCGCGCGAGATATTGCGAAATAAAATCTCAAGTACGTTTTCCATCAGCCGGAAGCCGACGGAGAAAAATCGGTGACCGCGGATACGTCGGCTGTATGAATATTTTATTTTCGTCACAGAGGGCTCCGCGCCCGTTTTTTGCCCTCGCGACCAGCCCGACGTGTGGGGCAGTTTGGGGACGAGCTCGAGTGTGCCCTCATTGTAATCTCCTAGATCAATAAGCGTCCCGCGCGGGTTCGCCGGGTCTCAATGAACCTGACCGACCCTCGCACACACTTCGAGAAATCGTGGTAGGTCTGGCAATTTTTTTAATACAAATATTTGATTAAATTGCAGGTGTCACTATTTTTTTTCTTTTTATTTTTTTCTTTCAATTGTTGACAAACCCCTCACGATTTATCTCGTACTCAATTATTATTATTGTTATTATTATTATTAAAATTATTATTATTATTGTCATCATCATCATCATCATCATCATCATCGTCATCATCATCATCATCATCATCATTATCATCGTCATCATCATCATCATCATCACCATCATCATCATCATCATCATCATCGTCACTATCACTATTATTATAATTATTGTTATTATCATCACTACTACTATTATTATTATTAAAAAAAAATGTATTACTATTATTATTATTGATTATTAGACTCTTCTGCTTCTATTTTTTTTAAATCACTATTTCTAATTTTAATCGGTTTTAAATGAATTCTTCATTTTTATTTAATTACTTAATCATTGATAAAAAATATTTGTCAAAAACCAGTGTATTCATTTTCAATGACATTTTGCTCAGGCCAACCGAAATATCCTGATGTCGACTATACATTTAAGCCTGTAGCCGTAAAAATGATTGTGCAACCGAAAATCCGTTACGTACATCGGATTCACTCGAAGCGATAAAATAAATTACCAATATTATTAAATCGAGGCCAGCGTTGATCCAGCGCGCGGCGGTCCCGATATATGGATCCCCGGTGCCACGGGATCTTGGCACGAGAATCGCTGCCACGGAGAACGCGGGTTATTGCCAAGTAAATGAAACTTAGTCGGCTACTCAAGTGGGAGATACCCGCGCGGGTCCTACGGCGACTCCCGCCTGGCGCTTCTCTTTCCTCCTAGCCGGACGAATATCAATTACGAGCTCGGGCTCATCGTTTGATAAAACGTTAGTCGTGAATAATCGTTTCTGCATTCCCGAGCGGGTCTCGAAATTCTCTGTATCACGTTTTATCGCATCGCGACCCGGTTTATTTTCCTAAAATTCGACATCTAAAAGATTCAATTTTTTTATGAAAAAAATTAATTCAATTATTTTTTATTAAAAAAAAAGAATCTTCAATTCAATTATTTTTTATTAAAAAAAAAGAATCTTCAATTCAATTATTTTTATTAAAAAAAAAGAATCTTCAATTCAATTATTTTTTATAAAAAAAGAATCTTCAATTCAATTATTTTTTATAAAAAAAAAGAATCTTCAATTCAATTTTTTTTATAAAAAAAGAATCTTCAATTTAATTTTTTTTTATAAAAAAAAGAATATTCAATTCAATTTTTTTTAAATGAATCTTCAATTCAATTTTTTTTTAAATGAATCTTCAATTCAGTTTTTTTCATAAAAAAAAAATGAATCTTGAATTTTCTTAATAATTTTTTTTCGAACCGTAAGATTTATTTGCAAGATTTTTTTTTCATCTTAAGGGTGCGAAAATTCATCGAATCGCTCCTATACAGCGTCAACCCAATTGCTTATTGTACCGAACGCGACCGGCGTCATTTGACGTTTTTGCCGGAGAGCGGATTGATTCGACCCGGCCCTGAACTCCCCTTCGATGGAAGCCTTTTCCACGGCTCTCTTTTTTTTCCCCTCCACCAACCCCTCTCCGCGTCCTTGGCCACACGGCGGAACGAGGGAAAACAATTTATTTGATATCGAGCACGCGCTTGCGACAAAACGCGGCGACGTTTTTGCACAAATGGAATCGGATCGCTTAAGTTCTACGAAAATTCGGAAATTTATTTTTAACAATGTCGTGTTACAAATAAATTTCAAATTTTTCAAACATTTTTTAATTTTATTGTCTCTTAAAAAAACCGTAGGTAAAATTAATCGTTTAACTTTAATTGTCAATAATTATTTTTTTAATTTAATTGTTAATAATTTTATTTAATCGTTTAAAAAATTAATTGTTTAACGAGAGAGTCTGGGGCGAAAAATGACACTGAAATTTGCATCGTTGCATTGCAACGAAATTAAACAACAAAATATTAATTCCATAAAAATTCGAATAATTCACCCCCACTAGAGGGTGAAATAATTTTGTTTTTCATGCTCTTAGTCATTACAATAACTTTTTATAGCCGGGGTATAATAATTTGGGTTCCTTAATATTTTGTTGCTTTTAATTTCGTTGCAATGCTAAGAAATTAAACAAGAAAATATTAATTCCACAAAAATGCAAATAATTCACCCCCCATTAGGGGGTGAAATAATTTTGTTTTGTCGAGCTTTTAGCCGTCTTTAATAACTAATAACTTTTTATAGCTGGTATAATAATTTGGGTTCCTTGATATTTCGTTGTTTCTAATTTCGTTGCATCGCAACGATGCAAACTTCAACTTCATAAAAAGGGGGTCGAGGAAGAAAGCAGCAGCAGCAGCCGCAGCTGGAGCTGCAGCCCGGAGGAATTTTCCCCGTTCGACCAGTCACAGAGAGCGCGAGGCCGACACTCGGCGTGAAAAAGGGGCAACCTCCTCCCCCTCGCTTTCCTCAACAACCACGTCGCGGTCGACGTGCCGGAAGTGGACCCTTTGCCACGCTTCGACACCCCGCTGTATGGCCTCCAGGCCGCGCGCTAAATCGCGCTCAAAAGAAGGTCGGACGATGTTCGAACGAAAACTTTATGGAGACTTTCCTTCCGCGTCTCTTCCGGCGGTGTCTTTTCCCTCTCCCCCCTCTCTCTCTCTCTCTCTCTCTCTCTCTCTCTCTATCACTTCGCGCTGATACCAACCGAAGGGTGAGACCGTAGGATCCTCCTCTTCTCATCGAGTATACGCCGGAAGCCGTGTCAGAGCTAACCCAAGTTATGGTCGTAGGTGGTTCGGAATATGGCCGAATTTAACATGTGGACTCGGAATTTGGGAACCTTTTTTTATTATTCGTCGAACGTTTTTGGTGAGTGTTTTTATTGGGCTCGCGGTTTTCGTTGTAATTTTATTTTCCGGTTTCTCAGATGGCAGGAAAATTGTGAATAATTTTTTTGTATGGTTAATGTTTATGGTTTTTTTAACAGTTTTTTTACGGGAATTCGGGAATGGGTTTTTATTCGACACGTTTTTTGTTCTAATTTTATTTTCTGGTGTCTCACGTGGCAGGAAAATTATAATTAATTTTTTTTACAGTTAATGTTTGTTTTTTAACTGGAATTTGGAATGGTTTTTTTATTCAACTCGTTTTTGTTGAGTGTTAATTTTATTAAAAAATAAAATAAAATAAATACATAAATAATAAATAAATAAAGGTGTCTCAGGTGGCAAGAAAATTAAGATTAATTTTTTTTGCAGTCAATATTAATGTTTTTTAACAGTTAGTGATTCAATTTTTAACAGCGATAAACCCACCGGAGTGATAATCGAATTTGTAGTCCCAGGTTTCGGAATTAAAAAATTAATTCAAAATTCTACTCTTCGAATTTTCAAAAAATTATTTCCATTCCATCCCTCATTTTAATTTCACTCATCCCGTTCCTCCAACTCAAAACTCTTTTCATTCTCCATCCATCAAACGAAAATATTTTCGAGCGAAAAAAAATAAAAATAAAAAAAAATTCATCCAAATCTCGTTTCCAATGTGGTGAAGGTGACGACTGAAGAAGCCCGCGACGATTAAAAGCGGGAAGAATGAGAAACAGGGGAAAAAAAAGCCCACCGGAGTGAAGATTGAATTTGTGGTCTCAGGTTTCGAAATTAAAAAATTCATTCAAAATTCTACTCTTCGAATTTTCAAAAAATTATTCCCATTCCATCCCTCATTTTAATCTCTCTCTTCCCGTTCCTCCAACTCAAAACTCTTTTCATTCATCAACCGAAAATATTTTCGAGCGAAAAAAAAAAAAAAAAATGCATCCAAATCTCGTTTTCAATGTGGTGAAGGTGACGACTGAAGAAGCCCGCGACGATTAAAACCGGGAAGAATGAGAAACAAGAAAAAAAAAAAAAAGAAAAAAAAGTGTCGCGTAAATACGCGAGACAGACGGAAATAACGCGAGCGCGGTCGGAGGGGAAGAGAGGAGACGGCGAGAGACTGGCTGCCTCGTAGCGGGCGGAAAAAGCGAGAAAGGACGAGCGGAGGCAGAGCGAGGACGACGAGCGGCAAGGACGATGCAAGGCAGCGGCTATGAATAAGGTAATCTATGCATTACGGGGTTGGCAGTGGGTGTATTGATCCGACTATGAGCTCCACCTCCCGTGGCAAAAACACAAGTGACCCGCGCCATCCATCCACCCCAGACGCCAGGCAATGTTCTCTTCTCGCGCTCGCCTCGTGTCTCCTCTTCTTCCTCCTCTCGCGCGCCGTCCGACCGAAGATGCACCGTCAAATGTGCTGCAACAAATGTGTGGCGCTTTTTTTTTTTTTTTTAATCCGCTTGCCCACATCACTCACGCGGCTCATGCGGTATTTTTTCGCGCGCGGTATAAAGCGTTGTGCCTTGCTCGTCTCGTTTTTCAGCGTCCCGGGTGCTGTGGAGGTAAATTGTATCGCGAAATATGGAAAAATGTGTCCGGAGTGAGTGGAGCACTTTTTGCGGGGAAAATTAGTTATGTATATTTTTATTTTTTTAATTTTATTTGGACTATATTTTTATTTTTTTATTTTAGATTATACGAAATATATTTGGACTATATTTTTATTTCAAGTAGTATCAATTTATTTCCATGTATACCCTGTTGGGTGTTTACATATTTCCTTCCCATACAAATATTCTCCACAGAATCTGTTTTGTGTATCACATTTTAATATATATTTTTATTTTTTATTTTAGTTTGTACGAAATATATTTGGACTATATTTTTATTTTTTAAATTTAGTTTGTATGGAATATATTTGGACTATATTTTTAAATATGTTTTATACGAAAAATATTTGGACTGTGTTTTTGGTCTTGAATATATTTTATACGAAATGTTTGGACTGTATTTTTTTATTAAAATGTATTTTATACGAAATATATTTTGACTATACTTTTATTTTGAAATATATTTGAACTAAAATTTACTACAAAACATTATTATTTACAAAACTCCATTTTTTACTTAAAAAACTGAATTTCAATTTTTTTTTCACATGATAATTTTGATGATATTTTTTTATGTTTTTTTGCCTGAGAAAAAGGTAAAAATGAGGCGTTTTATTTTCCATCTTCCCAGAATTTTCGAGCTGTTTTTGCGAAAATTGGTAACCTTATTTCGAGATCTCTTTCTCTCGACTTTGTATTATTCACTCCGGCTCAGCTGCTTCTTTGCTTTCAAGCGCGACTAACGAACGAACTGCAAATACCGGCGCAGCGATAGTCAGCTCCCCTGGGCTGTGCGCGGATCCCTCGGGCTCTGTGCGAAGCTGGGCAGGAGGAATTTCTGATGCGAATATCCAGAATTCGGCGAAAAAAAAGTTGGGAGCTTTGAAGCCTCCGACAATGCGGCGCAAACAGTCCACACACGCAAACTGCGTGCGATGTCTGGTGAGTTGGTTGCTAATTTTCGTGGTGGTGCGCGGCGGTTTCACCTGTTGATGCCCAGAGGACAAAGTCGCGAGCCGCCAAGGACGACCGGAGGGACGTGAAGGGACGAGATTTGTCGTGACCTCTGCGCAGTCGCACGAGTTACGGTTGAAACTGCAGCAACCATTTTTTGTTCTGATGTAAAAAAAAAACTAAAAAATATTTTTTTTCAAAATTATGCAATTTTTTTTTCATCGATAATGTTCACGAAAACGGTGAAAAATTACTAGACCAAATTTTGTACGTCGACTCTACAACTTTTCAAATAAATAATTACAAATTTAAAAAAAAATGATTTAAAAAATTACAGAAATCCAAATTAATTGCAAAACCGAAAATACGTCCGGAACGGTTTACCAATAATTATTAACACAGCGCTAAATAAACGCAGTGAGTCCCGAGCGTCGGATACAGCTAAACAAAAAATGTTTTTCAAAGTCTCAAAAAAATATTCGATACCACTATTTATGTTGCTAACTCGTAAAAAAAAAATACCCCGACGTTCCAATCTTTTCGAATAAATAAATACAAAAATAATTTAAAAAACGATTAAAAAAATTACAGGAACCCAAATTAATTACAAAACCGAAAATACGCCCGGGACGGTTTACCAATAATGATTAACACAGCGCTAAATAAACACCGCGAGTCCGGAGCGTCGGATACAGCTGAACTTTTTTTTTTTTTTTTTTTTTTTTTTTTCAAAATCTCTAAAAATGGTTCAATGCAAATATTTTTGGGGGTAGAATACGCGACTTGACAAAAAACACCCCGACGTTCCAACCTTTTCCAATAAAGAATATGCGACTTGACAAAAAACACCCCGACGTTCCAATCCTTTCCAATAAATAATTACAAAAATAATATAAAACCGATTAAAAAAATTACAGAAACCCAAATTAATTGCAAAACCGAAAATACGCCCGGGACGGTTTACCAATAATGATTAACACAGCGCTAAATAAACGCTGCGAGTTCCGAGCGTCAAATACAGCTAAACATTTTTTTTTTCTTTTTTTTTTCAAAATCGCAAAAAAATGGTTCACCACAAATATTTTTGGGGGTAGAATATGCGACTTGACAAAAAACACCCCAACGTTCCAATCTTTTCCAACAAACAATTACAAAAATTAAAAAACCGATAAAAAAAAATTACAGAAACCCAAATTAATTGCAAAACCGAAAATACGCCCGGGACGGTTTACCAATAATGATTAACACAGCGCTAAATAAACGCCGCGAGTCCGGAGCGTCGGATACAGCTGACACTGGTGGAACTAGGTTTAGCAGGTATTATACCACGGGGCATCGGTTAACGAAAACGCGAGCGGAGAGAGAGCCGGAGAGCGCGGGCAGAGAGTCTGCGCCGCGCGCGAAGGGAGCCGTGTGGAACACAGTGGACGCCCCGCTCGAGCCAAATGTAGTTGGCCACCCGGCCAAATGAGTTTGTTTGTGTCTATTATTACACTCCAGCCGGCCGTGAGCCACTGGCACCTCCGCCACGGGCGGTCCCCGCCGCGACTCTCTCGCCGTGTGTACCATCCTCGCGCGGGCTAACGGAAATTTAGGTGGGAAAAGGAGAGCGGCCCCGACTTGCTTCCTCGGGTATAACCCGAACTTCGGCGCCTTTAACCACAAATCACCCCGAGTTTCGCCGGGGCTCTCCCGGTTGTTCAACAACTTCGTACGCCGTCCGCAGGGATTCGGGCAACTATTCGGCGGAACGAATAATTCGCGTCGCTATCTCGGCTGAATTGGTGGGGATTTTTGGTTTATTTTTATTTTATTTGTTAAAAAATAGATAATTAAAATATGTTTGGACTATATTTTTTTTATATATTTCGTGGAAGTTTATACGAAATATATTTGGACTATATTCTTATTTATTTCGTGCAACTTCATACGAAATATATTTGGACCATATTTTTATATATTTTGTATAACTTTATACGAAATATATTTTTACTATATTTTTTAATATGTTTTATACGAAATGTATTTGGACTTTATTTTTGGTCTTAAAATTTGGCTAAATTATTGTGGATTTTTTAAATTTAATTATACAATTAAATGTGGTTTACGCGATAATTGGATTTATATCGAGTCTTATTAATTTTGCAATTAATTATACAATTGAATGTGTTTTACGGGATAATTGGATTTATACCGAGACTTATTAATTTTTCGTGTCTGTAAACAAAAATGTTGGGTCGGGTCTGGGATTCTTTTGTTTTTGTTGCGATTTTGGAAAAGTTTAAATATTCGATAAAATGTGTTTTACGCGAGACTTAGATTAATAATAAAAGTGATTAATTTTTTAATTGTCTGTAAATAAAAATTAGATCAGGTTTGAAAAGATTTTAATTTTGGTTTTTTTATCCCCAATATGTTGACATAATTCAATGATTCGATAAACTATGCGTCGTGATTTCTTGATTTTTCATTTTCGTTTATGTGTGAAAAAAAATTGAGGTCGGGTCTAGGAATTTTTTTTTTCTTTTCATAGTTTAAATATTCGATAAAATGTGTTTTATGCGACAATTAGATTAATAATGAACGTGATACATTTTTTATTTTTCTGTTAATAAAAATTAGGTCAGGTCTGGGAAGGTTTTAATTTTGTTTTTTTACGCCCAAAATGTTGACATGATTTAATGATTCGATAAGATGAAAAAATGAAAAAAAAAATTGAGGTCGGGTCTAGGAAGGTATTAAATTGTAACTTGGCACCCGGAGCCGAGCGAGCTCGACAATTATTGGCCGCCCAGGCGGACGAAAAATACCTGGCATACCCGCGTCTATTTCTATTCAATCGTTAGGCTAATATGGATACCGCGATGAATTATCGGTTTGCCAACTGTGACGTGATATATATACATCACTCAGCCTGGCACTCAGGGAGCACTCAACGGTAATTTGTATCAATCGCTAATTCGTTTAATTTTATCATCAGCGCGGCGCGCAGCCACCTCGATATATTTTTCGAAGCCCCGAGAAGAGATCTAATTTGCATTTTTCTTACGTAATTAATTACGTCGCTCTCGTTTTTATTGTCGTCACTTTTTATCGCTCTTTTTCGCTCCTCTTTTTAACGTTCCAACATTTAATATTTTAATTGGCCACCACGTCGGTGCTTAACGAGCAGCTTTTTTATAGACACAAATAGACGACATTTTTTTTACATTTTATTTATTTATTTTGTTTCTCAACCTTGACAGAGCGCCCGATTTATCCAGGCAGAAGTGAAAAGCTGCGTCAGTTATCGGCACCGCCGGGTTTGCATCGAGCAGTCTAGCGCCAGGCCAGCCGGGCTTATTGGATAAAACACGAGACACGAGCGCACGGTTAGCTGTATTTATCGCCGGTTAACGCGGCCAATGGTTGCACCTCGCTCAGCCCGGTGGATAGTGAAGCCCCTTCGAGGATACAAGAACAGAGTCGAGGCTCCGTTACCCGATTTTTCTTTTCGATTCCCTTATGGAATTATTACGAAAAGTTTTTTTTTTATTCTATAATTATCCGTAATTTTATTTGAAAAATTAAAATAATATTATTTGGAAAATTTAAATAATTTTATTTGAAAAATTTGAAATTTTTTATTTGAAATTTTATTAGGAAAAGTTTTTTTTTATTCAATAATTAACTTTAATTTTATTTGAAAAATTAAAGATAATTCGTAAAGGAATTCTAAAAAATTGTTTTACACAATTTTTTGTTCGTTTCGCCTATGGAATTTTACGGAAAATTTCTTTTAAATTCAATAATTACCTTGAATTTTATTTGGAAAATTAAAGATAATTAAAGATAATTAAGATACCTATAATTTTATTTGGAAAGTTAAAGATAATTCATAAAGGGATTCTAAAAAATTGTTTTGGACTTTTTTTTTTTTTTTTTTTCGAATTCGACTGACTCGGCCAACGACTGCGTCGCTCTCGGCCCGATGGATCGCGAAGCCCCTTCGAGGACACAAGAACAAGAGTCGAGTCTCCGTTACCCGAAGCTTTTCAATTCCCCCGTGGATTCACGAGCTCAGTGCGCAATTTTTTTTTCTCTCTCTCTCTACCTTCTCTCATTATTCTCGCCTCATCCCATACCAACTCAGGAAACGGGCGGATATAATCGAGAGACATCAGAAGGCTCGTTGGGAGTCTCCTCAATTTTTACTCTCTCTCTCGAAAAAAAAAAAAAAAAAATCACAGCAATTTTTCTCAACAAAATAAGCCACGAAAATGTTCAGACCACCGAAACTAAAATAAACAAAATCCGTTTTCTATTTCATGTATCTACAAAAATTAAGCGAAACCCAAAAACCCTCCGACAAAAAATAAAAAAGGGACTCAACCCTCAGTACAAAAAAAAACAACAAAATCGCTCCCGACGTAACAGACGCCTCAATCCACCCACAATTTTTTACATGTCCAAAAAAAAAAAAAAAAAAAAAAAACTAGACAAGAAAGCATCCGAGATTTCTTTATGCGCCGGTTGCAGAAAACCCCCTCCCTCCCTCCCTTTTAAGCTCTCCGCTATTCGGCCCCGACTGCTCACAGAGTTTCCGTT
This sequence comes from Pimpla rufipes, assembly GCA_963932165.1. NCBI lineage: Eukaryota > Metazoa > Arthropoda > Insecta > Hymenoptera > Ichneumonidae > Pimpla > Pimpla rufipes. The sequence continues at coordinate 2,506,745 of OZ010642.1, read as the reverse complement.
CCATTATGAGAACTTTATACTCAGTACATTGCGGGCGCATTAGAAGCAGCCCGAGAGAGAAAGAGAGAGAGGAGACGATGGGAAGGGAGGGGAGGGAAAGGGGTCGAGCGCTCGTGGAGAGGGGGGGAGGAGGAGGGGGAGGAAAAAGGGTACGCGGAGTGCTTCAAAGTTAAGGTTCATTGTAACGCGAGCCGAAGCACGAGATCGTTTCTGCATGAGCGCCCGTATCATACAAGACCGAAGTTGCGACCGCCTCTCCTCCCCTCCCTTTTCCCTCCTTCTCCTTCTCCGCCTACGGGCAATGAAATTTTCGTATTCACACCCACGCGATCCCCGAGCCGAGAGGGAGAGACGAGAGAACTGCTGCTGCTGCCTCGGCTGCTCTCGGCGTCGTTGTGTCGATGCCTGGGCAATCATAGCGCACGAGGAGCACACACAGAGAGAGAGAGAGAGAGGGAGGAAGGGATGCGTTTATTTCGTGCCCTGGAACTGCGTGACGGAGACTGAGACACGTTTGCTTCGTGCCAGCTGGGACTGCGTGAGAGAGAGAGAGATGTATTTATTTCGTGCCCTGGGAATGCGTGAGAGAAATTGATTGATTGATTGATTGATTGATTGATTGTGTATTTGTGTCTTAGGCTCGAATTTAATTTATAGTCTTAAGATTGAACTCAAGTTTGAACTTAAGATTCAACTTTTTTTTAAAATATTTTAGTGAAAAAAAAATCCTTCGTTGCGATCCTGAAGGAATATAATTCTTTAACATTTTTGCCATCTGTGAGGAAAAAAATAGTCTTTATGATAAAAATAAACTTTTTTTTACTGACTCGGCCCCCTTAATAATCTCAAGATTAAACTCAAGTTTGAACTCAAGTTTGAACTTAAGTTCCAACTGTTTTTTTTTTATATTTTAGTGACAACAAAATTCTTCGCTGTGATCCTAAAGGAATATAATTGTTTCAAATTTTTGCCATCGATGAGGAAAAAAAAATAACCCTTATGATAAAAATTCAACATTTTTTACTGACCCGACCCCCTTAAAATATGATGAATATTCTACATATAAAATACAATATAAAATAAAATAACCCAATAAACATTGAAAAAAAGACTTCAGTAGAATTAACTAAGCAATATATATTACAGAATCGAGAGACAGATAGAAAAAAGATTTTAAAAAATGGATTGATTGATTGATTGATTTACTGATAAAAAATGATAGATAGTACATTTTAATCAATCAATCAATAGTAATTTTTTTCCTAAACTTTTAGTAAACTTTTCCGCAATTTGGTACAAGAAATGAAAGTAAAAAAATAAAGTAAGAAAAAAACAAATTAAAAGAAAATAAAGATAGATAAAGATGCGTTCATAACATATAAATATAACAAATTAAAAGAAAATAAAGATAGATACAGATGCGTTCATAACATATAATTATAACAAATTAAAAGAAAATAAAGATAGATAGAGATGCATTTATTTTGTGCCCTGAAACTGCGTGAGAGAGAGAAAGACATGAGTTTATTTTGTGCCCTGTAACTGCGAAACAGAGAGAGAGAGGGAGAGACACACAGAGAATGAGCCGTACACACTATGCGGTCACGCACGTGCAACACGAAGGCCGCTGGGGAGCAGCAGCAGCAGCAGCAGCAACGTTTGCGTAGCCCAACGGGATGGCCATGACAACAACAACAACAACAACAAGAGCAGAATGTTGGTGTAACACAACTCGGCAGACGTCAAAATGTGTAATACTTATTAACCGGCGATTGTGACCTTGATCCGGAGGCCCCGCCGGCGGCGAGTCCGTTACAAGGAGGCCCCACAGACGCGTTTGGGAGAATAATGTAAACTTGTCGTGTGTTGTGCTCGGGCCGGCGGCAACGCGCGCTGTTTGCCGACGGTTGAATAATACACGATGATGAGTATCGAAGCGGCAGATTGTTTTGTCCTACGCTCGCAGAAATTGCCCCGCGGGGCCGACGATTGTCAAACGATGGATATTTATTTTCCGTTTCGTCAGAGTGTTTTTTTTTTTTCGACCCTCGAGGCCCGAGAATGAATCGCGTAATCGCGGGGCGAGAGTGGAATGTGAATTTTGGTGGGTCGCGTGACCTTAAGAGTCGGTGGGCTTTCTAGGAAAATGTGGCCAAAGACCTCGTGACTATTTGGACGTTTGGCGAAATCGAAGAATTTTTTAAAAAGCTTCGATTTTTTTTTAAGGAAATTTATTTTTATTTTTAAACGGAATTTACTTTGTTATTGAATTTATTTCAATGATAAATTGGTAATTTTTTTATTTTTATTATTTAGAAAAATATTCCTAACTTTTTTACAACTGAAAAAATAATTCTTCTCTAATGAACAGTTACAGTTGCTGTAGAAAAACGTGACACGAAAATATTCGCACGCTCGAAAAATTAAGGGGACCAATTGAAATTTATTTTTGTTATAAGGGACACTTTTTTCCTCACCGATGAAAAAATTTGAAATAATTCTATTCTTTTAGGATCCTTTCTTCTTTTCTTTCTTTCTTTTAGGAAAAACGATTTTTTTGCCAGTGACAAAAATCCTCAAAGAATATAATTATTCGATATTTTTTCACAGGTGAGGGAAAAAGAAGCCTCTACAAAAAAGTACACTTTTTTACTGTCTCGGTCCCCTTAATAGATTTTTACAATAATTGTTTACCATAACTTCCACCGAGAGCATAATCACTTCCTGCGTTCTTTTATGACGTTGAAGTTTACATCGTCCCAAAGCAACGAAATTAAACAACAAAATATTAATTCCACAAAGATAAAAATAATTCACCCCAATCAGAGGGTGAATTATTTCACCCCCTGATATTGTAAGATGTTGAAGTTTGCATCGTTGGAATGCAGCGAAATCCACAATAAAAAATTCGAATTAACCCAAATTATTAAATTGGGTATAAAAAGTCATCCTAGCAATTAATTGTTATGACGTCATAAAAGTCGTCATAACAATTAACAATAATTACATCATTTGGGTTAATTAGAATTTTTTTTTCATTGCATTGCAACGATGCAAAATTCAACATAATTTTTTTTTTCACTGCACAAAATTCACGCGCACGCGCGCCGAATACGCACAGCGACACATAACACATACCGAGTGTACCGTAGATTATTTACCCATGAAATTGCGCGACGCCCAGTACCTATAAAGTCTCGTCGTGAAAGATCGATAAACCGTGGGGTGTGTGTGTGTGTGTGTGTGTGTGCCGAGGTGGCGAGCACGAGTACCACCAGCCCTGTGCGTGTGTAAGTCGGTCCCTTGCGGGTAAAAGAGCGAGGGAGAGGGCGACTCCCTCTCACTGTCTATATGGGAATGCAAAATCAATACATAGTGCGAGCGGTCGAGAGCCGCGGGACCCTCGTCGACGCGCGACGTACGTTTCACGCGAGAATTCGTGTGGCGCTCGTCGGGCGAGCCTCGTAAGAAATGGATTTATGCCACCCTCGTAAAACCTCGTTGCTTTTTTTTTCTCTCTCTTTATTTCTCTCTTTCTCTCTTATTTACAACCTCGCGGCCGCCGCTGTTTGACGAAATAATTAGGGAACCCAGAGACTCTCGAGTCGTAAACGAATTATCTCGGCTTCGTTTTTTTTTTTTCTTCTACAAATCCTAAACTCGATACGTCGTACACGAATTTAGAGCCTTTGGCAAATATTTGTCGGGCGTCAATGTTTGGGTGCAATGATAGAGTGAATGAGTTTTTATGACCGTGAGAAATCTGTTGAGAAATTGGGTCGCAATTTTTGGTGAGATTCGAAGGGCGATAAGATCGAAAAAATAAAAATAAGAACAATTATTTGGCTTGTCATTTTTTATTTCTTAATTTTTTTTTTCATATTTAAAAAAAAAATTCTTTCATATTTCTTTAAAAAATTCTTTCAAATTTTTACGACCATGAGAAATCCGTTCGAAATTAAAAAAAGAATTCAAATTTTTACGACCGTGAGAAATCCGTTCGAAATAAAAAATAAAAAATTCAAATTTTTACGACCATAAGAAATCCGTTCGAAATTGTGTCACAACTTTTACTGAGATTCGAAGGGCGATAAATTCGAAAGAATAAAAATAAAAATAAATGTTTGGCTTATTCTTTGAAAATTCTTTAAAATTTTTTTAAAATTTATACAACCATGAGAAATCCGTTGAAACCCGTTCGAAATTGTGTCAGAATTGTTATCGGAATTCGAAGGACGATAAATTCGAAAAAAAAAATTGGCTTATTAAAATTAATGAAACGGGAGAAAGAAACACAGAATTCGTATTCAACACTAGGCGAACGCAAAGGTTGTTTGAAGGACGAAAATGATCTGTCGCGGCCCAAGATTACGAGGCGAGGGTAAACAAACCGTCGTGTTCCCAAAGTCAAACACAACTTCGACCCCGACTAAATTTGTGGGATCCTCGTCGCGGTCCGAATATCCACAAACTAAAAAAATCCTTTTGCACTGTTGCTGTGCAACATTATGATGTTGAAGTTTGCATCGTTGGAATGCAACGAAAATCAGAAAAAAAAAAATCATTCTAATTAACCGAAATGATGAAAATAGCTATAAAAAATCATGAAGTTGAAGTTTGCATCCTTGGAATGCAACGAAAATCAGAAACAAAAATAATTCTAATTAACCGAAATGATGAAAATAGCCATAAAAAATCATGATGTTGAAGTTTGCATCGTTGGAATGCAACGAAAATCAGAAAAAAAAAATTAATTCTAATTAATCCAAATGATGAGATTAGGTATAAAAAATCGTCATGGCAACTAATCGTTACAATGACTTTTTATACGTAACTTCATAATTTGGGTTAATTAGAATTATTATTATTTTTTCCTGAATTTCGTTGTATTCCAACGATGCAAACTTCAACATCATAAAAAATCATCATAGGAACTAATTGATATGATGACTTTTTGTACCTAATTTCATCATTTGGGTTAATTCGAATTCTTTTTTTTTTCTTTCGTTGCATTCCAACGATGCAAACGTCAACATCATGTGCAACATAAGAATTAGAATTAACAAGTGTCCGATAAAAAAAACGATATTCCCTGTTTCCACATGAAATTCCGAGTGACTTTAATTCCGGCGCACTCGGTTCCCATCTGTTCCCAAGGATTCGGCCTTGGCTTCCCCGACAATAACGATACTCGGGAATTTCGACGTGCACCGCGCGAGTCGGAGGATCAGAAATTAGAAAAACAATTTGGGAAATGGTAATTGATATTGCCGCGTCCACGTGGCGCGCGCGTGCCGCAAGGTCTTCTCTCTCCTCTCTCTCTCTCTCTCTCTCTCGTCCTGGAATAGGCGGTGGCCCAAGGGCCGCCGGTATAGCTGTGTCTAACCGTGGCTCGACGGCGGCGCGCCGTGTACAGACATTACGGGGCACTCGTCACGACCGCCACTGCTTTTCCGGTAGTTCCCGTTCAAGCTCGGTTTTAACCTCCATCGGCATTCCGCGACGCTGCGGGTCGCGTCGCGACAAATACAAACGCGATACGATCACGAGACGCCACTTTTTTTTCTTACAAATAATTATGATGTTGAAGTTTGCATCGTTGGAATGCAACGAAATTCGGAAAATATTCATTCTAATTAACCCAAATGATAAAATTGGGTATAAAAAGTCATTATAGCAACTAATTATTATGATGACTTTTTATACCTAATTTCATCATTTGGATTAATTAGAATTCATTTTTTTTCTGAATTTCATTGCATTCCAACGATGCAAACTTCAACATCATAAATAATTTGTAAAAATTGTATCTTGTTGAAGTTTGCATTGTGGAAATGCAACGAAATTCAGAAAAACAATCTAATTAATCCAAATGATGAAATTTAGGTACAAAAAGTCATCATAACAATTAGTCGCTGTAAAACATTTTTTTAATAAAAAAAATGTGTTCTAATTAACCCAAAAGATGAAATTAGGTTTAAAAAGTCATCATAACAATTAGTTGCTGTAAAACATTTTTTTAATAAAAAGATGTGTTCTAATTAACCCAAAAGATGAAATTAGGTATAAAAAGTCATTAAGTCAAAAGTAAAAAAATTAGTTGCTATTATGACTTTTTATACCCACTTTAATAATTTGGGTTAATTAGAATTATTTTTTTTAATAAAATTCTAGCTGTTTTGAGATAGACAAATAAAAATTAAATCGTTCGATAAATAATTTTTGGTTTCTTTATCTTTAAATCATGCAGATTATTTGGTCGTTCAATAATGAGTTTGATAAATATAAGATTTAATTATGGAAATAATAATAATAATATAAATAAATAAAACAATTATAATTGATTGGTGATAATGAGTAATAAGTTAGACAAATAAAAATGAAATTATTAGATAAAAAAATGTTAATTTCCTTCATCGTTAAAAGTCTTTCGAATTACGAAAATTGTACAAAAATGTCTCACTGTTCACTGATATTTTTTTCTCTGAGCTACGCTTTGATATTAAATTAAGAAGCGTAAAATTTACTGCGGGTTGGTAAAAAAATGAGCAAATAAAATAAAATGAAATACATCAGCTGTCTGTTTCAGGCTCTGCAAAGCAAATGTTTACGATCCTCACGATCGCGGGATGTCCATAAATTACCGACAATTTGCGTACTCGACTTAGCTTCGGGAAATATAAATAAATATCGCGAAATCCGAATTCCGGGTTTTCCACGCGGAATCGACGGTGATCGCCACGAGCCGAGGGGGCTTTAATTTCATCATCGACGAATCCCGAACAGACGTCGAAGTCGATACGGCTTCCTATAGTTACGCAGGATTAATCGACGCGGCGTCGGGTAATTACGCGTTAATTATAAGTTGCAGCGACGACGGGAGAGTCAAAGCGTAAATGGGCCGGAGGAGCTGATGATACTGACACGGTGCGTCGGACGGAAACGTCGGAATCTAGGACGCCCGGGCGTGTGTCACACGCTACACGAAATTCTCCTCTCGCTCTATACGCAATGTCGATATTTGCTACACATTAACTTAAAGCGACCCTTCGAAAAATTTTTTGTTTGTCATTTCTAATTTTTTTTAAATACCTAAACGAGTCTCGATATTAAGCAGTAATATTTATTCTAAAAAAAATGCAAATTTGTACCAAAGAATTTTAAAAACGAAAGTACAATTTTTTTTAAATACCTAAATAAGTCTCCACATTAAACAGTGATATTTATTCTAAAAAAAAATGCAAATTTGTACCAAAGAATTTTAAAAACGAAATCATAAATAATTTGTTTATGATGTTGAAGTTTGCATCGTTGGAATGCAACGAAATTCAGAAAAATATGGATTCTAATTACCCTTAATTATTAAATTGGGTATCAAAAATCATCATAGCAACTAATTGTTATGATGACTTTTTATACCTAATTTCATCATTTGGATTAATTAGAATTACTTTTTTCTGAATTTCGTTGTAATTTTATTTATTAATAATATGTAATTTTATCCGCAAATCATTTTTTTTATTTGCGGATAAATAAACAAAGTTACTAACAGCTAACTAAATATTGAATCAATTCTTTTCGTCCAAATATTGATTTTCACGAAGCACATTTTTTTTTTCTTTCGTCATCCACAGCCAGCAATGCATAATTAATTAATAAGACATTTTTTTCGTTTATTTTTCAAATTAATTCATGCTTTCTGCATCAGAGTTTTGAAAAATTTTCCAGAGACAAAACAGACGGTCACAATAGTGAGAACAAGAATAGCTCAGAGCTGAAGAGTCGGGCAGCCGAGTGAAGTAGAAGAAGTTGAAGACGTGGAGGAAGATGAAGAAGTGGAACAAGAAGAAGAAGCAGAAGCCGAAGAAGAAGAAGAGGAAGAAGAAGAAGAAGAAGAAGAAGAAGAAGAAGAAGAAGAAGCAGCAGCAGCCGCAGCAGCAGGTCGATAGCAATGGCGCCGCGGCCCCGCGGAGAAAATCAATCCCGGCTTGACGTCGGCCTTGTTTTGACGTGGAGAACCTTAGCGCACCCGAGGACGACGGGCTGGCTTTCCTGCTGTTGCTTTTTCCTACCCATCTTGGCCAAGGTGACCACTGCCACATATCCCCCCCCCCCCCTCAATCTAGTCTCTATTTTCCCTTTCATCTCCCGGTGGCGGCTCGTTTGAAATTAAAATAAAAAGAAATAAAATAAAAGGAGAGACCAACATGTGGCACAGAGGAGACGAAGAGACGCGAGGCTGTGGCGAATCTTACCCGCCGACAGACGTTTATCGCACGCACTAATCGAGCCAGCGAAGTGACTCCCGACGACACACTCGCCATGTGCGTGCAGTTCGCACGACGTGCGGTGTGTGAAACACACGTTTTGGACGGATGAACTATTAGTGGCGAAAGGAGGGAGAGAGAAAGAGATATTTATTGTGCGTTCCGGGACAAGTCCGCTTTTTTCTTAAGCAGCGTCACTTCCCTAAACATTTTCGAAATTTTCAATGCTAAAATAATGCTAATTTAAAAAAATTGTCAATGCTAAAAAAAATGCTAATTTAAAAAAAAATTAAATGCTAAAAAATGCTAATTTAAAAAAATGTTAAATGCTAAAAAAATGCTAATTTAAAAAAAATTTTAATGCTAAAAAAATGCTAAATTCAAAAAATTTTAAATGCAAAAAAATGCTAATTTCAATAAAATTTAGATGCAAAAAAATGCTAATTTCAAAAAAATTTAGATGCAAAAAAATGCTAATTTCAAAAAAATTTAGATGCAAAAAAATGCTAATTAACCCAAATTATCAAATTAGGTATAAAAAGTCATGATAGGAATTAGTTGCTACGATGATTTTTTATACCTAATAAGAATTCATTTTTTTTCTGAATTTTTTTCCGTCCCTCGACTGAAATTTTTGAAACCGCTTTTCTACCGAGCTACTAGACAGATCGAGCTCCGATTTTGAGAGAATGTGCAGAGATATGGCAGAAATGAGCTGATCTTCTGGCTCCTCGATACTCAAAGCCGTTTGTTTGGGAGAATCGAAAAACTAATAAGTGAGGTTAGGTGCGAGAGAAACAGTTCTATGGCGGTCAGGATTGCGCGACGAAATTCTCACGTGAGCAGTTTTTAGGTAGAAAAAAAGAGCTGGAAAAAGATAACAATTAATAAAGTCAGATAAATCCGTAAATAGATAAGTAAATAAACAAATTAATTAACACGTAAAATGAATATATATAAATAAATGAAATATAAATAAATTAAAGGATGAATACGAAGACAAAAATACTTCTGCTAATTTCGTTAAAAGTCATATTTCAGTCTGTTTGGGTGAAAAGGGTGGGGGAAGGAGGAGGGAGAGGAGCAACTCGGTCGCTGATGTACCGACCGACGAGCGTCCTCGAGGTCGGGGAAGGGGTAATTCACAGCGACACGATGACCAGGCTCCGGAAAGGCAGGAGCACATTTTCGTCACCGCGCACTCCGCGATGCGAACCGGAATTAGCGGAGTAAAAAAAAGTTCGCTAAACGAGGAACAGAATTTTCCTCCTCGCGCCTGTTGCGTGAATTTTTGTATTCAGACTCTAAATTGCTTTATTATCGAACATTTCCTCGAGTCACCCGTACTATACTTGCCTCGCGAATTTCGCTTACAAAATTCTCTCTGCCCCTGGGTATCCAATATCACTCTTATAGTACAGAAAAATTGCAAGTTGAGAATTTAAAAAAAACTTGAAATAACCGAATCAGTAATTACGACAAATAAAATATTCATGATGTTGAAGTTTGCATCGTTGGAATGTAACGAAATTCAGAAAAAAAAGTTCTAATTAAACAAAATGTGATGAAAATAATTTAAAAAAGTCACCACAGTATCTAATTGCCACGATGACTTTTTACACCTAATTTCATCATTTGGGTTAATTAGAATTACTTTTTTTTACGAATCTCGTTGCATTCCAACGATGCAAACTTCAACAACGTAATATTCACCCGATTAAAACGTGGTTTTTCATTTTTTAATCAGTGATTTTGAAAAATCGATCATTTAAAAATTGTTTTTTTATCGATAATTTAAAAATTGTTTTTTATCGATAATTTAAAAATTGATTTTTTATCGATAATTAAAAAATTGTTTTTTTATCGATAATTTAAAAATTGTTTTTTTTACATCGATATTTTTAAAATTGTTTTTTTATCTAAATTTAAGAAATGGTAGTTTGAAAAAAATCGATGATTTAAAAAATGGTGGTTTGAAAAAAAATCGATAATTTAAAAATGTTTGAAACAAAAAAAACGATAATTTAAAAATTGGTGATTTGAAAAAAAAAAAAAAAAAAAACTATTGTTAAAAAATCAGTGACACGAATAAAATCACTAATTAAAAAATGATACCAACAATTATTAATGTAAAAAATCAGTAATTCAAAACCCGTGATAAAATTCGCGTTTTAAAAAATCCCCAAACTCCCTCCATCCGATTCAACAAATCCGTTCATCCGTCTCTTTCCCAAATAAAATTTAAAAAAAAGTCCCTGCAACCACAAATCCGTAATCCCCCTTCCCAAAAACCGTATAACACGCGAAAAATACATCCAGCAACCCCCCCGCTTACTTTTGATAACTCGTTCCGTGGTGGAGAGCTTCTGCGAGTTATTCGAGGTCATGCTGAATGCGTTGATAGTCCGGCGGGTCCGCGTTCGGGTTCTCGTGGGTGGGGAGTCGGCGGCTGGCACCGGCCGCGCGCACCTTATCAGCTCGCTCGCCGCGCACTACACTCTCAGTCGACTGAGACACTTGTTCTTATTCACACCGATGCTGCTCCTCCTCCACCGCCTTGACTCCTGCTCCCTGATGTCCTCGTCCTCTCGTCTCTCTCGCTTTGCAGTTCGCCTTATTTTCCTTTTATTATTATTATTTTTTTTTTATTCTCCTATATCTTCCATATATAACATATATATATATATTTTTTTTTTTTCTAAATATATATAATAAATCTCCTAATAATTTTCTACCGCTAAGAAAATTCCCGACGATTATTATTATTTTCAGCGTCCCGTAAAATTTCGGCCGGGCGTTTTTTTTTTATGTTCGTCTCTCGTTCGTTCGACTTAGGGCGGGGAACGCGCTGAGCGGGACCAACCGGGGATCACCAGGAAAACCGGGAGGGCGAATTATTATATCTTCCCACAGCCGCCGGCACGTTTCGAGCCGCTGATCGTGCGTGTGCCGCGCGACTATCGACGACGTCGGGGCTCTCCCCGTGTTTATTACGCGTCGCGAGCCGCGTTACTGCGGCACAGGTGGAGAACGAGAGCGCCGCTCGGTCGCTCGCTGAGCGCACTTTTCTTTTTTTTTATCCAATCGCACTTTTATTTTTTATTTATTTATCCAATCGCACTTTTCTTTTTTATTTATCCAATTCGTTTTTTATTTTATTTGTTCGAGCTCCTCGTGGCTCCGCCGGTTTTACCCGAGAAAATCGCCTCCGGCGTTTTGTGCGTCTTGAAAAAAAAAAGATTTTTTTTCGTGACGCTCTTTCGCCACGTCTTCTCTCCTTTTCTCTCTCTTTCTCTCCCTCGGCCAGTGAGATTTCCCGTCCGCCACGCGACGCACACGGATCGCTGTTTCCTTTTTTTTTCTTCTTTTGTACTCCTCAGCGACAACCGGCTCGCCGATCGGGAAACACCGCTTTTTCGATAATAATAATAATAACCCGACTGAATCTTCTTATTCCGTGGCTCCCAGCTTTCGCCTGTTTTCCGGATGATTTTTATTTCTTCTCTCTCTCTTTCGACTCTCCTTCCTCCAGTGGCGATGCGCTCTCGTGTGCCCGTCGAGTAGAAATATTATACACGCGCACGCACCCACACACACAATATTTCACACGCACGCGCGATCACACACAATCACACACACATTACACGCGCGAGTCGTGTGTTTTTATTCTCTATTATTCTTCTTCTTCGCCTTTTTTTTTTCTTCTCAATTATTATTATTATTATTATTTATCTAATGCGCGAATCTTGCTGTCGATTCCTGCCGCTGTTTTTTTTATTTATTCCTTTCCTTTCCTTCTCTTCTCTTCTTTTTTTTTTCAAAAATCACCGTCCGCTGTTATCGTCGGGTTACAACAGTGGGGGTTGTTTTTGCGTCCCGTAATCACGGCTGTTGTTCCCGTGAACGACGACGTGACTGTGACACGACGGTGGCGGCGACGAGACAGCAGCGCTCGGGCACGGCCACCAGGAGCACGCGACGTCGACGACGACGACGACGACGACGACGACGACGGCGGATCGAGCGACGACGACGACGACGACGGCGACGACGACGACGGCGACACGCGTCGGGCGATCGGGATGATCGCGGAGGACGACGCTCGGTGGCTGTTGGTGTGCGTTAGAGACGACGTCGTCGGAGGGGGGCTGCGACGTCTCTCGGGGGGGGCCCGCGAGACGGCTGTGAACGCGGCGGTGGCGGCGGGTTATCGGCCACCAGTGGAGGGCGAGCGACGGGGGGTGACGACGACGACGACGACGAGGACGACGAGGAGGAGACGACGGGACGCGCACACAGAAAAAACACCGCGAGACACGCACGGCCACCACGGTCGAGACCACGCCGCTAAATTCTACTACACAAGATGTCTGTCCTGTGCTCTCCGCGGCGCGAACACTGACGGACCGACGAGGCTGGTGCTGCTCGCGGGCCGCGCATCCTCGGCCGCGCAACGATTATATTCGAGGTCACGGCGCGCAGCGCGCGCCGCGCGCGTCCACCGTCGCCGCCGCCGCCGCCTGCGGCGGCGGCGGCGGCGGCGGAGGCGCAGGCGGCCCGCGGGTGACGCGGGACGGCCGGCAGTCGGCGCCACCGGACGCCGACGCGGCGGGCCGCCGCGTCGGCTGGGAAGGTCGCCGGGCTTCGATCGACGACGCTCGCGACTCTAATTAAAAAAAAAATTATTTAAAAAAATGTATAATAAAATGATTAATTGATTTTTATAATATTTTTGTAAATAATATGAAATAAAAAATTAGATTTTTTAAATAATATTAAATAAAAAATTAGATTTTTTAAATAATATTAAATAAAATTACATTTTTTAAATAATATTAAATAAAATTACATTTTTTAAATAATATTGAATAAATTTTTTTATTTTTTAAATAATATTAAATAAAATTTTTTATTTTTTAAATAATATTAAATTAAAAAATTATATTTTTTAAATAATATTAAATTAAAAAATTATATTTAAAAAATAATATTGAATAAAAAAAAATTCTTTTTTGTCACGCTCTTCGTCATTGTAATAACTTTTTATAGCCGGTATAATAATTTGGGTTGATTAATATCTTGTTGTTTTTAATTTCGTTGCATCGCAACGATGCAAACTTCAACGTCATGAAAAGAGATCCACATTTTTTTAACATACGTAAGTTATTTATGAGTTAGCAGCCGGAGAAAGGATAATTAATTTTTTCACAAATGGTGAGACTTAGGCAACTTCCAGTCGGGCATTTGGTGCCCATTTCAGCAAGTCGATAAAATCGTGAATGGGTTTAGATTTTAAAATAAGGGAAGATGATTTTTATTGGGTTGATTTTTTTTTTTTTTTTTTTTTTTGCGGGGACTAAGGATAATTATTTCGCAATGACTTTAAACGTTCTGTTGCGTTATGATTATGATTACGATTTATTGAGTTTTTGCTCTCTGAGCTGATTAATACATTATTATTATTATTATATTTTGTACATTATTTCTAAGTTATTTCGCCGATCTGGATAACACGTTGTTCTTCGACTGGGCGCTCAACTCACGCAGGCAACACTTGGTCGGTCGCGTTTTGAGCCAATCCCGGATACGCGGGAGGTCCGAGAGTCGCTCGACGTATTCCCGGAGGTCGGGGTAACCGTCGAGGACGTCGGCGCCCACGGCGAGGTTGAGGTACGGAAGGATCCCGAGGAACGCGAGATCGGCCCAGGTCAACTGCAATGGAAGACATAAAAAAACTTTTTTTTTGTCATTTATCGATATTTAACAATTGGTAAAAATGAAAAGAATGTAAATTTTTATTTAAAAAAAAAATAGCCACGAGGGCTGACGATTAATCGTAGCCGATTAATAATTGTCTCGCGATTTCTCTGGGCAGACGAGAAAAAAAAATTATCTCGTGAATAATGCAGTTTTTTTCTAAGCCCACGAAATCGTGATTTTTTTTTTTTTTACAGTTTCAGTGCGCACGGGTTGAGCGTCACGAGACGCGGTAGCGTCTGAACGCTAAGTAGTTGAGAGAACAATTTTTTGCACGTGACACGAGGTAACTGAAGAAGCTCGAGAATATTTGCCGTTGTCAATTATCGTAATTTTCACAATTTACATTGTTTGGACGGAACAACAAAACAAACAGATAATAATAATTTTGTTCCAGAATTTTTTAATACTCTTAGAAAAAAAAAATCACAACGTTACCAATTTCTCATTAAATGCATCTTAAGGATTTGTCTATAATAAATTTTAGGATTTGCCTATTTACATTTTTTTACACAATGTCAAATAACTTGGCATTAGTCGAGTTATTAGATAACTGAGGAAAAAATGAATTTTCCAAACCTGAAAAAAACCTACTACAGAATCTACGTATTCGTGTTGTTTTCGTTGCCATCGAGCTCAGAAACGCGATTGCGGTGCATAAATTAATTAACGTAACGGCGATCAATTCATCGCTCGCGCTTCGATGACTAATTCATTATTTATTCACGCAGTTCCGACACGCGCGTTGCGTCTGTTTGCAAATCGACTTCCTCCGCGGCTGGGTTATCAGTGCCCTAGCAGCGCGAGTGTTATCGAACGCACCGGAAATCGCAGATGACGGAAATCCCATTGCTCATCGCTATCTTCGCCGTCGCTTCGGCTGCATCGACGTTTCTAACAACTGTGGATCAAATTCTTTCAATGCGCCACAAATTGAAAAAAAAAAAAAAAAAAAAAAAAAAAATCGTGCGCGTAAATCAATTTCATTCAAAGCCAAAAAAAAACAGGGAAAAATTCCTTATCAAAACAAAAAAAAAAACAGGGAAAAAATTCTTTATGAAAGCAAAAAAAACTAGGGAAACATTTCCTTATGAAAGCCAAAAAATAACCAGGAAAAAAATTCCTTATCAAAGCCAAAAAAAAACAGGGAAAAAATTCCTTATCAAAGCTAAAAAAAAACCAGGGAAAAAATGCCTTATCAAAGCCAAAAAAAAACCAGGGAAAAAATTCCTTATCAAAGCCAAAAAAACCAGGAAAA
This sequence comes from Pimpla rufipes, assembly GCA_963932165.1. Classification (NCBI taxonomy): domain Eukaryota; kingdom Metazoa; phylum Arthropoda; class Insecta; order Hymenoptera; family Ichneumonidae; genus Pimpla; species Pimpla rufipes. Next base: position 2,491,463 of record OZ010642.1, on the reverse strand, counting down.
AAATTCCAATATACCTATTTTATTTTTTAGGTCATTCTCAGTCCCCAAATAATCGCCAGGACGACCACGATTTTTTTTCAAGTGCACTTGTGATTAAATATGATTAATTATATTTAATTGTGATTAATTACTCGATTAATCCCAACATCTTATCGCCGTGGCACAGCAAGTTTTAATCGCTCCCGATGCCTAAAAAATTCGCGCCCAAAAATAATGCTTTTTTTTTCTTTTTTTTTTTCTTTAAAACCGTAACTCAGAGATACGCGAGCCGATTGCCGTATCCGCGACCCGAATAATCGCGATAACACCCTCGATTATCGTGAGGAAAAAAAACACAAATATTGCGAAGCCGATCGTCGTAGTGATTACGTACTTTGTTCCTCCACAAGTAGCCGCCGTTCTTTTTCAGCATCGCCTCGAATTTCGCGAAGTAAAACGGTATCTTCTCCTCGAGCATGACCCGCGTCTTCCTCACCTTCTCCTCGGGATTTTGCTCCCAGAGACACTCGGTGAAAGCTGCGGTGCGAATTGGCGAGAAAAAAAAAAAAAAAATCGTGAGAGTAAACAAAAATTGTTATGATTGCCGGGGCGAATTTTCTTGGTACTCTTACCGGTTCGCATGTCGTTGATCGTGTCGACGATCGCGTCGATCTCGAGATTCTCCTTGTCATTCTGGCCGGCGAGTTTGTAATGCCGGGCGAGATATCGAGCGATCGCCAGTGACTGATTGTAAGACACACCGTCGATCTCCACGATCGGCAGACGATCGAACGGCAGAGCTGAGAATTTTAGGGGTGATTGAGGGACAAATAACGAAATAGTGGAATTAATGACGTTGGAGTTCAACGAAATTAAAAACAATAAAATATTAATTCCATAAAAATTCAACCCCCACTAGGGGGTGAATTTATTTTTGTTGGGCAATTTTGAGAGAATTATTCATTATTATTTTTATATAGTCGTGAATAATTGTCTCTCAAAATTGTTCATTGAAAAGAAAGCCTTGAGCCTTAATTAATCAATCAAATTGAGATCTAAATGGCAAGTATTCATTATTATATTAAAATAATATAATTCATTTAATGTAGTTACGAATAAAAATAATATAATGGAATTAATGTAACAATGAATAAAAATAATATAATGAAATTAATATAATAATGAATGAAAATAATATAATGAAATTAATATAATGATGATTAATTTCCACTTAGTTCTCTATGTTATAGATTAATTAATTTTTTCTGCTATCTCGAGTTTAATCGAACGTATCGCAAAAATTTCGACAACGCACTCACTTTTCTGTACTTCATTCCACGATTCCATCGGTATTCTCACATCCTCGAAGGGCTGATCGGCGTAAACCAAAATCAGTCGGACCACCTCGACGATTCCGGTTGTCTCGAAATAAGTTACTTTGTATTTAGCCATCGCGCTGACGATCGTTGACTCCTCGATTCTCGAATTTCTACAGATTTCAACGTAGCGAAGATAATTTTTCTGTGAATCGCTGTAAACGCGTTTTGCCTTTATCCTCCTTTTTTGTCGATTGTCGTATCACTCACCGGTGAAGAGTAAAATTAAATTAACTTCTTTAATTAAATTAATTTCTTTAATTAAATTATGTTTAATTAAATTGATTTCTTTAATTAAATTAATTTCATGAATTAATTAATATTTTTACCCACGTTCGAAACTCTACGAGCGATCGACTCCGCGCCTCCTGCTCCGATCCTCGTGGAGCCTCGACTGCGGGGATTTTTCAAACGTATAACGTATGAGTGACGCGTCAAGTAGGCACTTAAGATAAAGGGAAAAATTATTCCGCCGATTCGCTGTTGCTCGACCCACCGATTGGTACCAACTGCAGTGGCCGATCGGCTCCGTTCCTCCCTCGCGATATTTTACGTAACGACCGAGCGAGAGACGTGAAATCGAACTTACGAGTCACAATAACTCACTGTCGATATTGCACGAGCGATAGTTTCTTATATCGGCTCGGAAGCAGCCACGAGATTGCCATGAGGGATTTTCGCTGCATCACCAACAATTTTGCTCTTCACGCTGTGTCAGATCAGCGGAATCATTATTCTGGAAATAATGACGAACGAATTTTCGCTACAATGTGAAAGATTTGAATCTGCGAGGGAAAATATTCGTGCACGAATTTTTCCCCGTTTTCGACGCTGATAATTTTGGGCAGATAATTCAGATATTTCTAAAGCTTTAATTACTGGTCTTTTAAATTGTCTTGCAAATTTTGATTGATGTGAAGAAAAAAATTCCAAACAATTCGACAGAGTGAAAATATTCGTGCTCGAATTTTTCCCCGTTCTCGACGCTGATAATTTTGGGCAAATAAATCAGATATTTGTAAAATTTTTATTACAGGTGTTTTAAATTGCCTTGCAAATTTTGATTGAAATCAAGAAAAAAATTCCATACAATTCGTCGTTCGAATATTAAGCAACGGTTGTAGAATCTCCGAATCGTTTGGCTATTACTCTAATCGACGATCGGTTATCGCATCTCATTTTTTTTTTTTTTCGCCATCGAGACTCGAGCTGTTGGATCGAACTTTGTATTGTTCTCGCACTATTCATAGACGTTTGTCTAGGTCGAGGAGGGCGAGGTTTCTGAATCTACGATCTTATAGCTTTAATATCTTTACGTGCAAAAAAGACGTATGAAATATTTATTTTTCAAAAGAAAATGCAATTTTTTCGTACAGGAAATGCGAGATTTTATGCGTCGTTGATCCGCGATTAGAAGTCATTTTTGGGCCGCTTGTCGATCCAGGATTTTATGCCGGGAATCGCGATGACTTTTTCCCGCAGGGCCTTAAGACCCGAATTGTTTTCCATTATTTCGGCGCCGCAGGCGTTGACGACGGAATCGTGAATTCCAACGAAGAAGATATCGGCGTAACTCAGCTGCAAAAAAAAATGAATGTAAAGCATTTTTTGTTCATGAATTGGAACTTACGAGGGAAGTTTAGATACCTCACCTCACCACCATGAAGATATCCCCCATTTTTGTTCACCAACGCCTCAAATTTGTTCAGATAGAACGGGACAGTCTTGCTGATGCTTACGGCTTTTCTCTTCGCACTCAAGACGGGATCGGTTTCTCTATAAAAGAGCGCAACATCTGAAACAAAAATAAAAAAATTAAAAATTTAATTTTACGTGTGGTTGAATTGATCAGATAGATCAATATGATTTTTTTTATCTAATTTTTTTTCTCTCCCTGAGAACAAAATTCTAAATATTATTTTAGCGAAGTCGAAGAAAAAAATTGATTTCTCTGTATAAAAGCGCAACATCTGAAATAAAAATAAAAAATAATACAAAACGTAATCCTACGTGTAGTCGAATTAATTAGATAGATCAATCTGATTTACTATAATCTCTTTTTTTGTCTCTCACTGCGAAAAAAATTCAAAATATTGTTTTAGCGAAGTAGTAGAAAAAAAAAATTGATTTAGTAATACCGAGATGACACACTTCGATAACGGTTATTCGATTGTCTGAGGCTCGGTACGTGCTGGAAGTGAAGTCGATAAGACATCCCCTTTATCTCTCTTATTGATGATTGATAGCTCAGATCTTGAGTGGCTATCGTAATATTTTAATCGTCGGAGTGAGTGATCATTTTAGCGGTTTACCTTTTCGCAAATCGTGAAGGGCGTTCGCGATAGCGTCGATCTCGAGAGCGTCGAGGTCTGTTTTACCGACCAGATTCAACTGCTTGGCGAGATACCGACAGATCGGCAGCGTCTGCGCGTAGGGCTTTCCGTCGATCTCCAACAGCGGCAGCTGACCGAAGGGCGTTGCTGGAACGATAAGAAATTGTCGGTAAGGTAGGGAATTATCAATATAATGCCAATCTAGCGCCCTATTTTTCCCGTTTATGTTTCCAACTACATTTTGTAATTAATTACATCCTTCAAATAAACGAATTTATAAAAAAAATCTAGCGCCCTGTTTTATCATCAGAGGGTAAATATATCATTGTAATTATTATTTCTTCATCTCCACAAAACTTACAGGCTTTCATCGGTGGCCAAGCCTCGCGTTCAATGCGAACATCTTCGAACGTGTTGCCACCGTAACTCAACAGAAGTCTTATGGGCTCCCCAAGTCCCATAACATCGAAATACGTGAGCTTGTACTGCGGCATTGTGACTAATAATAAAAAGATATTAGAATCAATCTCCGGTGTATTTTTAGTCGGTTACGATCATCCCTAATTTATCGACTGAAGATCATTTTCGACTAGTACAAAAAATGCGCGGTAGATCCTGCGCCGAACGCGTCAGCCTTTCTGTGTGAGAGAGAAAGAAAGATTCACCGCGTGACCCGACGAAAAGAGATGAAGAATTCGACGAATTTTCATCTGATCGACAGATCTCAAAAACTAAACTCGAAGTAGGTCCCAAAATTGGACCCAAATCGAAACGAAACTAAATTTTCAATCTGTTTTTTTAATTTCAAACAAAACAGAAACTGCCGTAAATAATCGTCGAATTCCTTCGGCGTCGACCGGCGTCCTCAATTCTCCACGTCACTTGGTAACCTTGCGCGGAAGATAAAAAGTTACAGGACGTTTGATAAATATGAGAAAAATAAATTTCAACCCGATGGAACGAAAACTCGTGGCACAAATATTGTTAATTTTTTTTAGCCCTTATTTAGTATTAATTAATGTTGTTAATACCACGTTAGACTCTGTTGGGCTTGGAGAAGTTGACAGTTTGCGAAGAACCCGTTGACTGGCGAACGCGCAGCGTTTGCTTTGCAACACACAATTCCCACTCCATTTATTATCCCCCCACTGCCTGGCGATCAGAGTCAACCGGTGTTTCGACTTTCGGAGAAAGTCCGAAACTCGTGAACCGGCGAGTACGTTGATCCGATGACGCATGACTCTCGATGCTCTCGTACATCAAATCTGTTCATCTCTTATCAAATCTGATATAAAAAATTTTATTGGGAGCCTCGAATTGTTTTTATCCATATAAAAAAATTTATTGGAAGCCTCGAATTGTTTTTATCCATATAAAAAAATCTATTGGAAGCCTCGAATTTTTTTAATCCATATAAAAAATCTATTGGAAGCCTTGAATTTGTTTTAATCCATATAAAAAAATCTATTGAAAGCCTCGAATTTTCTTTTAATCTATATAAAAAAATCTCATGGAAGCCTCGATTTTTTTAGTCCATATCAAAAAATCTCATGGAAGCCTCGTTTTTTTTTAATCCATATAAAAAAATCTATCGGAAGCTCGAATTTTTTATTATCCATATAAAAAAATCTATTAAAAGCCTCGAATTATTTCTAATCCATATAAAAAAGTCTATCGGACACTTCGATTTTTTAAAAGTCAATCCCAACCGAAATTGGACGAAAATAAATGAAAGTTTTACGATCGTTCGAGTGTCGATTATGACAAACGATTTTTTCCCCCCGATGTTTACGCGACAAATTTCGCGTCACGCAAATGTCAGATGACAAAATCTACCGAGTCCTCGTTGGTTTTTCAATGAGATACATCGTCGCATTTTTCGCTATATTTGCCGATTTTTCTCTCAGTGTAGATGATCGATTTTACTCCAAGCACGAAAAACTCTGCGATCCTCCGAGGGATCACGAAGCCCCAAAGGATCTTGGCGCTCGATTGCCCCGCGATGTATTGCCGAAAAATTACGTTATCGCTATTTCGCTCGACCTGGAAAAAAATGTTTTTCGCGGAGCGATCCAGATAACCTTCGATATACTTAAAGTAAATTGTTCTTGGAAATTCTTAAAATGAATTCACTAATTTCTCGCTATAACTAAATTTGCCGAATGTTCAAAGGGAATACTTAAAGTAAATTGTTCTTCGAAATTCTTAAAATGAATTCACTAATTTCTCGCTGTAACTAAATTTGCCGAATGCTCAAAGGGAACCCTTGTTAAAAAATAAAGATATTCCATTTTCGTTAATCAATGCCCGCTATTCATTCGTTCGTTCAATTCTAAAGGCCAAGTTTGCTCCGATCTTGTAACAAGCCTAATTAATATAACACACTGAACGTTTATATTTCAGTCCCGAGATTACGTGGCGATGCACGCGAAAGATCTCAATATAGAATCAACGAGCGTCTGTCGAGGAATCTTCGGCGAGTCGTGCCTCAATTTTCCCCTCGAATCCGTCTATTTAGTAGAAAAATACGAGATGGTCGTTGTCAAAGCCTCGAAAATTATGGAGCCCGGGATTTACACCGTTAGAATGAATTTTAGCGGTTCGATGGATAACAGAATAAATGGGCTGTACGTCAGCACGTACAAAAATTCGGATTGTTCGAAAAGGTACGAATTTTGAGGATTTTTTTAAAGCTACAATTTTGCATCTATCGATGCTGAAATTTATTTTTCTATTTTGCTGATTTTTTGTTCTTTGCTAGAAAATTAGCAGTGACGCAATTCGAGCCGACCTACGCGAGAAAAGCTTTTCCCTGCTTCGACGAGCCCTCGTTGAAATCCACGTTCGACATCAGAATTCTCTACACTTTCATTCCGGGTTATCACGTTATGTCGAACATGCCTTGTCTGGTGAGTCCGGATCGATCCATAATATTTTTTTGACTTGTGAATTATTATTTTAATAATTTTTTTTCTACTTAAAAAAAATTAAAAGCCCCACGAAATAAGAAAATGAACGTATGAAACTTTATCAGTCATCCGAAAGGTCGGGGAGGAACGGAGACTTGTCGAAATCGACGTTCGCCACGAGTTTACCGATGTCCACGTATCTCGTGGCGTTCATAGTGAGCGATTATTCGTGCGTCAGTTCGACGATACCCAGTTTAACCGGAACCAGCATCCCAGTTTCGGTCTGCAGTTCGCTGGCGAACAGGAAGAAAATTCGCTTCGCCCTTAGCGTCGCGACGAGAGTTCTGCCCTTTTATATGAATTTTTTTCGCATCGATTATCCTCTGCCAAAAATCGGTAAGAATCGGTAAAAAAATCGCCGAAACCGGTAAAAAATCGGCAAAAACCGGTAAAAAATCAGCAAAAAAAACCGGTAAAAAATCGGCAAAAAACCGGTAAAAGATCGGCAAAACCGGTTAAAAATCGGCAAAAATCGGTCTCAAATTTTCCTTGCAGATCTGGTGGGCGTCCCAGATTTCGCCGCTGGAGCGATGGAAAATTGGGGCCTCGTGACTTTTCGCGAGACCGAAATTCTTCAGAGCGACGATGACAGCTCGGTCGGTAACGTTAAAAGCGTCGCCCTGACGATCGCCCACGAGTTGGCTCACATGTGGTTCGGAAATCTCGTGACCCTCGACTGGTGGGACGACCTGTGGCTCAACGAGGGTTTCGCGACTTACATGGAGCACGTGGCGGTCGATCGAATTTTCCCCGAGTGGCGGCAGATGGAGAGCTTCCCGCTGGAGACGAAGTACCTCACGATGCGATCGGACTCGAAGATCACGGCGCATCCGATCATTCGACGAACCCGGAATTCCGACGAGATCGGCGAGATGTTCGATCACATATCCTATCAAAAGGTCGATTACCGATCTCCATTTCAAAACTGAAAAAAAAATCAATATTATTTGTTATTGTTTTTATTTTTTTCACAATTAAAATATTTTTGTTCGCAAATAAAATATTTTAATTCACAAATAAAATATTTTTGTTCACAAATAAAATATTTTTATTCACAAATAAAATATTTTTATTCACGAATAAAATATTTTTATTTTTTATTCGCATAATTCAGGGTGCAGCGGTGATAAAAATGCTCGAAGACGCGATGGGAGCGTCGAATTTCATCTCCGGCATAAGAGAATATCTGAAGACCCACAAATTCGGAAACGCCTCAACTCGTCAGCTTCTCGAGATCCTGCAGAAAAATTTCAACAGCAGAATCGATCTCATCAGATTCGTCGCCGCTTGGACCGCGTCGCCGGGTTTTCCGGTAGTCGACGTTCGCCGAACTGCGACGGGTTTCGAGCTTCTGCAAAGAAGATTCTTCAGCCGAGGATCCTCTAGGGACAATTCGACGTGGGATTTGCCCGTGAGATACGTGACGAACAGAACCGAGGACGGAGTTCGGCTGGTTTGGTTTCTCGCGAACGCGACTTGTGGTAAATAAAACAATTTTAAAAAATATCGTAACACCCAATATTTTAATTCTATTAAAAATAAAATAAAAAATACCGTAACGCCCAATTAAATCAACTTTATTATTCTGGTGAACGAAAAAAAAAACAGCGGAACTTACTGTCGAAAATTCAATCGATTGGATCAAGCTAAATCATCGTTCGATCGGTTACTACATCGTTAATTACAGCGAAGACGCTTGGCACGACTTTGGAAAAATTCTTTGCCGCAATATCGAGGTGGTTTCTATTAAATTGTTATTAACATCATATTAATATTATATTAATAATATTATTAATGACCGACAGCTCCTGAATCCTTTGGACCGAGCTGATCTTCTCCACGACTCCTTTTTCCTCGCCGATTCCGGCGATCTCGTTTACACGGCCGCGCTAAACTTGACGAAGTATTTGCCGAACGAGACGGCGCTTCAGCCGTGGGTCGTCGCGGTCAGTTGGCTTCTGCGGGTCGACAGGCTCCTCGCTGGTACGCAGTTTCATCGAAGATTTCGGGTAACAGATTTGCAAATTAATTACCAAAAATTAATTACAAAATTAATTTTAAAAAATAGAAAAATTACGGAACGATAATTATTAATTTACCGATAATTATTGATTTACTGCTGATGAATCGATTGTGCAGTTCTACGCTCGGCACCTGATTGGCAGTATTTATCGGAGGGTCGGCTGGGACCCAGGCGAAGGCGAGACTTTCGACAACAGGTGTACTGAATCATTAACATTTTTTACTTCACACCTTGTAAAACGAAATTTCGTACAATACTCGACGGAAAGCCTTTTTTCTTTTTCGTATAGTGATGTACTTCTTCATACAGTTATTAAAAGAATAAAAAAATGTTTATATATATTTTGAAAAAAAAAAAAAAAAAAAAAAGTAAATATTTTTTGTTTATGATTAAATTTCTCGGCAGAGAGTTGCGGATGCTCGTTCTGCGCGCAGCCTGCAGCCTCGGTCACCGAGATTGCCTGCGAATCGGCGAGGAGAGGCTGAAGATTTTCATACGGAGCAACGGAACGATTCGGCCGCCGCCCGATCTGAGATCGATAACTTATTCGTTCGGTGAGTTTAAGCGATTATTACTTCATTTTAGTCAAAGTGATTATTCACTTATTTTTTAATGACACAAATAAAACTTGGAAAAATTCTCTGTGCGCGATTCTCGACCGCAGGCCTCATTCGTCTCGGCCCCGAACATCGCGCGTCCTACGAACTAATGTGGCGTCTCTTCCTGCGCGAGACCGACCCGCAGGAGAAGGAACGTCTGCTGATCGGACTGGCCGACGTGCGGGAACCCGCGATCATCGTTCGGTACCTCGAAAGAGTCTCCGACGAGAGTCTCGTCCGGCGGCAGAATTATTTCGAGGCCGTTGGCAAAGTCGCCGGGAATCCGACGGGTCTGGAAATCGTTTGGAACTTTTTAAGGTATATTTTTTTCGCTCAAAAATGGATTGTTTTTTGGGCTTGTTTTTTTTAGCTTTTATCCGAATGTTTTATAGATATTATTTATTAATTCAGAGTCGACTGGGAATTGTTAGTTATTTTTTCTTTTCACAAGTGGATAACAATTTTGTGGATTTTTTACTTCAATATTTCATATATAGAACATCTAGAATTATCAAGAACATCAAGAATTAATTAATAAATAAATATAAAAATTAAATATAATAATAATATTAAACATATTTAATTTTTATATTTATTTTTTACTTCAGAAACAACTGGGAATCGCTGGTGGCAAAATACACCCTGAACGACGCCGCGATGGGCGCTCTAGTGGGGAAGATAGTTTCGTCCTTCAAAGACGTCCACAGACTGCGGGAGGCGCGGGAATTTTTCGCGAAATATCGCGAAGCCGGCGCGGGCGAAAATTCCCGTCGACTTGCGCTCGAGGAGTCGGCGAGCAACGTCGAGTGGCTTCGCCGAAACCCGCGAACGATCGATCGCTGGCTGAGAACCAACGGTTTTCGACCTGTCGGTCGTCACGCCCGGCCGAAATAACCCATCAGTATTTTATCATTCGTTATACCGTCATTAATTCGCCTTTAACGCTGACGATTATTTTAATCAAGATTTTTTTTTTCAATTTTTTTTTATTTACATTTTGAATAATAAAATTACCATAATCGCCGTCGAGGACAAAACGACCTCACGTGTCCAAAAATTCGAAAACTTCTTTCTGTCCTTATTATTTTATCTCGATTATTTTAATCGAGAATTTTCTTATTTTTTTTTATTTACACGTTGAATAATAAAATTACTATAATCGACACCGAGGACAAAACGACCTCACGTGTCCAAAAATTCGAAAACTTCTTTCTGTCCTTATTATTTTATCTCGATTATTTTAATCGAGAATTTTTTTTATTTTTATTTTTATTTACATTTTGAATAATAAAATTACCATAATCGTCGCCGAGGACAAAACGATCTCACGTATCCATGCTGGAAAACTTCTTTCTGTCCTTGCTGATGTTCTTCTTGCGCAGCCTCTGTATGTGTTTCTTCAGCTTCCCGGTGCTCTTCAGCTCCTCGTACTGCGACACCAGATCCAGGATTTTTTTCTCAGCTAGAAAAAATCGTTGGGTCATTAATTTCGTATTCAGTTTAATTTTATTCATCTTAATTTCTAAATTTTATTTTTTTAGTAATTAGAAAAAAATTATTTTTATAAGTTTTTTATTTCATTTTTTTATTAATTTCTTAAAATTTATTTTTATAAGTTTCTAATTTTTATGTTTTATTCATTTTTTTCAATTTATTTTTATAAGTTTCTAATTTTTATTTTTTATTCATTTTTTCAATTTATTTTTATAAGTTTCTAATTTTTTATTTTTATTAATTTTTTTCGATTTATTTTTATTAATTTTTTTCAATTTATTTTTATAATTTGTTAATTTTATTATTTGTTTTTTTATAGAAAAAAAAGATGTTTAATTTCCTGAATTCGCTCACATTTTTTCTTGAACGCAGGTTTCTCCCCGCGTTTTATCGCCCCGACGATTTCCTGCTTCTCCTCCTGCTCCTTCTCCTTCTTCTCCTTGTGCTTCGTCTCCTCCCTCAGCTGATTCTCGATCCTCTGTATCAGGTACTTAATCTTCCTTATCTCCTTCGGATCCTCCGCCTCGTTCAGCCGATCCTTCAGCGCCTTCAGGTCCTGCTCCTTCAGTTTGCTGACGAAACTGTAGGCGTTCTTGAACGCTTTTTCGTTGAAAGTGCCGCACAGACTGTCGAATCTCGGATCGCGCGGCGCGACCTTCTTCACCGGGACGATCTCGCGGAAACGCGAAACCTGCTTCTTCGACGACATCTCCCTCGGTCTGTTCTTGTTCTCTCGTTTGAAATCCACCTTCTTCGACCTCTTGGTGCCGAACATCGCCTCATTGTAGACTTTAGAGCCCAATTTTTCCTTCAACTTCTGCAGATCCTCGAAACTCATCTGCGACAATTCCTTGCGTATTTCGCTCTGGAAACGGAGGGAAAAATTTATTGCCAAAAAACGTGTAAACTGTGAATAATGATAATAAAATCATCTGTGCTCTTGGATCTCATTGATCTGAGAGTTCCAAGACAAAATCCACTGTCTGCTACATCTCGTTTTTTCTTAGATAGTAAAAATAGGACATACATAGCAAACAAATAATACAAAATGCTACGTTTTACCAGAGTATCATTAGAAACATTCATGAAGCAGGCAAATGGAGCTATTTTGCAATACAAGTGAGTCTCCTGTTTTTATATAGACGCATGATTATTATAATTGAAACTGTTGTTTTATTTATTTCACAAAAATGTTTAAATCATATTATTTGTTATTTTATGTACAGTAGAACCTCTATTATCCAAACCAATTGGGACTGAGACTACTTCAGAAAACCAAAAGTTTGGATAATTTAAACAGTTTTTTTGGGGACGGGAACCTAAACAACACTTTTTTTTTTGCATAAAAACAGTAGACATATATTAAATTTTTACATTTATATTACGTTCAAAAACATTCAAATAGACATCTGAAAATTAAAAATCTGAAAAACTTTGAATAATTTTTTGCGTATTCTAGCAACAATCTATCTTTGCGCCAAGATTCGGATAATTCAGAGTTTGGAAAAATTAAGTCATTGTTCAAATAATTGAGGGTTCGGATGATCAAGGTTTGGATAATTGAGGTTCTACTGTATGTGTTAATTACAAATGCTCGTTTTAGGCTCTCAAAAAAAAAAAAAATGTACGTAAAGCAGCAACCAGTCTAATAAAATTCTAATTCCAATCACAATAACAACAATAAATAAATAAATAAACAAATATAAAATGAAAGTTCAGAGTTCGGAAAAATTAAGTCATTGTTCAAATAATTGAGGGTTCGGATGATCAAGGTTTGGATAATTGAGGTTCTACTGTATGTGTTAATTACAAATGCTCGTTTTAGGCTCTCAAAAAAAGAAAAATGTACGTAAAGCAGCAACCAGTCTAATAAAATTCTAATTCCAATAACAATAACAATAAATAAATAAATAAATAAATAAATAAACAAACAAATAAACAATGAACGCAAAATGCATAGCAAAAGTTTCAAGTCAATGTAAATAAATTTAACGCACGTTCGACGTTTCCTAACCTAAAAAACCATATCCACACGTCCCACAAATTATTTCCCAAATTACCCACCCGTTCCGCATCCACCCCTGGTGCACCTTCCTCGTCGCTCATTTTCCGTCGTGTGTCAGCAAAATTCACCACAAAAATATTCCCTCGGAATTCGTAAATATGGAGCCCAACGCAGAGTTAAGTATTGTTGTTGTTTTTTTTTTTCTCTCGACACACGAGACGCGGGTGAATCTTCTTCTTCTTCTCAGAGTTTTGGGCAATCGGGATCAGCTGACAAACTCCCTAGTCGTCGGTCGGTGAGTTTTCCCTTCGCCGTGAGCGAAGAACCCGCGAAACACCCGAAGGGTCTCCCGGTTGGCAATGAGAAAATTCGGCTCGCCCGGAGAGCCGCGGAGTCCGCGGCAACGTTCACACCGGTGTCGGCCTCAAGAGCAGCAGCAGCAGCAGCAGCAGCAGATAAAACGCCTATCGCGAGTGAAAGCCGACGATGAATTTCTGATCGCGCTCGCCCGCCTTATGTGTCGTCCAAAACTGCGTCGGAGCGCGAGATAACAATGTCGGTGAACCTCACGAAGAACAAGGAGTCGCTCCACGCCGCCTGGCACAGCGTCGTCGACGACAAAACCCCCGTCAATTGGTAAGCAAATCCACCCGCACGCTCCCCGCTCTCGTCACTCGCTGTCAGTCGCGGCTATCGTTGTTATCGCCGAAAGATCCGCTCGAAACCCACGAAACGGACGAAAATCCGATCGAAACCTGTTTGAAGCGATTTTTTTGCAATCGGAATTTTGTCCACTTGAGAGGTTTCTATCCGGAGTTGCAATCGGAATTATCCAGGAGTCTGATTTTTTTTTGTCTGATTTTTTGGCTCTGTTAAAAATCGCAAGTTTTGGAATTTTTTTTGTCTGCCTGACGCAAATCCGATCGAAACCTGTTTGAAGCGATTTTTTTTCAATCGGAATTTTGTCCACTTGAGAGGTTTCTATCCGGAGTTGCAATCGAAATTATCCAGCAGTCTGATTTTTTTTGGTCTGATTTTTTGCCTCCGTTAAAAACCGCAAGTTTTGGAATTTTTTTTTGTCTGCCTGAAGCAAATCCGATCGAAACCTGTTTGAAGCGATTTTTTTGCAATTGGAATTTTGTTCACTCGATCGGTTTCTATCCGGAGTTGCAATCGAAATTATCCAGGAGTCTGATTTTTTTTGTCTGATTTTTTGCCTCTGTTAAAAACCACAAGTTTTGCAATTTTTTTTTTGTCTATCTGACGCAATTCCGAATTTTCGATGTTTTTAAGAATGGCATTTTCAGTTATCTAATATGGGATTTTTTTGATAATATAGTTTTATTTGTGGAGAAAAATAGATGGATATGAAAATTTCAGGGCGGTTTTTGGATATGAGGGTCTGACGAACAACCTTAAGGTCGTGGGATCCGGCTGCGGAGGCCTCGAGGAGATGATAGACGAGCTCAACGGCGGACACATTATGTACGCCTTCTGTCGAGTCATCGACACCAAAACGAGTTTACCCAAATGCGTACTCGTTAACTGGGTGAGTCTACCTTTTTTTTTTGGTCCTTCGGTGTCTGTAATTTCAGCTGCGTTTGCTGCAAAGATGGATTTTTGCGAGGGAGTTAACATTTTTTTTTTATTTAAATTTATTCTTTTTTTTTATTGCTGATGATTTTTTTGTAATTCTGGCCTGTGTAATTTAATTTCAATTAATTAAAACCAAGACGAGTTTACCCAAACATGTAGCGTTAACTGGGTGAGTCTATTTTTTTTTCTTCGCTTTGGTATCTGTAATTTCAGCTATATTTGCTACAAAGATGGATTTTTGCTAGGGGGTACAAAATATGTTTTTTTTTTAGAATTTCTTCTTTTTTTTGGGTCACTGAAATTTTTTTATAATTCTAGACTGCATAATTTAATTTTAATTAACCCTTCGTAGTCACACAATTGCAGAATTCCGTGTTAATTTACTATGGTAAATTTCACCCAGTCTCACCATAAAGGGTTAATTAAAACCAATTTGAGTTTACTGAAACGTGTAATCGTAAACCGGGTGAGTCTATTTCTTTTTGCTCCTTCGTGTCTTTAATTTCAGCTGCGTTTTCCACCAAGATGGATTTTTCCTGGGTGGACTGAAAATAATTCATTTCGATTTACCAAAATTTCATGATTTAATTCTCTGTAATTGAATTTTACTGAATTAAACAGCAAAGAGAAGGCGCTCAAAGATAGATTTTTCCGGAGCGACTGAAAATCATTTTTTTCCGCGTAACATAATTTTTCTTTCGACTCACCGAAATTTCGTGATTTAATTCTCTGTAATTGAATTTTACTGAATCAAACAGCAAGGAGAAGGCGCTCCGATAGTGCGAAAGGGCACGTGCGCCAATCACATAAGGGACATAGAGAAGTTGCTCAAGGGTGCTCACATCACGGTGAACGCGCGCTCCGAGGACGACGTCGAGGTCGAGCTGATAATGGAGAAACTCGCGCGAGCCACGGGCTCGGCGTACAAGTTCAACGAACCCCGGGGCGAAAACGGGGGCAACTCGGGACCGGTTGGGACGACGTATCGTCGGTGAGTCGCCACGAATTCAATATGATAATGAGCCTGCGATCGTTCGGCTTATTCTACTTTTACCCGCCGTTGCTAAAGAGACAATAGAAAGCTCTCCAGTTGCATCGAATTTTTTTAATGTAATTTTCGCCTCGCCCTATCGATCCTTTAATAGCGAAATCATTTTTATTCCCCCGCAACCTCGCAGCGTGATACCCGAGCAGGAGATAAACGCGACCGAGCGCGATCGTTTCTGGCAGCGCGAGGAGATCGAGGAGAAGCAGCGGGTGGAGCAGGAGCGGCTTCGCCTGGAGAAAGATCGCCAGAGGCTAGAATTGGAGACTCGCTCGCGGGAGGAGCAGGCGAGCAAGATCAGGGAGCAAAAGGTGTGTGAATAAAATTATCCAAGTACTCAAAAATAAAAAATAAAAGAATAAAAAATCGTCTCATTACTATGTCGTCGAAGTTTGCATCGTTTAATTAATAATTCATACTAAAATACTAAAATAATTAAACAACAAAATATTAATTCCATACAAATTCAAATAATCCACCCCCATTAAAGAGTGAAATAATATTTTTTTTTATCATGCTCCGTCGTTATAATAACGACTAAGAGCATGACAAAAAATATTTAATAATTTAATAATTTAATAATTTAATAATAATAATAATAATAATAATGATAATATATCTCTAATGAGAGTGAGTTATTTTTATTTGTATGGAATTAATATAATGTCGTTTAATTTCACTGCATCGCAACGATGCAAACTTGAATATCATGTGACATAAAATTCTCCAAGCACAAAAAAAAAAAGAAAATCGTCTCAAACTAATTCTTTTCAATCCGTCAAGCAGGTAGCAGCGGCCGAGAAATCCGCGCCGCCAGAAAGAAAATCGGAGCAGCGCGCCCAGGAGATAAAGAACCTGCGAAACCAGCAGATGGTCGCCCACCAGAACAGCAGCGACTCGGACGACGAGCACAAATCGCGAAGCGACGAGTTGCGCCGTCAGCGCAGCAACGAGGCGCAGCAGCTGATCGCCCAGCGTACGATAAACGCGCGGGCGGTCTTCGAGCGCAACACGTCGGCGGGCCAGATGCATCAAAAGAATCCGCAGCCGCTGCACCATCACCGGCTGCAGGCGCGAGACGGTCCGGTGAGAACGGCGGAAAAGGCGCTCGAGGAGACTCAGCAGGCTCAGCCGAGTCAGCCGAGTCACTCGACGCCGGCGAAGATTTCGGCGACGCCGAATTTCGTCGTCGAAAACGCGGCGACTAAACCGCAGGAGGAGAAGGAGGAGAAGGAAGAGGAAAAAGAAGAAATTCCGCAGCCGGCGAAAATTCAACAACCGGCGAAAATTCAGCAGCCGGTGGAAATTCGCGCGGAGCCGGAAAAGCCGGAAATTCGAGCGGAACCCGTGGAAATTAAAGCGAATATTTCGAACACCGCGGAACTTCAGGCGACGCAGGACGAACAGGCGACTCAGGAAAGTCTTCATAATGCCGAAGCTGAGCTTTACAATCAGCTGAGCAGCGGCGAGCCTTATTTGTACTTTGACCCGAACAACGAGGGAATGAAAGCCAGAGCGCTTTACGATTATCAGGCCGCCGATGACACTGAGATTACTTTCGATCCTGGCGATGTGATCACCCATATTGACGCGATTGATGAGGGATGGTGGCAAGGCCTCGGGCCAGATGGAACTTATGGCCTCTTCCCGGCCAATTATGTCGAGGTGATCGACAACGACGCGACATGATCGGCGCGACGTGATGATTGAAAAAGGAGAGAGAGAGAGAGAGAGAGAGGAGAGCACGACGAGAATCGGCGCCCTAGCGGGTTCGACAACCAGTTAGTTTTGGCCGAAACCATACGAAATTACTATTAAAACAAGCTGGTTAATTTTTGTCCGATAGTAACGGCGATTTGGGTTCGGATTGACCGTCCCATGAATTTTATAACCGCATTAAGGAGGTCCTGTCGTAAAGTCTTCATTTCGCATAAATTCGAGAATGTTGAGAGAGAACTGCAAACACTTCTCGATGATATAAAAATCTGGAAAAATGTATGCTTGTTAAAGATACTGGAAATATTAATTTGGCATAATAATAATTCTAAAATGTTATTAACAAATTTATTTAAAATAATAGTTTGACAAATATCCCGGGGACCCACATTTTTTTTTATGAAAATGATTCGTTCGTTTTCCTGAATATGTACGAATTTTTTCACATTTTTAAGTTAACTTTGAAATTTGTGTTTTTTCGCCATATAAAAAACACAATTTTCAAAGTTAACTTAAAAATCTGAAAAAAAAAAATCGTACGTATTCAGGAAAACGAACGAATCATTATCATAAAAAAATGTGTCACCGGGATATTTGTTAAATAATAATTTATTTCGTCAATATATTAATAACATTTTGGAATTACTATTATGCCAAATTAATATTTTCAGTACTTTTAATGTGCATGAATTTTTTCAGATTTTTATACCATCGAGAAGTGTTTCCAATTCTCTCTCAGTTTTCTCGAATTTATGCGAATCCAACTCTATAGGACAAGATCGCCTTAACTGTACCGAATGACGATCCTGATAACTATGATAAAACTACTGACTGAACTATGAATTTCGCCAACTATGTCAACCATATCGAATAACTGTCTTAACAAACAGATATTTCTGAGACGATTACTGGGCTGGTAATTCAGTACGGTTAACCCAGTTACGAAATTCATAAGACGTTTATTCCGAACCACGAATGGCCGTCGATTTTGGGCGAAAATTAACGCGATTGTTTTCATGGTTATTCGACCGGTCACTGGATTTGCTAGGGTGGCAACACCCACGCAGCTGATGTCCCTAGTGTATAGTTGTTGATTGAGATTGATCGATCTTTACTGCCTGGAGAATTTATAATCCCCGAGATTTGAACCGACTGCGCCGAGACCACCGAAGCAGCCGAGTGCGAATTTTAATAAGAGAAAAAACAAGAGAAACGACGAAACGCTTTTACTTTCAGTACTTATACACGTAAAGCGTGAAATTCTAACGATACTTAAAGTGAAGACGGGGGAGAGAGAGAGAGAGAGAGAGAAACGAGAGTAACGATATCACTGATTAGAGACGTAGCGGGGCAACGAACGACGTTATCGGTACATACTCACGGTTTCTATGTACGTAATACGTGTTATTCGTCAAAACATATTTTTCCATGAGGCATAATTAGACCCACCCCCCGTAGACGTGGATGTTGGACGACGCGGCACTCGGCGCACCGGCGGGTTGGATTCGTGGCTCGGTATTTTGGGCATTCGAGCACTGAATACGAACATTTTTGGTGTAATTTTTTTGGAAACGTCGGTTTTGGAATTAGGCACTATTTATTCGATTTGGGAATTTTTTGTTGGGTTCTCGGGGTGGAAAAATGTTTCAGAAATGATTTTAAGTATTACGAAAAGAAGAGTAGAATTTTTTGTACCGAAGGTTTTTGCTATTTTTTTTTAAGTGCCTTTTGGAATTGGACAGTATTTATTCTAGGGATTTTCTTTTTGAATTTCGGGGTGGAAAAATATTTCCGAAATGATTTTAAGTATTACGAAAAGACGAGTTGAATTTTTGAGTACCGAAATATTTTGCTATTTTTTTAAGTGTCTTTTGAAATTGGACACTATTTATTCTAGGGATTTTCTTTTTGGATTTCGGGGTGGAAAAATGTTTCCGAAGTGATTTTAAGTATTACGAAAAGGAGAGTAGAATTTTTCAGTCCCGAAGATTTTTGCTACTGTTTTTTCAGTGCCTTTTGAAATTGGGCATTATTTATTCTAGGGATTTTCTTTGTTGTACTCGGGGTGGAAAAATGTTTCCGAAATGATTTTAAGTATTAAAGAATTGTAAGTATTACAAAAAGCAGAGTCGAATTTTACCGAGACACGACGACGACTTCACGGTGCGCGCGAAGCTGCGATTGGTCGCCGAGCGTTTTTCGAGAGAATCATTAGCTTCAGTCCGCGAGACACTTTTGCCCTCTTTTGCCATTTACAGCACCAGTATTGAAGTCTCTTCGTAAGCCACACGAAACACAACCACATTGACATTTGAATGTTGCGCGCGTTTGTAGCTAATCGCAGTCGTAAAAAAAAACGAATCACAAGCGCGTCTTAGTGCCGAATTTTCTCAGTATCGTCCGTCTCCAAGGCAGGAGAAGAAAAAAGAAGAAAGAAAAAAAAAGAACAACAGGAGTATCAATTTTCGACCGCAGCGTCTTTTTGCGCGCGCTGCCGGTTTTTACGCATCCCCCACATCACTTCGACTTCCATTATTCAATTTTTGTAACGATTCATCGGGCATAAAAACCAACACGCGGGTATTGATCATCGTTGTTAGATGATAAGAGGAAAAAAAAACAAATGAAAGAAAGAGAGAGAGAGAAAGAGAGTATTAACTGTTAATTTTTCGTGAGGTCCGACGCTTCCGTGGCCTCCGCTCGACTTTTGAGCGGGACCGAAATGCGCAAAGCGCCGCCCATAAGCAGAGACGTCGAGCGTTCGTTACTTCAAAATACGCACTTGTTTTTATTTATGTAATTTGTCAGATTTTAGAGTTCGCATTGAATTTTGTGCGTTTTTAATAGGAAAAATATGTGAAAATTCAAAGTGAACTCTAAAATCTTTAAAAAATTCATATGTGCTCGGAAAAACGAAGGAACCAATTTCATGAAAAAAAAAACTTGGGTCACCGAAATATTTGTTAAACAATTGTTTTTTTTTTCATCAATTCGTTAACAACATTTTTGAATTATTATGCAAAATCAATCTTTTCAGTACTTTTAATGCGCATTAATTTTTTCCGATTTTTATAGAGAAGTCTTCGCATCGAGAAGTATTCGCAATTCTTTCTCATATTTCTCGAATTTATGCGAAATGAATATTAATTGCAAGGACTACCTTAAAATCAACGAACGCTCGACATCTCTGCCCATACGTTTATTTATGGAAAAGCCGCACCGGACGAGGCCGAGGACGACGACAAGAGTCACGAACGCCAGTCGAACAATTTTTAAAAACCGATACGACGAAGAAACGACGGTTGTAAAACTCGGATCCTTCGTATCCGTATCTTTTTTTTTCGCATTACTTCGTTTCCTTTTGTATTATTATTTTTTATTCGCTTAAGAGAAAAATAAAGTAAAAATGTTAACATAATTCGAGGATCCGCGGGAACTCATCTTTTGTATCCCGAATTTTGATTTCCACCGCCTCCACTTCCGCCGCCGCTTCCGCCGCCGCCGCCTCCGCCTCTTTCGCCCCTCTCGCCGCCTCCGCCGCTCCAGCCGCCCGCGTGGCTCAGGAACGCGAGGTGGCCCTTCGGGCATTTGTTCGCGTAGTGTCCTTTGGTCCCGCACTTGTAACACGTGACCTCCTCCAGCGGTTTTTGGGGACCGCGCGGCGGTGGACCGTTGTGCATGTTCATGTGGTGGTAGTGCGAACTGTGCGAGCCGCCGCCCTCCTGCTCCTGCCGCACCTGCGCCTCCCGCACCTCCGACGGCATTTTGTTGCAGTAGATCGCCTTGTGGCCACCCTCGCCGCAGAAGTGGCACGTTATCATCACCTTCTTGCCCTCCTTCGGCTGCATGTCCTGCACCGCTGGCAACTCGAAGCGCGGACTGGAAAATGAGCGAGGTTTCTTCGTTACTCGAAATTCGACATTTTTACGCGATTCTTTTTACTACGAAAAATTTAGTTGGAGTTTTATTTAGGTAAAAAATGAAACCTTAGTGAAAGAGCTTCGAAAAATCGTGCGAATTACGAGTGAAGATTTAGTTCGGACGCGGAATTTATTGCTAATTTATTTTTAGATCTGTTACGTCGCTTTTACGGGAATTTGTGGACCGTAATTCGCACGATTTTTGAGCTTTTTAACTGAAGATTTTTTTTTACGACGATAAATTTAGTTAAAGACTTTTTTCAGTAAAAAAAACCTTAGTGAAAGAGTTTCGAAAAATCGTGGGAATAACGGTCCAAGATTTATTTCAGACGCGGAATATATTACTAATTGATTTTTTGTCTTTACACAAATCTGTGGCCTGTAATTGACACGATTTTTGAGAGTTTTAGACATCTAGTTAGTCTTTTTTAAGTTAAAAAAATTAAGAAACTTCGAAAAGTCATGCGAATTACGTTCCAAAATTTAATTAGGACGCGGAATTTACTGCTAATTGATTTTTCGATTTGTTACTCACTGCATAAATTTGCATTCCGATCCCTCCGGGCAAAAGCCGGCCAGATACGCCATGCAGAGGACTCTACGAACGTGTCGGTGTCTGCAGAGCGGGCCGTGCCTGCAGAATCCGCGGTCGTACCACGGGCAGTCCCTGACTTTAGTCTCGGGATCGATGTGTAAAAACGGACATTCCTTATTGTGGCAGGCGTCTGAAAATGATTAAATTTCAATTTATCCAAATGATTAAATTTCAATTTATCGTAAATTTTCAATTTATCCAAACTGAGGGCCTCCAGTTTTACTAGGAGGATGGAATACTCACTGAATCGCGAGTAGAAATAACACTCGGGCATCTTCGTCATGTCGTATTCGTGCAGAAATTCACACTGATCGCCCTTCTTGCAGAGACCTCGTAACCAGTGCTTGCAAACAATTGTTCTGTCCCCTCGAACATGCCTGAAGGGACACGACGCACCCTTCGTGCAAGTCCCTCTTGGATAAAATTGACAAACTGCAGCGATGGATTCTAAAAAAAAAAAACAAAAAAGTTAAATTATGAATTTGCATAAGCAAAAATCATGGCCAGATTTTGAGAGATTTTTTGACTCCAGACGTTATAAAAATTTCCAATTCATGATTTTCATCTCTAAAAATTACCAGTTCATGATTTTCATCTATAAAATTTCCAATTCATGGTTTTTATTTATAAAAATGCCCAATTCATGATTTTCATGTATAAAAATGCCCAATTCATGATTTTCATGTATAAAAATTCCTAATTCATGATTTTCATCTAAAAAAATCCCCAATTCATAATTTTCATCTATAAAAATCCCCAATTTATGATTTTCATCTATAAAAATCCCCAACTCATGATTTTCATTTATAAAAATTTCCAGTTCCGAATTTTCTATTTACAAAGAAAATCCTTTTTGTTTCAAGTTTCGTTCTTAAATAAACAAAAAATCTGGCAGCGCAGCCTGCAAAATTTGCTCTGTAAAATTTGTATGACATTTTTTTAAAGTTATTTTACCATAGATAAATAATATTTTTTAACGCCTTTTTAGAGGTGATTCGGGCTGGTCGATAAAAAAATCAATAGCGTTCGACGAATTTCCCGATAGTAACAGGTGGACGGGGTGAAAAATATTCGAAAGTGTCGGGCGACGAGATAACCTATAAATCGGGGTTGTTGTTGTTTTGCTGCGTTACTCACTGTCCATGCCGGTGAAAGGTAACGGTAGTGCTCCATACTGCTCGTCCAACGCCACTTCGATATCAAAACGCATATGATCGACACTCGCGACGATGCATTCCATGTTTTCGGCGAAGTTTTTTCGCGCCCCAAGTGCGAATCACTCGTGACGCCGATCGCGCAAACACGACAAAAATCAGTCGTGAGATCCTCGCCGGCGACTCGCGTTTCGCGAGCCAACGTCGACTGACTACCAGCGCCATCGCCGTTTGCGGCGCGTGGCTGAACTAAACACCGAGGCTGCTGTAAGTCATCTCAACCTGTAATAAAATCGTTTTTTTTTTATTGTCCAGCAATTTTAGATAATATTCAAGTGTAAAAAAAAATGTTTAGAAGCAATAATTATGTAGGAACCCCAAGTTCGCCGAAATTAGGATATGTTTTATTTATGTTTTGTGTTAGGGAAACAAAAAATACGAGAAAAAATGTGGACAAAAAGTGAAATCTGAAGCTTGCATTTTCAGCTGTACCTAATGCCCGTTTTCTGAGCTTCTGTATCTTATGATTTCACGTTGAAAACACCTGGTTTCCGGGTTTGCATTTTTTTTCAACGGTGTCGGTACAATAGGACACTTCATTACCGGGCGGGACATTTAAATCATTTTTATTAAGGATTTTTTAATATGTTTTTACGATGTCTTTGGTGACAACAAATCGAGGCATTTTGCTGAATTTTTTTGCAGATGCCACAATGATAGTTCACAGTATTCTGAATATATAGGATGCAACATTAGGAGGGGAAGAGACGTTTAAATAATTTTCAACCATTTTTTTAAAAACGTTTTTAATATGTCTCAGATATTATTTCTACGATTTTCTTTTCCAAATGGGGTTTTCGAGACAAACCATCCCGATAAAAATAAAACGAGTCAACATCGTTGTTGTTACGAATAACAAAATGATACAATTAATGATTAAGATTATCAATTATTCGCGCGTCTATTTATCTCTCGCAAGAGTGAAAAAGGTTAATCGCAATTATCTCTCGACTCTCGAGTCTCAAAAATTGCGAGTGACGCAAAAATCGTCCACTTAGCCGGGATCCTCGGATCCAACGTCCCGAGACCCTGAAAACGATTATAAATCGATCGCGCACAAATTAATTGAAATACAACTCATTAGCGCCGGTTTATTGTAGTTCGTTTTCTTTTCCGCTCGAATAAAAAGGTCACAGCGACCGTCCGGAGTTTATCTCTCCCGGTTTTATCGATTCGCTCGGCTGTACGAAGATCGGGCATCGCTTTTAATTGGCAACGACGTCGTTAACCGCGGCAGAAGTGATTGAAATATTTATCGGCCGTGCTCGCGTTGCTCCCGCGGCCGTCGGTGAAAGACCAACGATCGACTTTTTGCTGTGATGTCGTAAAAAAAAAACGAAAAATCGCGCAACACGAACGCGTCACATACGCGCCTCGAATCTCGAAATTGTTATTCAAATTGCGCGCCGTATTTTTCTGCGCCGACCTCGCGATTTTTATCATTGAGATTAATTTTTTTTTTTTTTTTTCGTAATGTTTATGAGTATTTTCGATGCTTTGTTTTTTTACAGGCAAACTGATAAACGATTTAAGAATAATGACATTTTTATTCCCGAAAAATAAAATGTCACGTTGACAATTCCGCCTGAAAAAATTATGTCACGTTGAAAATTTCGCCTGAAAAAATTATGTCACATTGAAAATTTCGCCTGAAAAAATTATCTCACATTTAAAATTTCGCCTGAAAAAATTATGTCACATTGAAAATTTCGCCTGAAAAAATTATCTCACATTTAAAATTTCGCCTGAATAAATTTTGTCACGTTGAAAATTTCGCCTGAAAAAAAATGTCACGTTGAGAATTTTGCCTAAAAAATTATGTCACATTGAAAACTCGCCTGAAAAAATTATGTCACATTGAAAACTCGCCTGAAAAAATTATGTCACGTTGAAAATTTTGCTTGAAAAAATTATGTCACATTGAAATTTTCGCCTGAAAAAATTATGTCACGTTGAAAATTTTGCTTGAAAAAATTATGTCACATTGAAATTTTCGCCTGAAAAAAAATTGTCACATTGAAAATTTTGCCTGAAGAAAAAATTGTCATATTGAACATTTCGCCTGAAAAAAAAATTATGTCACGCTGAAAAAAATGCTGAAGATACCAAAGAGCCGGTTGCAAAACGAGGTGAGCGGAGGGCGATTTGTTGAACAATATTAATTTGTATAAAAAAATTGTTTCCACATCGTGCGCAAAAATCGGTCGACTGTGGCCGATTTCGATATTTAGAGACTCCGCTCGCGATCTTCTCAAATCATTTTAGCCAAGATTTGGATGAAGATATAAAAAGTCAGAAATTTCATCTTTTTTTTCTTACCATTCTGCAGGATTTTTTTACCGATTTGCGGCCAATTTGCTGTGCAATTTAGCGTGGATTACGACACGATTAACACACGACGAGTCCGGAGGATCCCGGCACAAAAGTCTGGCGGGTAAATCGCGCCCCGTGTACGCGATGTTCGGGGTCAGTTATTCGCTGATTTGGCACAGGCGGGCATAACGATCGAGGACGATTTTCAGAGTCGCCAGTGCATTTCGCGACGTCGCGACTTTAGCTTTAGATATTTTTACGGTACGATAGGTCGCATGTGAATTTTTTTTTTGCCGCGTGGTAAGCTTTGAAATAATTATTTTTATTTTTTTTAAATTTGTATACTTAGCACGAAAAATGCTTTACGTTTTTTTTTAAACATTTTTTCCGCTGCGAAGTAACGAAATAGATTAAGAAAAAAAATGCCACCGAACATGTTCGACGAGACCATAGGAGACGTGAAAGATTTCGGGACCGAGAGAAATCCCGGCATGGTTGACAAAACCGAAGTCGAGGAGACCGGAAACGACGACCCGCGAAAATTAGGATGGCTCGATTTCAAGACCCCGGTGATTTGGCCAAACGTCGTTGGCATCATTGGCTTTCATTTGGTGGCCTTGTACGGCTTGGTGACGATTCCCATGACGAATTACAAATTGTTGACTCTGTGGGGTGAGTTTTTAAATTTTAACATAAAAAAAAAGAATATTTAAAAAATGCCTGAAAAAAATAACATTAAAAAAGGACTTGAGAAAAAAATTAACATAAAAAAAAGACTTGAAAAAACGCGTGAAAAAAATTAACTTAAAAAAAAATTAACAAAAAATCGCATGAAAAAAATTAACAAAAAAAAAAGCTTGTAAATAAATTAACAAAAAGAAATCGCATGAAAAAAATTAATAAAAAATCGCTTGAGAAAAAAATGGACCAACTAACATTGCGAATGTCGAATTGAAGGTTTTTTCTTGGGTGGAGTCGCCGGATTCGGAGTGACCGGCGGTGCCCATCGGTTCTGGACGCATCGAACCTACAAAGCGAATTTACCGCTGCGAATAATTCTGCTCATCTGTTATCTTCTGGCTGGCGAGGTATAAAAATACCTCATTTATTCGTTACGCACCAGATTTTTTTTTTTTTAGATTTATAACTTGTTACATTTTTTTAGAATTCGGTCTACGATTGGGTGAGGGACCACAGGGTGCATCACAAATACACAGAGAGCGACGCGGATCCTCACGACAGCCGACGAGGCTTCTTCTTCTCCCACGTCGGCTGGCTGATGATGAAGAAACATCCGGAGGTCCTCAGACGAGGCCGCCAGGTCGACATGAGCGACGTTCTCGCCGATCCGGTTGTCCGATTTTCACAAAAGTCCGTGAAAAAAAAAAAATAAAATAATCACAAAATAAAATTAATAAGATAAAAATTAATTACAAAAAAGAATTAATTACAAAAAAGAATTGATTACAAAAAAGAATTAATTATAAAAAATAATTAATTACAAAAAAGAATTAATTACAAAAAAGAATTAGTTACAAAAAAGAATTAATTACAAAAACGAATTAATTACAAAACAGAATTAATTACAAAAAATCTTGATTGTGAATCGATCAATCAATCATTTATTTCTGTTCATCCAGGTATTTTACACTTTTGAAATTGTTGGTCTGCTTCGTCCTGCCGACCGTGATACCCGTCTACTTCTGGAATCAGGAATGGTACCCGGCAATAATGTCCCAGGTCTTTATAAGATACGCGACGATACTGAACTTCACCTGGTCGGTCAACAGCTTCGCTCATCTCTGGGGTTATCGGCGTTACGACAGGTGAGCAGAGAATCGTTGTTATATCAGCTTGGCTCTTGGATTCTAAAAAAAAAAAATGAAACAAATTAATCAGAATTAGCGAAATAAAAAAAGAAAAAACAAAATTGATCAAAATTAACGAGATAAAAAAAAATAATCAAAATTAACGAGATAAAAAAAAAATAATCAAAATTAACGGAATTTAAAAACTGAAAAAAAAAATAATCAAAATTAACGGAATTTAAAAACTGAAAAAAAAAATTAAGATCAACAATATTATAAGAATAAATTAATGAAATTGAACAAAATATAAGAATAAATTAATGAAATTGAACAAAATATAAGAATAAATTAATGAAATTTAACAAAATATAAGAAATTAATTAAACAAAATTTTAAAAAATTAGAGTAAATAAAAAAATGAATTTATTATTGATTGTCGATTTATCCGCAGATCGATATCGCCGGCGGAGAACCGGATGGTCGCCTGGGTGAGCATGGGCGAGGGTTGGCACAACTACCACCACGTGTTTCCCTGGGACTACAAGGCGGCCGAGTTGGGCAGCTACTGGCTCAACCTGACGACCATGTTCATCGATTTCTTCGCGAAAATCGGCTGGGCCTACGACCTGAAGAGTGCGTCGGACGAGCTGATAAAAAAAGTTACGGAAAAACGGGGCGACGGGAGTCACCCGCTCTGGGGCGGAGCTGGAGCCGAGCATCACGATCATTATTAAATAATTATCAAACAATTAATGTACTGTAAATTAATTATGTTTCGTTATCATAATTACCGAGATTTTATCAACTTTTTTTTTCATCAAATTCTCAGTCGCGAAAGTACAATAAAATGTTATAAATTTTTTTTTTTTCACTTACATAACAAATCCAAAAAATTCTAAAAATGTTTTAATAAAAATCGAAAAAAATTTGTCATCGCAATTTTGCGTCATTCGCACTAATGAACTGTAAATTAATTATATTTCGTTACGATAATTACCGATATTTTATAAACGCTTTTTTTCCATCGAATTATCAGTCGTGACAGTACAATAAAATGTTATAAATAATTTGTTTTCATTTACACAACAAATCCAAAAAATTCGAAATTTTTTTTTAATTGAAAAAAATTCGTAATCGAATTTTACAAACGCTTTTTTCGTCAAATTGTCAGCCGCAAAACTACAATAAAATGTTATACATCTTTTTTTTTGCATTTACACAACAAATCCAAAAAATTCTAAATAAAAAAAAAATAATCGAAATAAATCGTCGTCGAATTTTACAAACGCTTTTTTCGTCAAATTTTCAGCCGCGAAAATACAACAAAATGTTATAAATAATGTTTCTTCGTTCAGACAACAAATCCAAAAAAATCGAAAAAATTCGAAAAAAAAATCGTCGTCGCAGCTTCGCCATTCATAATCCGCGTTTCCCGCGGCGCTGCTCGGAAACCGAGTCAAATCTAGCGCCTCCGTCGTTCCAGGAGGGGTTGGCCCTCGCCCCGTGGACCGAGTGCGTCCAAAGGCACCGCAGATCCGCGGTGCCTTCACCACGCAGGAATGCTACGTGCGCTCGGTGCCTCGTCAAAAAAATCAATCGAGCGCGCGGTTCAGCTCCCGGCGTCGAGAGCAAAACGGCGCGAGAGGAAAAAAAATAAATACGGCCCAACCATAAGAAGTCAACATCCCTCAATCTATCGTGGCGCCTCCGTTAAATCCCGACCTTGACCTCCATAAAAAATCCCCCCAAAAAAAAAAAAACAAAAACAAAATCCAAAAAAAAAAAAAAATCAACCCTGCCCAAAATTCGTGTGTTAAAATAATAAAAAAATATATTATAAAGTGCCAAAAAGTGCAAAATGGATAAAACAAAAATACTAAAAACACAAAAAAAAAATTCAAAAATGGGGAAAAAAATTTTCTCCGTCGCGGGATATTCGCGAGAGTGAGAGAAGGGAGAGGGGAAAGAGACGGAGAGAGGAAGAAGAGCGAGGTGGATAAAAATCGTGGGCGTTAGTCTCTTTCCTGCCAATTGCGGACGCTCGGCGTGGATCGTGGGCCACATCATCACCCCCTGCGCGCTCTCGCAGGTCTCGCGGACGCGGCTGATTGACTTAAACGCATTATTACGCTATGCAGATACAGATATATGTCGGCCGCGGCGGTGCCGAGAGTTGAAGAGAATGCCCCGGATGATTGACGATTGAGCGATACGAGCGAGTCGAGCCGCCGCAGCGTGAAAGGAGAGGCGGAGAGACGACACGACACCCGCGGGTCGTCCTATAACGTTTGACCTATGACACTCGCCGCGCTCGCCGAGCGACACGAGGACCACGCATAAGTCTTGTTTATTTTTTTCCTCTTGCTTTTATTTTATTTTTCTTCTTCTTCCTCTTCTTCTTCTTCGTCACTCGTGCGGGAACACCGGAAACTCACCGGGGGAAACCGCAACGATCGTGTAAGCTGCTACTGTAGAAAGCGTCACGTGCCAACTTGACACCCACCAGCAGGGACTCCGCTTTGTTTTTGTTCCTGTTTTGTGTACCCCTTGAACTGTGTATTTTTTTTTTTTTTTTTTTGCGGCGTGTCTTATTTTTTGGCCTGTGAGTAAATAGAGGGGATTTTCAGGCTTGAAGTGTTTATGGTTTTGTGTATTTTTTGTTTTGTTTTTTTTTTGCGGCGTGTCTTATTTTTTGCCTGTGAGTAAATAGAGGGGATTGTCAGGCTTGAAGTGTTTATGGTTTTGTGGATTTTTTGTGGATTTTGGGGATTAAGGTCGTGCACCTCTCGACGAGCCGCCGTGTGGTTGGATTTTTTTTTTTTTTTTTTAGAGGGGATTTTCAGGCTTGAAGTGTTTATGGTTTTGTGTATTTTTTGTTTTGTTTTTTTTTTTGCGGCGTGTCTTATTTTTTGGCCTGTGAGTAAATAGAGGGGATTGTCAGGCTTGAAGTGTTTATGGTTTTGTGTATTTTTTGTTTTGTTTTTTTTTTTTGCGGCGTGTCTTATTTTTTGGCCTGTGAGTAAATAGAGGGGATTGTCAGGCTTGAAGTGTTTATGGTTTTGTGTATTTTTTGTTTTGTTCTTTTTTGCGGCGTGTCTTATTTTTTAGCCTATGAGTAAATAGAGGGAATTGTTGGGCTTTGAGGTGTTTATGGTTTTGTGGATTTTTTGTGGATTTTGGAGATTAAGGTCGTGCACCTCTCGACGAGCCGCCGCGTGGTTGGATTTTTTTTTTTTAGAGGGGATTTTCAGGCTTGAAGTGTTTATGGTTTTGTGTATTTTTTGTTTTGTTTTTTTTTTTTGCGGCGTGTCTTATTTTTTGGCCTGTGAGTAAATAGAGGGAATTGTTGGGCTTTGAGGTGTTTATGGTTTTGTGGATTTTTTGTGGATTTTGGAGATTAAGGTCGTGCACCTCTCGACGAGCCGCCTCGTCGTTGGAATTTTTTTTTTTATTTTGAAATATTTGTGTGTTGGGTTTTTTTTAAGTGGATATTTTTTGTTGGTAAAGTTGTTTTTTTGTCGGTGTCACGTGATATCTCGATATCCATAAGGCGCGAATTGTTTTGTTTTTATTTTGGTGTGTGGAAATTACCTACTTTGCGCACTTGTTTCATAATACACTATTTTCATTGGACACTATTCCGTTAAGGTTGATTAAAAATATGTACTCGTTTTCCACACTCGTGCGTAAACTATAATTTTTTCGCACGATCACTTTTCGCACTCGTGCGAAAAAGCAATATTTTGCACACGATCACTTTTCGCACTCATGCGAAAAAAGTATTACTTTACGCACGAGTGTGAAAAAGTGTGAAAAGAAGAGAGTGAAGAACTTTACGCACGAGTGTGAAAAAGTAACACTTTACGGAATGACTTTTCGCACCCGTGCGAAAAAGTAACAATTTACGTACGTTCACTTTTCGCACGAGTGCGAAAAAGTAACACTTTACGCTATTACAAAAAATAGCATGTGTAACTCGTGTGGAAATGACCTACTTTACGCACTTGTTACATAATATACTATTGGACAATATTCCATTAAGGTTGATTAAAAAGATGTATTGTGACGCGCGTTCGTCGCAACGTGCGATTGGGCTTTCGTTCGCGAGTCCTCCGCTAAAGCGCGAATGGGCACCTCCATACGACGCTGCTCGAGCTAAAGGTCGCGAATGCAGAAAAACGAAGATATTGCCGTGTGTTTATAATTTTCCGACGCACGGGAGGAGACCCCGCGGCGCGGTCACGAGGCGAGGCGGCGCGAAGTCGATCAGTCGGTCGATATTCGGCTCCCACTACCGCGGAAGGGCAACCGGGAAGCTCTCGTTCGTCTTGCCAAAAGGGAGACGGAAACTGAGCCTCGATCAGTAGAGATCGATACGAGATCCAGGAGAGATAAGAAAGCGATTCGCGTCCAGCGTGTAGGAAATTTTCGTTCGGTAGTAATTAATAATTGTATTTTCGAGAAATCTGCCGCGTGTGCGAAAAAAGAAATTTCTACTTCTTTGAAGTCGAGTTTTATTTTTTTCCAGTCGATTCTTCGGCTGGAGAATTTTTTTTTTTATTTACCGAAAAATTGTGTTTTTCTCTAAAAACCTTTCATCGTTTTTTTTCCTTTCAACAGAGAATCGAAATAGTCGTTCTTGAAATAAAAAGGAAAAAAAAGGAACGTCCGAAAAATGCCGCCAAACGAGACCGTGATCGACGAATCGATCGGCGAGCTGAACGATCTCGCCCTCGTCCGCGACATCGTCGGGGACGACGCGAACAAGGCCGGGGAAGTCGGGGAAAGCCCGGCCGAAGCCACCAAGCAGGAAGGATGGCTGGATTTCAAGACGCCGATTATCTGGTCGAACGTCGTTCGGATTTTCGCGTTTCACGCTATGGCGCTCTACGGAGTGCTCACGTTTCGTATATTCGAGCACAAATTGCTGACACTCTGGAGTAAGGAATAATAAAAATGGAATTGCATAGTATTTTTTTTAATTAATTTCACAATGATAACAACGGTTATAATAATTATGAAACTTTTCTTATCAATTTTTTATCATTCTTAGACGTAATAAAAAAAGTAAAAAAAATAATAATAATAAAAATATAAATAATAATAATAATAATAATTTCAGAAAGAATAATTGTATTATATTTGTCAAGGTTGCTTCATGTGTGGAACAGCCGGATTCGGTGTGACAGGAGGTGCTCATCGCTTCTGGACCCATCGATCTTACAAGGCCAAACTACCACTGCGAATAATCTTGCTCATCAGTTATCTCGTCGCCGGCGAGGTACCGTGTCATCCTCGACCTAATTCGCCGTCATTTGCAATCGTTATTTCGTTTATTTGGCGTTTTTCCCTCGCCTGACACCGACCAAGTGGCAGTGGAATTTTCGTTACTCGGATTTTTATTTTCAAAATGTGACGAACATTTTTCAACATTTTTTTTACATGCAGTTTCTTAATCCATCTTGTACAAAAAATCGGGAAATTCAACGATGTTTTTCGCACTGTATTCTCAAAATTGGAGAATTTTGCGTCATATACAACTATTTAAAAAAATGTATTTTGGTAAATATTAATTAATTATTTTTTTATTGATTTATGCAACTATATTTTTTTATTTAGGTATATATTAATTCATTATTTTTTTATTGATTTATGCAACTATTTTTAAAAATTTATTTTGGTAAACATTAATTCATTATTTTTTATTGATTTATGCAACTATTTTTTAAAATTTATTTTGGTAAACATTAATTCATTATTTTTTATTGATTTATGCAACTATTTTTTAAAATTTATTTAGGTAAATATTAATTCATTACTTTTTATTGATTTATGCAGCTATTTTTCAAAATTTATTTTGGTAAATATTAATGAATTATTTTTTTATTGATTTATGCAACTATTTTTCAAAATTTATTTTGGTAAACATTAATTCATTATTTTTTATTGATTTATGCAACTATTTTTCAAAATTTATTTTGGTAAATATTAATTCATTATTTTTTATTGATTTATGCAACTATTTTTTAAAATTTATTTTGGTAAATATTAATTCATTATTTTTTTGATTTATGCAACTATTTTTCAAAATTTATTTTGGTAAATATTAACGAATTATTTTTTTTATTAATTGCTTTATTTTTTGATTATGCAGAACACGATATTCGACTGGGTCAGAGACCACAGGGTTCACCACCGATACACGGAGACGGACGCCGATCCCCACAACAGCAAGCGCGGCTTCTTCTTCTCCCACGTGGGTTGGCTCATGATGAAGAAACATCCGGAGGTGTTGAGACGAGGCCGTGAGATCGACATGAGCGATGTCCTCGCGGATCCGGTCGTTCAATTTTCGCAAAAGTGCGTAAACGTTATTTCAAACTATTCCACAAAACGTCGCCACTTAAAAAAAAAAAAAAAAAAAAAATATATTTTGCACACGATTTGAATCTCGTTTCGCTATCGTGACTCGATGAGAAATTTGCACTTTGCCCGTAAAACCTAAGGTTCAACAATCTGTCTCGATTTTTATCGACGTATCGATTGCAATCAATGATCTCACATTTTTTTTCATATAAAATTGGAAGACAAATAATTTGTTGCTTATTTTGGCAAAAAAAAAAAAAAAAATGTGACGCTATCTGCCTTATCGATTGGTCCAACGGGCAGCAGGTCGGAGCAAAAAAACACAATTTTTTTCCGGGATTATTCCGACGTTATCGTCGTCATCGAAAAAAGAAATTCATGGGCTCGACTGGTCGATGCAAAAACAAGTGACGGCGAACTTAACGCGCTTATCTGCGGCCTCGTAGGCGTGCTCATTGCAACACACGTAAGTGCAGGAATGCACGAAAGGCATTCAACCACGTGTTAACACGTGATTAGGGGGTAATCGTCTTGGAACAACGCAAGTTTTTTAAGCGTTTTGTGTAGTGAGGATGGTTCGACATTTACCGAGCGGAAAATAATAGTTGTCGGTACTCTTTGATTTTTTAACGATTTTTTAAAAATATTTAGAAACTTTTTTTCGTTACCGACTCAGTAGATTTCTTCTTTTAATTTACTTTGCGCTCGGCCGGTAAAGAAACCTGTCATTTTTTTTTGTAGTGAGGACGGTTCGACATTTACCGAGAGGAAAATAATAGTTGTCGGAATCCCTCGATTTTTTATTGTTTTTTAATGTACAAACTTTTTTTTTCGTTACCGACTCAGTAGATTTCTTCTTTTAACTTGCTCTGCGTTGGGCCGGTAACGAAATCTGTAATTTTTTTTTACCGTGGATTTTAAAAGTATTTTTTTAACTAAAGGAATTTAAATTCTTGATAATGTTATATCGATTTTTTCCTTCTCTCGCAGATACTTTGGATTCCTGAAATTGATGGTCTGCTTCGTTCTCCCCGTTCTAATTCCCGTCTACCTGTGGAACGAGGATTGGTATCCGTCGATACTATCGCAGGTGTTCATGCGATACGTGATATTCTTGAATTTCTCGTGGTCCGTCAACAGCTTCGCGCATCTCTGGGGCTATCGAAGTTACGACAAGTCAGTGATGTGCAAAACGTTCTCTTTGTTGTTATAATTTGATAGGAGAAAAAATACAAAGCTGAACATTAATTTGCCGGGGAAAAAAATGCAATGCTGAATATTCATTTGATGGAAGAAAAATGCAATGCAGAATATTAATTTGACAGAAGAAAAATCCAATGCTGAATATTAATTTACCAGAAGAAAAATTCAATGCGGCATATTAATTTGACAGAAGAAAAATCCAATGCTGAATATTAATTTACCAGAAAAGAATGCAATGCTGCATATTAATTTGACACAAAATTAATTTTATAGAAAATATTGCAATGCTGTACATTTTTTTCCCACATAATGACTTTTATAGAAAAAAATGCAATGCTGTAAATTATTTTTTCCCCTCAAAATGAATTTTATAGAAAATAATGCAATGCGGAATTTTTTTTTCCCACAAAATTAATTTTATAGAAAAAAATGCAATGCTGCAAATTTTTTTTTCCCCACAAAATTAATTTCATAGAAAAAAATGCAATGCTGTAAATTTTTTTTCCACAAAATTAATTTTATAGAAAAAGAAACCCAATGCTAAAATGAATGTTTTTATCCTCTCTAGATCAATATCGCCGGCAGAAAATAAATACGTCTCACTGATGAGCATGGGCGAGGGATGGCACAATTATCACCACGTCTTTCCCTGGGACTACAAAGCAGCGGAGTTTGGAAACTACGGGCTGAACATGACGACGATGTGGATCGACCTGTTCGCGAAAATTGGCTGGGCTTACGACCTGAAAAGGGCCTCGGACAGTCTGATCCAGAAGGTGGCGGAGAACCGGGGCGACGGTAGTCATCCAGTTTGGGGCGACGGTGCAACCGAGAAGAGCCAAAAAAATGATTAGAAATTGTATCACGTCGTAGCCACTTCGTAGATCGTTAAAGTGAAAAATGTTAGACACTATACTGCAAACTAAAAAAAAAGAAAAAAAAGATTCTATCGATAACTTTCATAGGGTAGAAGTGCCAGTCGTGGTAATTATTTAGTTTGTTAAACCAACGTTTTGGCTTTTAACTGCCAAAAAATAATCAGTCAAACGTCACAAATTTGTCGTGCAAAAATGGAATTTGATATATATATTTTTTTTCTTCCATTTTCGATAAATGAGAAAAGTACAAAGTCTGCAATTTCACGGGTTGTGGTCCAAGGTGCCATTAATTAAGTTCCCTAATAATTCATTGTCGTTAATTAATTTTTTTTACACTAGTAAATTATTCCGGAAAAATGTGGAACATTTCCTAATAATTAATTTACATCAATTAATTTTTTTTACACTAGTAAATTATTCCGGAAAAATGTGGAGAATTTCCTAATAATTAATTTTCGTTAATTAATTTTTTTTACTCTAGTAAATTATTCCGGAAAAATGTGGAAAATATTGTAACCGCGTATCGCGTGGCCACAACTGGAATTCAATCCACAACTGGTGCGTCTACCGTGTTTTAGATTCGACGAACTTCCGAGGGGAAAAATAATTGCCAATTATTAAGAATATGCGGATTTATCGTTGCCAGCAATTTCCGGGCATTTTCTGAACGTTTGTCGAGTTTTTTCGGGGCCTAAATCACACTTGCACATACGAAGCCCTAGCGACATGCAAAACGATGCTTTATATGTCGTTGAGAATGACACAATATTTTGTTATTAGTGATGGAACACAAAATAGAATTATCGGAGCAGTCGGTCGGATTGACCGTCAATTATAATGTCGATGTTTATTGGTTATCGCCGAATCGCTGTCTGCTCCAACTTATAGTCAATTTATTAATTAATATCTGTGAACTTCCTGATGAACCTGAAAATTACAGTCAATTTAGTGCCGCGCCGTTTGCACATTTCTCCTCTTTGAGAAAAATTATGAAAAAAATGGTGAGCATCATTTTGACTGGATAAAAAAAAACCTCTGACCCAAAATACAAAACACAAAACGGGGCCAAATGTTCCATGAAGCGGATCCATTTTCGTTTTTCTAAATTTTACAACCGAATTTTATTTTCTGAACTTTTTACAAAAAAAAAATCTATTTTTAAGCGTTTTGCCTATTACAAAAAAAATTACTGTCTACAAAAAAAAAAAAAAAATAAGACATTCACAGATTACAAAAACAGGAGAAATGAGTTGAAACGAGAGACGATTTTTTATGGAAAAATTATCCGTTTGGTGGAACATTCGACACAAGAAAAGAAAAAAAAAAGAAAAACGTGCCAATAAATTAATCTTCCTCAGTATTAATGTTACCGTTTACAAAACTGCGACGTCTCCCGAAACAAATGTCCAAATTTCTCTGTCAATTCCAAAACTGTGAATTCAAATTGTTTATTCTTCAAAGTGTAGAAAATAAAATATTCTTGTCGAGGAAAAAAAAAAATTGTTATCACCGATTTTATTAATACGACCGGAAATCGAAGTCGCACGATTTGCTGGGACGTAAATTGAGCGCAATTGCGGAAGCGGATCGGATTGCAAGATGAGACGGAGGGAAAGCGAGAAAGAGGGAGACGAATGACGGATCGCTTGGTCTCTGTCACGCACTCGTATTATCTCGCTAAATTGGAATAAACGCGGCGCGTAAATCCGCGGCCACGCGTTTCGCGTATGCGTGAGAATGTCAGGATGCTGATAGCTGATAAATTTTCGTCGACTCGGCACGATTTCGCGGAATAAAATAAATTTCATCCGACGCCGCGAGCGATTGCGTAGATTTGTCACGAGTGCGAAAAAATATTGCGGCTGTCGTCGCCGAGTGAGATTCGCTCTTTGTGTGCCATTTTTTTTTTTTTTTTGCTTATGACGTATCCAGGATTTGCGACCCCCGAGTTTCAGTAATTTGTTTTATTGCAAAAATCATAGCCAAAAAATATTCATAAAATAAAGTATAATTATTTAAAAATCCATAGGTAAACATAAAGAAAAAAAAGGATATCGAAAAAAATCTGTAAATCTATCTCACGGATACACAAAAAAGGAATGCCTAAAAAAATAGCTAAAAAAATAGCGAAATAAAATGAATAAAATAAATTATAATATAAAAAAGCTGCAAAAATTAATAAAATAAATTATAATATAAAAAAGCTGCAAAAATTAATAAAATAAATTATAATATAAAAAAGCTGCAAAAATTAATAAAATAAATTATAATTAGCGTGTTTTTTTAGGGTTCGTCTTAAAAATATTTTTAACTGCAAAAAACAATGCAAAATCATTGCATTCACGCTATCTTCTCCAGCACAGTCGACTTTTTGCACAATTTTCCCTTCGTTCAGAAATAAAATCGGGTGAGAGGTCATCGGACTTCGCAAGAACGGAAAAAATATATTTACAAAAATATCGTTATGAAGAAACACACGACATGAGCGGCCGAGTCGGAGGAATCGGCAGAGGATCACGTGATAGCCGTCGGTCACACCACCAACGCGATGACCGACCTAGACCACGTTGCGGCCGGGCGATCACGTGACGAGTCATTGATACAACCGACCATTAGGGAAAGTCGAGATAGAAAGAGAAATAGAGAGAGACAAAAATAGAAACAAAGAGAGAGACAGAAAGAGACAGAGAGAGCGATAGAAAGAGAAACAGAGAGAGACAGAAAGAGAGACAGATAGAGAGACAGAAAGAGAGACAGAGAGAGACAGAAAGAGACAGAAAGAGAGACAGAGAGAGACAGAAAGAGAGACCGAGAGAGACAGAGAGAGACAGAAAGAGAGACAGAGAGAGACAGAAAGAGAGACAGAAAGCGAGACAGAGAGAGAAACAGAAGGAGAGACAGAAAGAGAGACAGAAAGAGAGACAGAAAGAGAGACAGAGAGAGACAGAAAGACAGAAAGACAGAAAGACAGAGAGAAGGAGACCAAAAAAAAGAGACAGAAAGACAGAGAGAAGGAGACCAAAAAAAAGAGACAGAAAGACAGAGAGAAGGAGACCAAAAAAAAAGAGACAGAGAGAAGGAGACCAAAAAAAAAGAGACAGAAAGACAGAGAGAAGGAGACCAAAAAAAAAGAGACAGAAAGACAGAGAGAAGGAGACCAAAAAAATAGAGAGACAGAAAGACAGAGAGAAGGAGACCAAAAAAAAAAGGAGACAGCAATAGACGAGACACTGAATCACGATACGACGAATCGTACGTTGCATCGGCAGCCACAATATTTCCATAAAAACGCGGATGGTAGTTGTAGGAAATGTTCGAGCACGTCGATGCTTCTCGCGGTCTCGGCGATATCGCGAGGTTCAGCGGGGCCACCGACCAATCGTAAACTCTCGAAACGCTCGCTGTGCATGACACTCGGTCGGGCGACACGTCGCTCGAAAGATTCCGCGAAGCTTTTTTTTCCCACGGCCGCGCGGCGAGATGAGAAGTCCTGACGTGGCCGAGAATAATATTAGCGGCGATCATTAATCGCCGTTTTATTTATCCTATGATTGCGAATTTAATTTTTTTTGTGTAATTTTTTAGAGAATTTTTACGTTTTTAATTTTTTTTAAACTTACGTCGCTATATAAACACGGAGTTTTTCATTTATTTTAATTAATTTGATGTATAATAACCGAATTTCTACGTTTTTTTATTTATTTAAAACGTTTAAAAAAAATTAACACCGGAATTTCTACGTTTTTTTATTTTTTTAAAACACGTTTAAAAAAATTAACACCGGAATTTCTACGTTTTTTAAAAAAAAATTTTAAACACGTTTAAAAAAATTAACACCGGAATTTCTACGTTTTTTTTTGTATTTAAAAAAAACACATTTTTTGAAAATTAATTCTGGAATTTCTAGGTTTTTGTGTATTTTTAAAAACACCATTTTTTATTTAATTGTGGAACTTCTACTTTTTTCTGTATTTTCAAAATTAATTCCGGAATTTTTACGTTATTACATTTTGTATTTATTATTTCGCTACATAATTATGGCCATGACCTGCCCAAAAGAGCTCGACGGCCTTGAAACAACTTCGAGCCTTGGACGCTCGCGGGCTGACATTTACTTTTTTTTGTTTCTCGCGTCCCGATGCCATAACCGATGGATCTGGGCTATCGATTTTGTATAATTTCGCACTCTCGCGCTGCGACACGCGCGAGTTATAATAACGAGGACCTTTGCATATTTTTGTGTCGACTATGATTATGCATAATTTTCTATTCTAGCTAAGAAATTTTTCTAATATCAGAGATCGGCGGATTTACATTAATCCGCAATTCGAATTTTTTTCCGGAATGTATTTAATTAATTTAAATCGATGCCTTTTGAAATTTCCATTGTATTTTAATTGGCATTGTAATCAAAACAAATTATGGTTTCCAGTGCCACAAATAGCTGCGCGAAAGTGTCGAATGAATAAACAAAACAAAAAAGATTCTAGGTCGGTGTCCTTAAAAATATACGGGTTACTTTTGTAATTTTTTTTTTTTTTTTTGGCCAAGCGAAAAAAAAGTTTGCTGTTGTTTCGAGCTCAAGCTCGACGTGTTTCGTCCGCGTCGAAGTGAGAATCACACATATGCTTTACGGGCCACCTGTTGCGGCCCAAATCATAACAATAACAATACATGTGGGTCAGCCGGTGTGGATTTTTAACGTAACGAGAAAGCGGAGATAAAAAACGTTTTTCCAGAATTTATAGTCCACATCGACACGCGAAAACGACGATTGTTTCATTTTTTCATTTTCATTTTATTTTTATTCTCGCGTCACTGACTGAACAATAATTTTTTTTAGTTGTATTTTTTTGTAAATGCAAAAAAAAAATTAAATTAAAAATCACCAGCTAAACAATAATTTTTTCTAGACACAAAAAGAAAATTATAATAAGTGATAATAATAAAAATAAAATAAAATAAAAATGATAATTTGCCCCCAACGCAAAAACGATTAAGCGAGATGTGGAAATTAAATCGCGCGGCGTCGTCAGCCGCCGTTCGCCGGTTTAATATAGTTATTATATGGATATGGCCGTTTGACCTACAAATTTGCGTTATCGGTCAGGGTGAACCGTCGGTCGCCTTATATTTCCTAACACGGGCTGCACATATGCAGCAAAGTCAGCGAGAGTAAAGTGTTTATATTGCTCAATTAAGTGGCTGATAAGAAGAAGACGAAGAAGAAAAAAATCGTGCCCGACGATCGGCAATCTGACTTCAACCCACACGACACTACGATAATAAAATAAAATTAATAACTTCCTATCGGAGGTCGCCAGGCTCCCCGAGCGCTTTTTCATCGATTCGCCCACCGAGAAGTTTCGACGCTTTGACCAGAGCTGGAAACCCCCTAAATACTTTAGAAACACAAATTTCTAAAATATTTCTAAAATATTTCTAAAATATTCACAAATTTCTAAAATATTTCTAAAATATTCACAAATTTCTAAAATATTTCTAAAATATTCACAAATTTCTAAAATATTTCTAAAATATTCACAAATTTCTAACATATTTCTAAAATATTTCTAAAATATTTCTAAAATATTTCTAAAATATTTCTAAAATATTTCTAAAATATTTCTAAAATATTTCTAAAATATTTCTAAAATATTTCTAAAATATTTCTAAAATATTTCTAAAATATTTCTAAAATATTTCTAAAATATTTCTAAAATATTTCTAAAATATAAAAATTCTTAAAACAGTTTTTAAAAACAATATGCAATTTTTTTATTAAGAAAATAATTCTGCGATTTTTTCACAACTTGGGTGACAAAAGTTGTGAAAACTGATAGAATTAGTTACTCCGCTTTGCGGAATATTATTCACAATTTTCGCAGCGCGATTGAAGAAATATGAACTTCGATAAAAAAATATAGATAACGAAATATAGAGATGAAAATTCCGATATCAAGATCGGTCGTCGAGTACTCGTGCGAACGTCGTCTATGTATTTCCTCGTGCTCGATGCGACTCTGTCTGTAGATACCG
This sequence comes from Pimpla rufipes, assembly GCA_963932165.1. Taxonomy (NCBI): domain Eukaryota; kingdom Metazoa; phylum Arthropoda; class Insecta; order Hymenoptera; family Ichneumonidae; genus Pimpla; species Pimpla rufipes. Next base: position 2,449,992 of record OZ010642.1, on the reverse strand, counting down.
AGCGCTATAACACGTTTTTGCGCTTCCGCTTGCGGGGAGGATGAGAAGTTCCGCGATAGTTCTTATCAGCGTCGAGCGTGATGCGGTGCAACGGGCTGAGGACGCGCGGATGGCCATTGTGCGCGACTCGGCCGGCCGCGAAATTGTATGGCGACGTCGGTGTGTGAGGCCGGGTGCACCCTTTATATCGGCATTAAGCAATTTACGGCGACTAACAAGGCGCGTGCAACCGACAAAGCGACGAACGTCGGCTCTCGGTGGACGCTGGTCTCAAGGAAATCGCCCCTTGGACTACGCGCGGAACCTTTGCCACTTCGGGATGCATTTTAAACGACAATTTGCAAAAACTCTTCTTCAAATAGTTTTTTTAAATAATCATTTAAAAATCGTTTTTAAAGCAATAATTAAAAAAATCGTTTTTTAAAGTTATAATTAAAAAATCGTTTTTTAAAGCAATAATTTGAAAATCGTTTTTTAAAGTAATAATTTAAAAATTGTTTTTTAAAATAATAATTAAAAAATTGTTTTTTCAAATAATTATTTAAAATTCGTTTTTTTTCAAATAATAATTTAAAATTCGTTTTTTAAAATAGTTATTTAAAATTTGTTTTTTCAAATAGTCATTGAAAAATTGTTATTGCAAATAATTATTGAAAAATTGTTTTTGCAAATAATTATTGAAAAATTGTTTTTGCAAATAAGTATTGAAAAATTGTTTTTGCAAACAATTATTGAAAATTTGTTTTTGCAAATTATTTTTTAAGCATTTTAGCTGTTGCTGAAAAGTTGTTTTTTTCAAATTATTGTTTAAGCATTTTAGCTGTTACTGAACAATTGATTAATTTAAAAAAACGTGATATTCCCAACTTAGAAAGATTTGTCGCAAATCTTGAGGGTCAAGAGGATTGAAATAAAAAATTATTTCACCACGAGAAAAAAATTAATTATTCTTTCACCGATCTCGATATCGATGATTTACAAATCATTGATCACAAAATGTATTTTTATCCGCTTATCTGTAGCACGACCTGCGCATGGCGATACTAATCGCGTTTGGGGTGACGTTGAGCGTGTTTATCTCTCGCACTTCGCCGCCAGCGAGAAACCACGTGTAGGTCAAGCACGAGAAATCGTAAATTCAAATGTCCGTCCCGAGTGGTCGTCATGATCGACGGTTCGTCAAACTCCGCCGACGCGAACGGTACCACCTTTCAAAGGTCGAAAACATTCTGCTCAGAGGCGACCGAAACGGTTTCACGAGTTTCCAGCGTGGTCCAACTTTTTTTTTTCTTTTTTTTGCCGGTGGTCCAAAGCTTACCAAACAGATTTTTCCCGTCTGGCGCGGTGCGAATTCGTTCGACCAGCATTATTTATAAAAATTTCGTCAGATGCTGCAGCAGTAGCAAAAAATTTCCCAAGGACTTTTATAAAACAAATTTTTATTTTTATTTAAAATTTTATTTCAATTTCAATTTTAATTTCAATTTCAATTTCAATTTCAATTTCAATTTCAATTTCAATTTCAATTTTAATTTTAATTTTAATTTTAATTTCAATTTTAATTTTAATTTTAATTTTAATTTTAATTTTAATTTTAATTTCAATTTTAATTTTAATTTTAATTTTAATTTTAATTTTAATTTTAATTTTAATTTTAATTTCAATTTTAATTTCAATTTCAATTTTATTTTCAATTTTAATTTTAATTTTACTTTTAATTTTAATTTTAATAAAATAAATTAATTACTACAAGTGCACAACATTTGTTCACCCCCATTACCACTTAAAAAAAATAACATTCACTAAAAGATATCGAAAAAAAATATGTTATTGTTTTTTTTTCAATATTTGCGAAACATATCCGACTTGAATTTATCGAGACCGCGACTTTTTTCGTTGTTTGCATAAGTTTCGCCGATCGAATGGTAATGTCGACAGCTCGAGCACCCTCAGCACATTGCAGTCTTATCTTATTCAAGGTGTCGAGTTCACGTTGGATTTATCTAGACAGCACGCGTGGATCACGAGTTCGGCACTATCCAAACATGCACCAAAGTTCTTTTTCCATTCGTCGCGCCGTGTTTCGACCCTACGGCCGATGGTATACCGCAATCGTCGGTGTAATTAAAATCTCCGCGTAGACCGAAGAAAAAAAAATGTCGTTGGTTCAACGTTGAATCGCGAGTCGCCACAGACGCGTCTCGATTTTTTGTACATTTCCAAGTGTGATTGACATTATCGTTTTTTTTTAAGTTCAATAATTTTAACTCAATCTGATATTCAGTTTCACGAATTTCTAATGTAATAAAGAGGCATCGTTTTTTTTACCTTTAAGAAAATATATTTTAATTTGTACATTTCTAAGTGTGATTGACATTATGATTTTAAAAAAGTTCGATAATTTTAAGTCAATCCAAAATTCAATTTCACGAATTTCTAATATAATAACAAACGCACCTTTTTTTTACGTTTTTTAAATCATTTTTAATTTGTATATTTCCAAGTGTGATTGACATCATAATTTAAAAAAAAGTTCTATAATTTTAAGTCAATCCAAAATTCAATTTCACGAATTTTTAATATAATGTAATAACAACATTTTTTAAATAAAAAAAAATTTAATTTGTACATTTCCATTTGCGATTGAAATAATAATTTTCAAAAAAGTCTCGACACTTTGAACTAAATCTAAAATTCAATCTTGCAAATTTTTAATGTAGCATTTGTGTAATAAATGCAGCATTTTTTGTTTCAACTTGGCTGATTTGCAAGCGCGAGACGCTAATCTACTGTTTCAGTCACCACAATCGCGGGCTGAGTGAATTAGAATCTGCAAATTAACTCCTCTTTCCCGACTTCGACGCCGCGTGGAAAAGAAAAAAAAACCGCTGTCATGAATGCAGCGCGCGCTGCAATTAACATCGCGTATGCATTGACGAATACGATTACAATAACTTATAGCAATCGGGCGCTAATTGTGCAGACTTCGATGTCATTTTATCTCTGTAACTGTATAAATTGTAACGAATTATTGCGTCGTTTTGGACGAAAAAAAAAAAATCATTAATTTTTCACCTCCTTAGAAATAAATTAACGCCTCAATTAAAATCAGCGAATTTGCAATCTACACTAAAATTCAACGTAACCAATTAATCTTTTTTTATTCAACAAAAAACTATTTTTGCACGTGCAAAAAAATGTTTGCAAAAAATTCGGAATTAATTTTCCACTCGACGAAATTATTACGCCGTGCGTCTACGAATTTTCGGCGAGATTGCAAAAATAACTCGTTTAACCGAACGACTTCGGGACCTTCGGACTTTGCTTCCCGCTATCAAGGTAGATTTTTTTCTCCGTCGCGTCTCCGTCTCCCGACTTGTCACCCTGTTTTAATTCCGGTCCGTGAGGCATGATCGACCTGCGTGTTCACAATAATAACAAACAAAAAAAATTATTTTTCGAAAATTCCAATTTTTCAAAAAAATCAGTGAGGAAATATCTCACATTTTTTATATAAGAATTGCAGTCGGGTTATTCGTTCTCTGATTGGCTGTCGGGTCGCCTGCAACGAGTAATTTAAACTTTACGAAATAGAAAAAAAAAATGCACGAAAAACGCAATGTGTGGAAAAATTTGCGATTTTTGAGGGTTTGACTTTAAAATTTGGTGAAAAATTAATCAAGAATCAAGATATCGCGTTCCGCTTTCCAGATTCTCTTCGTTATTGAGTTTTCTCTCGAATGAAGAAAGAAAATCCAGGTTCAAACGATCCAAGAAAAAGTAACCTCGATTTTAGAAAAGTGACGAAATCTCGAAAAAAGTGCGACAACACTTTTTATTTATTTTTTATGAGCTTTTCCTTTTTTTCTAAACGCAACAGTTTTCACGAAAGATTTGAAAAGTTTAATTATTTTTTACTTTTTAATTTAATTTTTGTATCAAACGCAAAAAAATTAAACAATTTGTTTACTATACTCCAGATGTACAAAATAAAAATGTTAATGAGCGACAAATTTATTGAACAAATTTATTGAACACGAATTGATCACGTCTAAAAATTTTCCTCGAGATCGCAAAACGAATTTATTTAACCATCCATCTCGGGACCTTTAGACTTTGTCACCCGCTATCGAGGTGCAATTTTTTGAGTCACGTCGCCGTGCGTGGTGACTGTAACGATTCGCGAACTCCTCATCCCGGCCTGTCACCCTCTTTTAATTCCGGTCGTATGTAGCCACATACAAACAACTGTGTGAGTGTTGCAACTGCCTGGAATCCGAAGAAATAAAATGATAATCTGGAAACACGAAACCAAAAATTCCACCTTTTTAGCAGTTGAATACTTGCAAAAAAAAAAAATATCGCTGAAAAAAACATAAAAAATATAAATAAACATAAAATAAATAGTAACAATTAGTAATCATTTTAGCAATAGCAATAAGCAATAGTAATAATAATAGCAATAGCAATAGCAATAGCAATAAGCAATAGTAATAATAATAGCAATAGCAATAGCAATAGCAATAACCAATAGTAATAATAATAGCAATAGCAATAGCAATAGTAATAATTTTTTATATAAATATAAATAGGAAATAAAAAAAGCATTTTCTACAGCAGGCAAAAATAACACATAGGGATAGCAGCCGGCCGCCTCGGCTCTCCCTCTCTCTCTGTGTGTCGTTTCGGCCGAGATGAGGCGCTGCGAAACGTGTCCCGAGCGCGGCCGAATCGCTCGCGTCGTGCGGCGAAAAACCCCCTATTTAATCTGCCTCGTGCTTACCGGCGTCTTCAGTCCGTTCGTAGCTCTCGCGCCGCGCGTACCGACCGCGTATTAAAACCCGTCGCAACAACCGCGTTATTCGTGTAACACAATACGATAATAATAATAATAATAATAATAATAATATCGCGGACGTCTGAAAAAATTCCGTCCGGCGAACAGCGAAGCGACGAGAACCATTCGGGTGCGGAGCAAAACGTGATTTTTTCGTCCTCGCGACTCGCGCGACTCACGTTTCGCTGGCCCGGTCGATAAAACCGCAGCCGGAGACGAACGCGAAAAATTCGACGACTTGATTCTTCTTTTTTTTTTTTCTTGCTTTTTTCGTAACCTGTGTGCGGTAGAAAATAAAAGGGGGAAAAAAATAAAACGTCATCGGACTTCGGCGTGTTTTTTCGATCCATTGCACGGATTAAAACGACGACCCGAGAAGAATACCCGCCGGGAGCGGCAGCAGCGTGTTAAAAGGCAGCTGGGAAAAAGACGTAAGTAGAATTTTTTGTGAGTGTCGCGAGCGGCGGGTGGAAAAGGCAGTGGGAATATTTTTGGGGAAAAGTTAGCAGTAATTGATACCTGACTTTTTCGGATACTTTTCGTCAGTTTTGTAGGAATCTATAGAATGAATGAAAAGTTATCATTAATTAAGACCCAATTTTTTCGAATAATTTTCATCCATTTCGTACGAATCTATCGAACTAATGAAAAATGATCACTTATTAATTCTCAATATTTACGAATAATTTTCGTCAGTTTCGTAGGAATCTATCGAATTAATGACAAATTATCAATAATTAATACTCAATTTTTTGGAATAATTTTCATAAATTTCGTTTGAATCTATCGAATTAATGAAAAATGATTATTAATTTTCTCAATTTTTTCGAACAATTTTCGTCAATTTTATAAGAATCTATCGAATTACTGAAAAATTATCACAAATAAATTCTGCATTTTTTCGATTAATTGTCATCAGTTTCGTGTGAATCGTTCGCAATCGATGTTATTTCGTGGGCTTCACAGATCGTCCGAAAATCTTTTCAAGACTAAAAACAATTTTGCTTCGAAGAATCGCTCGGTTTTCACTCGTTAGAATTTTTCTATTTATTTTCTATCTTTCCACCAACCGTAGCCGAGTCGATTGTTGAAAACCGACGAAAGTATTTCGCACGGTTTAGCGCGGAGCGCGATTCCTTCGTTACCACCTACCACGTAGCGCGTTTCGCAGCGGAGCCGAACGCCTAAACCGTTATATCCATGCCTATTGTTCGGTCGAGCGAGGAGAGGAAAGGAAAAAAAAAAAAATGAGCCGTGTGCGTGTAGCGTGCCGGGTCGAAGCGGGTTCTCCGTGTGTATCTGTTGATATAATAACGCGACGACGGCAGCGCGCCCGACGTGTCTGGTTCGTCCGCGATGACTTTCCTTCGGACGGCTTCGAGTTTACGCACAAACTCGTCGTGTTAAACGCGAGCATTCGCTGTACACAACGAGCGGCGAAATTGCTGAGGAGCAACATTATCGGTAATTTGACGTCAACAAGACAATTTGCTGTTTGCTGTTTGCGGTTCGCGGTGACGGAAAAATTAATTCTTTCTCTCAATTGGTGCACAGTTAGTTAATTCACCATTTTTAGAGCTAATTCAGAATTTTTTCCTTGGCTTATAATTATTTGCAACACTCACTCATTTTTATGTTTTTATTTTTGCGTTCTGTAGAAAATGTTTTTTTATTTTCTTATCTTGCGCGATATTTTTTTTTGCAAAAATTCGACTGCTGAAAAGTAGGAATTTTTGGTTTCGTGTTTCCAGATTGTCATTTTTTTTCTTCGGATTCTAAGCAGTTGCGACACTCACTAAAGAATTAATTTGTGTTTCTAGGAAATATTTTTTCATTTCTTTACCTTGAGCGAAAATTTTTTTGCAAAATTTAAACTGCTGAAAAGTAGGAAGTTTTTAGTTTCGTGTTTCTAGATTGTCATTTTTTTCTTCGGATTCTAAGCAGTTGCAACAGTTACTAAAAATGATTTTTTTTATATTTGCCTTCTGCAGAAAATGTTTATTTAATTCCTCACCTTGAGCGACAATTTTTTGCAAAAATTAAACTTAGCTAAAAAGTCGAAACTTTTTAGTTCACCAAATAAAAACTACCAGACGGTATTATTTTTAGGCTGTGGCTCCTCGTCCGGCAACCGGACGAATAATTGTGTGTTATTCGTCCGGCAAATGTTAAACTCGTCGTTTTATCCGGACGAATAACGTACGGGTAATCATCCGGAAAGAGGTAAAAACTAGAAAAAAGTCATATCCGGACGAATAACGCACGATTAATCGTCCGAGAAGAGAAAAAACCTGGAAAACAAACATACTCGGACGAATAACATACGATTAATCGTCCGGAAAGAGGTAAAAACTTGAAAAAAGCCATATCCGGACGAATAACGCACTATTAATCGTCCGAGAAGACGTAAAAATCGTGCGTAAAACATATCCGGATGAATAACTGGGTGTTATTCGTCCGGCTAATCCCAAAAATCTTTAAAAAAGCATATCTCGATGAATAATATATACGATTATTCGTCCATCAAAACTTGTAAATTCATAAAAAAATGTATCTGATCATATAATATTCTAAAAAAAATTAAAAAGTTGTTCACATGCTGGGGTTTGAACCGGCGACCCTTCGGACTATAGAGGCATGCCTCAACCCACTCGGCTATCCAGACTTTCTCGATAAATTATGAAACGTAAACAATTTTTACTAAAGCGGAAAATTTTCGCTGCACAGGTTCGTGTGCGCGTTAGGGGCATCTGCGTGATGTGGGAGCGGTTCGTGTCTAAAAGGGAGTTTGTCTGACTAAATCTCCCTTATAAGAAAACTTATCGGACGAATAACACACAGTTATTCATCCGATTGCCGGACGAATAACACACAGTTATTCGTCCGATTGCCGGACGACGAGCCACTCCGTTATTTTTACCAGATGGTAATTTTCTTCTTCAGCTTCTAACCGATTCGACAAGACTCACAAAAAAATACAATTTTTTGTGTGTCTGCCTTCCACAGGAAACATTTTTTTTATTTCCTCAAGCAACAAATCCTTGCGAAAATAATTCTAAACGAAAATTCCAAAGAATAATTCTCCTGATTGGCTGTGAAATGACGACTGAAGAGAATTATTCAATTGATTTTTTTTTATTTCCTCAAGCAACAAATTCTTGCAAAAATAATTCTAAACGAAAATTCCAAAGAATAATTCTCCTCATCGGCTGTGAAATGACGACTGAAGAGAATTATTCAATTGTTTTTTTTTATTTCCTCAAGCAACAAATCCTTGCAAAAATAATTCTAAACGAAAATTCCAAAGAATAATTCTCCCGATCGGCTGTGAAATGACTGAAGAGAATTATTCAATTGACCAAAACACTATTCAGCGGTCGCCAAAATGTTTTTTTTTCCTCCAGCGAGACTGATCCATTTTACAAATGCACTTTGAACCCTCGGTCGCTCTGCTCACCTGTGGAAAACGTGTTCACAGCAGTCTGGACAGATGAGCGAGAGCGACGAGCGGCGCAGAGTGAGAGAGATAAAGAAAGGCGTCGGTCTGGCTGGCGGCTCGTTCGACCGAGAGCGATTGGTCCTTTGTCGAGCCGGTTTATTTCAGCCGAGCGTGGACGTCTCGTTATTCCACCCTCTTCGCTATATTTCGTGCCCACGAGAAAAAATGATGTTGAAGTTTGCATCGTTGGAATGCAACGAAAATCAGGAAGAAAAAAAATTCTAATTTACTCAAATGATGAAATTAATTCTATTTAATCCAAATAATGAAATTAGGTATAAAAAGTCATCGTAGCAATTAATTGCTAATTTCAGCATATGGATTAATTAAAATTATTATTTTTTTCTGAATTTCGTTGCATTCCAACGATGCAAACTTCAACATCGTGAGAAAAAAAAACAGTGGCTGAGAGTTATTATCGCTCGGCCGGTAGTCGCGTAATTCGATACACGGAAAAAGATGGACAACGAAATTTCGGAAAATTCGCACCGTTACCGAAATTCGAAACGCGATTCGTCAGCACGCGTATTTTGCCTTCGAGCTCTTCGGGCTCGGCTAATTAATTACTTGATCGAATATTCCTTCACCCGCGAATTGATAATTAATTACCGATTGTTTGGTATTCATTGCCATTGAATTTTTTCGCCGGGTCTCTCGATTGTCGTACAGAAAAAAAATTGAGGTGCCTGGTGAAGAAAAAAAAGGCCATTGATACGCAAGATTTTTTTTTGCATAAGTGCAAATTGAATTATGATCATTTTTGAGCCTGTTGTAATTAAAAAATATGATGTTGAAGTTTGCATTTTTGGAATGCAACGAAATTCAGCAAAAATTAATTCTAGTTAACCCAAATGATAAAATTGGGTATAAAAAGTCATCATAGCAACTAATTGTTATTATGATTTTTTATAAAAAAATACATTTTTATAAAATGTCTATTTAATTTTTTTTTAATTCGAATTTTTTTTCTGAATTTCGTTGTATTCCAAGGATGCAGAGTTCAACATCATTAAAAAGTAATAAAACGAAGATCAGAAAAATAGATTTCAGGGATAAAAGTTGACAACAAAATTAAATAATCTGTCGTTCTTATCACACGAGGAAAAAAAATTGAATTAATTCACGTCCACCTATCGGACGATTTGAACTCGTTTATCCGCGACATTTCGCAACATCGTAGCGACTGTCGTGCGTCGAGCTGTTGATTCGTGCGCCAAAAAACATGTTTCCCAGCGCTAAAGTGTTATCGGTAGTAAATTTTGCATGCCGAATGTAAATACTTTTCAATCAGCGCGCTGATTTTTAAGCGGACGCAAATGAGGATAAGAGTGGACGCTGGTTGGTCGACAATTTTTTTGTAACCTAAGGTACGAAGTTCATTAATTTAATGTTAATTAAATTCGAAATTGCAAATATCGCGAAACAAAAATTAAAGATAGTTATTTTAAGCTCGTATTTTTTTTTTTTCGCGTCGAGGGTTCATTGCTCGACAATTTTTTTAAACCTAAGGTACAAAGTTCATTAATTTAATGTTAATTAAATTCGAAATTGCAAATACCGTGAAACAAAAATTAAAGATAGTTATTTTAAGCTCGTATTTTTTTTTTTTTTTTTTTTTTCGCATCGAGGGTTCATTGCCCGACAATTTTTTTTTAACCTAAGGTACAAAGTTCATTAATTTAATGTTAATTAAATTCGAAATTGCAAATACCGCGAAACAAAAATTAAAGATAGTTATTTTAAGCTCGTATTTTTTTTATTTATTTTTTTTTTTTTTCGTCGAGGGTTCAACGCCCGACCGGAAGACGGAAAGTGAATCAGAGCGGCATTGTGTTTGCTTTTAGAATGTCGAGCGTCCGCGCGTCGAAGAGGCCAACCAGTGTGAACCACATCGCCCCTCGATCAGCATAATGAGTAATAGGCGCGCGTACGCACTATCGGTATCAAAGTGGCCTTGGCTACGCGAGGCAAAAAAAAAAAAATTACCGCTATCGCTCGCGCAAATCGAATGGACGTCCTACCCATGAATTAAAGATCGATTCCTGCTATTTTTTTCCCCTCCCCCCCTCGCGGGCTCGCGCGTCACCGCGATAATTTTTCACGGACGATTACCGACCACTTTTTTTCAATTTTGAACATTGCGTGAATTTTAGTGACCTTTGTAATTTTTAATTTTTTAGTAATTTTTAATTTTCGCCTCGATATATTTTTTTATTTTAGCGTCACCTGAATTTTGGATAGCTTTGAATTTTTCGTTTTCGCCGCGAGATTTTTTAAACATTCTTTTGTTATTCATTTTTAGCGTCACCTGAATTTTTATACCTTTAAATTTTTCGTTTTCGCTATGAGATTTTTTTTATTCTTTTGTTTTTTATTCTTAGCGTCGCCTGAATTTTGATACCTTTGAATTTTTTATTTTTGCCTGGAGATTTTTTTATTTTATTTTATTAGCGCCACCTGAATTTTAGTTACCTTCGAATTTTCTATTTCACGAGGAAATTTGTCGTTCCTGAGTGTTGAAAATTTTCGATTTTTTTTATGAATCGATGAATCGAACGCATAAATTTCGGGAAACTAATTTTTTTTTCCTACTAAAAAGGGGTGAAAGGAATAGGAGAAAGTGATTATAGTGTGACGATTGTTGTCTAGTGTATTGGGCGTTCACTTCCGGTCGAACGAGACCCCGGAGAAACGAAGCGGCGACACTCGGTCTCCGCCGCACATAACGCTCGACAGGGGGATGGGGGGAATTATCTGTTATATAGCTCATTTGATTCCCGTCCTTCCGCAACAGTTCAAAGACCGGTTGTCCAGTCGGAGCTCTCCGGCCGCGCCGACGGGATTCAGCGCCTCGTATCACATGCATAACACCGCACAGACTGTGCGCAGTCATTTATTTTCATTACATTGACATTTATCGACGAGAAAAAAATTACCATTTTTTTCTAACTTCGCTAAGAAATAAAAATAAAAAAATTGTAATATTTGCATCGTTGCAATGCAACAAAATATTAATTCCATAAAAATTAAAATAATTCATCCCCATTTTGGGGTGAAATAATATTTTTTTGTTATGTTCTTCGTCGTTATAATAAATATTTACAGCCGGTATAATCATTTGGGTTAATTAATATTTTCATGCTTTCAATTTCGTTGCATCGCAATGACGCAAACTTCAACGTCATTCCTTTTTATCCCAGTGACAGACAGAACAAAGTGTTGATCGCACCAGATGAGAAAAACAACTTTTAAAAACGTTGATTCACTGGCGTCCAGTCTGAGAGCAAATTTTCATTGCCTGTGGCACGAGAATCGCATTTATAATTCGGTACGCAAATGACAAGCAAAACGTTCATCGAAGCATAATTTGTATTTGACAAAAAACGACTTTGTTAGTGGTCACGACACATGATGACCGAGTCTCCATCTTCACTGATTGACTGATTGACTGATACATTGAATAATAATAATAATTAAGAATTATTATTATTATTAAGAATAATAATAATAATAATAATAATTCTTAATTAATAATAATCTCTAAACTGAATCTCCATCTTCAGTGATTGACTGATTGATTGATTCATTGAATAATAATAATAATGGAAAGAATAATAACAATAATTATTATTATTATTATTATTATTATTGTTCCACCGTTGTTAACGTTATTATTATTCCGACGTTAATCGTCGCCTCCTCGCGAATCGGCCCTGACCTCTAAATATCGGGCGATCGTGGTGGAAAGTATAAGCCAAGAAGAAGGGCGGCAGCGATAAGGTTGGGAAGGTCGGGAGGGGCAGGGGGGAGGGGGGTAGGGAGGGGGTAGAGAAAGGTCGCGAGAGATACTTGACCTTGGCGAGCCGATAAGCCGCGTCTAGAGATCGAGCCGGAGAAATATCCGCTACGTCGAATCAGCACTTTCATCCGACTAATCGCTGACCCCCGAGGATGTATTCACGGTTCACGTAAGCCGAGCGTGTATATTTTACACGTAGACGCGAAGAGCGGATAATCGCGACGCTCGCGACGTTGTCTACGAATGCGGCACGGTAAACAAACGTCTGGTGTGCAAATCCGTATTTAGGGATTTGTCAAAATAAAAAATTAAAAATAATATATTATAAATAATAATAATAATGATGATGATGATGATAAAAAATAATAATAATAATAAAAATAAAAAATAAAATAAAATAATAATAATAATAATAATAAATAAAATAAAATAATAAAACTAAAACATAAAATAAAATAATAATAAAAATAATAAAAATAAAATAATAATAATAATAAAAATTTAAAAAATTTAAAAATAATAATAATAATATGAGAACAAGAAGAAAAAATAGTAAATGAAACATGCGAAAAATGCATAAAACTTGATCTCGTGAAACAAACAATTTTTTGTGATTGACTTTCGCAAAATAGTTGCCGAAAAATCTGCGCCTCGTAAACGTTATTAAAACGCTATTACGCGAGATGCGCGTTGCGAGACGGTGGTAGTTAAGATCTGATGTCACTCGCTCTCGAAGATCACGAACGACTTCGCAAGGTCGTCAAGGTCACGGGAAAAGCGCGTGCGCTTTCGCGCGCCGCGCTCGGCCGGCCACTCGCGAGTCCCGTGCTACGCAGCTCTCGCGTTCCTCGATCCTCTCGCCTCGCTCCCGCGGCCAGCCGCGCAACGACGAGCGAAACTCGCGTTACGCCTACGTGTCACGATAATTCCGGTGCGGTACTTTTGTGGCTGGGATTTCGATCTGGCCAAGGCGAGAAACGCGTCTGTGTCGCTTTTTATTGTATCGGGGAAAAAATAGATATAAGTACACGTGTGAAGTCAATGAAATAAAAAAATCCAATGAAATAAAAAAATCCAATGAAATAAAAAAATTCAATGAAATAAAAAAATCCAATGAAATAAAAAAATCCAATGAAATAAAAAAATCCAATGAAATAAAAAAATCCAATGAACTTTCGATGATAAAAAAGTCCGTAAATTTTCGATCAATTCGAACGTGACTTTTTTTGATAATCGTTTTTCCTAAAAAAAAAAAAAGATTCTTCTCCGTCAATGAAACTGAAGTTCAGTGAACTTTTAATGAAAATAAAAAAATCCATTTTTTGTTGAATAATGTCTATAATTTTAAAGAAATTGAAGTTACACAATTACTGCAATATGATGAAGAAAAAAAATCTTGCATTTACGAGAAGTTCTCGGTGCTTCCCCTTCGACCCCGGCAAGGGCAAAGCTTGGTGACATCGGAGGGTTCGAGCCGATAAGGAAAACGAAAACGAGGGTCGAGGGGGGGAGTACAAAGAAATTCGCGGAAACTCGTTGCGTAGATAGTGATAACTTATTCGTTCGTGCTGCTAACAATTTTTTTTTATTTACAGTAGCGAGAAATGAAATTTACCCAAATGTGTAAATTTAATTACACAAAATTAGATTACAGAAATGAAATGAAATAAAATTAAATTACACAAACAAAATGAAATTAAATTACACAAATGAAATGAAATAAAAATAAATTACACAAATGAAAGGAAATTAAATTAAATTACACAAATGAAGAAATAAAAAAGGAAATAATAGAGAAGTTAAATAAATAATAGAGAAATTATATTTACACAAATGTGTAAATTTAATTTCTAAATTAAATTAATTTTACACAAATGTGTAAATGTAATTTCTATTACGTCAAAAAAATTACATAATACATTGCAAAAATCCCCAGATTTACAAGTTCTTCGCTCGACGTTTCCCATTCGACCCTGCCAAGGGCAAACGGTCGGTGTGTTGACATCGGAGGCGCGCTTCGAGCCGATAAGGAATAGGAAAGCGAGGGTCGACGGGGGGGCAGCAACTGAAAGAAATTCGCGGAAGCTCGTGGGGGGAGAAAAACGAGTCCACAGTCAACATCCACGGGTCTACGTGGTCGCTGTGCGTGGCGATCGTCCCGATCGCGTTCTCTCTCAGCGCGGTAACCACGGTAACCGGGGCACTCGCCGTACGCGGGCTACGTGGCTCTCTCCGCGCGGCTCACGAGAGGAACGAGGAATAACGAGACGCGGAAGGAGGGGGAGGGGGAGGGAGGGAGAGAACTCGCCGGTTTAGACGCGGCAACGGCCACGTACGTGTTTGTGTATCGATCGCATCGTTCGACCCGCGATGATGATGCAACCCGCGCGATTAATTCCAACGTCGACGTGTCGCTGATGATGTGCACGGAAATGTGAGACGCATAACGAGGCTTCGCCTTGTTACTCATTGCAGCTTTTTTTTTTCTTTCCTCTTCCTCTTTCAATCTGCTCCACGCACTCGCGATTATTCTCGCGGTAAAAAATAAATAAAAAATTGTTGCTCACCACGTCGATCGCTCGCTGAAAATTCTTCCTCGGACGCACGAATGTGACGTCAGAAAATATGCGTTCGACCGGTTCGCGCGGCGCTTAGAATTTTTTTTTTTTTTTTTTTTTGGGATACCGAAATGCAAGTACAGCATTTTCGGCTTTGCTCGCGTTTACCAAGGCAAATATTGGGCACGGACAGTATTGAAATCCCCATTACTTTAAGAATTGAAGTTTACACAATAGTTTATTTTTTAGGTACGATTTTATAACGATAACCTGTAGAGATTATAAAATGAACTTTTGAAAATGGCCATAAGATAAACCTAATATTTAATTAAATTTTCAGAGAAATTGTGTGAAAAATGGGCAAGCCCATAAAAAAATAATAAAAAAATAATGAATACAATAATGAAAAATAATGCAATAATGAAAATAATGAAGGACTGGTCCTTCATTATTTTCGCAATGCATTAACAGTATTTCTCCATTTTTTCAATAAGATTACCATGAAGTTTTATGAGAAATGAATATCTCTTACATTCTCTATGAAATAAAATGAAATAAATCTCTATTTAAAAGTTTACACATCATGTTATAAAAATTACGAGTTGTTTTGATAAAAAACATAATTACGAAGCCGATATTGTACCATCAATTTTATTTCTACAAAAATTAGGGTTTTTTAACTCTGGCCACGGGATTATTTTTCCGGGCTTTGGTTGCACATTGGCGCAATCGGGGTTTTCGTCGGCGGCTTCGGTGTATAATATAAAATTGTAATCTCCGACGTCGTGTCGCGCTCGGGCTTTGTAATATAAGGAAATGTGCGCGCGGCGTATGACATAATGCGACGCGGCGCACGCGTTGGAATTGTCCGCACGTGCAGAATGCGCCGCCCGCGACGACGAGCCAGTAACTTAATTTTATTCGTTTATTTAACAACGAGCGAGCTCGAATTCGTTGGCTGAGTCGGAGAAGAATTTTTCCTGAGGGGAATTTTTTTTTTGCGTGTTCAAGATTTTTTTTATTCGCGTTCAAAATTTCCTTTATTTTTTATCCATGTTGAACATTTTATTAAAATTCATGTTATTTCATTATTGAAAAAGATTTGAAATCCCGTAAAAAAAAAATTAAAAAGATTTTAAATCCTATACATTTAAAAAAAAATTTTAATTAAAAAAGATTTTAAATCCTATACATTTTTTAATTTTTTTTAATTAAAAAAGATTTTAAATCCTATACATTTTTTAATTTTTTAAAATTAAAACAGATTTTAAATCCTATACATTTTTTAATTTTTTTTAAATTAAAAAAGATTTTAAATCCTATACATTTTTTAATTAAAAAATATTTGAGATCCTAAAAAACAATTGAAGATTGCGTCTTGATGTTTTTCAAATACAGACGAGCCAAAAAATAAGCTTTAATAACCAAAATTGACGTTTAAAATTCTAGGAGTTGATAATCATTTTAAACTATTCGAAGAATAAAATAAATTGGCGAATTCCGCTAATTTCGAGGGTGCAACAGCCGCGTGAAAAAAAAATGAGGCGATGGCATCAGCCGGCCACGGCGGCGGCAGATGGGAGGCAGAGAAAGGAGAGAGAGAGAGAGAGGGAGCGATAGAAAAATAAACAAGCAACGGAGATTGTTGTACGAGAAACGACGAGCGGTGGTTGGTGGGTCGGGGAGCCCCATGCGAATCGTACGAGACGGCGGCAGGAAAGCGCGCGCCGAGTTGTTCCTGTCGACCCTCAGGATTCGCCGGATTCAGGTGGCGCGAGTCGCGCGATCGTCGACGATTGGCCGGGCCGAACTCGGCTGAGGCCCTGACGAGGAGTCGCGCGACCGCTGCCGCCGCCTGCCTGCCTCGCCTGCCGCTCTTCTGGCGCACTAGAACTGTATCGCGACGCCCGGCTGCCTCGGCGCACCGAACACGCCACTCCGGCCGCAAGAAATCGATGCCAATACTTTCTTCTTCTTTTGTTTCGGCCCCGTCCCTTTGATCCGACGCCCCAGACCGCGGGAGATGACGGCCCGGACGTTCGGCTACGTGCCGCGAATTCTCGGCCGTGCGCCAAATGTTAATCGCCTCGATATTACCATCGGGATTTTAGACCCGAGGGAGAAAAATTGCGATTAACATTAAATATTCAAAAAATATTTTTTTTGTTAATTATTTTTTAGTTTTGGAATTATTTGAATTGTTATTTTTTTATTTTGGAATTATTTGAATTGTTATTTTTTTATGTTGAGATTATTGAAATTGTTATTTTTGGATTTTGAAATTATTCGAATTGTTATTTTTTGATTTTCAAATTATTCGAATTGTTATTTTTTGATTTTCAAATTATTCGAATTGTTATTTTTTGATTTTCAAATTATTCGAATTGTTGTTTTTTGATTTTCAAATTATTCGAATTGTTATTTTTTGATTTTCAAATTATTCGAATTGTTATTTTTTATTTTCAAATTATTTGAATTGTTATTTTTTTATTTTCAAATTATTCGAATTGTCGTTTTCTGATGATGAAATTATTTAAATTGTTATTTTTTGACTTTGGAATTATACAGATTAATATTTTTTATTTTGAAATTATTGAAATTGTTATTTTTGTTTTCGGAATTATTGAAATTGTTATTTTTCAATTTTACAATCATTTCATTTATCGTATTCTTCCGTTTTTCAATTAAAGTCATATTATTTTTCAATTTAGCATCATTTTTTATTTATCTTTTATTTTTCAATTCCACTATTCACAAATTTGTATTCCGGTTCTTTCAGTAATTTATTATACGCTCAAGTGGCTTTCAATAGATGAGCGAGATGTAAATCAGTATTTTCGAGTGCCGTATGTGCCACACACTTTTTTTTTTTCTTCACTTCTTTTGTGTTCCGAATATATTTCAGCGAGATTCTCGCGGCTCGTCGTTTGCTCGTTGAGTGCTCGTCGCTTGAAAGGATTCTGAGATCCTTCTAGGTTCTCTTCTATTGCTCAGGCTTTTTTTTTTATTTTTTTTTTTTTTTTTTTAATAAAATACACACGTATACGAAGCTCTGGCGTCAGAGAATCGCGCGAGCTCGGCGTTCTCAGTGCGTAGCTCTTGCTCTGGTATTGCCTAACGCTTGAGAATCACGTGATCCGCGAGCGCGCATTACGCGTACGAAGACACGGAGTGCAAATTGGTAGGGAGTCGCGGTGCCGCGATCTTGACAATTCAATTACGGCACCATTACGCGTTCGCTCCACGTATCAACCGCGTCGCTCCTTTTTTACACGCGTTCTTTTCCTCTGCAATGAGCCATTGTTTTTTTTTATTCGCAATAAAATAATTACAGTAGACGAAAATAATTTTGGCGGCTGAAATTATTTAAAAAATTTATTTTGGAAAGTTGTTTGTCTGTTTGTCTGTCCCAGCCCCCTTAATTAATGTCTGCCCTAAATTATGAACACTTGTCCCCCTTAATTCAAGTCTGTCCCAAAAAAAAAAAAAAAAAAAAAAAATTGGTTTATGTTTTGATTCGAGCAATAATAAAATCTTTTACAAAAAATCTTTAATAAAAAATAAATCTTTTTCTTTATTGAAATCCGTTAATTTGTTTCTTAATTAAAGTAAAAAATTGCTTAATTTTTGCAGTTTATTTTACACTATTTTAATTTACCGATTTGAATAAATGTAAATTTATGAAAAATGACAGAATAATGGGAATCAACGGTCGAGGATATTCAGATCCAGAGCGTTGGTATGAATCACCGTGTGGCCAACGGTAACGGGTAATTAGCCAGTCAGCGACGTCGGTATACGTACAGTCAGGAAGTACATCGCCGAGAGTGACGTTGCAAAAGAGCCCCGAACGCCGTGGAAGCGACAAATTACGAAATCGACACGCCGGGCGTTCACGTCCAGCGCGGGGCATCGAACTTGCTCCTCTTGAATTTCATTACTCGGCCCCGAACTCGTAAATCGCGATTCTATTATTTCCTACCCGTTGGCACTTCGCGCTTTCTTATTTCTGTCATTATGGAAACGGAGTGGCTCGTCGTCCGGCAATCGGACGAATAACTGTGTGTTATTCGTCCGGCAATCGGACGAATAACTGTGTGTTATTCGTCCGACAAGTTTTCTTATAAGGGAGATTTAGTCAGACAAACTCCCTTTTAGACACGAACCGCTCCCACATCACGCAGATGCCCCTAACGCGCACACGAACCTGTGCAGTGAAAATTTTCCGCTTTAGTAAAAATTGTTTACGTTTCATAATTTATCGAGAAAGTCTCGATAGCCGAGTGGGTTGAGGCATGCCTCTATAGTCCGAAGGGTCGCCGGTTCAAACCCCAGCATGTGAACAACTTTTTAATTTTTTTTAGAATATTATATGATCAGATACATTTTTTTATGAATTTACAAGTTTTGATGGACGAATAATCGTATATATTATTCATCGAGATATGCTTTTTTAAAGGTTTTTGGGATTAGCCGGACGAATAACACCCAGTTATTCATCCGGATATGTTTTACGCACGATTTTTACCTCTTCTCGGACGATTAATAGTGCGTTATTCGTCCGGATATGGCTTTTTTTCAAGTTTTTACCTCTTTCCGGACGATTAATCGTATGTTATTCGTCCGAGTATGTTTGTTTTCCAGGTTTTTTCTCTTCTCGGACGATTAATCGTGCGTTATTCGTCCGGATATGGCTTTTTTCTAGTTTTTACCTCTTTCCGGATGATTACCCGTACGTTATTCGTCCGGATAAAACGACGAGTTTAACATTTGCCGGACGAATAACACACAATTATTCGTCCGGTTGCCGGACGAGGAGCCACAGCCTTATGGAAATAGAATTTTTTTTTTCAACAATTTATTCAACAATTCGTAATGTGATTACGATAACCGAAGCTTCGGAGAATGAATTATCGATCGACAGGTAGCACGAGTTTCATTATCACAATCGCTGTCAATAATTAATTAGCGAAATGTCACATTGAAAAAAAAAAAAAAAATCTAGTGACAGTTTTCACTATTAATTAATTCTTCGTAATTTTTTAATCAGTAATAATTAGGTGTCTGAAATTTTATAAATTATTTTTTGGATAAACCGAGCAACAAAAAAAAAATTAAAATGAATTAATAACAACAACAACAATAATTTCAATTTTATCGATTGAAATTTTGGTGCCGCTATATTTTTTAATGGGTAATAATTAGGTGTTCGAAATATTTTTTAAATTAATTTTCGGATTAACTGAGCGACAATAAAAAAAAGAAAATCAATTAATAAAAAGACCAACAATAATTTTAATTTTTTTGATTGAAATTTGGGTGCCGAAAAATTGGCACGAAATTGGCGCCGGATTAAAATTCGGCGTGAGACAAACGCGAATTTCATGGAGCACCGAGTAAAATGCAGATTTATTTACGTCTCGGGCGGGAACGGAAGACTCGACTGTGGTGTATAAGATACAATATATAATGGGCGAGATAGCTTATCGCGCGAGTTACGAGAAGTCGGTTGCATCACTTTTAGTTCAAGTCTCCCGTGTGTACACAATGTAGCGTGATGACCGTGGCGTGCGGCGAAGGCTGACGTGGTGCTCGATTATTTCGCCTCGTTGCGATATTAATTCACGAAATCCTTTGATAACCATTTTTGTTATGCACAATAAAAATCGATAATATTTTCTGCACTATAAATTGCGATAAAAACCAATTTTTATTCTCTGCATTAATTTTCGTTATCCTGGAACAAAAAATTGGAATTCAATTTTACAACATCGAATGAAAATTATAATCGCGATATACAAAAAAAAAACATTTTTTTTCCAAAAAACATTGATTTTTTTTTAAACCGATTTTTGTTTAAACATTGATTTTTTTTTAAACCGATTTTTGTTTAAACATTGATTTTTGTTTAAACCGATTTTTGTTTAAACATTGATTTTTGTTTAAACCGATTTTTGTTTAAACATTGATTTTTGTTTAAACATTGATTTTTTTTTAAACCGATTTTTTTTTAAACATTGATTTTTTTTCTAAAAAACATTTTTTTTTTTTTTCCTCACGCGACTAACGAAATTTTTTATCCCCCGTATAAATTTTCCAATGCACCAAACCACGACGAACGACCAGCGCGCCGTTTGAACTTTTCGCCCGCGCCCGGCTCGCAACCCACCGGCATGGAAAAATTAACTCGTTGAACTTCCCGGGTCCGTCGACGCGCACACCGGCGACACTCTCTCGTATCTTCGTCACCCATTCATCGTGGCTAAACGTGCGCCGTTTCAAAGTGCATCGCTCCCGCAGATAATTGCGCGAAATGAGAGCCAATTACGTTCGCTGTGGGACGCAGAAAGATTTTTTTTTTTTTTTTTAATGACACCCGGCGTACAGATATCGAACGGGTCGTCTGCGTCTCCCGAGCCAAAACCCGAGTCAACGTGAAATTGCGATACAGTCAAGCAAAAAAGAAAAAAAGATGGCGCAAGATAAACGGATCGTCTGAGACCGAAGGGGCTAAACTTATTATTTTATTTTATTTTATTTTATTTTATTTTTCTATTCTTTATTTTTTTATTGGGATTATTATTATCATTATTAATTTTTGTGGAATTATTATTATTATTATTATATTTTATTTCATTTTTCTATTTTTTATTTTTTCATTGGGATTATTATTATCATTATTAATTTTTGTAGAATTATTATTATTATTATTTTATTTTTCTGTTGGGATTATTATTATCATTATTAATTTTTGTAGAATTATTATTATTATTATTTTATTTTTCTATTGGGATTATTATTATCATCATTAATTTTTGTAGAATTATTATTATTATTTTTTTTTCTATTGGGATTATTATTATCATTATTAAATTTTTGTAGAATTATTATTATTATGAAAGCGGAAGACGTTCGGTTCTTGGACGGCGTCGACCCCCCGCGACGCCAGCGGCAGCGGCTCAGCTGATCGGCCGGTCGGAGACGAGCGAGGCGCTCGCTCGTTATTCGTGCCAAGGCTACTCGCGCCTGTCTGTCGGGGTTAATCGCGCAAGTATATCGAGGGAACGCCGGAAAGGGATCTACGTAGTACTTACTACACCGGCCACCGCCGAACGCGTTTGGCACGCGTGTATCTCATATATATGCGCGGATTTATCGAGTTAGGCGCTGTGCGTCACACACGCGACCGGGAGGAACGCCGCGAGGTGCGGAAAGTTCGTCCGGCGTCGACGCGGGCGGTGAGAATAAATATTGAGTTTTTTTTTTTACTCGATTTTACGTCGGGAAATTTTTAATTTTTTAATTTTTTAATGGAAATCATTTGACGCTGATTGACTTTTTTGTGCGAGTTTCAGGGAAGGAAGAAAAATGGAATTTATCGAGAGGGAAAATATTATAAAGCACACGAAAAAAAAAAAAAAAAAAAAAAAATGTGGGATGTCTATTAGCTAATGTTTCGCGGCTGCGAAATCTACGAATTTATGAATATTCAGAGACGATTTTTTCTCGGATGCTGAGAGAGGAAAAAGTTGGGAATTAGCTGAGGGGAAAATTGTGATTTCAAGCACGTGCGAATATTTTTTTCGTCCACGTGGAAAATCACGAATTTTTTTTTTTTTTATAAATTAGTCACCATGAACTGAAAATTAGTTAACGCTAAAAAAAAAAGCCTCACTCGCGACGAAAAGAATTCTTCTTTATTTTTTCGATTTAAAAAATTTACCTATCTCAAAAAAGCCAAAAATAAATTACTCAGCCGAAATATAAATAATATTCGTCAGATTAAATCGTTTCGCCGGTGATAAGATAAGGTCGACCTTGGGCGAGTCTTTTTTTTTCTTCCTTTTTTCGCCAACATTCGTGACGCGGTCGGCGTTGCGGATTCGCCGGCCTATTGAGCCATCGCGTCGCAATGTACGAACCGTGCGAGTGATTGCAATCAACCGAGGCTGTTTCCCGCTCGCGATTGCGCTCGACCGCTGCCCGCCGCTCCCATAATTCATTTTGCGAATTATGACCGACGATGTGCGACTGTGCCGGGTGCCACGTGCAACGAAACCGCAATTGCCCCGCACGGTTACGTCGATTTTTCCATCAATATTCATGGCCGCACGCACGAACGCAATTGGCGGGTTTACAAATTCGCAAATTTCCTCCCGCGGTCGACGTGCAGCCGCCAATTGTTGTCCCGACGCGCAGACAAATCGCGACTCGTTTACCACCGTCAGGACTCGGTTGGTAAGGTAGAATCGAAAAAAAAAATATATATATATTCCTTGGGTGTCACGAATTAGGCCAATAATTTGTTTTTTGCCTAGGAAATTGTTTGGTTCGAAAAAAAAAGAAACCGTCACGACTCGGTCGGTAAGGTAGAATCGAACATTTAATTATTTTCCTGGGTGTCTCGAATTAAGCCAATAATTTGTTTTTTGCCTGGGAAACTGTTTGGTTCGGAAAAAAAGAAACCACCGTCACGACTCGGTCGGTAAGGTAGAATTGAAAATTCAATTCTTTTCCTGGGTGTTGCGAATTAGGCCAATGATTTGTTTTTTGCCTGGAAAATCTTTTGGTTTGAACAAAAAAAAAGAAACCGAAGTTTACGGTTCTGTTTTACCGACCGCGATATGCCGGTCGGTAACAGAAATCTGTAATCTAATACAATTTTTTTTACAAAAAAAGCCTCGATAACCTGGACTATATTTGCCATCATAAATATAATCCAGACTCCTCCAGTTTCCGCGTTTTGAGCTCGATAAACCTCCCATATACTGAAATCCAATTATAGAATCTAAAAAAAGAAGTTCCCATGGCCAAAGCGACTCGTTCCCGATATCGAGGTATCACAGGGAGGTCCGTACCACGCGGTTTGTACATCGATATTGAGTTGGACTACATAATGATATCTATAGCGGGGTCGATTGGAAGGGAAAGGGCGATGAAAGGGTCGCCGAGGGAAGGAAGAGCGGTAAATGGGGAATGGAAGGAGGAACAGAGAGACGGAAAGGGACAAACGAGCTGTCGGATTGGCGGAGAGGGAGAGAGCAAGAGAGAGAGAGAGGCAACGAATGCTGAGGGATGAACAAAGACGGAGATTCGAAGAGATTCAAAGAGGAGGAACAGAGAAAGGCGAACACGAACGGATGGAGAATGCGAAACGAAAGAACACGACACGAACGGACGGAGGGAGCGAGACGAAAGAACACGAACGGAGGAAGAGAGCGAGACGAACTAACACGAACGAACACGAACGGACGGAGGGAGAGAGCGAGATAAACGAACAGGAACGTAGAGAAAGGGCGAGACGAACTAACACGAACGTAGACAAAGAGCGAGACGAACTAACAGGAACGAACACGAACGGACGGAGGGAGGGAGCGAGATAAATGAACACTAACGTAGAGAAAGAGCGAGAAGATTCTAACACGAACGAACACGAACGGCCGGAGGGAGAAACCGAGACAAACCAACACCTACGAACACGAACGGTTGGAGGAAGAGAGAGAGAGAGAGAGAGAGAGAGACAGCGAGATAAACGAACACATACGAACACGACCGGAGACAGATATCTCTCTCTCTCTCTCTCTCTCTCTCTCTCTCTCTCTCTCTCTCTCTCTCCTTCGCGAGACGAATTAACACGAACGAACACGAAAACGGTCGGAGGGAGAGAGAGAGAGAGACAAACGAACACAAACGAACACGAAAACGGTTGGAGAGAGAGAGAGACAAACGAATACGAACGGCCGAAGACAGAGAGAGACAGAGCGAGAAAAACGGACACGAACGACCGAAGACAAAGACAGAGCGAGATAAACGAACACGAACGGCCGAAGACAGAGAGAGACAGAGCGAGAAAAACGAACACGAACGCTCGAACACAGACAAAGAGCGAGCGAGCCGAACTACCACGAAGGTACGCCGAGAGAAAGAGAGCTGGCAAGTCGAACCCACCCGACGCCGCTCGCTCTCTCTCTCGCGAGAGCGAGCGAGCGAGGCCGAGAGCGGCGGCAACAAGCGCGCCTCGCGGAGGGATGCGAACGGAGAGAGACTCGCGGCGTCCCGGCGCGAGCCTGCGCCTCGCGCCTCTCGCCGAGTCCACACAGGATCCGGCCGGTAGTCGATAGGCCGCCTGGACAAGGCCGGTTGTGTCAAATAGCCATCCGTTCCCTCCTCGGACGCGCCTCCTGTCGCCCACACACGAAGCACAATAACACGACACACGGGGATATAATAATAATAATAATAATAATAATAATAATAATAATAATAATAATAATAATAATAATAATAATAAATACGGGAGAAATGCCGGCGAATTGAGAGACGAATTGAGAGGCGAAAAACGAGCGAAGCTTCTCGCGGGACGCAGGAGAGGAAAACTAGAGAGAGAGAGAGAGAGAGAGAGAAACGCGTTTGCCGACCCGGCCAGACGACACGATGAATCCTGGCATTCCGCTCGCCCTGTTCGACGAGGTCGGCTCACCGTCGACGACGACGACGACGTCGGCGTCGTCGGGTCGCGGCGGCTGCGAGCGACGCAGCTCGACGAAACTTCCGGAAGAATCGCCGACCGGCGACGCCAGCAACGAATTTCCGACGTCCACGAGCCCGGCGAGCCAGGGGATATCGAACGTCGCGAGCACAACGGATGTAACGTAGGTTCATCGCTCATTGTTCGTCTTGCTGGATTACGTTGATTTGTTGGGCTGCGCTTTCTTTTTTGAGGGGGGTTTTTTGATGTTGAGAGAGGATTTTTTTTTTTTTTTGAGAGGCAGATTGAGGGATTTTGTATGGAAATGAGAAAGGGGATTTTTTTTTGTATTATGATGTTGAAGTTTGCATTTTTGCGATGCAACGAAATTTAAAAGAATAAAATATTATTTACGTAAAATTTGAAATAATTCATTTTCAAATTTTTATATGATATTTTTTTCACATGATGTTAGTTGTTATAATAAATGTTTGTAGCCGGCATAATCATTTGGATTCGCTGATATTTTGTTGCTTTTAATTTCGTTGCATCGCAACGATGCAAACTTCAATCTCATTTGGTATTTGTTTTATTTTCGATGACAATCGACAGTGCTGATGATTGTTTGATTTTTTTGGACAATAGTCGAGCGATACCAACATAAGATTTTTTTTTCATGATTTTTTTTTGTCGAGCTGTTTTTATGCTTATGAAGATTTTGAAAATATTTGTGAAAAATGTCCTCATTTTTTTCTGAGCCACGTTTTTTACATTATTTTTTAAATTCTTTAGACACATTTTTAAATCTTTAGTCGCAGCCCTTGGTGTTGCTATGCGAGACGGAAAAATTTCGAAGGGCCGACGTGGTTCGCCGGATTCCGTCGACCGCGAAGAGATTAGTCGGGCTATTATCGAGAATGCAATGAGGCCGCAGCGCGAAAAAAAGGGCTGAAATTTTGCTCCCCGCGGTGTCTCCTCCGTTCGAGGAGCGATTGGTGCATCGATAATGTGTGATCGTAGGGTGCGGCGAAGAATATTCAGCGTCTTGGACGCGAAAAGTTAATTTTCAGATTTTTAAATATTTTTTATCCTAGTAGAATCTTTTTTCGCACGTGGCCAAATTTATAACAAATTAAATTAATATTTTGAGTATTTTTTTTAGTAAAAACGATTATCTCGATTTTCGGTCCCATGAATTCAAATTCGCTTTTTTTTAATAACAAATTTATGACAATTTATGCGAAAATTTATTAAATATTTTGAATATTTTGTGGTAAAAACAATAATCTCGATTTTCGGCCTCACGAATCCAAATTCGCTTTTTTTTTAATAAAAAATTAATAACAATTTATATGAAAATTCATTAAATATTTTGAATATTTTTTTTATAAAAACAATGATCTCGTTTTTCGGCCCCACGAATCCAAATTCGCTTTTTTAAATAAAAAATGTATGACAATTTATGTGAAAATGTATTAAATAATTTGAATATTTTTTTGATAAAAACAATGATTTCGTTTTTCGGCCCCACGAATCCAAATTCGCTTTTTTTTTAATAACAAATTTATGACAATTTATGCGAAAATTTGTTAAATATTTTGAATATTTTGTGGTAAAAACAATAATCTCGATTTTCGGTGCCACGAATCCAAATTCGCTTTTTTTAATAAAAAAATGAATGACAATTTATGTGAAAATGTATTAAATAATTTGAATATTTTTTGATAAAAACAATGATTTCGTTTTTCGGCCCCACGAATCCAAATTCGCTTTTTTAAATAAAAAATGTATGACAATTTATGTGAAAATGTATTAAATAATTTGAATATTTTTTTATAAAAACAATGATTTCGTTTTTCGGCCCCACGAATCCAAATTCGCTTTTTTAAATAAAAAATGTATGACAATTTATGTGAAAATGTATTAAATAATTTGAATATTTTTTTGATAAAAACAATGATTTCGTTTTTCGGCCCCACGAATCCAAATTCGCTTTTTTAAATAAAAAATGTATGACGACTTGTGTGAAGAAGTATCGATCGTCGCTCAGTCGCGATTCGATGTTTTACAAATAAAGAATCGCGTATCGTTGCTAGGGGCATCGATGTCAAGAGGCAAAACACAACGGAGTCGATTGCGACGATCGCCCGAGTCGTCTTCCTTCGACTAACAATGGCCTAAGATTTCCAAACACACAAGCGGCATTTTTTTTCCGGGAAGAGTCGATGATCGAAAATTTTCATTACGCAAGCTGCACGTGTAACAATATTCGTACCGCACGCAGTCATCGTAATACGGAGACTCGCCGCACTCGTCCACTTATATTCATATAATAAATGCATTACCGGAGCGTCAAGACGTTGCGCAACCGTCGCGTCAAAGTCCCCCGCTCGACATGGGGGAAAAAGTTGCATTCTCGAGAGAGTGAGAAATGGAATTTCATTATCGATTCGTCAGGTTACGCGAAAAGGACGAAGCCGACGTTCCGTGTTATTGGATTTTGCCGGAAAGTCGGCTGGAAATGTCCAACATGAACACTTTCACTTTTTACTTTTCTACTTTTCCTCTAAATAAAAGAAAAATAAAAAACAGAAAATCAATTGTAAATAAACTTATTTATGTAATGATGAAACATGTATTTATACTGTTTGGCTTTTTATTTTTTTTTATTTACGTGAAGATAAATAAATTTATTTATATTCTTTGTCTTCTTATTTTTTAAATTTACATGAAGATGAATAAATTTATTTATACTGTTTGACTTTTTATTTTTTAAATTTACGTGAACATGAATAAATTTATTTATACCGTTTGACTTTTTATTTTTTTAAATTTACGTGAACATGAATAAATTTATTTGTACTGCTTATCTTTTCGTTTTTTAAATTTGCGTGAAGATGAATACATTTATTTATATGGTTTGACTTTTCATTTTTTTAATTTACGTGAAGAAGAATAAAAAAAAATGTTGGGAAAAATGGTGGGATTGAATTCACGAACGACGCGAGTCGAGATGATTTTTCGTCAGGATTAACACGTGGCGATTTTTAATGCCGTCTACGACGGGCCAGCAATTTTTTATTCTGACGACAATATTATTACTGGGTGGTTCAAACGCGTCCCGACCAGTCACTGTCACCAGTCACCGCGCGTCACCGCAATTTTATCGTGACACAATAATAACGAGGAGTTTGCTGGTGATATCGTTATTCTTTTTCCTCGATGTATCACATTTTCATCCCATCGTTCAAGATCCATCAGACGACGAGCGCGGAGAGTGACGGACTGCACGATATTCGTGTTTCATTACGTCATTGTCATTGGCTATTTCAACGATGCTTTTGTGTCTCGGAGAAAAAATATGATAACATCGACATTTTTTTGCCATCGAGAAGAAATGTCAATTTTTTTGGTGTTCTCACGAATCAGCAAAAATATCGACACTGCAGCTGTTTATAAAATTTAATTTCAGAGTAAAAACAATAATGACCTTTAATAATAATTACTTTTTAAAAAATAATAATGACTTTTTTCACAGATTATTCACCATTTTAAAAAATAGTGAACAATCTAAAATTTGTAATTGTTTTTTTAATAGTGAATAATCTGTTATACAAAATTATTATTTTTGAAACAAATTAAAAATAAATTTAGTAAACAATCAGTTATTCATAATCTTTCATTTTTTCGTTTCTATTTTCCCCGCGAATTTCTAATTTAATTCCCTTTTTCTTGGCCGAATACTAATGCAAGTTATAACAGTTGCAATTACACCGAGCTCTGTTATCGTCCTCTGCTCCTTCGGTAATAATACGTACACCGCACGCGCGAAGTAATTACGTATTCACAGCGTTGCCGCACAAATGGGAACGGTGGCCTCTAATCTACTTAACCGTTTTCTTCCTCGTTAATTTACTTTGTTTCTGTTTTTGCCCTCTCGGAGGGTAAAACAAGTCAAAGTTTGTAGTGAGAATATTGAATTAAATCACTAATTGCGGAATGTCAAGTAAAATTACAGCCATGACCTAGTTAATTACCCTAATTAATTTACTTCAACAAAAATATCTTTTGACGCAATAATTTCACTGATTAATCATTTGTCGTATTTTTTTTGTCTGCAGAAAAGAAGCCAAAATGGCGCCAAATGTCACGAGTGCGCCCACGGGTGTTTTGTACGAGGGAGAAACCATCGAGGGAGCCCAAAATCATCAGTCGAGCGAGCAACCCAAAACCCAGGTCGAATATCGAAGACGTATCGTCTGGCTCAACGTCGTGATATTCGCGTTTCTTCACGCGGCTTCCCTATACGGAGCCTACCTGGTGTTGACCTCGGCGAAACTTTACACCACACTTTTCGGTAAAAATGCATTCAGTAAAAAAATAAAAAATAAAAACAAGATAACCAAAATATTGGCTGTTGGAAAAAAAATTCGGAGTAAATATTTAATTCGAAAAAAAAAAACAAACAAAAATGTGGGTTATATTCAGCCATTCAAATTTAATTCAAGAACTGATTATAACCAAAATATTGGCTGTTGAAAAAAAAAAAAAAAAAAAAAAAAAAATTCGGAGTAAATATTTAATTCGAAAAAGAAAACAAAAAACATTTGGGTTATATTCTGGCATTCAAATCTAAATCAAGAGCTGATTATAACTAAAATATTGTCTGTTGAAAACAAAAAACAAAATTCGGAGTAAATATTTAATTCGAAAAAGAAAACTAAAAAACATTTGTGTTATATTCTGCTATTCAAATTTAATTCAAGAGCTGATTATAACCAAAATACTGACTGTTGAAAAAAAATATATATATATCGGAGTAAATATTTAATTCGAAAAAGAGAAAAAAAAACATTTGGTTTATTTTCTGCCATCCAAATTTACTTCAAGAGCTGATTATTCAAGATATCGATCTATCGATGTACTGTGATCGCCGATTGATCTATAACGCGATCTTTCTGTCGCGCGCCGATTGATCGATAACGCAATCTCTGACGCGCGCGCCGCGAGATTGAGAAGACAATGTGGCTCCCGATATAGATCGCAGATGATCGCGCGCGTCAAGTTCGCGTGTTTGAACGACTTCCCATTCCTCGCTTTCACTTCTGGCTAACAACCACCGAGACGACGATGACGACCACGACGACGACGACGACGACTTGTTGATCCGAAAAGTCCGGCGCTCTGCCAAATATCCGAAGCTTTATTCGGTCCAAATTGCCTGCCAGAATGGCCTCTGCGTCTCCGTGCGCGTTGCACGTGGCGATTCGACGATTATGTTGCGTTAAACTTCTGTCTTGATCGCGGCAAATATTCGCTGTTATCCCTAAAAAAAATCACGTTGAAGTCTGCATCGTTGCAATGCAATGAAATTAAATAACAAAATATTAATTCCATAAAAATTCAAGTAATTCACCCCCATTAGGGAGTGAAATAACATTTTTTTGTTTATTAACATTAATCATAATCTTATTATTAGTAAAAAATATTCAAATAATAATAATATTAATATTTTTAATAATATTTTTTTTATTAATATTATACCATTAATATTTATTATTTATATTAATATGATACGATTATTATTTTTTAGCTTTCAATTTCTTTGCATTGCAGCGATGCAAACTTCAACGTCATTAAAAAAAAATGCTCGTCGTTGATTGTTTTTTTATTCACGGTGATGTTGACGTTTTTCTAGTAATCAGAAACGAGATAGCAGGTTGTACACGAGTAAAAAAAAAATAAAATTACCCTACGTAATTTACCTACGTGTGCAGCTTGAATATTAATTCACCTATCGCCAAATGACCAACAAACCTACAAAACTCGGTGCTTATATTGTTGCAGCCTTCGTTCTTTATCAGTGCACCGGCTTGGGAATCACAGCGGGAGCGCACAGACTGTGGGCTCACCGGTCGTACAAAGCTACTTGGCAGCTACGAGTTTTGCTCATGCTCTTCAATACTATGGCATTCCAGGTGAGTTATTCACTACACTCGTGGCTTTCTTTCCTCCTTCGTATCCTACAAAATGTTCCTCCTGTTCAATTCACGTAAAAAACATTTCCTTTGAAAGACACCGAAACAAGATTAAACGCAAACAGCCAGAAATTGCTCAGTCTGTAATAACCAAACACGACCTGTTTTTAATTCTATAAAATCTATAAAATTTATAAAATCTGTAAAATTTATAAAATTTAATTCTACAAAATCTATCAAATTGAATTCGACAAAATCTATCAAATTAAATTCTATAAAATCTATACATTTTAATTCTATAAAATCTATAAATTTTAATTCTATAAAATCTATAAAATTTAATTCTATAAAATCCAGACAATATTCTGGAAATTAATGGTTTTAATTCCAAAACCCTTCATTTCCCTGCTAAATTCACGTAAAACCACCAAATTTAATAGCCACTTTTGTGCGTTTATTTCAAAACATGATTGTTTAAAAACGCACCAAACTGTTTACGATAAAAAACATAACAAAAATTCACAGAACACCGCGATCGAGTGGGCAAGAGATCACAGAGTCCACCATAAATACAGCGAGACCGACGCCGATCCTCACAACGCGAAGCGCGGCTTCTTCTTCGCCCACGTGGGTTGGCTGCTGTGCAAGAAGCATCCGGACGTGAGTTCGAAGGGCAAGGGAATCGACCTGAGCGACCTCGAGCAGGATCCGATTCTTCGTTTCCAGGCGGAGTGAGTGAAATTATTTTTTTTTTTTCACGCTTTACGTCCCAGACGCTGCCGATCGAATCGAATTAGGACGGTTTTTCAATGATTTTCACCTTCTGTTTCCAGTCACTACGCCTACTTCATGCCGCTGATGTGCTTCGTTATGCCGACCGTCGTTCCGGTTTACATGTGGAACGAGACCTGGTCGAACGCCTTCTTCGTCTCGACGGTCTTGCGCTACGTCTTCACTCTCAACATGACGTGGCTGGTCAACTCCGCGGCTCATCTATTCGGCTCTAAGCCTTACGACAAGTGAGTTCATTTAAATATTCGCTTCAATGCCGAGCCTCTCGTTTGTCCGCAATCAAAGTCACAGCAATTTTACTTGTCGAAAAATCCGCACGAATTAAAGAACTAAATGATGTTGAAGTTTGCATCGTTGCTATGCAACGAAATTCAGAAAAAAATGAATTCTAATTAACTCAAATGATGAAATTGGGTATGATAAGTCATCATAGCAACTAATTGTTATGATGACTTTTTATACCTAATTTAACCAAGTTAATTTAAATAATAATAAAAAATGTATTGTTCATTTTTTTAACATTTTATTTTTATTTTTTATTTAATTGAATTTTTAAAAATGTTTACCTTATAGCAACTAACCAATTTCCTAATTTGAGTTAATTAGAATTCATTTTATTTTCTGAATTTCGTTGCATTCCAAGGATGCAAACTTCAGCATCATAGAAAAAAAATCTGAACACAAATTCGTTTACATAAAAATAACAAGTCCCACGAAAAATTGGTAGTGGTCAACAATGATCGTTGCAAATTAATTTTCCGTTCGTCAAGAATTACTCAGAATCTACTTAATTTTTCACTAATCGTGTTGGAAATTCTATTACCAACTAGTAAAAATAAAACGACGGTTGACTCGTCAACCGTGCGAGAAACTCGGCCCGCGAAATCCCAATTCAACAGTTAATAGGCGACGAATTCTAATAATAAATTCTTACGCGTTGCAGATTCATAAATCCGGCGCAGAACAAGGCGGTTGCGTTGTTGGCGCTCGGCGAGGGATGGCACAATTATCACCACGTCTTCCCGTGGGACTACAAGACCGCGGAGTTGGGCAACTATCGGTACAACGTGACGACCGCGTTCATCGACTTCTTCGCGCGGGTCGGCTGGGCCTACGACCTCAAGAGGGTCTCGACGGACATCGTGAGGAAGCGGGTCGAGCGAACCGGCGACGGTTCGCACGAGGTTTGGGGCTGGGGCGACAAGGACCAGCCGCAGGAGGAGCGAGACGGCGCGATACTGCTTTACCCGGAGAGCGAGAAGGAACAGTAAATTCTTCGCACCTGCGTTCGGGGCCTGAGGCAAAATGGCCCTCGAACGATCGTGTCTCGCGTCTTTAGTGAAATAAGTCGAAAAAAACCAAACGATTTTGCGCCCGAAAACAAAATTCGCCGAGTGGAGAATTTTTCTTCGTCTTGGACAAAACTGGAGGAAGATTTGCAAACGATTTTCGCGCCCGAAAACAAAATTCGTCGAGTGGAGAATTTTTCTTCGTCTTGGACAAAACTGGAAGAAGATTTGCAAACGATTTTCGCGCCCGAAAACAAAATTCGTCGAGTGAAGAATTTTCTTCGTCTTGGACACAACTGGAAGAAGATTTGCAAACGATTTTTGCGCCCGAAAACAAAATTCATCGAGTGGAGAATTTTCTTCGTCTTGGACGAAACTGGAAGAAGATTTGCAAACGATTTTTACGCCCGAAAAAAAATTCGCCGAGTGGAGAATTTTCTTCGTCTTGGACAAAACAGAAGAAGAAGAAGAAAAAAATGGGCATCGGCTCGAATTTCGGGCCTCGAGTCGGCGGGACAATCGAAACGAAATCGCACTTTTTTTTTGCAATTTTTGCAATTGCTAAAATGTTTGCGACTGTCGAGCGGTTTGGAGAACGAAAAAAAAAAAAGAAACAAAAGTCGGCAGCGGCGCGTCGAAATCTACATTTACGTCTCAGCGAAGTCTCAGCATGTTCTAAAAGGACACCGAACGAACCGCGAAGCAACTTCGTCGTCTCCAATTTTTTGTTGTTTTTTTTCTACTTTCGCTCCCGTATTTTTCCCTCACTCGCTTATTTATTGCTTCTCTCGGATTTCCGCTCCGTTTTTTTTTCTCTGCACGCGAGTTTTTTTCGCGAGAGACAAACGCGGAGCGTATGAAGAGGAAAAGCGTCTCCAGTTGTGAACGTCGGTCATTCCCGGAGGAAAATCGCGAAACCGCGAAATTCTTTAGTTCCTAAGTACGCGAGGGACGAAGATTCGCGCTCGACGATCCTCCCCGCGATTTCGTCGCGGTCCCTCGTTTACGTTTCTCTGTAAATCTCTCTCTCTCTCTCTCTCTCGTTTTTTATCTCTCTTTCTCCTCGTGCAACGTAGTACTTGAGGAGAGCAGCTCTTAGTTTTATGTTGCGAGAGGCGTCGCGCCTTAAAACCGCTGCGACTCCCTCCGAATCCCCGGGGTTTCTGTCTGTCTGTCTTCATTCTCGTTCACCGACTGACGATCATTGCGACGACGACTTTTGGGCGCAGACGTCGCGCGATCCGCTTTACAAAACGTCGCGCGATCCGCTTTAGAATAATTCAAGATATCCGGGATATTTTTTTATCACTGTAAAGTGATAAAAGATTAAATTTAATTCGTTTTTCTGCGACGCGTTCGATGATTACGACGATTTTGGGCGCAGAAGTCGCGAGATTCGCTTTACAAAACGTCGCGCGATCCGCTTTAGAATGATTCAAGATATCCGGGATATTTTTTTATCACTGTAAAGTGATAAAAAATTAAATTTAATTCGTTTTTCTGCGACGCGTTCGATGATTACGACGATTTTGGGCGCAGAAGTTGCGAGATTCGCTTTAAAACCCGCTTTATAAAATGTCACGCGATCCGCTTTACAATGATTCAAGATATCCAGGATATTTATTATCATTTTAAAGCGGGATATTTCGTTCGTTTTCAACGATTCGCGAAACGTCGGGAGTCGCGTTTAATTCGTTCCTGCTGCGCGTTCGGAAAAAAAAGTCGATCAAATTTGCAGCTTCGTCGCGATTTCGTCGAGATATCGTCGAACATCACCGAAATTCGGACATCAGAGATCGCACGGCTTTGTTGGATTGGCAGCTCTTTTTTTTTTTTTCAAGCCACGAAACTCAGAGCTACGTTCGAAAATTCATCACGCCGCTTCGAGTCAAAATCGCGCGAGGAAACCGAAGTTCGCGGCGGATTTAAAAGCTTCGGAAAAAAATCGAGCGCGAAGAGAACGAAAGACAGAAGAAGAAGAAGAGGAAGAAAATACAGCAACAACACAAACACAAGAAAATATCGAAGAGTTTAGCTTAGTTGAACGTCGTGCTGGTCGCGAAACGCTCGAAGCATAACCGAAACATGCTGCGTCTTCGAATTAGCTTAGTCGATTAACTGTAACGTTATTATATAAACCCTACTCTACCTTATTGTACCGTGTATTATACAATGAACATACATATTAATGGTAACTGAAATAAAATATTCAATAAATATATATTTTGAAGTAAACGCGTACTCGACGGTGTCTCTGGAATTTTTATTCTCGTGTGTGAACCTATTTTTTTTTTTTAATATTAACAAAAGTAACTATTGTACTATTTAAAAAAAAATGTAATTTAATTTAACCAAATTTCCTTCACGCTGTCAGATGAAACTTTCTACCCGATTTTTTTATGCGCATACAAAATACTAATGATTTAAACTGATGATGGTGAAGGTTTCGGCAATGGTACGATCCACCGAAAAGGTAATCCAAATTTTACGATTCGACTCGTTTCCGAGCCCACATCAGAAATTTATTTCCAAAAGCATTAAGAATTCAAATAAACAGTGTGATGTAAATGCGCTAATACATTCAGATATACATTTATTATGAAAAGTTCGAAAAAATATTTTCCTTCATTAAAAAGAAATTAATATAATAATTAATTACGGTTTAACAACAAGCGACTTACCAATATATATCAATCAATAGTGTCTTTCGACACCGGCCGCTGTGCCCATTTATTTTATAGGATAAATGAGACCTTTGGATTGTTGATAATTATTGTTGACGGAACAAAATACAAAATACTCTCAGACTAATTTTTCACGAAAACAAAGCTTCGTCTATGAGTAAAAAAAAACGAATTTTGATGACGTTGACATTTGCATCGTTGGATTGCAACGAAATTCCGAAAAAGAAATAATTCTAATTAACCCAAACGATGAAATCAGGTATAAAAAGTCATCACAGCTGCTAATTGCTATGATGACTTTCCATACAATTTTTTATACACATTTTTATATAAGTTTTGGGATTAATTTTTTTTTCTTCTGAATTTTGTTGCATTCCAACGATGCAAACTTCAACATCATGAATTTTGTTCGTTGAAAAAATACGTAATTTACTGTCGGAATTACGAGAAAAATGACCTTGATCCTGGGGATAATGACGACCATCAAGCAACAGAAAATGTGTCGTAAAATGACATCTACAGCTGAATAATAAATAAACAATAAATTTAACAAATGCAGGAACCGATACAAACCCTCATAAAAAAATCAGTGGCTAAAATATCTCGGATTTTCGATATAAATATTGTTGTCATGTTATTCGTTTTCCGCTGTTGGAAAACACAAAAAATGGGATAAAAAATCATTTTTTGCGTTCATCTCGTCGAATTTTCTATTTTTCGGGCTTTTGGTGCTTTTCGGAGTCAGCGGGAAATTTCCCATCGGATACGGTATTCAAACTTTATGAAACCGAAAAAAAAAAAATCGCGAAAAACGCAATTCAATTTTCGACTTTATAAAATTCCGTAAAAAATTTCGAAACCAAGATATGGCGTTCCGTCTTACGGCATTCTCTTCGTTATAGAGTTTTCTCTCGAGCGAAGGAAGAAAATACAGGTTCGAAAAATCGAAAAAAAATGTGACCTCGATTTCAGTGAAGTGTCAACTGGGAAATCGCGCGAAGCACCAGTTTTATTTTATTTTAATTTAAAATGAAATAAAACAAAAAAATATTAAATAAAAAATATTAAAATAAAAAAAAAAATAGTGAATGACGTAAAGCGACTCACCGTCTGATTCTCGACTCGCTGTATCTACTGGAAGATGGGACACCAATTTCTCGTTCTATCTTGCAGCAAAACTACCGATCGGTACCGACAGCCACGTCCTCCTTACTCGACGGCTCCTCACGACGAAAAAGCCTCGAGTGATCGAATTTTACTTCCCTCTCTTCGATGCTCAAAATCCCCTCATTCAGGGGAAACCGATCGTGACCGGAAATGAGTCCTGACGTCTCGTCAGGCGAATTGAAAAAATTGGTCTAATCCTCAGTCTCATTTCGAGCAGGCAGTTTCAATTCGACTGTCGATGGAATGCCAATTTTCTCGACTCTGATGCTAAATTAACATCTCGATAGTGTGAGAAAAATTTTCATATTACAATGTCAGGTCGTTATTTATAAAATCGTCTCACGTATTTAATTTGCGTTAAGCGAAAACGTCGGAATGTAATTAATTAAAATTCATCGCGAAACCTTCAATTTTACATTGTTATCGTCAACTATGAACCGAAGCGCAAAAAAAAAAGAGACGGAAACGCCTATAACTGCACTACCTATATTAATTGTAAGGAAAAGAAGAGAGGGAAGGAAAATCGTTGAATGCGCTTTTTTATTTTCAAAACGTCTGGTGATACGAGGATTCCCCCACTCGATGCGCAACACGCAATAGAGGATCGATCGATCTCTGAAAATTCACTTCCCCATTGAGAGCCGGAGAGTCCGGAAAGTCCGCCCTCGAAGTCTCGTCGCGCTCATCGTTTGTCAATTATTGTTTCGACTATCGTGAATTTTTCAAAGTCGAATAAATACGTAAGTTGAAACAAATTTGATGAAATAAAACGTTTAATTAAATTAGATTAAATATTTTTATCAAATTAAATTGGTTTAAATAAAATTGATTCATTAAATTAAATTAGTTTAAGTAAAATTGATTCATTAAATTTAATTACTTTAAATAAAATTGATTCATTAAAGTAAATTAGTTTAAATAAAATTGACTCCTTAATTTAATTGAAATTAATTTAGTTTGAATGAAATTAGAGGGCGAGGAAATAACGAAATGATACAAAATACCGAAAGTAAAATTTATTAATCTGATAATAATGAAGCAACAATCGGTTACGTCGCCACGAAAACTGGAAACAAAAATTATTCCTCGTTCTTACCCTATCAGGAATAATAAAAAAAAAATACATCGTTGTCTGGCCGGCGATTGCATTGAAGAAAAGAATAACTGCTCCGGCCTCCAGAAAAATCGTGATTGAAGACATTTGATTTGAACAATTTATTTATGTAATCCCATCGTCCGATCTCCGCCGCGCCAGACGCCAGTGGATCTTGCGATCGAATTCTGCATCCATAACGTTTCGGAGAGTCCCATGAAAAAATCGTAAATATCCGTGATTTTTTTTTCAATGTTACTAAAATAATTTTTTTTTAATAGTGTCTCACGATTATAATATAGAAAAAAATCCCAGAGCCGCAGATCGATTTTTTTTAACAAAAAAAAAAATATAAAAAAATAATACAGAAGTGAAATCCGGACGGTTTTTCGTAGAAACTGAGGTGACAGGTCAGTCAGGTCTCTTCGCGATCGTTAACACCTATCGGTAAATGATTTAACGCGCTAGATCATAGATCCATAAACGACAGTCGATAACCTCGTAGTTTGACACAAGTTTCGCAAACTTGCCGTTCGAAAACCGCGCTAACGATTTTTTTTAACGTGATCCAAAGGCGCAAATAAAATCTTTTTTTTTTTTTTCAAAATCAATTAAAAATAATTTGACACCGGTATTTTCGGGGGTAGAAAATGTGACTTGGAAATGATAATACAGGCCAAAAGTCGCAATCACGCAAAAAAAAAAAAAAAATCAAATAGCCACGAGTCTCTAATTCGCAATAAAAGTCTCGCGTAAATATTTTGAAAAAATTTCCCATGCAAATATCGCGGCAATGAAAATCTCGCATGACCCAAGTCAAGATCTGCATTAACGACGTTTAATTTCATTTGAATTTATAGACTCAAGATCATCATACGGATGTCCAAAACGTTGATTTTCTTTTTATAAATATATATTTATAAGCTCGCCGCGTCCTCGAGCTTCGATGAATAAAAATTAATACACATAATTCATGAAACATTCATTGCACATTTCGTATCGGCAGATAAACCAAGTAGTTGCAAATGCGACGCTGCGATTCCTGCAGTCTCGTCGGCGTCACTCCTGAAGCTCCCTGCGTTAGACTCGGTCGTTGCTAATATTTTATAGTACAGAAATGTTGCACGTCGAAAAATATTTTGCACTAAAAATTCCCGCAGAACAGAAGCCGACATGGCGCCGTACGTTGAGGATGCACCGACCGGAGTTTTGTACGAGGACGAGACCATCGACGAGGACCAAAATCATCGGGCGTCAAGGGGACCAACGAAAGCAAAACTCATGTACCGAGTGCAAATTGTGTGGCTCAATGTCATCGTTTTCGCGACTCTTCACGCGGCTGCCGTTTACGGATTATACCGGATGATCACCTCAACGAAATTGTATACCTCAATTTTTGGTGAGTTAAAAATATAGATTGTCAGTTTGTGGTAAGGTAAAAAAAATTGATTGTCAGTTTGTGGTAAAGTAAAAAAAAATTGATTGTCAGTTTGTGGTAAGGTAAAAAAAATTGATTGTCAGTTTGTGGTAAGTTAAAAAAAATTAATTGTCAGTTTGTGGTAAGTTAAAAAAAATTGATTGTCAGTTTGTGGTAAGGTAAAAAAAATTGATTTTCAGTTTGTGGTAAGTTAAAAAAAATTGATTGTCAGTTTGTGGTAAAGTAAAAAAAAATTGATTGTCAGTTTGTGGTAAGGTAAAAAAAAATTGATTGTCAATTTGTGGTAAGATAAAAAAAATTGATTTTCAGTTTGTGGTAAGTTAAAAAAATTGATTGTCAGTTTGTGGTAAGGTAAAAAAAATTGATTACCAGTTTGTGGCAAGTTAAAAAAAAAGATTGTCAGTCTGAACATACAAGATTGAAGGTTTCAATTTTTGGTATGTTAAAAAAAAAAAGATATTGTACACCTCAATGTTTTGTACCAAAGTTAAAAATGAAGAGACTGTACACCGTAATTCTTGACAAGTAAAAAAAACAGAGCACTTCAATTTTTGGTAAATTAAAAAAATGGTGCACTTTAATTTTTTGTAAGAAAAAAAGGGATTCGACATCTCAATTTTGTTCATTAAAAAAAAGAAATTATACACCTTCATTTTTCGTAAGTTGAAAAAAAAAACATTGAGCTCTTCAATTTTTTGGAAATAAAAAAAAAATTGTACACTTCAATTTTTGGTAAGTGAAAAAAATTATACACTTCAATTTTTGGTAAAAAAAAAAGTTAAACTCAAAATGCAAATCCGATCATCATTCATTCCGATCGCTCGTAAATCGGCTGGATTTCTTATCAATAGGAATTAATTTATTAAGCAGGCGGTAAGTAACAAGTTTTTTTCCAACTTCGTTCGTTTTTTGCTCCAGCTTTTTTCCTCGCTCAGTGCACCTCATTAGGAATCACAGCGGGAGCTCACAGATTGTGGGCGCACCGGGCGTATAAAGCGACGTGGCAGCTGCGATTGATACTCGTGATCTTCGACACGATCGCTTATCAGGTTAGTCTTTTTTATTCACCATAATTGTTTTATTAATAATTTTCAACAAATCGTCATACCGATTTTTAGAATTCGGTTATCGAATGGACGAGGGATCATCGGGTTCATCACAAGTACAGCGAGACGGACGCCGATCCTCACAACGCGAAGCGAGGCTTCTTCTTCGCTCACATGGGCTGGTTGCTCTGCAAAAAACATCCGGATGTGCGTCTCAAGGGCCGCGGAATCGACATCAGCGACCTCGAGCGGGATCCGATTCTCCATTTTCAACATAAGTGAGCGATTCTAGTGTTGAGTTTAATTTAGTTTTAAGTGTTGGTTAAATTTCGTGATTTTTCAATTTATTATTTTGTTTTATTTTTATTTATTTTGTTTTATCTTATTTTTATTTATTTTGTTTCATCTTATTTTTATTTATTTTATTTTATTTTTATTTATTTTGTTTTATTTTATTTTATTTTTATTTATTTCGTTTTATTTTATTTGTATTTATTTTTATTTATTTTATTTTATACTTGCAGATATTACGCATTTCTCATGCCCCTGATGTGCTTCATTATGCCGACCGTACTTCCGGTTTACCTGTGGAACGAAACGTGGACAAACGCCTTTTTCGTCTCGGGCAC
The DNA here is from genome assembly GCA_963932165.1 of Pimpla rufipes. NCBI lineage: Eukaryota > Metazoa > Arthropoda > Insecta > Hymenoptera > Ichneumonidae > Pimpla > Pimpla rufipes. The sequence goes on along the minus strand of OZ010642.1, from coordinate 2,408,715 downwards.
TTTGCGTTACATATTCAGTCTTCATGTCACGTGGTTGGTGAACTCCGCCGCGCATCTCATCGGTTCGAAACCCTACGACAGGCGAGTATTTATAGAAAAATACTCTAGATAATGAGAAGTGATTATGAGTCATGGGTTCAACTTACTAAAAAGTGTCGAAATCGAATCCATAAACTTTTTACTTCTTTTTTTTCTTCCAAATAAACATGTAAAATAAAAATCGACCCAACAAATCTCTATAATTGCAGATTCGTAAATCTGGCGTAAAACAAGGAAGTGCCATTTTTTTATTTTTATGTCTAAGTAAATAAAATAAATATGCAAATAAAAAAAATATGTTCTGATAAACAAATCTCGATGACTGCAATTTTATTTTTTTATTTAAAAAAAATTGTGAATAAATAAAAAAAATATGTAAATGTATAAAAAAAAATCCCGACGAACAAATCTCAATAATTGCAGATTCATAAATCCGGCGCAAAACAAGGCAGTATCGATTCTGGCGCTGGGCGAAGGTTGGCACAACTATCATCACGTTTTTCCTTGGGACTACAAGGCGGCCGAGTTGGGAAACTACGAGTTCAACGTGACGACCGCGTTCATCGATTTCTTCGCCTGGATCGGTTGGGCCTACGACCTCAAGAGGGTCTCGACGGAGATGGTGAGAAAGCGAGTGGAGAAGACCGGCGACGGTTCGCACAGCGTTTGGGGCTGGGGCGACAAGGACCAGACTGAACAGGAGCGAAACGGTGCGATATTCTTGTATCCAAAGAGCAACGAAAAACAGTGAACGTCGCAAAAAGGGGAAAAAAATATTTTGCGTATTTTTAGGAAATTACAAATTCCCCAGTAAAAATGATTATTTTTTAAATTGCAGATTGTAAATATCGTAGATTTTAATTAATTCAAACCGAGCGAAAATTTCCTGTTACAGGGCGGAACAAAATTTTATATGTATAATTTTTCCAGTTTTGGTTTACTTAAAATAATCTAACATATTTATTTCATCGATCCGACATATTTATTGGTGTCCCGACTGGATGATTTTTCAGCGTCTCAGGTGAACTGTCGAAAATCATCAGCCTATTTATATGTATATATATTTTATTATTTTATTTGAATTAAAAGCAAATAAAATATTTAGTCTGCCTATATTAAATTTATTCTATTTTAGTATATTGAAAGCAAATAAAATATTTAGCCTGCCTATATTAAATTTGTTCTATTTTATTTTATTGAAAGCAAATAAAATATTTAGCCTGCCTATATTAAATTTTTTCTATTTTATTTTATTGAAAGCAAATAAAATATTTAGCCTGCCTATATTAAATTTATTTTATTTTATTCTATTGAAAGCAAATAAAATATTTAGCTTGTCTATATTAAATTTATTATATTTTATTCTATTGAAAGCAAATAAAATATCTAGCCTGCCTATATTAAATTTTTTCTATTTTATTCTATTGAAAGCAAATAAAATATTTAGCCTGTCTATGTATTTTCTATTTATTCTATATTATTAACATCACGGTTGTCTGTATCATCGCCGTCACAGGCCACGTGTTTTGTACTTTGGAGCCATTTTTAATTCTACCTTGACGTAGGCTCTTATTTGCGTAGTAATGCAATTGGGAGTTATAACATAGGCTATGAGGTCCCTGAATAGGTAAAATTCGTCGACGGGGCTCGATATATAATCAAGACGTCGGTACGGTCTGGGTGGGAGAATTAAAGTATTCTCGGTAATTCGAGCGTGGCGCATCGAAAAGTCCGGACGTTTTCGTCGTGCAGTCCCGTGATAGACCGACATCCAAGCACTACGGATTCTGGACCGACGGAATTTCTTTTGTGAGCTTCAGAACGCTGCAACAATTTTTTTAATTCGGTAAGGCAGACGTACGATTCGTGTTTAAGTGGCAAAAATTTGTGATTTTATCGCGAGAAAGCAATTTTTTCGGGAGAAAGTACAGTGAATTTCTTCGACCTTCACTCGACCCCCGGAAAATAATTATTATTTTCCGAAGACGGACCTTAATTATTATCAATACAGTAATTATTATCGATACAGATTTAATAAAAAACAGATATATTAAAATATCTGACGTGTGCGAAATTTGGAGAATAATCGACGCGATGAGAAACGATTTGTTGAAAAATTGGTGATTATTGAATACTAATAATTTTTTAAACCCGGTAAGGCAGACGTACGATTCGTGTTTAAGTGGCAAAAATTTGTGATTTCATCGCGAGAAAGCAATTTTTTCGGGAGAAAGTACAGTGAATTTCTTCGACCTTCACTCGACCCTCGAAAAATAATTATTATTTTTCGAAGACGGACCGTAATTACTTTGATAATCGACGCGATGAAAAACGAATTGTTGAAAAATTTGTGATTATTGAATGTGAATAAATTGATCTTTCAATTCTGTTTCCTGTTCCAAAACTCACAATCTCTGTGAAATCATGTTTTTTTTTTTTTTTCAAATTAAAAAATCGTTATGTCATATTCTGTATGAATTTTGGCTACTCAAAGTTCGTGCCATTGAAGAAACAAATGTTTCTTCAAAGTGCAAAATGAATAAACAGAGCTTAGGTAAAACAAAAATTAGTAAAAATACTAAACTAAAAAAGTGTCGTGCTGGCCGTGAGCCGAACTACATGTGCGGACAATCAAAGTACATGCATATTCCTCGTAGTGGAGCGTCATCATACATTTCCTTACATTACGAATGTCGTCGACTGCGGGCCAGTCGCCTATGTAATCGACCGATGATTCAACCCGAGCACCACCGCTTAACACCTCATTTGCCCTTCTTCTCTGTTTCTGCTTACGGATATTGAAATACTTTGTGCGGTTAAGAAGAGATTCAGTCATGTGACCTCTGGCCAATCAATAGAATATCAGAGCTGCATTTTTAACCTCTTTTTGGTTAATCAATTTTAACCTATTTTCGGTAAAAAAATTGTAACCTATTCTCGGTCAATCATTTTTAACCTATTTTCGGTTAAATATTTTTAACCTATTCTCGGTTAAATATTTTTAACCTATTCTCGGTTAAACATTTCTAACCTATTCTCGGATAAACATTCTTCCCTATTTCGTTTGGATTTTTGTTTTTAATCTCACATTTGTTGAACTCAATTAATTCGTGCCACCTCCACGAAGACAGCCCCGCAAATTTTGAGTCTTAAAAAAAATCCGTCTTCGAGAAACATTGGTTCAAAGTCTCGAGGTGAGTCAGCCTCGCCTCACGTGAAAACGTCGCCTAAGACGACCACGTGACGCGCATGCGCACGGCTGACCGACTCAAGCGAAGTGACGCCGAGGCCTCCGGTGGCCTGACTCATATATCGGCCGAGCCTCCCCCACTATTTTTTTTCTCGTCGATTGGCCAATGGATTTTTATCATTTTTGCACGGGGTAATTAATTATCTAGGAGCTCATTAGACATCAGCCCTTGTTATGAATATTTTAATGACGAAATAATTTGAATTTTTTTGCATCTCATTATTTTCTGACGCGATTCGTGTGACTGCGAATTATCAATCGATGTACACAAACATCATGCTGAAGGATATACTAGGCGCGAAAGTTCAAAATGCGCTTTGAACTATCCCCTCGAGGGTATCGAGGTACATGAATTTATAGATTCATCGGCGCATACAATGTGTGCGCGATGATTTTTCAAATGGAAATTTATCCGACGTTCTCGTGCTACGTCAATTAACAAACGATTCTCACGTACAATGTCGGATATTCAAGCGAAAACACCTATCGATACTCAGTAATCCCCTATGGAAATAAATTCAAGTATATCCAAGATATATGAATTATATAAAATTAAATATATCGGCCAAAAGTTCTATATATTCTATATATCCTCCGGATATATTTTAATGAGACATATCTGAGATATATCTTAAGTAGACAAAAATATATTTATTATATAGTTTTCGGCCGAAAGTTTCATATCACTTATATATTTCCAAATGTACTTTATTTCCATGGGGGATTATCGTAGGATAAATATTCAATAAATAATAGTATATGTAATTAATGCTGTAATGCTCTAATTAATTATGTTGCTGCATTTGGTTATACAGAAAAGAAGCGAAAATGGCACAAAATTCGGGGCTCCACGGCAGCCAATCTCGTCAGATGACCGAGTCAGCCACCTGTCAGGTCAGGTACAAGAGAGAAATTGTCTGGCGCAACGTCGTTCTTTTTTCAGCCCTTCATGCAGCCGCCGTCTATGGGATTTTTTTGATGTTCACTTCGGCGAGAATTTACACCACACTTTATGGTAAAAATTCACTAAAGATTTTTTTTCTTTTTTTGTAAGCCTATCACTGATAATTTTTTTTTTCGTTGCAGCTTTCGTTCTTTCTCAGCTCTCCGGTTTGGGAATCACAGCCGGTGCCCACAGATTGTGGGCTCACAGGGCGTATAAGGCAACTTGGCCCCTGCGAGTGATACTCATGCTGTTAAATTGCATGGCTTTCCAGGTGAGATCGATTTTTGTTTAAACTATTTTTTACGTAAATTTATTTATTATTAGGTCGTTGAAACAAAAAAAGAAAAGATTTAAAAAATCAAAAATAAACAAGTTTTTTAATGTGTCGCGAAAACTTTGCATTTAGAAAAGAAACCAATGGCGAATTCGAACAATACTTATGTCGAAAATGTGAGAAATTTTATCCACTGATTTTTTTAATAAAATTTAAAAAATCCACTTAATTCTAAATTTCAGAATACGGTGATCGAGTGGTCCAGAGACCACAGAGTCCATCACAAGTACAGCGAGACCGACGCCGACCCCCACAACGCGAGGCGAGGCTTTTTCTTCGCCCACATGGGTTGGTTGCTGTGCCGAAAACATCCGGACGTGATCGCGAGGGGTGCGAAAATCGACATGAGCGACCTCGAGAATGATCCGATTTTGCGTTTCCAAAAAGAGTGAGCGATTTATTTTGTACAATTAACTTTTATAATTTTTATAATTTTTGTTATTAATTTTTATAATTTTTTTATTAATTTTTATAATTTTTAAATTAATTTTTATAATTTTTAAATTAATTTTTATAATTTTTTAATTAATTTTTATAATTTTTTAAATTAATTTTTATAATTTTTTAAATTAATTTTTATAATTTTTTAATTAATTTTTATAATTTTTTAAATTAATTTTTAATTTTCGTTATGTCTTTCCCTATTCGCAGACACTACGTTTACCTGATGCCCCTGATGTGCTTCATTCTGCCGAATTTAATTCCTGTGTACGTCTGGAACGAAAGCCCGCTGAATGCGTTTTTCGTCTCGACCGTTTTGCGCTACGTCTACAGTCTCAATATGACGTGGCTGGTGAATTCCGCGGCGCATATTTTCGGCTCGAAGCCTTACGACAAGTAGGCTCCCTACCTTTTTTTAATTTTAAAATACATTTTTTGTTGGTTATTCAAATTATTTTTTATTTATTAAATTAGGTATACGATTTAAGATTAATTAAATTAATGTGCCGAATACGTAATTAATAAAAATGTTCAACATATCTGCGTGTTAAATTGAATTTAAAATGAAAAAATAATTTATGAATAATAATGATAGTAAAAAAATAAAATTAAAAAATTAAAAAATTAAAAAATTAAATAATTAAAATTTAAAAATATGTAATACAAATTATATTAAAATTGCTTTTAATGCAGGTTCATAAATCCGTCGCAAAATAAGGCGGTGGCGATACTAGCGTTGGGCGAGGGCTGGCACAATTATCACCACGTCTTTCCCTGGGACTACAAGACGGCCGAATTGGGAAACTACAAGCACAACGTGACGACCGCGTTCATCGATCTCTTCGCCGCGATCGGCTGGGCCTACAATCTCAAAAGGGTGTCCACGGATATGGTGAGACAGCGGGTGAAGAAATCGGGCGACGGCTCGCATGAGGTTTGGGGCTGGGGCGACAAGGATCAGCAGGAAGAGGAGCGAAAGGGTGCGATTTTTCTGTACCCTGAAAGTGACAAGAAACATTCTAGATCATAAATAAATTTTTAAAAATAAAAATAAAATTGAAAAATAAAAAAATGATAAAAATGAAAAAATAAATTAAACAAATTTTTTAAAATACTTGCATGACGCAACAAAAATAAAAAATATTGTATTTTTGTGGACTGTAGAAATATCCGGGAATACCGATTTTATTTATTTCGCGTTGTGGATTGTAAACATTATTTATTTAAATTAAAAAAAAATTCTACCCTACATTCACTGAATCCAGGTGATATTTTCATTTTTTAAATTCATTTCTAAAAGCGTAGAAATCCATCGACGGATAATAAAACTGAATCAACGATGAAAATCGGCTCATCGGTTGCGAATTATCGCTATCGGGTCAACGTTTTTGCGTTCTAATTCCGTGGTCTCTGGTTGGGAGGGATCGGACGGTTAATTATGAGATGCGCGGGCCGAAACCTTGACAAGGGGACGTCACCTGAGTAGCCAAGACCGTCAGGGTGGGAGATCGGTACCGCTTTAACCGACAATTAACGAATTTTCCGCGACTCAAACGTCGCGTTTCGGAAAGGCTGGTCGTTCCAGTGGCGACTTTTCTGTCCTCTCTGTACGTCGAGGAAAAATCGACGTTCGCCAAAAGGTGATTCTGGGTTTTTAAGAGGTTACAGACACTGCAAAGTACTGGTAAGTTTGCCGATTTTTTACCGATTTTTTTGGTGACGTGATTTTTTTTATTTTACAAAAAAAATTTTAGATTTTTTTTATTTTACAAAAAAAATTGTACATTTTTTTTATTTTACAGAAAAAAATGTAGATAAAAATTGTTAATACTTTTGTAAAAAGTATTAATCATATTGCAACCTATTTCCTTTTTCTAATGAGCTAATATTTTTTATTTTTCGCGCTAATAATTCGTACCCGAAGAAAAAAAAATCTCGTAACGATAAAATCGTATGCAGCTAAAAATATTATCCTCGATTTTTTTTTATTCTTCTGACACCGAGAAAACCGGTGATTTCAGACTCGACACATTCTGTTATTTAAATGTCATTTGTGATTCGATTGGATCGTGAAAAATCTGTTTCTTCGAGGAAAAAAGTGCAACGAGATCTGACTGCAGATTTTCATTAGCTTAACTTTTCGCGGGTGGGGGTTAAAATTACGAAAGATCCTAATTCAGAATGGCTAAAATCTTGAATTTCAAAACTAAGGAACGCCTAAACTCAGAACGGTCATTATAATGAAAGCCTTTAAATTAATAAATAAAAATTGCGAACATGAAAATGCGAAATTGAATTTATATTGAATGCATATATTCGAATGGGCAAAATAGCGATTGTTGGAATACCGAATCGACCTAAATTCAATACTTAATAATCCAAAGCTTCGAATTCTAGAATAACAAATATTTAGAATGCCTAATATTTTGAAATCATTAAAGCGAAAGACCAAACAATGGAACGATTAATACAGCGAGTAACTAAAATGTGGAGCAATCAAAATAGCGAACGACTAAAATGTAGAACGGTCAAAATAGCGAACGACTAAAATGTTGAACGGTCGAAATAACGAATGCTTGCGAACCCTTTAAAATGTGTTTTACATTTCTTGAACTACTGTACGGAGCGAATAGATGGAGCTAATGATTCTGTAAAACACCAAGTCTGTTGGACGCGCTGCTCGGGTGATGGCAGGTTTCTTCGCGGGCAAGTCTCATTGACCGCTTACCTCAGGTACTCGTAATCGGCTTACCGTGCCGAGCGGCCAACGTACACCATTCCCATTTTTTGTCGCCGGCAACATCGATAAGCATTCCGCCGACGGAATATTTCTCGAATCCGCTCGGCTCCACACTGGTCAGAGTTTGAGATGACAAGACTTGAACGTAACGACGATTGGGATAGATGAGATATGAGATCGCAAGATAATACAAATGAGAATTGAGCCCGCTTTGATTGGAAACAATAAATGCGCGTCCTTTACCACTTAATACTTTCAGAGCTTCATGGCTTTAACTATTCGACTAATGTAGCACATGGTACTTTTTTTATTGAATATTATATAATTTTTTACAGCCAAATTCTTAAAACATTAAGATAATAGTTGAATTTCACTTAAAATACATCATTGGACTTTTAATCAACAGAATACAAATGCATTTACGTGTAAAAATTCAAGAAGTATATTTAAAAAATGCTTCTTCTCATTCATTTCGGTCCAGGGCAATGTATTTTTTTTAAGAAAAATCTGTTTTATTGATCAATAAAATTCGCCGTTAGCAGTTGACAAAAATACGTTTTTGATGGTTTAGCAGTGCAATATGGTTACGAAAAATAATATTTCTTGTAAGTCAACCATAGGTAACCATAGGTTTTTGATGTTTAGAGATTTTGGTACACTGAAAGGCAAAATGATGCCCTGCGCGGTTGTGTGTGTGTGTGAGGGATGGGGGGGGGGGGCTCTACGTAGGGGAAGCGGCGTCCTGTATAGATGTCTCGCACACTTTTAGCCCACCTTCCCTGTAAGACCGTCTCACTCATAATTTCTAGCGTCTCAGTCAGGCAGTGTCTGCAAGGACTCCCCGTTTACACGCATACTTCCTGCGAATAAGGGCTCCTCGTTTTCACCCATATAAATTACATCGCCGTAAGGGGAATAAGAAAACCCAACACTATCGACGCATTAAAATGAAAATACAATTCTCAGGCAAAGTCAATAACCGTAATACGGAGTAGCTTTATCAGTCCGAGTTTGATTATTCTGTCTTGTTTTCAACAAAAAATAATTAAGTAATTTAGTTATGACATTTGTCCATTTTATACCGCATAAAATAACAGACAGCAGTAGGCGTGCGGTCGGTGCATGGCTTCGGCGATCTCCCATGTTAAGCAGCTCGACTCACGGTCGCTACTTGGATGGGTGACCGCTTAGCCATGCACTGATTTGCACGTCAACTGTTGAGCGGGAGGCAGTTTTTCTGAGTTTCTGATGTATTCTCATGCAGCAGACACTCAGAAAAATATAGCCGCCTGTATCGGCACAGGTTTTCCGCAGTTTCCCTGTGCCCTCGTGCAAATGCGATGCAGTAGTGCATTAGGAAAGAGTGGCCGCGGGTAACACTCTGGGGGGAACTCAAGGAATGAAAGGGGATCAAGGGGAGTGGGGAAAAGCGTGAAAACCTGAAGAAGGTATAGGTAGGAATCAAAATATACCGCATAAAATAATTACAAAATAAAAAATGCAAAGCCTAGATGTGCGTTTCTCTAAAAAAGAAAAATTTGAAATATTCGTGCAGGCGAAATCGAAACGTCGACCTTCCAACCATGAGCCTGGCCTTTAACGACCCGGCTATTCTTCACTATTATTTCAATAACGTATTTTTCGCTCTTTAACGTAACTGCAGTTTACATTATCCGACAGTGTCCCTTTTTATATAAATATTGTCATTAAATCCCAACGTTGCCCTGCTCGTTAGAGTTAGAAATCATTGCCCCATTTATCGATATTCGGCAATCCACAGTACACTAGCGGTCTAGTATACGTGGACATCAGAAAGGAGTAGCCTCTTTCAACGGGCGTAAATGGCATTTATGTCACGAGTTGCAGGCATTCAGTGTAGGTGAGTCTCGCTAACTTTTAGCCCATCTTCTTCTATAAGACCGTTTCGATCACAAATGTTGGCGTCCGAGCGATGCCCTGCAATGCCTTTAAGGGCTTGTCTTTCCCGCGCACGCGTTCTGCGGATAAGGGCATCTCATTTTCACTTATAACTTGCATCACTGTAAACGGAAGGAAAGCCCAGCACTTGCGCATACAAATTAATATGCATATCTCAGTCAGAGTCAATATTTTTATTGCTGAATGTATTAACTTCATCTAACTTCATGTAGCGACCAGTGTTCCCTATTCCCTTTTATCAAATTTAATGCTAAAATAGGAAATAGGTTGACTTACAAAAAGTATACCAATTTTTGTAATTCATATGTATTTTTTGAATTACAAAAACCAGAATAATACTTCGCAAGTCAAACAATTTTTCATTTTAAATTAAATTTCATAAAAGGTTAAAGAAAATTAACACTAGTCACTAAATGAAGTTAGATGAAGTTAATATGTTTAGCAATACAATTGTTGTCTCTGCGTGAGACTTGGATATTAATTTTCATGGGTCAAATGCTGGGCCTTCTTATTCCTTTTACAGCGAAGCAGGTTATGAGTCAAAGCGATATGCCATTATTCGCAGGACGCGTGCGTGCGAGCGAGAAGCCCTTATAGACTTTGCTGGGCCTCGCTCGGACGCCATCAACTGTGAGTGAGACGGTCTTATAGGGAAGATGGCATAAAAGTGAGCGGGACACGCCTATACTAGACGCTTACAATTTGTGACAGATATGCCGTCCACGACCGTTGAAGGTCTCTTCCACTCGAGCACCTCTAGTAGAGCACTGGTCTATAGTGCATTACCGAATCTCTATCGATTGTGCATTACCTCTTTATAAGAAACAAAAATTTACTACCATTATTTATATAAAAAGTACACTGTCAGCGCCAGGCTCACGGAAGGTCGACCGTTTGATTTCGCCTGCATTCATCATTTATTTGAAGAAAAACGCACAACTTGGCGTTGCATTTGTAATTTTTAAATTATTTTATACACTACAAAATGGGCAATACGATATACTATTTTATTATTATCTATTAAAAATATGACAGTAATTAGACGCGTATTAGTAAAGAGAATGTAATAAAGCGAGGCTGATTAGAATTTCAATTGTTGGCTCTGCCTGTGAATTTCATCTCCATTTTCATACGCCAAAAATGCTGGGCAATTTCTTATTTCAACCGTTTACGGAATACATCGAGTCAGAGTTCTATTTTACTCTTTCTTGTAAAGTTGCTGATTTTCCTTCAAATAAAAAATGCAATGCGTTTCAATTACACAGGTTTTTGGTACTTCATGCAAAATAACACTCTGCAGTCCAATAAATAGAAGTTGCCATATGCTACTGATTTTTGTTGCTCATTCACCGGTGCATATATTTTTCCTTTTTACCAACCCGTTTTCAACTCGCTGAACTGAGGTTGTATTAATAAACCGAAAGTTGAATACTCTTCATACAAATACTTCATCTGGTGAAAGCATAGATACTTTTATTTTAAGAGATTGCAGAAAATATACAAACTTCATAATGAATTATTTTCTGGCGCAGTAATTTGATTGCACATCTTTTCATTGGACATTTCAGACAAGATACAATTTTCATGAAAAAAAACTGGTACACATCACGTATACAATTTCTGCGTGTTTATTCGTCGTCGAATGTAAATTACACTATACGTCCAATGAAAATGAAACCAAATATTTGGTAGATGATTTAAGCCACACCAAATTAATTAATGAAAATGGTGAATATTTTAATTAATTATACATAGCAAAACCACCGCTAAACCCATCAGTGGTTTCTATACTTTTCGCACCGTTATTCACCACGAAGTGAATCGTTTATCTTCCTGGTGACAGTGGTTTTAGGGTTTCGTTCACTCCTAAATCATGGAAGTAAATTTAGAATAAAAATAATATTTGCATTTAATTTAACTAGTTATTTTGCTCTTTTAATTTCATGTTCAACAATTTGGTACATTTCTTTATTTATGTTCACACAGCTATTCACACATTCGGAATCATGATTTGATTGTCTATTTGACGTAGAAGAAAAGTCTACGCATGTTATGAGTTTTTACACTGGTATAACTGAGTCTTAGATTATATAAAAATATCCCTGACTCAATATTGTTAATCCATAAAAATAATCGAATAATTTTAGATGTTGGGAAAAACTTCGCGCTAGGGTTGGAGAATGCGCGTAAGTACACGAATTCAACGGACATGTCTCGACCGCAGCAGATACTTTTTCCTAATTTGTAAAATGATAATCCTCTATTATAAAGTTCGTAATTCGCGCGAACGTGACTTTTATTGTCGATCTATTTGGCCGCTGATTGATCGTGGACCGTGACGCTCGACAGTCGTTGTTTAATAGCAGGAGATTTGACAGTTTGTCACATTTTGCGCTGCACGAACCTCCGTTCGCGCGTGTGAGCGCGCGTTACTGTACCCCTAGTTTGATTGTTTATAGATGTACAACTTTTCAGTATTTACGATGTATTCATGACATTTGAAAACATATGCCTACACATTTGTTACAGATAGCGAGTCTCACGAGCTGAATGACACGCTTGAAGTGCCTTTATATTGTTTGTCATCGTACTTTACATTTTTAGGGACTTGGAGAAAAGCATTTATATTCAATTTGTATAAATTGCCGTCAAATAACGGCTATTTGTTAATAATTCCATTGCTTACTTTGCACATTGCACTGCGGTTATACTCCGGAAGTTGACCCTGATGTAAAGCAAAAAATACGGCAACACGAATCATTTTCAGCTTGTAGTTCGATAATAAAAAACAACGTGAGCCAGAAAAGAAAAAGACGTTAAATAAGCTATAAAGCCAGCTTAACCAGCTTAAGGTAAGTAAATTAAAAATTTCCAGATTAATCAAAACTGTATTACATTTGAGACAACAGTTGGCATATCTGATTTAATACAATGAAAAAATAGTGAGAATTTTGAACTTTCAACCGATAGCAAAAGACACGCATTCGGTGAATGGCTTAGGCAGTTTCCAATTTCCCGTACAGAACTCAAGTACGAACGCTTGTGTTTTTCAAGCTGATACAGGAAACCGACATTTTTAAGTCTCTTACATCAGGATTTGTTAATTGATGGTTGTCCTGGAAAACTTGTAATTCCAGCTTATTCAGGTAAGTCAAATGCATAAATTAATGCTACTTCATTGTATTCCATTCTACAGGCTGGTTTAGTACTTTTCAAATAGTCTTCACGATTTAAATGTTTTATGTAATACGTGAAATTGTCATCACAACCTTCATCAACAGGAACTTATATATGAGATTACCGATTGAATGTTAATAATCACGCAAGCCACAACTAACACTTTGAACTTTTTAAAGAAATTCACGCAACTGTTTACGATATAAAGTGCGATAATACGTTTTATTCTTAAAGTTAATGCGTTCCGTGCCCAATAGTCCATGGACCGAATACCTTCATCCCGTATTGTTGTTTTACTTTTGTTTGTTAGACAATAAGTTTTCTTATTATCATTAACAGATTAGTCAAGAGACCCGGCATTTTTTTAATGTGTGCCAAGAAAACAATATTTCGAAGGTGCTGCCACCATTTTTATTTATCCTGACAGTGATCTCTCTTGCAGCGCTGAGTATGGTCTTCCACACATTACCAACTGCGCCGGAACAAATATTTAGAGAGATGGATTTCCAAAAGTATCCACTGATTAATAATCATTTTCGGAGATCATTTTGGTTTAGTTTATTCTCCAAGTGTAAAGTGTGTGATTTTTACCAATTTGAATGCACCATCCTTCGGTAACTAATAATTTTAACATTTATCAACTACAGCCAATCGATCAGCACCGAAAACTTACGATAAAATAGTGGCCCACCTGGGAAGTTGTCAAACGAGCTTGCATTTAATCGATTTTTAGGATTTTAGACCTTTCAACAAAGCAAGACAAGAATATTTGGTATATCCTACTTTTGTTGTGTCAATGAATGTAAACATCAATTTTGCTTCCTCATAGAGGAAGCAAACATCAAGTAAACATCAAACATCATAAACATTGTTTTTACGAAATTGATTGTTTCATGACAATCTTTGAGATTTTCATGTCAGTATACGCAGAATAGTCCAAAATGTCGAGAAAAATGGTTTGGAAAAAATGTCTATGTGTGAGTGCGCGTGCGTGTGTGTGTGTGCTTGTGTGTGTGTATGCGTGCTGGGCTTCGAAAATTCAATCGTCGCTCACTTAGTAACCGTTCGAGCGATCAGGCTTAAATTTCGCACGCAAATAAAGTAGCTGCCTCTCTTTGAATGTTGTGATTTTTGTGAAGGGCGTGGTCGCTCTGACTTTCATAAAAGTTCAACGATTTAGCTAAATAGTTCTTCATAACTGAAGATACGTTCAATGTTGAATGATATTGAATTTGAAAGAAATCGGTAAAGCGGTTCGGAATTCATATAATTTTAAATTTATCGAAAAAAAAAATCTAAATCACGTCGAATCTCAACAAATCAACTGAAATGTTCTGTAGATGAAAAATAATGTATAGCGCTACTGCGTACTAAATTTGGCGATGGTCGGTAAAGTGGTTCGAATTTTACGTCGCTTTGAATTTTAAAAAATGAAGATTTTCGATCCAACTTCCGCAAAAGTTAAGAAAGTAAGACAACTTTATACCAATAATCAGTATACAACATCGATTTTTTTTAATCTACGATTTGTTCATTTCTAAAAAATGTAAGTACAAATATTCAATTGCCAATAACGCTCGAACGGCACGACGTATCGAGGTAACATTTCGCACACAAGTAGTGAATTGACCTTTCTTTAATTTTTTTATTTACTTCAAAAACTATTCACCTAAAACCTGAAAAGTAGAACCTTGCAAATTGCTTCCTCAGTATTTTTATGAAGATTTTACACTTTTAATGGAGCTACCTCTATGATGAAGTATGTTGATTCATTTTGGCTTCCTCATAGAGGAAGCTTCGTTAAAAGCGTAAAATCTTCGTAAAAATACTGAGGAAGCAATTTGCAAGGTTCTAATTTGCAGGTTTTTTCGATGTTATTAAAAAATAAATCAAAAATAGTTGTAAAACTTGAAATGTTCCACCGATTTGCCGCAATTTGTTACTCAATCTTTGTTTTATGATAGTCGATATTTGGACCAAATTAGAACCCGATATCTCATAATTTGCACGAGCCAGCGCGAGAACGAGATTTTTCAAACAATTTAAAATGCCATACAATTTGAACGGCTTGACAGATCTTCGTCAAATTTGTACTCAAACCTTGGTCCATGGTTGTCCATATGTGAACCAAACTTGAGATAATTCTACATTTTTTTTTTTTTTTTTTCGTGACAGCATTTTATTTTATTCAGCAAAATCGAAATATACTGACATAATGACCGTTTCCTTGGTGAAATTCATTACGGATAATCAATCAACGAAAATTATACGTTGAAAATTGCGGTCGGATGGCTCAGATTTTACAGGAGCTGAAGTACTTACAGACATTAGAAAAAGAATGGAAATTGCAAAAACATTAGAACAGCTCTACCGATTTTCGCCAAATTTGGTACAGATCATGGTTTGATGGTAGTCCATTTACGTACAAAATTTCAGCCCAATATCTCTCAATTTGTGAAAGTTATAGAGTGAAAACGATTTTTGCAAAATTTTCAGAATGCTGTGAAATCTGAATTTCCCAACCGATTTGCGTCAACTACAGTCCCAAACGGTATTCTATGATAGCCCACTTGCGTGCCAAATTTGAAGAACATTCATAAAAAATTTCGACAGTATCGTGTAAACAAAGAAATGTACACACACACACACACACACACACACACACACACACACACACACACACACACACACACACACACACACACACACACACACACACACACACACACACACACACACACACACACACACACACACACACACACACACACACACACACACACACACACACACATTTCGCACAAACCACTTTTCTCGACGTTTTGGACCATTCTGAGTGTACTGACATGAAAATCTCGAAAAAAAAAAAAATTCACGAAAACAAGGCTTCCTCTATGAGGAAGCAAAAAATTGGTTATTAATGATCAAGACAGAAAGAATGGAATATTTAATCTATCTTCTCAACATATTTGTCATGGAAAAAACAATAAGGTCCCTTTGTTGTGTGAAGAGTGAGAAATGAAAGTTTTAGTCATTGACACAGCACAACAAAAATAACTTAGTCCATCGACTCAATATATTTACCAAGACAAAGGCAACAGAAAGGTCCCACAGGGCTGCGAAGGGTGAAATATGAAAGTTTTTAAGTATCGACACCAAATAACAGACTGAAAGATTAAGTTTTTTAGGCATCGACACCGAACAATTTTATTATTTAGTCCATCAACTCAATATATTTGCTAAGACAAAGGCAACAGAAAGGTCCTGCTGGGCTGCGAAGGGTGAAATATGAAAGTTTTTAAGTATCGACACCATATATGAGACTGAAAGATGAAGGTTTTTAGGCATCGACACCGAACAATTTTAATATTTAGTCCATCGACTCAATATATTTACCAAGACAAAGGCAACAGAAAGGACCCGCTGGGCTGCGAAGGGTGAAATATGAAAGTTTTTAAGTATCGACACCAAATAAGAGACTGACAGATGAAGGTTTTTAGGCATCGACAGCGAACAATTTTAATATTTAGTCCATCGACTCAATATATTTACCAAGACAAAGGCAACAGAAAGGACCCGCTGGGCTGCGAAGGGTGAAATATGAAAGTTTTTAAGTATCGACACCAAATAAATTTAGTATTTAGCCCATGGACTCAATATATTTGCCTAGACAAAGACAATAAAATGGTCCCTTTGGGCTGTGGAGACTGAAAAATGAAAGTTTTTAGGCATCGACATCAAACAAAATTTAATATTTAGGCCATCGACTCAATATATTTGCCAAGGCAAAGACAATAAAAACGTCCCTCTGGGCTGCAAAGAGTGAAATATGAAAATTTTTAGGTGTCGACACCAAATAAATATAATATTTAGTCCATCGACTCAATATATTTACGAAGTGAAAAGTAATACAAAGCTGTCTCTGTACGAAAAATTTAAATTTTCAATCGTCAACACAACACAACTTGAATGTTTAGTCTGTCAAGTTAATATATTTGCCAAGACAAAGGCAATAAAAATGGATACATTCAAATTATATTACTATTTTCGCATAAAATGGCAATTTAAGCGAAATCTGCCCGAATTTATTAGGCATTCCAGTGCGTTTCCATAAAAATAACAAACGAGATCTGATCATACGTTGGGACTCTGCAATAGATATTATGCATTGGTAGCACTATAATTGTGTATGTTCTGTCGTCCTACCGTACTTAAGTTGCGAATGTATACATTTTACTGATATCTCACTCTCGGAATCTTAAGTATCATGTTATAATAATCTAGTACTTTAATTACAAAAAAAACAAAGCTGTTTCTGTCAGTAAGGAAAATGTATCTTTAATCTACTAATTATATCCCAAAATGTACCCAGTAAGACAGAGAGCTCGAAACGGATGCAGAAGGCTTCGTTATTTGCATCGTGTGCCGCGATTCACGACACATGATGCAAATAAAGAAGCCTTCAGCGTTCGTTTCGTGCTGTCTCTCTTAAGGGCATGTGAAATACCGACTGCAGTAATAAAAACTGTAATGAACGTTTTTTTACGCATATTTGCATTTACAGCTAAAAGAAGAAATTCATTCCCTGCACTGGTGAAATCCGCAGAAATCCGAATTAATTTCTTCTTTTAGCTGTAAACGCAAATATCCGTCAAAAAGGTTCATTACAGTTTTTGATACCGACTGGGCTCGACGTGGATGTTTTACATCGCCTTAATAGGTAATTATCCCTGTTTTAAAAAGTTCATGAGTAATTGAATGCATTGTTGTCATTCTATTCGAGCTGCGATTGGTTGCCAGGAAAGTGAGTGATAAACAAATTCAGTTTTGGTGTCAAATTTGACATAAGAGGACAGGCGCGGCAGCCCCGTAACCTTTTAAAGCTTTATAAGAGCGCAGCAGCGCAAAATTGATGAGCATATTATAAGTGAAATTAAAAAAAAACGAAATTCTAAGGTCGATTTTGGCGAAAAGTTTTTCAGGCACGTGCGCCAGCGGCCATCGCGTGTGATAGATTAGAAAATCAATTTGGTTGAATATCGAAAAAGTCAGCTCAAGTGATTGTATAAAGCTATAATCTCAGCAGTTATCGCGTCGTTCTCATTTTGTGATACTTGTCAAGGAATGCACTCAGTAAGCGGGTATTTATGAGATGGATGCCCCAGTTAACGACCCTGTACTAGTAATTGTCAGTTATTTTTTCATACTGATGATTTCATTACAGTCAAAACACATGATGATTGCTGATACATAGCCGATAACTCAAACATCAACCTGAGTAGCAAGCCTTTAACAAGTATATAGCTTAAACATTAAACATTTTAGGGGACGCCACTAAAAATTTGAACGGGTAAATTGGCGCTAAAAATAAGAAATAACTAAAAGAATATATCATTTTTTTTCTGTACTTCACGATTAGTTGTGGTAGTTTATATCAATTTAATTTCTTCATTAAATTCTGTGAAATATAGTAATCGGTAATGGGTCGCCGAAATGACATAAAATCACTTGAGAGGTAGAAGGTCTTTCCCGCCCTTGCAAACAAAAGGCGCGAAACCTGCTGTGGTCACACTGCCACCCGCAGCGTGGCGCGTGCCTACCCCTTCCACTTCAGGTACCTATCCTTTATGTAGATCGCAGGTATCAGTTACAAGTGTCCTTGCGTCCGGTGTGGTCAGAGCAACCCTTTGTTTTACAGATTCGGTGTTCCTTTGTTTTCTTATTGTTGTGTGTTTCTTCTTTGTTTTCTTATTCTTGTGTGTTTTATATTATAGTTTAGTGTAGCGCTATTAATCCATTAGTTATTACGTGTGTTTCTTATTATTTTACGTGTTTTTCTTTAGAATATTTCGTGTGTAGTTTCTTAGTATATTTTCTATTATTCGCGTGTATAGTTTATTTTATTTCGTGTACAAAAGCCTGTAATCCGAACGATTGCTTGACAATGCCGCAAAATCGACGGCGGCAGAAACGACTGCCGTTGATCGAACGCATCAAAGACGGAAGGACATTCCAAAAAAATGGAAGTTCTCGCGACGGCAGAACCATGTAAGTGTTGATATATTTTGAATACATAATTAGTAAATTGCAGCGTTCACATTTTGCGTGGTTAAAACAAGTGAATCGTTCGACAATTTTTCGCCTGTCAATGGGACAGAGAGCGCGATAGAAACGAGGGACAGAGCGCGAAGCATCTATTCTCTCGTTTCTCTCTCGCTCTCAGGGCGCGCCGGGGTTTTCCGTCCGCCATTGCAACGGACAGCGAGAAAGAAGCGCCTTTTCTCTGATTTCTCTCTCGCTCTCAGGGCGCACAGTGCTTTTGGGTCCGCCAGCGGCACGGTGAGCGAGAGAGAAAGCGGCCTGCGCGCGAAATAACGCGGATACCGAACGATGCTAACAAAGTCTGCGTTAATCATGTACGGTAAAAATAAATGTAAAACATGATATGCACAGTTGTTTGTATAGAAAAAAGTGCTTTTCATTTTTCGCAATTATTTGAATAAATATTTCGAGCGTTGAGTTTTGAAAATAAATCATTACTGAATTTTCATCAAATGGGTTGAGCTATATTTGTGAAAATTTAGTTACGTACAATGAGTCAATGAAGTAAATATTAAATTAATTTGGTGTTGATACCTAAAAACATTCATATTTCACCCTTCGCACCCCAGCGGGACCTTTCTGTTGCCTTTGTCTTAGCAAATATATTGAGTTGATGGACTAAATATTAAAATTGTTCGCTGTCGATGCCTAAAAACCTTCATCTTTCAGTCTCTTATTTGGTGTCGATACTTAAAAACTTTCATATTTCACCCTTCGCAGCCCAGCGGATCCTTTCTGTTGCCTTTGTCTTAGCAAATATATTGAGTTGATGGACTAAATATTAAAATTGTTCGCTGTCGATGCCTAAAAACCTTCATCTTTCAGTCTCTTATTTGGTGTCGATACTTAAAAACTTTCATATTTCACCCTTCGCAGCCCAGCGGATCCTTTCTGTTGCCTTTGTCTTGTTAAATATACTGAGTCGATGGACTAAATATTAAAATTGTTCGGTGTCGATGCCTAACAACCTTCATCTTTCAGTCTCATATTTGGTGTCGATACTTAAAAACTTTCATATTTCACCCTTCGCAGCCCAGCGGGACCTTTCTGTTGCCTTTGTCTTAGCAAATATATTGAGTTGATGGACTAAATATTAAAATTGTTCGCTGTCGATGCCTAAAAACCTTCATCTTTCAGTCTCTTATTTGGTGTCGATACTTAAAAACTTTCATATTTCACCCTTCGCAGCCCAGCGGATCCTTTCTGTTGCCTTTGTCTTGTTAAATATACTGAGTCGATGGACTAAATATTAAAATTGTTCGGTGTCGATGCCTAACAACCTTCATCTTTCAGTCTCATATTTGGTGTCGATACTTAAAAACTTTCATATTTCACCCTTCGCAGCCCAGCGGGACCTTTCTGTTGCCTTTGTCTTAGCAAATATATTGAGTTGATGGACTAAATATTAAAATTGTTCGCTGTCGATGCCTAAAAACCTTCATCTTTCAGTCTCTTATTTGGTGTCGATACTTAAAAACTTTCATATTTCACCCTTCGCAGCCCAGCGGATCCTTTCTGTTGCCTTTGTCTTGTTAAATATACTGAGTCGATGGACTAAATATTAAAATTGTTCGGTGTCGATGCCTAACAACCTTCATCTTTCAGTCTCATATTTGGTGTCGATACTTAAAAACTTTCATATTTCACCCTTCGCAGCCCAGCGGGACCTTTCTGTTGCCTTTGTCTTAGCAAATATATTGAGTTGATGGACAAAATATTAAAATTGTTCGCTGTCGATGCCTAAAAACCTTCATCTTTCAGTCTCTTATTTGGTGTCGATACTTAAAAACTTTCATATTTCACCCTTCGCAGCCCAGCGGATCCTTTCTGTTGCCTTTGTCTTGTTAAATATACTGAGTCGATGGACTAAATATTAAAATTGTTCGGTGTCGATGCCTAACAACCTTCATCTTTCAGTCTCTTATTTGGTGTCGATACTTAAAAACTTTCATATTTCACCCTTCGCAGTCCAGCGGGACCTTTCTGTTGCCTTTGTCTTGGTAAATATATTGAGTCGATGGACTGAATATTAAAATTGTTCACTGTCGATGCCTAAAAACCTTCATCTTTCAGTCTCTTATTTGGTGTCGATACTTAAAAACTTTCATATTTCACCCTTCGCAGCCCAGCGGGTCCTTTCTGTTGCCTTTGTCTTGGTAAATATATTGAGTCGATGGACTAAATATAAAAATTGTTCGGTGTCGATGCCTAAAAACCTTCACCTTTCAGTCTCATATTTGGTGTTGATACTTAAAAACTTTCATATTTCACCCTTCGCAGCCCAGCAGGACCTTTCTGTTGCCTTTGTTTTGATAAATATATTGAGTCGATAAAGTCTGGTGCGCTATCCCTAAATATTTTTGTCGAAGCTGTCCTTTCATGAAGCTTAATATTAGGACCCAAATTATATAGTTTTATGATTTGGCACAGTAAAAAAATGTTTTTGTAGGTATTTTATTCTATAGACGCCACACAAATGGTGATTATAATAACATGTTTTCATTTTCCTTTTATTTACCAGTTACTTCCGTTGCCAAAAACAACCGATATGCAAAGGGACGGCAAAATTGGTGAATGGGGTTCTTGAAGATCTGAACCCCCATTCTGAATTCTGTGTGCCAGACCAGAATCTGGAGCTAATTGCCAGCTTCAAGCAAGCATTGAAGAATGCATTGGCCAGACACTGGTACAAATTGAAAGTTCTGTACGATTCGCTGGCAGCCGTGTAAGTTGTATTACTTAATAATACGGTATTTCTTTGAAGTGTGTAGGGGCATTGAATTCGAATTATTCGTATGAATAATTCTGCAGTTTTCAAAATGTTTAAAAACTTTATACTCTTCATTTTCCTCCTGACAGACACCTGTTTGATAATAGAAGTTTAAATTACAACCAAAAGTGAGAAAACTTTCGATTCTTTTCCTTATAGTATTTTCAAAATAGGAAATAATTCCGTTCGAAGAGAAAACTACAACAGCTGCCGATTTGTATGTGCTCTAAAGTTCAGATCATTAAGAAAGCTATGAGTAACATTGTTTAAATAATTATTCAGTTATTACTTTTCTGAAAAATGTACGGAGTATTGTGATAAACATAATTGTCATTTGTAGCCATCCAGAAGCAGCGGAACAGGTGACGTTTCAGAGCGTCCGAAGCTTCATGAAGCGGTGCAGGAGGCAACGGTACCCTGCATGCCCGCGAACGCTAGAAGAATTCGTGGAACGACTGTCGGATCCAGAGCAGGAGCGCAACCTGGAATATGACACTGGTCGGCTTGTCGTGCGAATGGTCACGGATGCCAATAACGCCCAGCACGCGTTGCTGTATGACGCGGATTTCGTGCGAGAAGAAATGGGCGACGTCAACAAATTGTTGATCGACGCGACATTTCGAGCGAGACCGCGCGTTCACGGGGCATACCAGCTCCTCTCCGTCATGGGCATTAAAATGAACCACGTAAGGAAATTCTTAATAAACATTGACTGTTGTTAGGGCATTTCACAAAACTGGTGGCAAATGTTAATAATAATGTCAACACAATTTCAAATAATACATCGTTGTACTAATAATACTAATAATACTATAATAATTATAGTAATAATACTTTCGGTTAAACACTCTCAGACATAAAATTTATTATGGGCTCTGTTTATTCAGCTATAATTAAATCGTTTCAAATGTTATTTATGATTCCCCAAAATGAATGACAATTATAAGAAAGCCTCTTCTGTCTCATAATATTTAGTATCGATTTGCGATAGCTGATTCTATGCATAATGACATTGAGTTGATTGATTGCATATAAATTTTGCTTATTTAAAAATTCTATTTCGCTTAAATAAAAAATACATGAACACTTGCAATTTCGATTATTATTTTACGACTCATTTCGTCTTTGCTTATGACAGGGATTCCCTTTCGTCTGGGTCATAATGACCAAGAAAACGCAAGCAGCGTATGAGGCAGTTCTGCGCTACATCAAAGACGTCGTCATTCCGGGAAACAATATTATTCTCGCTATGAGCGACTTCGAACGCGCATTGCGCAACGCCGTTACTACGGTATTTACCACCGCGCACAGCACCGGCTGCAATACGCACTACGATCGGGTAAATGTCACTATATTATTACATTTTATCGTGATTAACAAGGGTACATCAACTTGATTGGCATATGAAGATGGACTTTTAATTCAATACTGAATTCAATACTGAATTCATAGTTCATTAAAAACAAAACGCATTGAAAAATAACTTGCTTTCAGGCGATTTACCGCAAGGCTAAGGCTCTTGGTTTGGAGCAGTTGATTAGGACCAACGAAGAGGCGAAACTTTTTTTCAAAAAAGTCTTAGCCCTGGCGTACTTGCCGGCTGAGAAAATCACGGACCAGTTCGGACTCATGAAGAATCGGTTGCCTGCGGCGATCCAGAGGCGATTTGCCCAGTTTTCAACTTACTACAGCCGTTACTGGCTGCAAACCGTAACACCGCAAGGCTTCAGTGTTTACGGGCTCGGCCGGCGAACCAATAATATCATTGAGTCGTATCACAGTCGGCTGGGACACCGTATGGAAAGTCGCCCTGGTCCTTGGGACTTTCTATGTAAATATTGATTACTAGATTGCAGCTCGCAACAATACAAGTGAATCCAAAACGTCTGTATAACATTTATATATTTTTGTGACAGGTAAATTACTGAAATTGCAGTCAGACGTCCGAGCAGATATCCGCCGTTTGCGCAACAATGGGCAAATCAGTCGGCATGCTCGGTACTCCACAATCTTCAAACAAAATAAACTCGTGAGAGGTGAGCATCACTATACGATAAACATTTACCTACAACGGCGAAGATACAAATTCGAACAAGCATTAACTTTCAACTATCTTCATGTAAAGTCAATTTGGTTGATCAATCTGTAAAATCATGTGTTAGAAGTTTTTATATGATCGTTTTCTGAACGCCCTGGTAGAAATATTTCTCTGACATTTTGTCTGAAAAACTCTTCAGAGATTCAGTGACCTTCAGAGATTTTAATACAATTTTTTCAAACTTTCTCTGATATTTTCTGAAAAACTCTGCAATTTTCTCCGCCAATCTCGAGCAGTTATAATTTATCAGAGAGATTGTCAAAGAATTCTTCAGACATCTTCAGAGAAATATTTTCACCAGGATTAGGATAAAAAAATATCAAACAAAAAATAACGTTTTACTTGAACAAGTGGGATATAGTCGAAGAATAATTCGCGTTGTATGTATACTAACTTCGGTTTGACTTAGCATGGCGGGAGCTCCATATGCTCGAAATCACCACCGACGAATTTATGGAAAAGGCCGCCTCGCTCAAGGGCAACGTCGACGCCTTGATTGCCCTGGAAAGGGATCGTCGAGCAGGAGAAGCGTACGATTTGCAAGAGCCGCCAGCAGTTGGGCCATTAGGTAAGATTTAAAAAATACTATTTCACTACAGCGCTTACATTTTGATCAAATATTGCAACGCTGTTTATCGCATTTTTCATCCTATTGCTATGGATTTTTGTTGTTTTAGAACAAGACCCGGACTATCAAAGGGAGCTATTCGCCGATGATCCGCCACTCTTGCTGGCCGATAACGCCGTGGTAGCAGAAGTCGACCCGGGAAATGGTAATTTAAGCTAATAAATTCTATATAAAGCAAATAAGCGAAAAGCTTGCAGCACTTGAATTATATACAGGGCATTCCGACAAATGTTTCACGCTAAAAAAGAAAATTAATTAGATAAAATATGTTTTAAGACTCCAGTGAAGACGCGACTGACAGTTCGAGTGACGAAGAAGTCGTGAGGAATGTCGCTTCTGATGACGAGAATGGCAGACTCTCACCACCTCTCGTCAATAATGGTAATTTTTATAATATCCCACAAAATAAATGTCTATTTCTCTGCTTTCATCTATAACAATGGTCAATTATTTTTTTTGCTTTGTGACTATACAGAAATCATCCCCTTACCGCTGGATGCTCCAGTTGCTGATGACGGAAGGATCTCGCCACCCGTCGACCAGATTGGTAATTTTTATGATCTTCCACGGAAATTAATTTTCAATGTCCGTCGTCAATCTAAAACGTAATGCCACATATTGTGTGTTTTGTACGTCATACAGAAGACATCCCACCGCCACCACTAATCGAGGATTTGCCGCCACCGCTCGTTGATTTTGGTACTGCCTGCATAAGATTGGAAGAAATCATTCGTAACTTATTTTTACGTGTTAATAAATTCGTCTTTTTCGTTTACATCGTAAAGAAAACATTCCTTCGCCGCCACTCGAGCCTGTTGTGGAGATCGGGAGAGTCTCGCCGCCACTCGAGCCTGCTGTGGAAATCGGGAGAGTCTCGCCGCCACTCGAGCCTATTGTGGTGATCGGGAGAGTCTCGCCGCGACTCGAGCCAGCTGTGGAAATCGGGAGAGTCTCGCCGCCACTCGAGCCTATTATGATCGGGAGAGTCTCGCCACCACTCGAGCCTATTGTGGTGATCGGGAGAATCTCGCCAATAGGCGTAAACCTTGGTAATTTTTGGGAATTCCTTACGACCCATTCGCAATTATTTTGTTTTGTATCAAAACGATACTGAATCAGTCGATTACAATTTATTCTATTTAGACGACATTCCCTCACCGCGCGCCCGACAGCTGGAGAACAATGGACGATATTCGCCGCGTGTAAGCGAGGAGAGCGCGGCTGTGACTGCGCACGAACAGAGCGCAGTGGCTGCACATACGGCACAGAATATTGCCGCCGGTAATTTTCAATCATATAGAGCAATCGTAGAATGAATTGTGTATACGGATTTTTTTTTATGGATTTGCTGCTTTGTGGCTATTAAGCCAACAACTGTACATGGGTCTAAAAAATGGGTAAGAAAAATAGTATACAATCACATTCTGTCATGACATTTTGCATAATTTTACAAATTCTTGTCAGGATACCAAGTACTATAGTGCTAGTGAGCATTTTTAATAGCAACTGACAGCTTTACATTAAAATTCTCCCGAATATTAAATTAATCACTTTTTGAATAAAATAAATAACGCATATATTTTCGAAAATTTGATAATCGTTAGTACGCAGATTATGTATTAAAGTATTGAAATAATCCTTTGTATACTGGTTATAGGGGGACGCAATCGAAGCCGTAAACGCCGACGACATAATGAACAACCTCCAGCGTCCACCGAACCTGCGTCGGCGAAAAACCAAAAACGCAACAAAAGAAGAAAAGGTTAGATATTGCACACGAACAAACTTAGAAAAGATATAAATATGTATTTCGATATAAATTACAGAAATGAAAAGAAAAGCCACAGCGCGACAGCAGACCGCTGAAAACGAAGCAGCAGAGCTGCGCAACCAATTGGAAGCGATGGAGAATCGTCTTCGAGAAACCGAACGAAGATTGACGGCAGCAGAAACCGATGGTAACTACATCATTGTTCATTCTTCACGCTCATATAATAAATTTTTCTTCCAATATATTCGAATATCAAAGTGATCATAAAATTCTATATACTTTTGTAATGACTAAAGATGTCTGCATCAGAAAATTTCAATTTTTATTTTCCATCGACGATTTTGTCGCTTTTGATTATCCAATACCAATTATTTTTATTTTTTATGTCGATAAAAAACGACTTATTCTTTTCATTACTTTGCTTATCTTAATCGATTTTTAAGCAGATGTCTAAAGTTTTTTGTTTTTTGATTTCCCAATGGCGGACATTTTTTATTTCTATTTTGATGATCAGATACACGAATACTTTAAGGATGTAGGAGCGCGAAGTGTTCAATTCGCATGAATTCGAGAAAAGTGCGAGAATTGCAAACACTTCTCGACGGTCTGAAAACCTGAAAAAATGCATGCACACTAAATGTACAGAAAAGATTAATTTTGCATAATAATAATTCCAGAATGTTAATAACAAATTGAATAAAAAAAATTGTTTAATAAATATTTCGTTGACTCAAGATTTGTTTGCATGAAAATGATTTCTTTATTCTTCTGTATACGTAGGCATTTTTTCAGATTTATATCTAATCTCTGAAATGTGTTTTTTGTGTGGAAAATATGTACAAATTTCAAAGATTAGATAAAAATCTGCAAAAATTCATCTTTAGTGTGCATGCATTTTTTCAAATTTTCAAACCATCGAAAAGTGTGCAATTCTCTCGCACTTTTCTCGAATTTATGCGAATTGAATACTTCGCGCTCCTACATCCTTAAGTTTAGTATTTGCATTTTACTATGCATCACATTTGATTTATAACTTTTTGAAGGTCGTCTCTGATGTTTGACAACGATCACATGACCTCTGGTAATGAATTTGTTGGAACAGAATGTTTTAACTTTCGAAATAATATATCAATATATTTTATGTTACAATGATGTTATTACAAGTACATATGTTTATATTCTGTGTGTCATTCTATGTCAATTCAACGACGATTCCAAATAGATACCCTCATTTAGTTTCGTTTCAATTATCTTTATATAACGATGTTATGTGATTCATTTTGCAATAAATATAATTTCTTGTGACTTTATCCAAGATGAATGTGTTGAAATTTCTATTTTTGTGTTGGCCTAACATAGAATGACAAATATACAAAAGATTTCGACGTTTCGAAAATATTTTTCTTGCGATTATCGGTACGGTTTTTTAATGAATTTAAGTGAAACTCGTTATTCCAATCGATAAATATGTCAAAAGTCCGCTCTAATTAAAAATGTCAAATACTGACATGCTTTTAAAAACAATAATTGAAACCATATTGTTTGTAAAAAAAATAACGCCGTGCATTCATTATCAACGCAACGCGCAGAACCACTTTCTGCAATAGTTATCATCGCCACCTCGGTGGTCGTCAAAAATGTTTAGTGTGCCTGGCTATCTTTTCCTGAGTTGTTTCAATATTCCGTCTGTCGTGCACGTTGATTGGCTTCTTATCTAAGTTTTTCTTTTCCTCACGAAATAGCTAGGTTTGCCGCACAGGCAGCATTCCGGGATCATTCTTACTCTTACGACCTTTATCTGCGTTATTTGATCTATGATTTAATTTCCTTTTCTCTGGATACGCGTGTTATGTTAAACTATTTAACGTTCATCATCCTTTGGTCTGTGTTCTTGCATCTCCTTCCTTTCGTAATCTTTTACGATGTAGACGTCTGTCGATGGCAATTCTTCGCGCCATTCATCGTTGTCCTAAACATCGAGAGCGAATCCGATATACTGTACGGTAGCAGAATTACTAACAAATCATCGATTACCAGCAACCAAATTTCCTCGACGTTCGTATAGTGCCAAAAACAATCCGCGTCATGGCCCGGAAGCTCGTCTTCATTCTGCATACGCGATAACATCAATTTTTCCACAATAACGTTTTCCGCGCTGGACGACTAGACTGATGCCGCGACCTCAGCTTATTTCAGATTTCTTTAGAAGTTTTCAGACTATCCAGCATTATCGTCACTCGAATTAAACGCTAACACCTTGTCTGACTAGACATCTTCGTCATTTATGTTGCGCTTCACGTATTTTGAATGCGTAGCTGCTGGCTTGGGTATACAATTCGACACATATTTTCATAGACCATTCTTCTTCAAATTTGGCACACGTAAATTTTCCACATGTTGTAGTTATCATCAGTTAGTTAGCTAGTCATCTTTTCGAATAAACTACGCCACGATTGTGTATATAAGACGTCACGGTCATCTCGCCAAATAACTTTCAGCGCGGTAATCTTTACTCGAGTTTTTCGCTCGGAATTCAATATTTACCCGACTGCAATTTGCTATTTCTGCCTGGTCTCTTAATCTGATTGTAAAGAAATAATACCGTAGACCCAAAAGAATAGCAATAGAAATATAATTTATTAGGTGATGCGGACATAAGACACTTCGTACATGTTAACTGTGGATAGTGCGTTTACAACGGTTACCTATGAACGACAGCTCTAGACTAGCCGTCAAAGCCACAAACTTTCGAGAATCGTCAGAAAGCGATACCGTCGCCGCGTGATTGTTACCGCAATCTTGTTTCGTGTTTTTCAATTGCGATGTTGCTCTAAATGATAATTACTTCGAACTGTAAAAATGATTATAGTAGCTAGTAACTTCACGTATTATTACTATGATTTTTTGAATTTTTTATTTTTTTTAGGTAAAGGTTAGGCTATCATTCGGACAAAACGTTGCAGAATAAGCAATAATGTGCATTCGTAGAATAAGGTCAATTTTTATGTTGATCTAAACAATAACTCTGTAGAAGTCGATCGTCAACAGTGTACCGTGTCGTCAGACATCAGATCCGTAGGGCCGCTTCTCTTCGGAGTCAACGTGGTCCGCGGTGATGCCGGCGTTTGTGTCAAGCGCTGGAGGGAAATGTGGCGTTCGTACTTGTTTGTTCTAATGTTTGTGTTATGGTTAGAATCGCAAGGCCAGTTTAGGGTATATAAAATATAGGTTACTTCATGATCTAAATAATAATTTTGTAGAAGTCGGTCGTCTACAGTGTACCATGTCGTCAGACATCAGATCCGTAGGGCCGCTTCTCTTCGGAGTCAACGTGGCCCGCGGTGATGCCGGCGTTTGTTTCAAGCGCTGGAGGGAAATGTGGCGTTCGTACTTGATTGGTCTAATGTTTGTATTATGGTTAGATTCGCGAGGCCAGTTTAGGGTGTATAAAATATAGGTTACTTCATGATCTGAATAATAACTCTGTAGAAGTCGATCGTCTACAGTGTACCGTGTCGTCAGACATCAGATCCGTAGGGCCGCTTCTCTTCGGAGTCAACGTGGCCCGCGGTGATGCCGGCGTTTGTTTCAAGCGCTGGAGGGAAACGTGGCGTTCGTACTTGTTTGTTGTAATGTTTGTGTTATGGTTAGAATCGCGAGACCAGTTTAGGGTATATAAAATATAGGTTACTTCATGATCTAAATAATTTTGTAGAAGTCGGTCGTCTACAGAGTACCATGTCGTCAGATATCAGATCCGTAGGGCCGCTTCTCTTCGGAGTCAACGTGGCCCGCGGTGATGCCGGCGTTTGTTTCAAGCGCTGGAGGGAAATGTGGCGATCGTACTTGATTGATCTAATATTCGTGTTATGATTAGAATTCCAAGGCAGGTTTAGGGCATCTAGTATCATATTACGATCGGAATAATAACTATTATTAGGCAGTATTTTATTAAATATAAGAAAGATAAAAATACAAGAGTACTTCGCGTGATCCACATAAACCGTCACGCAGGAAAGTCAAAGATACGACTGGCGAAGGAAAAACACGAGCATAGCGGATTAACAAAAAACAAACGCGTAAGTCGATTTCTCTCGAATATCGGTGGTTAGACATATGTTCAAAATGTCCCAACACTCCTCCTTGACTAAACACTACTTCTTCAACTTGTTTTACGATGAACGATGATCATTCCCAACTTGATTCGATGAACGTCGCTTTTCGCACTCCCCAATACTTTCGTTAGCATGTCAGCAAGATTCATGGCCGTGGGGACGTAATCAAAGTTCAACAACTTCATTCCGATCTTTTCGCAAAGGAAGAAATGTCTCAAATCGATGTGTTTGTTTCTTTCAGAAGTGGTTTGATTTTTCGCCAGAGCAATTGCACCTTGGCTATCGGCCAATATAGTTTGCGGTTGTGAAATGATTTCGCTAGCTCCAATTTCGGTTAAGAAATGTTGCATTCATAGAACTTCCTTAGCTGCATGACACATACCTGTATTCCGCTTTCACTGCAGAGGGCCTTTATTCGCTGCTTCTTACTAGTCAAGGAAATTACGGCATTTGCGAGTTTGATTATGTATCCACTAATAGATAGTCTGTCAAGTTTATCCGGAGCCCAACCTGCGTCGCAGTATATCGATACTTGTCCTCCGGTACGTTTGAAGATTCCATTTCCTAGATTCCATTTCCTGACCGATTGATGAAGACCATACAAGCTTTTCTTCAACAACCATACTTCATTACTCGATTCGTCTCCGAGGTTGATTGTTGGTTTTACCATATTCACAGTTCTTTCAAGATCCCGTTGAGATATGCGGCAGTAACATCTTACTGATGGATAATCCAGTTTCGCCTTACAGCTAGAACTAACAAGATTCTTATGGATCTCGTTTTCACCACTGGTGAAAATGTCTCGGTATAATCGATTCCTTTCACCTGTGTGAAACCACGTGCAAATAGTCGCTTTGTGTATTTCCAAATTTTCGTTTTCATCACATTTCTTTTCGAAGATCCACTTGCATGTTATGACTCGTCTGTCATTTGGTCGTGGTACCAGAATCCACGTTTCCTTCGTTTTTAAATATCCCAGTTCTTCTTCCATTGCCGCTTTCCATTCTTTCCCATCAGGGCTCCATAAAGCTTCTTCTAATGTCGTCGGATCATTTAGAATATCTTCTTGTATCATCGCGCTGCGTGCGTGGAAATCGCTTTTTGTTCGTTCTTTTGCTGCCATTCTTTCAGATCGCTGTATAGATTCTCGAGGGTAGTCTTCTTGTACACGTACTGAGGGTACGTCTGAGGGGAATTACGTCTCATCATTTGTAATGCGCAGCTTTCTGAGTCTCCTTAAGTATTTCTTCCTCTAGAGCTTCGAAAGATATACGATCCTCACGAACTTCCTGATTATCTAAATGTCTTTCATCTTCACCTACATCTTCGTTTTCGACGTGCTTTAGCTTGTGTACCGTAAAAATGTATTTCATGCATTACGTTTTCTTCAACTTCAACGTCGTACTCTTCGTTTTGTACTTCGACGTGAACTTCGTTTTCTACCCAAAAAGTGATATTTTGGTCGGTGTTTTTCGCGTCGGCGTCACATCAATCTTCCCTTGTTCTATTTTCTTGAACGGCAAACACTTCTCCTCGAAAATTATGTCTTGACTGAGAATGAAAACGTTTTTCCACTGATCCCACGGTTTAAATTCTTTTACTCCACAAGGATAGCCTACAAATATATATTCGTGTGCTTTCGGATCGAGTTTGTTCTGCTTCTGTCTCACATTGTTGGTGGTTGGGCTTCGGCGACGGACGGCTTCAAGAAATCAAAATCTTCCTTCTTACGTTTCGCCCTGTGGTCGGGGCCTCTTCAGAATATTTATATTCTGATGTTATTCCTCGCATTAATTAAACATCTCGTTTTAATTAATGCGAGGAATAACATCAGAAAATAAATATTCTGAAGAGGCCCTGACCAGAGGGCGAAACGTAAGCAGGAAGATTTTGATTTCTTGAGGCCGTCCGTCGCCGAAGCCCAACCACCAATAACATTTACGGCCACAGCCCAATCACACAGTCTGTCTCACATTTACTGTACTCCATGCTTTGCACCCAAACACTGTGAAGTATTCCGTACTTACTCCTTTTCTTGACCATAATGATTCAGGAACTTTGTGTTCGATAGCACTCGACGGACATTTATTACGAATGTGATAGGCTGTGTTTAAAGATTCTGCCCACATTGACTTTGAAAGTCCCGACTCGATAAGAAGACATCGTGTCATGTCAATTAATGTCTGGTCATCCTCTCGGCGACTCCATTTTGTTGTGGTGTTCCAGGTATGTCAATTGCCGTTGTATCCCGTATTTCTTCAAGTAGGCGTCGAATTCTTGGCTTCGATATTGACCACCGTCCTCGCTTCTAAGAGTTTGGATTTCCAGTTTGTGAAAATTCTTAGCCATGCGTCGACATTTATCGAATTTACTTAGAACTTCGCTTTTGCTTTTAATAGGGTATACGCTTGTATATCAAGAATAATCGTCGATAAAAGTAACGAAGTATTTTTATCCTCCTTTGGACATTGGATCAATCGTCCCGACTACGCTTGAGAGAATTAACTCAAGTGGTGCTTTTGCTCGATGAATCTCTGCTTTCGTGAATATTTTCCGCTTCATTTTGCTCATTCGGCAGCTGGGGCAGTTTTCATGAGTCTCTGTGTTCGATTTTACGCTTCCTTTGTTATCGCTTCGAATCTGTTTTATTGCTACGTAGTGTAAATACCCAGTCTTCGATGCCATAATGAATCATCGCATGCGTTAATATGATTTGCGGCAGGACCTCGTTCGTTAACTGGATAAATCTTCCTTTGCGATCAGCTGTCAATAAAATCTTACCTACTTCGTGAATTATTTTGCCTTTGCTGTTTCCAAAATGGACCTTTCCATCCAAATCCGGAACGTATAATACGTCATTGAGTGTGGCATTTAGTCTTCATTTCTCATCTTGAAGCTCAACTGTAGTTTGTCCTATGCCTTCAACTCGCGTTACATTCTTGTTTGCAACTGTCACGCTTGATGTTATTGTTTTAAAGTTCGTCAATTTTCCTAAATCAGATGTCATATGGTCCGTTGCTCCGCTGTCTAGATACCATGTGCGTGAATTTTCTACTCGCCCCCTTTTACACTAAAGCCCTTGGAACTATTTTTGCCTCGTAACGTCCATTATATTCATTTTGATCTTGACTGTTTGTCCCTTCGTCACGTCCTTTCGGACAGTTTCGTGCAATATGACCTACTCGTTACAGCAGAAGCACATTGTTCTTCGAAAATCATTCGAAATTGATGCTCCACTACGATTTGATCGTCCACGATACCCAGATACACTCTTATTCTTCGAGAAAACAGCTTTCGAGTCATCTTTTTCAACTTCTTCCTCTTCTTCTTCTCGGCGATTTATTCTCTTCTATTCTACTAGTAACCTTGCTTTCACATTCTTCGTAGTAACGGCATCTTCGTCTTGTGCGAGATTGAGAATCAACGCTTCATATTTCTTGGCAAGTCCTATCAACATTACCAGAGCTACTTCTTTGTCTTTGAATCCGTGATTGCTACTCGTTGATTTACGATGCAATTTCATTACACGACTTAGGTAGTTGTCATTTTTCGTCAGCTTTCATCTTCACTTTGAAAAAATCTCGCATCAATTGAAGGGTGTGAAGTAAACCGTACCTTGAATGAATATCCTTTAAAGATATCCATGCTTCTTTCGCAGTGCCACAGGCTTTAAGGTCATCGAGATAACTGTCTTCCACGACAAGAAATGGAAAGGTCAACGCACGATTATTCAACCTTTTTTGCTCTGTTGTTAGAGGTTCGTCGTAAACAGGGTCGATCGCTTCCCAGCATCCCTTTTGTACCAGAGCCGCTTTCGTCCTTAGGGACCACGCATTATAATTCTCAGCCGATGGTTTCGGAATCGTGAAGTCATCTAATGACGTCGCCATAATTTTTCGTCAAACTTCTTCGTCTTGTTTGCTTGCACGTCTTGCTAGCTGTTCCCTCGATTTCTCACTTAACTATACATCACGCCCTGGGCCAATGGCCTGTTATTAGGCAGTATTTTATTAGATGTAAGAAAGAGAAAAATACAAGAGGAGTTCGCGTGATCGACACGAATCGTCACGCAGGAAAGTGAAAGAGACGCGTGGCGAAGAAAAAACACGAGCATAGCGGATATACAATAAACAAACGCATATGTCGATTTCTCTCGAATATCGGTAGTTACTCACATGTTCAAAATGTTCCAACAATAACTCCATAGAGATCGATGCGTCAGATCTGTACACAGGGAAGATCGAAAGAATAACGTTCTTTTCAACAGGGTACCAAAACAAATGAATCTTTTACTCGGTTCGTTCACTCGTACACGATCAGTCCGGACAAATTGTGCTGGCTGTCACTCTATGAATTTTCTTGGCGCTCTATCGGTGCAGCTCGTTCGCGCACTTCGGATGTTCACACTTGTTACACACTGCTTCAACTCTGCGTCGCGTTCCTGTTTGCGTTTCCCTAATTCACCGTTATGTGATGACGTATCGTGAATCACGATTCCGGGTTCGCGTGACGCGGTCGCGCGTTTCAATAAATCGTTTTCGTATGTATTCGGTATTTGGATAGCAGTTATTGGCAGTAGAATAATCTGCCCATTACAATGGTTGTTGCGCTATGATACGTAGGTGAGCCTGTAGTAACATGATGTTGCGTAGATGTATATGCGTTAATTTTGACAAATTTTGGCAGTGAATGAGTTCTTTTTTCAAATTCTTTAACTTTTCATCAAGCAATAGCCCACGTTTCTTATTTGACTCCCCATCATTTTTTTACTTGTTAGACTCAGTTTAATGAGAAGTCACTATGAAAGTATATTTCTTAAGCAGTGTAAGAACCACATTATTACTAGTAATTACCGATAAACCGATAGTTAAATAAATTAAAGATACCAGGATCTTTTGCAATTTTTGGAACGTCGAGATCTCTTTCAAATATTCCGCACTAAATAACACCGTTTATAAGCATGTGTACTCCTTGTTACAATTTTTTTTTACAGCCGAGTGCCAAATATGCCTATTGGCCCCTGCAACTCACACGTTTTTGCCGTGTGGTCATCGCTGCTGCTGTGAATCGTGCGGAGATCGCTTGTGGCATTCTGCCCTCATATGCCGCTGCCCTATATGCAGGGCCATGGTTCTGAGTCCACCGCAAAGAATTTGGCTGACACGAGCATAAAAACATAAAATCTAATAAAGTGCAATATAAAAAAACTGTTTACGAAAAGTTGATCGTTTTATTTTATTCATGTATATCTACCTTGACTATATGCAAAAATCTGCAGATTCCAGCAACTTCTCGTTTGTATTTGTAGTTTTCAAAATATTTTAATTTTTTTATTTTTGATTCCTGCGTATACCTTCATCAAGTTTTTACGTTTCTCCCCACTCCCCTTGATCCCCTTTCATTCCTTGTATTCCGCTCCGAGTCATTTTATTGAGTTCCCCCCCAGTGTTACCCACAGCCACTCTTTCCTAATGCACTACTGTATCGCATTTGCACGAGGGTACAGGGAAACTGCGGAAAACCTGTGCCGATACAGGCGGCTATATTTTTCTGAGTGTCTGCTGTATCAGAATACATCAGAAACTCAGAAAAACTGCCTCCCGCTCAACAGTTGACGTGCAAATCAGTGCATGGCTAAGCGGTCACCCATCCAAGTAGCGACCGCGAGTCGAGCTGCTTAACATGGGAGATCGCCGAAGCCATGCACCGACCGCACGCCTACTGCTGTCGGGGTTTTCAAAATATTTTTTACTGCATACAAGGTAACATAATTGCTACGAGTTTAGGTTAGATCTTTTCAAACCACTTTTTTTATAAAGCGGCATTATTACTATTTATATAAAAGACATTATGAACTATAAAATGTTCATTTATAGTTAAATGTCTACGTAACTTGTGAACTCTACAAACAAAATCCGTGTTTTAACTTAAACCGTAAATTTGTTTTTCTAAACATCCTAGCAGGTTCGACAACCAGTTAGTTTTAGCCGAACCCATACAAAATGACTTAAAACTACCTGGTTAGTATTTGCCCAAAAAAAGGTCATTCGTGGTTCGGAATAACCATCCCGTGTATTCCATAATTGTATTGACAGTGTCGATGACCGTCCCGATAAACGTCCCATGACTTTTGCAACTGTGTCAACCATACCTAATAACCATTTCAACAAACGGATATTTCTGGGACGGCAGTTGGGATTCCCGAGCTGGTCATTCAGTATGGTTATCACAGTTACGAAATTGATTAAATAATTATTTCGAACCACGAATGACCGTTGTTTTTCCACAAAAAATAATCTGGTTGTCTTTATCGTCATTCAACTGGCACTGGATTTTCTAGGGCAGATAAGGATGAAAGAAAAAATATAATCTTTCGTTTTTCTGTTGAAATGAAAGTTAATTGATATGATAAGCTGATGACATTACAACTGTCCTGATGAAACATTTTTTTCTATGACCTACCAAATTTTAAGGACACATTAACTTAAAAAATTTAACAATTTCTGACGTAATGGATCTATAAATAATAATCCACACAAATACTATCAAATAGTACCCAGTCTAACCAATTATGAAAAACGCCCGAAAGAGCTAAAAAAATGTTGCTCTGTTTTAAGCAATTATTCAGATTAATGCTAATTTATGCTCTTAAATATTCGCTTCAGCAACATTGTTGCAAACAATATCATCATTCCCATGTACGTTGACTACATGAGGCTCCTTAATTAAAGGTCATGTTAAGGGTAGGCAACACCATGTAACATGCGAATATGTGTTAGATGGCATCACACGGACCTAGTGAGAAAGGCCATCTATCGCCGCATCTTAAATGGATGCCAATAGTACATTACGCTACAAGCGAGGAAAGTGCAACTTTTCACCGAGTGTGAAGTTTGATGCCCGAGCGAAGCGAGGGCAGAAATTCACACGAGGTGAAATGTTGCACTCCTCCCATGTAGCGTACTATACTTTTCTCCCGATTTCGCTAAAAAATAACCACATTTCGTGTGTGCAACGAGGACAGAAAATAAGCTTATTTTTGACAAATGACGACACGCATGCGTAGTACGGTTTCCATTACTCCCGCGCGGGCAGGAATGAGCTGATTACCTCCCTACTGAGGTAATGAAAGCGGACTGCGCATGCGTAAGTCACTTGTAAAAAATGAGCGATTTTCCGCCCGCGTTGCGGACACGATATGAGATCATTTTAGCGGAGTCGGGAGAAATAGTACATTACTCCACTAGGGCGAAACGACTTTTTCTAACGAGTGTGAGTTTGCAGCTCGAGCCGAGGGCGAGTGCTGCAATCACACGAGTTAGAAAAAGTGTTTCGCACGAGGGATGTACGAAATTTTATATCACAAGGTGCGGAAATTGCGGTTTTACGCACGCGAAGCGGGCGGAAAACCGCCATTTCCGCCCGCAGATATTACTGATTTATATTCCGCCCAAAAATAATGAGATTCTTGGATATAATGTCTGCGATATTCTAACTTAAATTCCGATCACTTCTCAATAGAATAAAAATCTGAAAAAAATCAACTATATTTGTGGTACTAAAACAATTGATTTTACATAACAATAATTCCAAAATGTTATGAACAAAATCATGGATAAAATTGTTTAACAAATTATCCGGCAACCTAACTTTTGATTCAAATAAAAATAATTCGTTAATTTTTTCGAATATGTACCAATTTTTTCAGAATTTTGTAGATTTTTTTGAATCTGCATTTTTAAGAGGGCCTTCTAGTGCCCATTTTCGACGTGGTTTTTTGGGCATTCAATTTAGAAAATCGGTTAAGGTACAGTGGTTATATTTTACAGTTATATTAATACATGTTTGAAGCAACATCTTGCATTTTTTCAAAGCAAATTTAATGCCCAAAAAACCACCTCGAAAATGGGTATATACACTAGAAGACCCGCTTAATGTTTGGGATATATTTGGAAATCTACTTTATAAATTGTCGCGAAACCTTGTGAGTGTAATGTGTGTTTTTTTGACAGACGCATATTAAAAATCATGATTTTACACATTAAAAAAAAATGAACGTGACTTTCCAAGGCTAGATAAAATTCTAAAAAAAATCGTCCATATTTTAAAAAAATGGCAAATCATTTTCGTTTGGAAAAAGTTAGGTTGCCACATAATTTGGCATACCATTTTTTTATCAATTTGTTAATAACATTTTGGAATTGTTATGTCATAAACAATATTTTCAGCACCTTGAGAAGTGATCGAAATTTGATCTGAAACTCACGTTTGAGGGGACCGTTTCGCCAGGACTACCTTAACATTTAGGGAGCCTTTTGTGTTGCAAAATACCAAGTACCTCTCTTCAAGCAATAGAAAGTATTTTATGTTTTGACGGTGTGACAATATCACATATTTTGATATGTATACGGTGAAAATGTTCTCATTTTTCAAGATTCCATCGATTTCGGGTGAACTGAACAAAAAATGATATGTAGTTCGTCCGATACCTTTAAGACTAAGGAAATAAATGAAGTAAATGGAATAACGATTTAATTTCGATTTTCGCTGATTTTAATCTGTTCGGCATTTTGACCATCCGGAATTTTGACCATTCGGCATTTTGACCATTCGCTATTTTAACATTCGCTATTTTGACCATTCGCTATTTTGTCATTCGCTATTTTGACCAGTCGATAGTTTCTGTATCCACATTATACTTACTCGTAATTGTCACTCACAACATATTTATTTTTTGCATATTGGCTACTATAAATATAGACTGCTGTCCATATTTAAATATTGAAGTATGGATTCTCCGTCTAATTCGTATCTGCTTTTAGTTCATTTAAAGTATAGTTTTTCTAAATAAATATTATCGAAAAAATGAGTATTTCGATAATTGACCTTACAACCAAACAGTTATTCGGCCAAATAGTCTCTCGAAATAAAGGAATTCGAGTAACCAATCATTCGTTATTTGAATATTCGCTATTCTGAAATTAATGTATATCGGCCATTCCAAATTTCAGACGTTCCAAATTTTGACCCCCACCCACTTTTCGCCAACTTTGACAATTTTAACTGCGAAGCGAGTCCCATGAATTCACTCGACTCGGCTCTATTTTATTCTCCTCGTAATTAATTTGCATTCGAGCATTTGATTTTATTTCATTGACTTCGCGGATTCATTGTATTTCTCGGTTTTAATCTATGTGCGCGCACTTGAGGCCTATGCATATTCCGCATTGCGCAATAATGTTAAATATCAAGTGTCAATCATTCATTCATTCGTTCATTCACTCGATAGAAATTCTGCTCGCTATACATGGGAGCAAGACTGATCATTAGGCCATGGACGAAATTAAATATAAATATCAATGTGGTCCGATTTCCTACATTTTTTTTAAAGTGCAGTTGATGGCATAATTAGTTGTGTAATTATTATTGAAAACCAACAAGGCAGTATTTTTCACCGCACGTTTTTATTTTACACACTGTCGATCCGACACATCGGTTTCTCCATTCGACAAACGACCTTTTCTACACATTTTTTAACATCACACGAGTTTTCGGTTCTACACATTTGGTTTCAACACAAATTTCGGTTTTGTTATTACCTCACATTCTCATACGTCACGCGCTCTTTACATGACATTTTGATCCTGCACAGTTCGATGCTACACATTCATTTTTACACATCTTTTTCCTACACATTTCGATATTACACACACTTGTATACGTCGGAATCTACTCATGAGAATATTTCTTGTCGGTAAGGTAGAACTCGAAGCAGTAGTAAATTCTGACATACAAGTGATATAAGTGTGTAGCATCGAAATGTGTAGGAAAATAATGTTTAGAAAGAAAATGTATAGGAAAATAATGTGTAGGAAGAAAATGTGTAGAAAAATAATGTGTAGGAAGAAAATGTGTAGGAAGAAAATGTGTAGGAAAATAATGTGTAGGAAGAAAATGTGTAGGAAAATAATGTGTAGGAAGAAAATGTGTAGGAAAATAATGTGTAGGAAGAAAATGTGTAGGAAAATAATGTGTAGGAAAATAATGTGTAGAAAGAAAATGTGTCGGAAAATAATGTGTAGGAATAAAATGTGTAGGAAAATAATGTGTAGGAAGAAAATGTGCAAGAAAAAATGTGTAGGGGAAAAATATGTAGGATAAGAATGTACGAAATAAAAATGCGAAGCAATGACTCCGTGTCTCGAACAATGTAGCGAAATTTTGTTACATTTTCGCCTAATGAATGCGATCAAACGCTATCGAAGACCCTGGAGACCGTAATGAGCGGATCAAAGACGGCTTATGAATAGGCGAATGGAAATAGCTCGGCGGCGAAAAATTTGCACATTTCATTGACGATTCCGACCTCATTGAGTCACAGAGTCGGTATTATGCATTGAGGATGTGTTTGCGGCGCGTTCACGGACGCCGGTTGAATTTCCCATAAAAACATGTGTTTTCCGCGAAACAGGATTAAAGATGGCCCACGAAATGGAAAGGAGTGGAACGCAAGATCGCGAATCCGGCGATTCGGCAGCCTCGCGGGTTCAGTACCGAAGACGAATCGTCTGGCGCAACGTCATCATTTTCATGTTTCTTCATGTTGCTTCGCTCTATGGGGTCTGCCTTGTCTTCACATCAGCCAGGCTGTACACCTCGCTGTTCGGTGAGTATAGACGAAAACCAGATTTTTTAGGGGAAAAAATGTAGTATTGGCTGAAGAAATTAGTATTGGCGGAAAAAATTAGTATTGGCTGAAAAAAATAGCATTGGCTGAAAAAATTAGTATTGGCTGAAAAAAATTAGTGTTGGCTGAAAAAATAAGTATTGGCTGAAAAAATTAGTATTGGCTGAAAAAATAGTATTGGCTGAAAAAATTAGTATTGGCTGAAAAAAATTAGTATTGGCTGAAAAAAATTAGTATTGGCTGAAAAAATTAGTATTGGCTGAAAAAAATTAGTATTGGCTGAAAAAATTAGTATTGGCTGAAAAAATTTGTATTGGCTGAAAAAATTAGTATTGGCTGAAAAAAATTAGTATTGGCTGATATTAAAAAAAAAAATCGTTTTTTTTGCATGTGGTATATAATTTAATGTCCCCCTTTATCGCCACAGCCTTCCTTCTGTATCAGTGCACCGGGTTGGGAGTGACAGCTGGGGCCCACAGACTGTGGGCCCACCGGGCGTACAAGGCCACTTGGCAACTACGCGTCATACTCATGATCTTCAATACTATAGCGTTTCAGGTTAGTCTCGTTTCTCAAAAACTTCATAAATCAGTTTTTTTTTATTTAAGAAAATCATTATTAAACTTACTTATCAAAAAATAAAAAAATTAACATTTTTTAATTAATAAAAAAAATGAAGAATAAAAAAGATAATTCCCTTTCTTTAACATAATTTTTAAAAGGTTCGAATGAAACGTTACATTTTAGAATACGGTGATCGAGTGGGCGCGGGACCACCGGGTTCATCACAAGTACAGCGAGACGAACGCCGATCCCCACAACGCGAAGCGAGGCTTCTTCTTCGCCCACGTGGGCTGGCTGCTTTGCAAAAAACATCCGGATGTGCGCCTGAAGGGCAGGGGAATCGACGTCAGCGACCTCAAGCAGGATCCGATCCTTCGATTTCAGCAGGAGTGAGTTATTCTCGATCCTTACCATCAGTCGGTAAAGTAGGACTCGCGTTTAAATGTGATTTATCTTCTTCTACATGCAGGCACTACGCCTACTTTATGCCGCTGATGTGTTTCGTCATGTCCACCGTGATTCCGGTTTATCTGTGGAATGAAACCTGGTCGAATGCGTTTTTCGTCTCGACGGTTTTGCGATACGTGTTCACGCTCAACATGACGTGGCTGGTCAACTCCGCGGCGCATCTCTTTGGATCGAAGCCTTATGACAAGTAAGTTCAAAAAAATATTCACTTGAATGTCGATAAAGAAGAAAAAAAATGGCAATCCAATTTTTTTTAAACATATTTATTTAAAATAAATTTAGATCAATTTTTTTTTATATAAATAATAAATAGTATTAGCTAATAGTGACATTTTTTTAATCAAGTCTAGGTTGAATTAAAGAAAATTAAGATCAATTAGAATAAAATGGATAATACAGTTTATCAAATATATGACTAATTTATTTTCATATAACTGTTCATGAGAATTAATTTGACTGTTAAAAAGTTAAATTTTGCTGTATCAATTCGACCAAAAAATTAATTTAACAAAATTCTGACGATACATGTTATTAACTATTGCAGATTCATAAATCCAGCGCAAAACAAGGCAGTGGCGCTTCTGGCGATGGGCGAGGGTTGGCACAACTACCATCACGTGTTTCCCTGGGACTACAAGACGGCCGAGTTGGGAAATTACGAGTTCAACACGACGACCGCGTTCATCGATTTTTTCGCCTGGGTCGGTTGGGCCTACGATCTCAAAAGCGTACCCGAGGAAATAGTGCGAAAACGAGTGGAGAAATCCGGCGACGGTTCCCACGAGGTTTGGGGATTGGGCGACAGGGATTTGCCACAGGACGACACAGACCGAGCAAAAGTGCTGTGATGATCTCCTTCATTAAATCTTTCACCAGGCATAAATTTAAAAAAATAAAAAATAAAAATTTGGTCTCAGAAAATAATATTCATTGATATAGTAAATATCGTTCCGAACTACTAACAACCTATAGCAACAATTTGGCCTCGATAGTTTTTTGGCGACACCAATCATTAAAAAAAAATTTTTTGAATGAAAATTCTTTTGTACACCAAGTAATTATGGTGATCGGTTTTACTTCCACTGCCACGCGGTGCAACCTGTAAATTAACTTATTTAAAAAAATTAAGAAATTGTAAATTGCGGTACGATCCAGGCGATAACAATGAGTGAGAATATATTAATTTGCGAGTAACTATCCAACATCTATGGTCCAAAATTGTCTTATCGATCTGCATCAAATTCCACGTTTTCTTCGTCCAGC
This sequence comes from Pimpla rufipes, assembly GCA_963932165.1. Classification (NCBI taxonomy): domain Eukaryota; kingdom Metazoa; phylum Arthropoda; class Insecta; order Hymenoptera; family Ichneumonidae; genus Pimpla; species Pimpla rufipes. The sequence goes on along the minus strand of OZ010642.1, from coordinate 2,365,384 downwards.
AGACTCGATTTTTTTCGTCTCAACTTTCGAAATATTCAACAATGCAAAATTTATTTTCGAATTGTAACACACGTTGTTTAAACATCGACACGAAATTAAAATAAAAACAAACCAAAAAATAACAAAAAAATATTTATCTTTATTTTTTGTAAAAAAAAAGTAAACAATTTATTTAGTTCTCTTTGTCACCAAAAAATAAAAACAGAAATATTTTTAATGAAATAAAAAAATCGATTTCTCAATTCATTCTACAAGTGCAAAATATTCCGGTACAAACGAAAACTATTTAAAAATATTTATTTTTATTTTTAGTAAAAAAATAGTAAACAATTTATTTACTTCTTTTTGTCACCAAATAATAAAAACAAAACCGAAATATTTTTAATTAAATAAAAAAATCAATTTCTCAATTCATTCTAAAATAGCAAAATATTCCGGTACAAGTAAGAACTATTTACAACATAAAACAAATTTATTCGCTTCGTGAGTCGCGTGAAAAAAAAAAAAAAATTAAAGTATCTTCCACTGCTTTAAATGAGTGACACTTGATCCCGCGTTTGCGTCAATCGGTCGAACATTTTATCGATTTCCACGTCGGCGGGTCAACAGGAATAAATTAATCACGTGTTTGTCGTGTGTGGCGACAATTGCGGCGACCAATTGTTCGGACAATCGTTTATTCCAACTGCGTGACGGGCGATACAGAGGTGAGAATTTAAATATGCGAAAAATCGGTCAGTGCAGATAGGAGAGTTTCACGGTCTGCGCGTCCCGCTCGGCGATTTTTTTCACGTCCTCGAGGGCCTCCTCGACCGTCACGTTCTTCGCGGTCGCCGCTCGGTAAAGAGCGTCCCTTAAAGCCTCGCTCGACGCTGTCTTCAGCAGCGACGCCGATCCGACCCACGACCAGAAATTCAGGACCAACGTCGACAATCCGGAGTCATAAGTCCCAAATTCTCCGCTTTTGTAGTCCCAGTTGAGCAGATAATGATAATTGGGCCAGTAGGACTTGGTGATGATAAAAACGCTGTTATCGTCGGCGGGAAATCTGCAACAGTCGGTAAAATAGATTTCAGTGTGAGACTCGAGAATTACCGACGTGGGTGAAAAGAAATCAGCGCCACCTGTTGGATTTTTTCGGTACTAATCGAGCAAAATATAAATACTGATTTTTGTGGGTAGAAAAAGTTATTTTCAGGATTTTCCGGCAAGAATTTCGAGACTGAGGAATGCCACGAAGATCCAACGATTTATTGGGGGATTTTTTGTAATTTTTTTTTTAGGTTTTCTTTTTGCTTTTTGAGGTTAGATTTTTACAGGCGCCTCGATCAGCGAGTGTGAAGGCCCTGATTGTCGATCACGACTGTCCCGTGGCTCTTGGGCATTTTGAAGAAAAGCGTGAAGAGCAAACTGAGAGTGTCGGTAAAGGCTATTAACTTGTCGCCGGGTTTCAGGCCCCAGATGAGCATCGCGCTGTTCACGAGCCAGGATAGGTGGAGGGTCAGAGCGAGCCGGAGAAATCCGAGCACGAAGGCCGTGACGAAGAGGCTCTCGCCCCAGTATTCGGCCGGCGCGTTGATCGGCAGGAGGAGACCGACGATCAGGAAGAGAGGCCAATAAAATCTGCAAAAATAAATTGTTAATAATGTTTTTTTAAATTATTTTTAATTTAATTTAATTTAATTTTTTTAATTGTATTTATTTTTTATTTTAATTTTTTTAATTGTATTTATTTTTTATTTTAATTTTTTTAATTGTATTTATTTTTTATTTTAATTTTTTTAATTGTATTTATTTTTTATTTTTATTTTTTTAATTGTATTTATTTTTTATTTTAATTTTTTTTAATTTAATTTAGTTTTATTTTTTATTTTTTATTTAATTTAATTTAATTTTATAAAAATTTAAATTTAATTTAATTTTTATTTCATTTTATTTTTCATTTTTTATTTTTTTTTTAATTTTTTTTTAATTTTTTTTATTTTTGTCACCTTCGCTGAAACCAGACGTAACCATCCAGCTCCATGTCGCGCATGTCGATCGCCTGGGCGATCTTCTCGTGATCCGGATGTCGCGTGGCGAGATTGCTGAAGACGTGACTGTACATGAATCCGCGGTTGTGGTTGTAGGGATCCTTGTCGGTGCCGTAGAACTCGTGGTGCGTCCTGTGCGCCAGGACCCAGTCGTAAATGGGACCCTGATGAAAAAAAAAGATTTCATTAATTTTCTTCCTTTCATTAATAAATCAAATAAAATGCAGCTGTTTTGCATAAATATCACAGTCTGCAACATCCAAATCATTGATTTTTAAAAATAATAAATAAAATCCTGAGCCCATTTTTTTAAAGATCTTTATTTTGTTGGATATTTTTTGTTAAAAAATATGGATATTATTTATAAAAATATTTTTATAAAAGATTTGAAGATATTTTTTTTATTTAATGTTATTTTTTATAAAAAGATATGGCTCTTTTTTATAAAAAATATATGGATATATTTTTTTAATGAAAAATGGATATTCTCTATTAAAAAATATACTCACAACTCCGGCGATCGTGTGTGCCAACATCAGGAAGAGTCTTACGTGTCCCTGGGCCTCGTAGGTCCGGTGGGCCCAGAGTCTGTGGGCCCCGAGTGTGATGCCCAGGTTGGCGATGACAATAATGAGAACGGCTAAAATGATTAAATAATATTGCAATTATTATAATCAGAGATTTACTAACAAAATAAGTATTTTTTTTTTTTACCAAACAGCACGGTCGCCCACGAGGCTTGAGTGAAGAGAACCAAAACGCCATAGAGCCCGAGAGCGTGAAGATGAATGTACCACAATACTTTGATCCAGTCCAGGTCCCTTTTTGGGGCTGGCGGCTGAGTCTGGTCCTGCATGATTTGGAGGATCGTCGAACGACAAGGTAGCAACAATCCTGAAATAAACAAAATAAAAATTCGCACGTCGTTCTTGTTTAAATAAAATAAATTACAAATAAAATATTAACGAATAAAACAAATATTTTTTATTTCAGTAAAAAAATTAGTAAATAATTTATATACTATATTTTTAAAAAATTCGTTTTAGTAAAAACTATTAAATAATTTATATGCTATATTTAAAAATATATATATATTATATATATATTTGAAAAATATTTATCGAAAAAAAAAAAAAAAAAAATCGGTGCTTTCTCACCTGGTTCGAATCGAAGAGCGAGCCGCGCCGTTCGACGGTCTGTCAAAGACTACGGGGCCTGGAACTTACTCGAAAACGTTTAGCTTAACCCCGCGTGACCCGGGCCGACAATCGCATTATCCCCGGAATCGAAATCACAATTGTCATTTCCCCTCGCGACGTCCAACGGTGAAGACGAGCCCGATAAACGCGATCGCGAATACTTTTCGAACGATACTATTTGCGCATCGGGCTTCCCGTTTAGTCTTTTTAATTAAAAATACAAATGGGATAATTTTTTTTTCCAAACCCAAAAAATTATATCGTTTTTTTATACGTTCGAAAATGTATTTTAATTTATTTAAAAAAATGTTGCTGATTATTTTTCAGCAGAATTTCTTTTTTATTAAAAATATAAATCGAATAACTTCTTTTTCTTTTCCAAACCCAAAAAAATTATATTGTCTTTTTATACATTCGAAAAATGTATTTAAATTTATTTGAAAAAATGTTGCTGATTATTTTTCAGCAGAATTTCTTTTTGATTAAAAATACGAATCGAATAACTTTTTTTTCTTTCCCAAACCCAAAAAAATTATATCGTCTTTTTATACATCCGAAAATGTATTTAAATTTATTTTTAAAAATGTTGCTGATTATTTCTCAGCAGAATTTCTTTTTGATTAAAAATACAAATAAGATAACTTTTTTTTTTATTTTTTTTCTTGCCTAAAACCAAAAAATTATGTCATCCGCGTGGCCCGGTGTGTCGCTCGCGACACGGATCGCGTTCTCCGGAGGTTGAAGATCATCATCCCGGCTATAAACCGAATAACTATCGACTGCATATTTATCAACGTCGATTAATCATGCATGCGCTTTATTTCGAAGACAATTAACGGAGGCAGAGGGGATAGCCGTGACATTAATGCAGCGTCAATACTGTTAGGTCGAACTTTTACTAATAATAACAATAATAAAAAATAAAAAAATAAAATTAACGTTGACGATGGTAAATTCGACAATCGGATTGCACACGGATATTTTTGAAGTAACAAATTTCTTAAGAACCAGTAATTAATTTTTTTTCGCAAAAAAAGATCATCAATAAATTTACACAATAATTTCGTATAGTTTCAATAAACTTTTAACATCAAGATGCGACGAACCATTTTTTTTATTGGCCATTCACCGTTTGCTGAAAATGGATAAAATGTCATGAAATTTGATTAGCAAAAAATTTTTTTTACTTTTTCTCGCTGTTTTTTTTAGTAGCAATTTTATGGCAGTTAAATACCAAAGCAATCGAAGAAATCGCGTTTCTTATTTCCAAGCGATGATTTTTTTTTCACTGGCACAATTCGAGGCAAAACAGTAAATTTTTTTTCTCGTAAAGCTCGTCACAATTCTGTCAAAAATTATGGAATCACGTTGAGTAGTTTATTTTTATAAACGTTCGCCAACCGTCAACACCATCAGCTCCAAACAAATTATGGATTTTTTTTTAATTCACGACTTCTTCACACTTCACACGAAAATTTATTCTCATCTTCCCGAATGGTCAACGTACGAGCGCTCCGATCCAACTAACGAAACTCCGACGGCTTAATTGACGATCGGTTATCGATTTGCATCCGGCTGCATCCAACCACGCGCGATGCATCTGTCAATGCATAGTCAATGCGTCGACGTCTATTGACATAATTATCGCAATTTCGACGTGCGGTCACCAATCACGTTGGCTTCAGTTGGAAATATTCGGGAAGTACAAATTATTGTTTACCAAGAATTTCATATAATAAATAATAATAAATAATAATAATAGGGATAATATTAAGAAGAAGAAAGACAATGTTAATAATAATAATAATAATAATAATAATTTTTTGCTCTATTTAAAAATAAGCAGACGAAATAACGAAAAAAATATTGCTTTATTATCCACATTATAGACATTAGAAAAAAAAAAACAAGAAAAGGAGAAAACACAAATTTTACATTCAGATTTCCAACCGGTAAACGCGACGCGACGGCCACTTTACAAATATATATATATCGAAAATTATAGCGACGCCACGAACGATCAGTTGTTTCGCACATTCATTAATGACGCTCGCACATATTTTGTTTTATCAGCAATATACATATATGTGTGTATATATTAATATTCATATATTTATCCTTAAATCTGTATTAAATTATTTCACGCCTCACATCTTCCTCCTTCGTCTCTCGTCGTCTGTTACGCACTGGCACGTTCGTCCCTATTTACAAAAAAAGAGTCTCGCAAATACCATAAATTTATAACGTACGAAGTTGAACAGCGGTATACAAAGTTTATGCTTTTTTTTACAGTCTCCGAAGCGATCGACTCCGCCTCACGGTTTTTTTTTCGGCGGCGACAAAGTGGAACGGATCCTGCGATCAGCCACTCAAAAAAAAAAAAAAAAACGCATTTAATACACACAAACGATTATATTGAAAATTGTATCAGACGCATGTAGGAAAAATTTATAATACGTGCCCGCATGCATTATAAATTCTTTTTCGCCCGTAGCTGCTCGGCTGTCACACGAAAAACAAGACCAACGACACGCAACATTTTTTTTTCGGTGTAAAAAGCACTTTTTTCTCCACGAATAAGACTCCGATTTTCAGGATCCGATTTTATTTTTAATTTTCGACGCCATTAATTAGTAACGAAGATACGATTTTTTTTAATCGATTTACGCAATATTCTTATTTATTTTAATATTTATTATTTAAATCTTGTGGGTGTCACTCGACATCATCGAATATTCATGTCGGATTTTCCTTCTTCGGTCTACAAATCCTAAGTTTACTTCATACAAATCTGTAAAAAATATTTAAAAAAAAAATGAGAAAAAATTATCTCTCGTAATTTTGATTATTCGACGTTTTATTTCATATTTTTCGGAGCACAAAAAAATGGGTTTTCACAGTACAATTTAAGTGCGTTCGACCTGCCTCGATTTTCCGAAGGGCGTGAAAACTCATTTTAGTCGACAAAACGCGTTCGACGCCCTCGGGAAAACAATTGGAGTTCAGGTTTTCTTTACCGACCGCGGTAATTTTTTTTTTTTTTTTTTTTTTTTCATCACAGCGGTAAAAATCAAAGCGATGGAAAAATTGATTACGACCGAAAAATTAAGTACGCGAAAAGTTTAGCGATCTCTCTTAAATACTACAGTAGGATTATCGAGTTGTTTGGTCGATTTCTCTATATTTTTTTCTCTCGGTCCATTTTTTTTTTTCACTGACTCTTGCTGTCCAACATCTGATCGAGTTCCTGGCGATCCTCCTCGGGGATATCGACGTCCCCGTAGCCCCACACGTGGCTCCCGTCGCCCGAGCGGTTAGCCCGGCGTCGCACCATTTCCGGCGACACGTATTTGCGGTCGTAGGCCCAGCCGAGCCGCGCGAAGCCGTCGATGAAGCCGGTGGTTATGTTGAACGAGTAATCGCCGAGCTCGCCGGTCTTGTAGTCCCAGGGAAACACGTGGTGATAGTTGTGCCAGCCCTCGCCGAGCGCGGCGATCGAGACTATCACGTTCTCCACGGGCGAAATGTGCCTGAAAAAACGAATGAAAAAGTAGATTAAAAAAAAAAGAAATTAATCGTCTGTAGATTTTTTTTTATTCATGAATTGCTTTTTTTTAGTCTAGCAATTATTGGTTAAAAGAAAAAGTAATTGTTTTTTAATTTATATCTATAAATAAATATTATTATTATTATTATTATTATTAATTAAAATTTGCAAATATTTTTTAAATTACATTTATAAAAATTGTTTTTAAATCGAAATAAATGTTGTTGTAATTTATCTGGTGAGATTATTTTTTTTTTGTTTCTTCTTTTGGATAAAATAAATAACTTGGGGCTTCTTGAAATTCGGAGATGCACTCACTTGTCGTAAGGTTTTTGGCCCCACATGTGAGCCACGCTGTTGACGAAGAAGGCGATGTTGAGGGTGACGCAGAAGCGGAAGTTGAAGTTGACCCAGAAGGAGTTCCAGAGGGTCTCGTTCCAGAAGTACCAGGGCACCGCAACCGGGACACCGATGGCCAGGAGGGCGAAAAGAGGCACGTAGTATCTGTAGAAATAAAAATTATTATAAATAAAGGTTTAATTATTTAATTTAGTCTAATTTAGTATGTTTATTATTGATCAATTAATTAATGTATCTATCTTTTTACTATTTATCAATTAATTCATTAATCGATCTATTTATTTTTATTAATTAATTTATTTATCTCGTACTTTTTTTGCCACATGACGATTGGATCGTCCTCGAGGTCACTCATGTCGACCGCCTCCCTCTTGGCGACGACCTCCGGATGGGGAGTCGTGAAGAGCCATCCGACGTGAGCGAAGAAGAAGCCTCTCTTGGCGTTGTGAGGATCGGCTTCCGTCTCGCTGTACTTGTGGTGGACTCGGTGGTCCAGCGCCCACGCGTAAACATGTCTCTGTCAAAGCAATCGGACGATTACATTTTTAATAAAATTTAAATAAACAATAATTTTTTAAAGAATTTTAAATATATAAAAAAATGTTAAGAATATTAAATATATAAACAATTTTTAAAGAATTTTAAATATATAAAAAAATTTTAAAGAATTTTAACTAAATTAAAAAGAAAAATAAATTTAAAAGAATTTTAAATAAAGAAGAAATCCATCTCTTGTATAAATGCATTAAATTGAAATTCGTACCTGGCCCGTCACGGTGAACAGAAGAACCAAAATGAGTCGCAGTGGCCATTTCGCTTTGTAAGCTCTGTGGGACCACAATCTGTGAGCGCCAGCAGTGATACCGAAACCCGTCGTGTAGATCGTTACGAAAGCTGAAACAGAAAAATTATTTATGTGAATAAAAATGACTATTATAACATTAATTGGATAATTTAATTTGATTGGGTATTGATTATTTAAAAAAAATTGTTTGTGACCGATGAGGTAAAAATATTGGTAACGTTGCGACCATCAACACCAAGTTTATTATCTTCAATGGCAAAAGAAGTTCTCGTATAGTAACTATCGAAAAACAAAAACGCTTTTATCGACCCAACGTCCGTTGTCCATTTTATCGTCGCGACAATCGTGGTGTTTGTGTGGCCACGAGGTGGCCGTGCGATTGGAATGCTCGAAATTAATGCTTATTGGATTCAATGCTATCAATTGAGCTCAATAATCGTAAATCAAAATGCGTTCGCCGAACGAAGTGGACAATTTCTTACAGCACGTGTGACATTGTTTTGGTCTTTTGGTTCGACGAAAAAAAAATATTTTAAAAAAGGTCATTCCGATTAGCAAATCAACATTGAAATTAAAGTTGTTACTAATTATATTCAATTTTCTCTCAACCAGCAACATTCGAAAAACGCAAAAAAAATAATAATTGAGAAAGTGGATTAAATTTTTATTATTTTCAGGTCATAATGTCATCTTATCAAACTTGAACTCCCATCAATCTATTTAATGGAACCACTGCTTTTATTTACAGTGAAAACAAATCACTCAATAGTGGCTTAATCACTATTAATTCTAATTAGTGATAATTAAAATAATTTCAACGATTAATTTTCCCCGGAAATCTGATGCTTGAGTCATTGATCGGTGATTGACAGTTTTATCTATTTGTAAAAATTAATTGGGCGACTAATAATAATAATTATTATTATTATTAATTATTACTAATAATTATTAGTCACCTAATTATTTTCAAATAATAATAATAATAATAATAATGAATTATCGCTAATAATTATTAGTCGCCTAATTAATTTCAAACAATAATAGTTATTATTTGAAATTAATTCTAATAATTATTAGTCGCCTCATTATTTCTTACAAATCGATAAAACTGTCGATCACCGATCAACGACCCGAGCGTCAGAAAATCTCGGGGAAAATTAATCGTCGAAATATTTATAATAACAAAAATCCAAGGAATTAGATGGCCTATGAGTGGACAGATCGATCGCCGTCGCCGATATCACGTGACGCTCTTGTGCCGCGCAATCAAAGTTTAACGAAGCGCCATGATTAATGGCAATTGGCATGAGCGTCGGGGTCAAGGTTTTCGGGGCCACGTAGACGCGACTCCTGCGAGCCGCCCTTCGGCTCTCAAGGCCGAGAGCAACGATGGGACCTTCGATAGCGACGAAAACCGTCGACTCACCCGACGCCCTCGTGACCTATGTTTTTTTATTATTCCCCGAAGTATATTCGGGGTGTATAAGCCTCGCGAACGGGGGTTGATATTTATTCGTTGCGTGGCGCCTGACGTCTCGGCGCCACCCTCGACGATTCCTCGGCCGACAAAAGAAACACGAGGGGAGATATGAGAGGCTCGACGATCGCACCACCCTTTCAGACACTCGGGACGCGATATCGCGGAAAACTTTGATTGTGCTCCAGGACGATGTTCACGGATTTGCTTTTCTTCGCGGAGAAACGAGAAGCATCGTTTTCGGGAGAAATTGCTTTCTCACGTTGATTTATTTCACAGCCTCAAATATTCGGGCGGACATGAAAAAAAATGATAATGTTTTAGACTTTTTTTTATCGTAATTAAATTTCGATAAGCAATAATAATAATAGAATAGAATATATATAATAGAATGGAATCGAATAGAATAGAATTTTATTCTACCATACGGCGACTTCGCCTTTTACAGACCCATCATTAAACTCTAATAGAACATTGGCTTAAGAGCAATGCAAAACTTTAAGTTTTGCAAACTTTTTAAAACGTGTAACGATTCTCAAGAGTAGAATTCTCAAGAGCGAGAAAGCCAGCTAAAAGACCCGTAGTTTGAGCGATAAAAGGGTGATACCATAGTTTGCGATTAAACAGCTGACGCGATAAAGTTTGCTTCGCTGCTTTGTACGATAATTCAGCAGGCCGGGGTCAAATGACACATCCAAGTCGGAATTATCCTACGTCCCCCTATGAATGCCCCCCCCCCCAACGCTGATGGTCTGAGTCCCCCATAGACGCCCAAGCCTGGATTTTTTCTATTGAGTGGGTTCCTGAGCATTCTCCTAAGAAGAGAGACTATAGAGAGAGAAAAAAAAATAGAGAGTAGGGGGCTTCGCATCGTCTATAGATCTCTCTGTATTATCAAAATATTTCGCCATACCTAACTAAACTCTACCGAACTTTACCCTATTTAACTTAACCCTACCTAACTAAACCCTACCTAACTTAACCCTACCTAACTAAACCCTACGTAACTTAACCCTACCTAACTCGGTACCCCTATCCCTCGGGACCCCTATCCCTCGGAACCCCCACACTCGGGACCCCTCCCACTGCCCCCAAACCCGAATTTTTCCAAGTCTTTTCCCAAAAAAAAAAGAAGTTCGGCGCATTGGTCGATTAATCGTTGGTTCTCAACACTCCCCCTCAAACGATTGAGTCTGATTCTTCCTTCTTCGTGTCTGGAAAATATTCGTTCATTCCTTGAGCTGGAACAGTCCTCGTAGATTTGAAAGTTTGACCGTTTCCACAGCTGCAGTGCCTAAGTTCACTGCTATGTAGATTACTTCTATCATTCGCTGATATATTCATCATTTCGTTCCATCTCTCCTCGGTAATCGTCTTCATGTATGCTGGGTCGAGAGGGATTTTCGATGGTTTTGCCTGTTGGAGTCCTTGTCGTTTCGCAATTTTATCCATATACAGCTCCCAGCTGACATTGCAAATTCGATCGTTATCCGTCTGTATTGTGAGACCCAGTGGTTTGCTCAATTTTCATATTTTCATAGAAAGCCAACTTTGTTCCAGCATTGGTATGTTCAATACATCCGTAAGTGTTACTTTCCTCACCTGACTGTTCCTGTTCATACATTTCAACTCGCCTGTGCCGAAACCTCGCACTTTGGCTGACTTTCAGCCTGCGAGATTACCTGAGTTTCCTTCGTTGTCTGTGACTTGGTTCGATTTTTCTTTTCTATCATTCCATCTTGCATATTTCCTGCAGCTTTTCCAGAGGTACCCTATCTTTTTACAGAAAAAATAATTCTTATCTTGTAGTTGATTCGACCTCGGCGAGCAATTCCCGAGATGAAATTTCTGGCCTCCCTGGAATCCTTTTTTTTTGGAGTACGAAAAGGCTGTATCAGACTGTATCAAGGGATTGAAGCCTTCGTTCAACCTCAGGACATGGCACATATTACCCATTTGAAGTGAACGGAGGTTAGAGGAATGTCTGAAAATAAAAACAATAAAATCCACAGACCCTCAGATACATGTCGATAGGCTATACAGGTTGAACCGAGAGACACGGCTCTGCATTGAAACTCCGAAAGTGGCAGTTATTATCCATTTTCATTATACGAAGAGGTTTTTCGGAGGTTCTGCATTTCAACTCGGGTTTTCATTTTACCAAATCAAGCGTTAGTTCTCTTTCTGATCTACTTTCGAGAGCTGTAATGAGCGAGCCGTAAGACTTTGGGAGGCATTTGAGTAGCATCTCTACTAAAAGATGATCCATCGAATTTATATAGTCTTTCATATTTCCCGTCTCAGGCAGTTTCAAATAGCGAATTTGCCGGAATGATTAAACCTTGCCGTTAGTGTGGATTTCTCGTGGTAATTTTTGAGTGATTCCGATACCTGCTTCGCTGTATTAGCTTTTCGAATGTAAACGAGCTATGGGTCCTCGACGAGCAGACTTGACCCCATATTCCTTCCCTCATGAGCGAACGCGTGACTTTGAATTTGCATCTTGACTTCTCGTTATTCAGCTGCGTAATGCTCAACCGTGCGACTCCCAACATTCTAACCTCAACGAAAAATCGTGCTCCTGCTCGATGATTTAGTCTTCGGCGATTATACTCTGGGCCCATAATCTGTTGTGAAAACCTTACGCGGCAGAAAACGTTGCAGGTGGTGAAATTAGTGCGTGAGATGCAATTAGTGAGTAAATTTTTTATAAGCAGAGGAGAAACGAACCTGGCGGTATGGTGGTATGACGGTAATCATTTTTTACTCGAAATGAAATGAAATGAGAGAGAGAGAGAGAGAGAGAGAGAGAGAGAGAGAGAGAGAGAGAGAGAGAGAGAGAGAGAGAGAGAGAGAGAGAGAGAGAGAGAGAGAGAGAGAGAGAGAGAGTGAGAGAGAGAGAGAGAGAGAGAGAGTCGCCACTGCGCATGCGTATGATTTTAGTTTCTGCTTATCGAAGAAGTTCGGCGCTCCAGTCGATTAATCGTTCTATCTGAACATTTTCGAGTAGTGGGAGGAGGTGGAGGTGGTGACACGGACGGAAAAGCTGCGTCATGAAATTCGGCTCGCGGGTTTCGCGTGACACGGATATTAATACCGCACGTCTAGCGATATTAGACGCTTGCTATTTGTGTCGCTAGGGAGTCGTCGCGAAATTCTCGCAGCTGGACAGTTTCGCGATCTCGTCGCGCGAGGAGACCGAAATCGAGCTGAAGACAGTTCGGGTGTCTTATCGCGTGGCGTTGATCATAAAGCGATGAACGACGGTGGCGCAGATAGGACGCGATATAAAACCGCGTCGAGCCGGTGGGATCTCGCGATTTCCCTCGTGCAAAAAAAAAAGACTCGCGAACTCCGCGCCTCGTGAGCTCGTATCTTATCAGTTGGAGCACACAACTGTGCGCCAACCGTCACACCGGTCGCGACTCAGGTCATTTTTTATTGGTCGTCGACGAATCGATGACACGAGTTACGTTTTTCTATTACTTGGGCTGTAAAAAAAAGTGTTATACCGAATAAACTGTTTTTTTTACACTGTAAGAAAAACCGTTTCTGAAATTTCAAACCCATCTATGTTTTATTTAAAATAATTCCATTAGTCGTAGTATATTTATTCCATCTATACCCTGTTGGGTATAGAAAATTATCGTCGGGGCTTGTATATATTTGATTCCTACGTATACCTTCTTCAGGCTTTTACATTTCTCCCCACTCTCCTTGATTCCCCCACGGAAAAGAAGTATATACGAAAATGTATCTGGAATATACAACTTTCCGGACGATAATATGATAAAAATACATTTTGAATATATCTTAGATCTATTTTTTGCTCGCATAGACTTCGTATACATCCTAAAATAGATCCGACACATACAATTTTTCGGAAAAATAGATCTTTTATGTCTGGAATACATCTTTTATATTTCGCGGATATATTTATTTCCTTGTATTTCCCTTTCATTCATTGCAATATTGGTAATAATCAATTATAGTATTAATATAATGATTAATAGTAATTAATGATAATATTAATTATCTTTGCTTTTACGTACCCCAAAGCGACGTGAGCAATTTGGCGTGAGTGAATATGAGGCTGAGGCCGTATAGGCAACCGGCGTGTATGAAGATCTGGACCATCAGATCGGGCCACTTGATCCTGGGAATGTATTCGACTTTCTTCGCCGCCACTTCGGACCCGACTGCATTTCCGTTTTTCGCACTACCGTTCTGCGCATTTCCGTTCATCGCGTTTCCGTTTCTCTTGGTCATCTCGTGATCCATGGGCTCCCCGATCACCGGAGACCGAGAGCCCTCGCTCCTCGTCTCCTCGGCGCACATGAGCGGCACCCTCTCCTTGTCCGGTGACATGGCACAGTCCCGTGATATTTTTCAACGAAAAAAAAAAAATTCGATCTCGGTTGCAATTTTCGTGACTTGCCCGTCGAACGAGTTTTCCGGCTGATCGATTGTCGTCGTTCAAAACGAAAAGAATCCTCCGCAGCTGAAACAGAAATCGAAGCCGTATGTTATTATCAAACACGTACCAATTGCTAATTAATTAATTTTCCTATAATTACAATCCTATGAATTGATTAATTTTCCAGTATTGGCTGCATTTGTACCGGGGCCACGAACAGAATATGTTGTTATTCTGTTCGTGCTGTGATTCGTTTGGGATCGGAAACCAGAACCAGGACGAGACTCAAGCTACAAAACTTTTGGGTATGTTAAGTTTGACGACAGAAAATAGAAAACCGATTTTAGAGTTCGCATGGTGACTATTTCGCGGCGACTTTGTCGATATTCGCATTGCTGCATTTTTTACACGCGGCTATCCACGTTTCCATAATTCGAAGGACTCGTGAATGAAGACAACAAACTTAAATAAAATGCACGTTTGTGGGAGGGCGGTATAAAGTAGCATTTTGACAATAGAAACGGATACCAGAATGACGGGAAGTGACCCTTGATATAATGGCACACGTTAATCGGGATTATCCAATGTGCCACTATGTGAATAAAGTCGCTCGTTTCTGTCGGTCGTTTTCAGTTACCGTTTGATTGCTGCGAATGCATCGTCCAGATTTCGTGCGACGACGAGAACCCCCTGAAGAGCCCACGGGATTTTTTTGTTTTCAAATGGCATTTTTTGGCTGTTCGTTCAGGGGTTCGCGTATCGTTGGGACACCCACCAGGACAATTTTCGACGACGTAAAGCCTTGGAACACGAGATCCGACTCACCACCAACCGTTTGGGAGACGAAGCGTCGTGAGACATTTTTGGAAGGAAACAATTACGCGTAAGTTTGTTGTGAATGGATTTCGAATTTTGTTATGGGGGCTCAATCATTTTGTTTTATTAGGTCTACTTTTTTCTTCACTGGTGAACAAAATTTGTAATAATTCTATTCTTATAGAATAACAGCGTAATTCTGCAGAGTAAACCAATCATGTAATTGACTTCCGCTAGGGCTCAATAAAAAAAGCCATCACTACGATTCTATAAGAATATAATTATTTCAAATTTTTCATCCGTGAGGAAAAAAGTAGACCTTATAACAAAAATAAATTTTTTTGGTTGACTCATCCCTGATTTCAATAATTTAATTAATTTGAATTATCTAGTTAATTTCAATTAATCGATTAATTGCAATCATTCAATGAATTTCATTTATTCGATTAATGAAAATGAATGAATGAATTTGCCTGTTACGAAATTTGTGAAAAATGTATAACTCTCACTGTTGCGTAATATTTTTGTCTCCCCGAAATAGACACGAGAGACGCGTAGTACGTAGAGATAGCCAAGACGAAGCTGCGCGTCAACGTGATGGTGAGGAACGGAAAAATGAATCGGGAAGACAGAAACGCGATGGAGAATTGAGAGCCGGGCGAGAACGCGATGGACGGAGGAACGAGAGAGAGGCAAGAGAACGAGAAGCGAAAGTCGAGCGAGAAGACGATAGACGGAGAAACGAGAGGGAGACAAGAAGACGAGAAGCGACAGCCGAGCGAGAACGCGAGAGACGGAGGAACAAGAGAGAAGCAAGAAGACGGAAACGCGACAGAAGGAAAAAAGCCGAGCAACAACGGAAACGAGAGAGACGCAAAAGAGTCAGACGACATCAATACCAGACGGGAAAACGAGAATCAACACCAAACGGAAGACGAAATATTGATGAAGGATGCAGAAAGGTTAGAGAGTCAGTTAGAAACAAAAACAAAAGAAGAAGTTGACTTAAATTAATATGAATGTGGTTTCAAATTTTAATGTAGCATAAAGAATCTCGACTGGAACACGGTTGTCAAGCGCTGAAAGAGGGCTTAATGTTTGTATGGTGGCCGATGGAACAATATGTGCTGGGACAATATGTGCTACCGGAACGACAATGAAAACCTATCTATCGCTTGGAACCAAAAGGACTGGCCAGGGACAAAAAAATGAAGGCAGCCACGATCGAATATGACGTCAATTTTTTCGTCAAGTAGGAAAAAAGACTCCACCAGGGGGGGTGCTGTAAACGAGGGGGTACAAACAGCATTGACGACATCACGATGACGTTTTTGTATCCCCTCACAACAGTGGAGCACCTAGCGATAAACTTGTGATGAAAATGGCTGTTCGTATCAGGGCAGGGGAAACTTTGTTTTCATGGCTCGTTTTTTTCATGGTCTTTTTAAAACATGTTTAAAACATCATACATAAAACGGACCGACAGCGGTAGGTGTGCGGTCGGTGCATGGCTTCGGCGATCTCCCGTGTTAAGCAGCTCGACTCACGGTCGGTACTTGGATGGGTGACCGCTTAGCCATTCACTGATTTGCACGTCAACTGTTGAACTGTTGATCGCGCAAATGCGATACAGTAGTGCATTAGGAAAGAGTGGCTGCGGGTAACACTCTGGAGGAACTCAATAAGTGACTCGGGGGGGGGATACAAAGAATGCAAGGGGATTAAAGGAAGTGGGGAGAAACGTAAAAACCTGAAGAAGGTATACGTAGGAATCAAATAAAATACATAAAACGGTCTCAAACGTCGTGGAAATAGATTTCCAATTGGGATCTGATGTGGCGCATCAAGTTTCCATTCACGCGTTGCATTGTAAGCATTTGAGATTGATCGATTAAAATCGTTCTCAGTCGTAACATGTGACGATGTGACCCAATGTATCATATTCAATCTTGCTTGGGGTCTGCAAACAGGATCGATCATCGCTCCTTTCTTTCTCATCTTTCCTCCTCTACAGATCATGAAATCGGATTCCTCGATGCGTGTCCAAAGTGACACCCAACTGCATCGATTCTGCAGCACCGAAACTCGACTCGGTGGCTTCGAATTCGCCGGTGCGAGTGATGAGAAAATATCGTTCGACCGTAGCGCAAACGCGTTTCTTCTTCGATCATTATTTCGCCATGACGCAACGCGAGAAACACTCCAGACAAGGAGTGGCAAAATGTTGTACGGCGTCACGTCCCGTCTGACGCGATAATGCCGAGTGCATCATGCTCCCAATTGCGCTAATTGCGTGTCAGAAGTTTACATCCCCATTAATTCCCACGTAACGGGATTGACCGAGAAGGACCTTGCGCGAATTTTAAATATTTGTTTCCTGTAAAATTGTACGGCCTCGAATTATTTTATCTTGACACGCAATTTATTTATATTTTTATTGTTATCGGTCTATTGTCATGGTTTTTGTTCTTGTGGGCGGATGGTAATATAATCGACGTAACGATATACAAAACAAAATAATGGCAATCTTGTATGGAATGTCGAAGAGGACAAACCTAATGGATTCATATAGGCCATGGATTATGCATAGCGCAATTATTTTCGTATTAACTCCGAACTATTAATTGTACGCTCTGAATTTTTTACACCTCATCAATAACGTGTTAGACGTACAAATTTTATGTTTACTCTCTGTTATCAATTTTACGAAAACGCTTCATTTTTTTCAACGTGAGATTTAATTGCCGTGAATTAAAAATCAAGCTAAAAAATATATTTTTAAAATTATGTTCTTAATTAATTATTGAATTAGTTATTGACGACAAATATTTTTATTAAGAATAAATATTTGTTTTCCAATGGTAATTTCAAATCAAATTACCATTGGAATTTGAATGATGATTTGAAAACAAATTACCATTGGAACCAAAGATGCTTCATTTTTCTTTCAATGCTAAGTTTAATTACCTTGAATTAAAAATCAAGCTAAAAATGTTTAAAAAAAATTATTCACTTAATTAATAGTTATTGAAGGCAAATATTTTTATTAACAATAAATATTCGTTTTCCAATGATCTTTTTTTTAACTCAAGTACCACAATCGCCGAGGGTTCGAGGGCTGAGGGTTGTTTCATTTCCGACCGAACCCCCCCGACGGCCGGCGGTTCGCGAGAGTAAACAAGGGTTGGCTCGTTGTGTGTGGCTCGGTCGTTGCGCCGACCGAGACGGGTGAAACTCGGTCAAAGTGGGTGGCGACGCGGGTCATTCGCGGCCACCACTTTTCCACCGCCGCTCGTGGTGTATAACAGCAGGAGCAGGAACAGCGCCGGAGCAACGTAATAATCCGACGGACGTCGCGACGTCCTTCAAGCCTCGCCTCGCCTGCTTTTCTCTCTCTCTCTCTCTCGCTCGGGTTGTATGGATTTCCAAGTGAAGCGAACGAGCCCCATGGCGCCTCGATTCTCGTCGTTAATGCATTGCACGGGGTGGGCTTTAATACGACCTCCTCACGGCGCTGCCTCCCTTGCGCGTCCATTTGCCCGGCGATAATCAATTTAGCATCGGCCACGTGCAACGACGCCGATACTTCCGCACTCGCTCGACGCACCTCGCATTCGCGTCCTTCGCCGTTTTCAATTATAACGCAAATTAATCCAACCGGGTCTTTATTCGAGTAACGCTCAACAACATTTTTCGCTTGACTTTGTGGCAAACGACATCATTATTTTTTTGTAGTTATCGAAAAGTAAAGTTACATAATACTTGAAAAATTGAATAATTGAAAAATTGAATAATTGAAAAATTGAATAATTGAAAAATTGAATACCTGAAAAATTGAATACCTGAAAAATTGAATAATTGAAAAATTGAATAATTGAAAAATTGAATAATTGAAAAATTGAATAATTGAAAAATTGAATAATTGAATAATTGAAAAATTGAATAATTGAAAAATTGAATAATTGAAAAATTGAAAAATTGAATAATTGAAAAATTGAATAATTGAAAAATTGAATAATTGAAAAATTGAATAATTGAAAACTTGAATAATTGAAAATTTGAATACAAATTGAATAATTGAAAAATTGAA
Organism: Pimpla rufipes; assembly: GCA_963932165.1. Classification (NCBI taxonomy): domain Eukaryota; kingdom Metazoa; phylum Arthropoda; class Insecta; order Hymenoptera; family Ichneumonidae; genus Pimpla; species Pimpla rufipes. The sequence continues at coordinate 2,346,640 of OZ010642.1, read as the reverse complement.
TACTTGAAAAATTGAGTACTTGGAAAATTCAATACTTGAGAAATTGAATATTGAAGAGTTGAATATTTGAATAATTGAATACTTAAAAAATTGAATACTGGAAAAATTGAATTCAATTACTTTGTTGGGGATCAATTTGAGGATAAAAATATATTTTGATGCTTTTAATCGTGTCCTTTTTATAAACTTATGTCTCATCGTTTCTGCTGCGTGAAAAAATTATCAATTGCCGGAAGGAACGACTTATCGCGAATATTCGCTGTCTCTTCCTCCTGGTTTAATGGGTCGAATGATGGTACGGGGAATTTCCGAGATTAGATTCGAAGTGCAATTTGGTTCGTAAACAAGATCGAATTAATCGGAGCGCATTAGTGCGATTTCATTCCTCGAAATCTGTCTGGATATGATAATATCTATTCGGTAACAACTTGTTTATGGCTGCGAGCAGCCGGTCGACTACGAACCAACTGCGACGTCGCATAAATTTTCACCAGGTGATCTCGTCGTTCCTCCATAAATTTTGATTACGCGAAAAAGCGGGACGAAGTTTTGTTTCATAGGAATACAAGTTTCGCGGGGGTGGCAGTTAGTCGATGTTCCCGAGTCAACAAGGGGGAGGGGTCGCCATTTTATTCCCCGAGGAAATCGCGTTTTTTCTACACGCTGAAAAAAATTGAATAACGGAATCGAGAACTAAAAAAAAAAATGTAATAAAAAAAAACAATGATTGAAAAAAAAATGAAAACGGTAGAAATTCAATTCTAAAGGTTATCAGAACTTGATTTAATTCCACTAGATAAGCGAGAATTCGTTGAAGAGCGATTCAAGATATCGAGTGATAATATTTTTTTTTATTATTCAATCCGCCGAGAAAAATGAGCTAAAAAGATTTCCCTGACAAACGTTGAGTCATGTGTCATCGATTATCAGGCTTCGTCGCAATCTGCTGTATTCTTCACGAGCCTCAGATTACAGTGATGCCGCTTATCGTCGTGAAGCGCCGGGGATTTTACATTCAACTTGTTTCACAAGTGACATCAGATGAGATTCTCAGTCGGTTCATAAATTCTTTGATATTTAATCTTGCTTTCTGCTTAATATTTATTTATTTATTTATTTATTTATTTATTTATTTATCTATCTATCTATCTATCTATCTATTTATTTATTTATTTATTTATTTATTTATTTATTTATTTATTTATTTGTTTATCTATCTATCTATCTATCTATTTATTTATTTATTTATTTATATCAACGAGAAAATCCCTGTTACATACTTTGGTTCAATACATTTGAAACACAAATTATTAATATTTTACCACGGTATTTAGCATTAATATAGCATGAAGAACATCCCCGAATATATAGCACAAAAGTCATTTAACTATGTTTATAACATTTTTTTACCCCAGCATTAATATGGCAAAGTCGTTCCAGGTTGACTCTGAGTCTTATTTTCAAGTCAGAATCAACGCGAGTCTAATTTTTTAGCCTGAATTTCAGTGAGAATCAACGTAACGAGGCTAGACAGCCACAAGGAAAGTCCAAAAAAAAATTCTACCGACTGTGACAGCACCCAACATTACTGTGTAAAAATGTTATCTCCATGGCGAAACCTCGCAACGTCGTCCTTGGCACCGCCAAGCGAGCAAACAGAACCAGCAGGACGATGTCCACTATTCGTACGTCTGGATATTAATACAGTCGAGCTGTCCATACAGCCTGACACGCCTGACAATTCCTAAGATTTCAGCGAGTTTAAATCAACAAATCCTGTCGTTGATTTAAACTCTCGGCAATCGTAGTCAATTAAAAAAAATGATTTTGTGATCGACACCTGCTGCGTCATCATCGTCAATTCTGGTTTGTCGTCTGCTCCAGTTAGACGACAATTCCTGATTGTTCCATTGATCAACAACAACCTCGGAATTTATCTCACGACAATTGTTCAGTGAAGCGTCAAAGGTGTGCACTACGAACGGCTCTGAATTATTCTGCTCCTACTACAACACGAACGAAATCCCACGTACGTGACGCGTAGTTGCAACGCCTATATCCATCTCTGAGTCATTGGGTATTACCTAGAATTCACCGATGTGCGATATGATGTTTTTCCTCTTGCAACATCGTTGAGCCTACGAGGAAGGTTCAGCTCGCCAACGAAAAATGACGGAATTTTAGAGGTCGAGATCAGTTTTGGAAACGAAAGGCTTGGATGAGAATCGCAGTGGCTGTCGAAACTGGGAAAACAATTTTTCTAACTTTGGAAAGTTAGGAAGACACATTTTCCTAACTTAGGAAAATTAGGAAGACACATTTTCCTAACTTAGGAAAATTAGGAAGACAAAGTTTCCTAACTTAGAAAAATTAGGAATACAAATTTTTCTAACTTATAAAAATTAGGAATACAAATTTTTCTAACTTAGAAAAATTAGGAAGACAAATTTTCCTAACTTAGGAAAATTAGAAAGACAAATTTTTCTAACTTGGAAAAATTAGGAAGACAAATTTTTCTAACTTAGAAAAAGTAGAAAGACGAATTTTTCTAACTTGGAAAGCTTCGGAAACTTAGGAAAACAAATTCTCCTAATTCAGAATAATTAGGAACAAAGATTTTCCTAACTGAGTAAAACGTGGAAAACAGATTTTTCTAATTTAGAAAAATTAGGAAAATAAATTTTTTCTAATTTAGAAAAATTAGGAAAATAAATTTTTTCTAATTTAGAAAAATTAGGAAAACAACGTTCCCTGGTTCAGGAAAATTAAGAAGAATGAAAGCTAGAAACTTTGGTGCGAGAGAAGCGAGAAAATTGGATCCAATTAAAGCTCCAATTTCGCAAAGCGATGTTTCTTAATTCACGTTTAGGGATGATTCATGATTAGACATTATGCAAAGAGCCCGAGTAGGTACAGATATACGGCGAATGTGGATGATGTTCAGGAGAGTTCCGTCCATGACGAGGCGAGGCGCAACCAGCTGAGACGACTCCCGGCTGGCTTTGCGATTAGCCCCGTGTGGATGTGGATTAATTAAACCGGAGCGCAGTTTCGCCCACTTCTAATTAGCTGAAATTAAATTAGGCGACGTTGCGACGAGGCTGACGGTAAATTCGGACTTCATCGACTTCACCCTCGTGATCGTCTATTAAAAATCCAAAAATCTGCGGCGTTACATCCGACCTTCTTCATGATGTTGAAATTTGCATCGTTGGAATGCAACGAAATTCAGAAAAAAAAAATTAATTCTAATCAACCCAAATGATTAAGTTAGGTATAAAAAGTTGTCATAACAATTAGTTGATATGTCTTTTTATATTAATTCTAATCAACCCAAATGATTAAGTTAGGTATAAAAAGTCATTATAACAATTAGTTGATATTACTTTTTATACCCAATTTCATCATTTGGGTTAATTAGAATTTTTTTTTCTGACTTTCGTTGCATTCCAACGATGCAATCTTTTTAACATCATCCCTCATCAGGCCCAAATCCGGACCACGTTGGTCTTACCAAAATCCCGAATTGGGCCGGATTTAATGTTATAAATTTTCTACCAAATAGACAATAAGGATAAACTCATCGTTAGGTTAGCCAAATATTTTTTTCACGTTTGTTTTTCGGCCCGACGAAACTACTTTTTCCTCTCCGTGCGCCGGACTCATTATGCCCAAACGGTAAAATCGTAGCGCCACTCGGGTTGGGACTCATTGTCATGCGGACAATCGTTCCTTTTGTTCGTACTCCATGTTCGGAACGGCTGTGCATAAGAGAACTTGCGGACCGTGGACGTATTTGGAAACGATACTGGAAGACCGTTTTACATTTTTTTCTCATTCGAGACTTTCACGAGGCTTTTTATTTCTCTCACAACGTAAATACGAATAATGTTTTTTTTTTCGTCTAAATATCGTTGAAACGAATGGTCTTTTTTTTCTAAATATCATTGAATCGAATGGTCTTTTTTTTTCTAAATATCGTTGAATCGAATGGTCTTTTTTGTTCTAAATATCGTTGAATCGAATGGTCTTTTTTATTTCTAAATATCGTTGAATCGAATGGTCTTTTTTTTCTAAATATCGTTGAATCGAATGGTCTTTTTTTCTAAATATCGTTGAATCGAATGGTCTTTTTTTTCTAAATATCGTGGAATCGAATGGTCTTTTTTTTCTAAATATCGTTGAATCGAATGGTCTTTTTTTTTCTAAATATCGTTCAATCGAATGGTCTTTTTTTTCTAAATATCGTTGAATCGAATGGTCTTTTTTTCTAAATATCGTTGAATCGAATGGTCTTTTTTTCTAAATATCGTTGAATCGAATGGTATTTTTTTCTGCTCCTTCGTGATTTCTTTTATGATTTTCCAACCATGACTTTTTATGATTTTCTCAATCATCTTTCGGTGCAAACAATTCGTCCTCCACTGGACGACACTTTTATCATTCCGTTTCTGTGTTTCCAAGTCAACCTGAGACAATTGACGTCGTGCGCACGAGCGTCGATCAATCGAAACTTATTGCTACAAATGTATAGTTCACGGCCGAGTGGACGACGGGGTTGGGGCGACGTCATCGCCTCCGGCGATGAGTGCGAACAGCTGGTGGAAAATTAGTGGATCGTATGGCGAACGAGATTCTGGATGTTGGGAAAATACTCGACACGCTTGATGCTTATATGAGATTGAAATATTAATATCGACGTTACGAGGATATGCAGCACCAACTAATGGGCAATTTCAGATATCCGTATCTGGATAAATTAGCTAATTAATAATTGATTTATAAAAGACTCAATGAATGCCTTAATTGTTCTTCAATAATTGCAAACTAAATCAATCAGTATTTAATTAAATCACAAATCAGACAGTGTTCGATAAATCATTATCTGGTTATAAAAAATTCAACAAAATATTGTATAATTCATAAAATTCCAGGGAATAAACCAAAAATCCCTAATTTTTTCTCCTCTTCAAACTCATATAATAAAACTTTAAAAAATATAATAATTTTTAAAAATCAGAGAGTTTGACAAATCATCCTCTGGCTATAAAAAATTCTACAATATATTTTACAATTCTCAAAATTCCAGATAATAAACCAAAAATCACTAATTTTTTTTTTCCTCTCTTCAAACTCACACAATAAAATTATTAAAAAAATAAATCCCCATATAAAAAAAATCAACAATTAACGCTATATCCACCCAACGATTTGCAGCAGCAAATTACACATTTCCCGTGTAATTACAACCGCGAAAATTAGTTCATTAATAGTGACGAAGAAAAAAAAAACGTGCATAAATCCGCCACCGGTATAATAACCCAAAAATCCTTAATTTTTTCTCCTCTCTTCAAACTCACACAATAAAATTATAAAAAATATAAATCCCCATATAAAAAAATCAAACAATTAACGCTATATCCACCCAAAGATTTGCAGCAGCAAATTACACATTTCCCATGTAATTACGACCGTGAAAATTAGTTCATTAATAGTGACGAAGAAAAAATAAAAAAACGTGCATAAATACCGCCACCGTGACAAAACATCATAACGTCGACCTTGGCACTGTTAATCGAGCAAACACAGTCCAGCGAGACAGGACGACTATGACGTCTCGGTATTGGTGCACCAACACTAATATTGACTAATATCCAGTTGTATTATCCGGCACGGACGGCCGCCACCGTGAACCGATATTATAAATATCCGTGCGTGGCAAACGCGTCTCTCTCTCTCTCTCTCTCTCTCTTTCCACCGGTGCGACAAACAGGCCGCGTGGTATGCAGCACACACATCGCGCTGTAAGATCACCGCGTGGCTGCGGCGGCGGCGGCGGCGCTCGGGTTACGCAATCCTGGTGGCAACGAACGCGCGAGCGCTCCGTGTGTTTGTAGCGCTTATAGTTGTTGCACGCCACGCGCGCCGCTGATGGGCCGCCAGGACCCCGCCGGCCGGTTTTTTACGTCGTGCCACGAGCCACGAGCGTCTTCGGTGATTTGGTAATTAAAAAAAAAAATAAAAAAATAATAATAATAAGGAAATAATCATAATAATAATAAGGAAATAATAATAATAATAATAAGGAAATAATAATAATAATAATAAGGAAATAATAATAATAATAATAAGGAAATAATAATAATAATAATGATAACAAGGAAAATTTATTGTGCACTCTGGGTTAAATTTCCCTGGGACCCAAAAACACGAAATTAGAAAATACAACGTGGGTACCAAAGAAAAGTATGGAAAATATAAAATAGGAAAAAATATGTGCAAAAAAATGAGAAAAATATTTAAAAATTAGATGAAACGATGGAAAAATATGAATAAAAGGAAATAAAAATATGACACAAACACAAATAAATAAATGAAGAAAATAAAATAAAGAACATGACACAAATACAATTAAAAGTATGGAGAAAATAAAATAAGAAATATGACACAAATACAATTAAAAATATGAAGAATATAAAATAAAAAAATATGACACAAATACAATTAAAAATATGAAAAAAATAAAATAAGAAATATGACACAAATACAATAAAAAATATGAAGAAAAAAATGACACAAATAATATTTTAAAAAATGAAGAAAAAAAGCTTAAATTTAAAATATGAAAATAAAAACAAAGTAAAAAATGTGAAACAAATAAATAAAAAAAAGCAAGAAAAAAGTTTATAAATATTTTTTTAAATATTGCGAAGAGCCGGACTGTAGGAAGCGATAAGAAGGAATCCTCGGGATGACCAGCTCCACCGCGCTGACCCGGCTATCGGGCCGCCGGCTCGGTGTCTCCGCGTTGCCTCGGGTGGCACGTCCGTCGGTACGAGTGAGGGCGTTATAATTAACGTACGTGACACAGAGCGAGCGTGCGATAGTCAGGGACACGCCCGAGCGATGTAGCCGGCAACGCGATGCGTAGCCGGCAAAACACACGCGGCAACGACGACGACGACGACGACTGCGAGGAATTGGAGAAAATTCGTTTGCGCGCCTCATGGGAAATTTGATTACTGTGCACGTTGATCAACGTGCGCGGTGTGCATTCTGCATGCTTTGCATTTATCCTCGCTGTGCGAGCGACAAACGGTTCACGAATGTTAATACGAGCCAGGAGGGAGGGAAATAGAGAAAGCGCGTTACGAAATTCTTAACGGGGGAATTTTTCTTCTAGATTGGGACGAATTTTTTTGTCTTGTTTTATTTCATTCAGGTTTTTCTAATATTTTTCGTAGGGTGAATGAAATTAATTAATTAATTAATTAATTTGTGTAACTTTTGTCTAATTTTTCTTTTTCCATTTGAGGATTAAAAATATGTTTTCAAAAATTGTCCCCGAGATAAAATGAAAGTATTTCGACACCAAAATGTCTTTCTAGATGACAGGAAATAATTCTAATTTTTTTTTTTCGGTTGACTGAAACTAATTCCAATTTTTTTCGGTCGACAGAAAATAATTCCAAATTTTTTCTGTCGACAGAAAATAATTCCAAATTTTCTTTTCGACAGAAAATAATTACAATTTTTTTTTCGACAGCAAATAATTCCAATTTTTTTTTCCGGTCGATAGAAAATAACTCAAAATTTTTTTTTTCGGTCGACAGAAAATAATTCCAATTTTTTTTTACAGACAACAATTTTAGGATTTTTTTTTTACAGACAACAATTTTAGGATTTTTTTTACAGACAACAATTTTAGGATTTTTTTTTACAGACAACAATTTTCGGATTTTTTTTTACAGACAACAATTTTAGGATTTTTTTTACAGACAACAATTTTAGGATTTTTTTCCTGTCGTCAGAAAATAACATCTCCCTTTATTATTTTCCACGACGATTAATCCCTAAAAATTAAATCAACTCATTCATTCTTTCGCACCCTCGATCGTGGCTCCGTCACCCAACTTTTATTCCACCATATCGCGACACACAGAGCGAATCGGATCAATGAATGAATCTGCCTTTCGGCGTCACGCGCGGCGACATTCGGGAGACCCGCTTTGCCATCTGCAAATGTTATTCCCGTCGTCGTCGTATTTACGACTCTCTCGTGTTTCGCGCCGGGTGCGAATTCGTCGGCGTTTCGCAATTCGTCGATTCGTCATAAGATTTTTCGTTCCGGCCGGCTCGCTGCTCTCCAGCTAACCGAGAGAGTTGTTTGTGTTACCTGACGTCATCGGCGAGACGGCGACGAGCATGTATTGGCCGCGTGTGCGACGAGCACGGCGGCCAGCCAGTCGGCTCTCGTCGACACTTTCGGTATTCGCGCTCGGCGCTCTTCCGGCCGCCGATCATTCGTGTCCGAAGTCAAACGGAGATTGCGGCCGGCGTCGAGCGTACCGAATATATCGTGACGACCGATAAATACCGTTCCGGTGCCAACGTTGGTACCGTAACGCTCGTGTGTACACGTGAAGCGAGCCCCGCACGGGGCAATTTACAGTACGAGAAAAAAAAAAAAAAAAAAAAAAAAAAAAAAAAACGAATTATGTTCACTGGCCAATTATCTGATACGCGGTCGCTACTTATCAACAGTGTTATGATAAGACAATAGGGTCAATAATAACGACAATGGTAATAATAATGAATGTAATAGTATTTAACCGTGAATAAAATTAATGCGTATGAAAATAAAAATAATTGTGATAATAAAAGGTAAAAATAAAAGTATTTATTTAAATTGGATATGAAAAAATGAATGAGGAAAGAATGTTATTTATTATTATTATTGATAATAATAATAAATATAATAGAATAATAGTAATAATTGTAATATTACGGTTTTGTAATAATAATAATAACAATAGTAATAGTATTGAACCGTGAAAAAATTAATTCGTACGAAAATAAAAATAATTGTGATAATAAAAGGTCAAAATAATAGTATTTTTTAAAATTGGATATGAAAAATGAATGAGGAAAGAATATTATTTATTATTATTATTATTACAACTGATAATAATAGTAATAATAATAATAAATCGTAAAAAAATTTATCAATACAAAAATAAAAATAATAATGACAATAAATGGTGAAAATAGTTGTATATTTTTTAATTGGCTATGAAAAATGTATGAGGAAAGAGTGTTATTTATTATTATTATTGATAATACTAGTAAAATAATAATAATAACAAATCGTGAAAAAATATTAATCGATATAAAAATAGTGATAATAATGATAATAAATTGTAAGAATAATAATAAGTGTTTTTCTAAATTGGGCATGAAAAGTGAACGAGGAAAGAAACGTTATTTCAGTGATATTGGCCGGAAATTAAATCCATCGAATATTTAATCACCTTCGGACACGTGATTGACGCGCAACGCAAATTTTTATTCCCCTCGACATATGCCGCGGCTAATAGATACATTTTTATTTCCAATCCTTCTGGCGATGCAAAGCAGCCGCGTATTTTTTTGCCCACCGGGCTTTTTGCCATCGTCGGAAGTTATGCATTGAATCGCGGTGTAAATTCTTTCTTTTTTATTATTATTTAAATTCTTTTCGAGAAACAGAATTATCAAAAAATCGTTCAAAAAATCTGCACATGCAAATATGAGGATTTTTTTTCAGACACTACAAAATAAACTCCGGCTGCAAAAAAGCTATACGTGAGCGAAAAATATGATGAATTTGCACCACTGAATCGTGGTGTAAATTTTTCCTTTATTATTATTTAAATTCTTTTCCAGAAACAAAATTATCAAAAAATCGTTCAAAAAATCTGCACATGCAAATATGAGAATTTTTTTTCAGACACTACAAAGTAAACTCCGGTTGCAAAAAAGCTATACGTGAGCGAAAAATATGAAGAATTTGTATCACTGAATCGTGGTGTAAATTTTTCCTTTATTATTATTTAAATTCCTTTTCAGAAATATAATTATTAAAAAATTGTTAAAAAAGTTGTCTACACATGCAAATATGGGGAATTTTTTTTCAGACCCTACAAAGTAAACTCCGGCTGCAAAAACAGCCACAAAAAAAAATTACCTTTAATCAGCCGAAGCAGCGATTCGCTTCTGCCTGTTGCTCCTCATGCCCACAACGACGAAACCACCACACGGAGTGCAATTCGCGTTTTGCGTCGATGTAGCCCACAAACTTCTCGGTGTTCAGCCTCTCGGCCAGTGGTGTAAATCAACGTCGAGTACTCCGCACCAACCAGTAAGGTCAGCTTCACCGCAGGGAGCGTGAAAAACCAGAGAATCTCGACGATGAAAATTCACCGAGTCACTCGACAATATTTAAAAAAAAATCCCTCCAAGTTATAAAAAATCTGCTCACGAAAAAAAAAAAAAAAAAATTCAGTATCTCGTCTAAAATTGTCTAAAATGTCTCACTAGGCCCGCAAACCACGAAAAATCGCACTGCACTATTTTCACTGTCGACGTCAACCAAGACGACGAAGAAAAAAAAAGAAGTTTCTTCGCGAACGCGTGGAGAGCACGCCGGTTAATCACGGGTTCGGGGCTGCGACTAAAGGCAACGCCGGACGGTTCGAGCGGCTCTCGAGGATCTGCGATCGCGGCCACCGCGAGCGCGTAGAGCGTCCCGCTGTCGTCGTCGTCGTGGTCTACGTCGTCATAGACGACGAGGGAACTCGGCGTGTGTGGCTGACTCGGTTGACGCGCCGGCTGAGCTTACGGCTTATAAACCCCTCGCTTTCCCATTTATATATACTGTAAATATATGTAACACAGATATATAGTATATAAATATATATAACACCACAAAATATATATATACATTTTTTTAAATATATATTACGGTTTATAAACCCCTGACTTTCCCATTTATATGCTGTAAATATATGTAACACAGATATATAGTATATAAATATATATAACACCACAAAATATATATATATATATTTTTTTTTTTAATATATATAACGGTTTATAAACTCCTGGCTTTTCCATTTATATACTGTAAATATATGTAACACATACATATAGTATATAAATATATATAACACCACAAAATATATATATAAATTTTTTAATATATATTACGGTTTATAAACTCCTGGCTTTCCCAATTATATACTGTAAATATATGAAACACACACATATAGTATATAAATATATATAACACCACAATATATATATATATTTTTTTTTATATATATTACGGTTTATAAGCCCCTGGCTTTTCCATTTATATACTGTAAATATATGTAATACATACATATAGTACATAAATATATATAACACCATAAATATATATATATATTTTTTTTAAATATATATTACGGTTTATAAACCGCTGGCTTTCCCATTTATATACTGTAAATATATGTAACACACACATATAGTATATAAATATATATAACACCACATCTTTTTTTTAATATATATTTATATACGGTCTTCGAGGTGGCGTCGAAGTTACGACACGAGGACCAAACGTGGTGTCTTTCGGTATTTTTCTCGACGCTGCTGGTTTTGAATTCGAGCTGCGCATGCGCAGAACGAAACTGTGCTGCCGGCTTCGCGAGCGAAGCCGACGCCCCCGAGAGGACTCGAGATATCGTCGAGAGTCGCGGCCGTTGTGATCGCCGCAACAGTCGAACGGCGGAGCCGGCCGAGCTACGAGGCGTCCCCGACCTCACTTTTTGTGCTGCCTCGTTCTTTCACTTTTTCTCGCGTAGCTGATGGGCGGTGGGAAGGTCGGCGCGGTTCATGGACGGGGACTGTGCGCCGCTTGGAGTGAAGCTCCACCTGCGGAAGGATTGAGAAAAGAAATGAAAAATTGTCAGGAATTATTAATGCTGTAATTTTGTGGTGGGTTGGGGTTTGGATTGGGGTTCGATGGTTAGTTAGGTTGGTACGTGGATTGGGTGAAGATGGGAATTTTCGGGGAGACTGGAGTAGCGGTTTTGTGGTAATTTGTGGGGGAGCCACGTTTTGTGGCTTTTTGTGACACCACAAAAAAGTTGCACATCACAATTGAGATTCGGGATGATATTTAAATTAGTATAGGGATTGGTTGAAGCTGGGGATTTTTACGGGGACTTGAGTAACGATTTTGTAGTAATTTGTGCAGGAGCCATTTTTTGAAGCTTTGTGTGACAACACAAAAAAGTTGCACATCACAATTGTGGTTAAATTAGTATAGGGATTGGTTGAAGCTGGGGATTTTTACGGGGACTCGAGTATAACGATTTTGTAGTAATTTGTGGAGGACCCATTTTTTGTGGCTTTGGATGACACCACAAAAAATGCACATCACAATTGAGGTTCGGGGTGATATTTAAATTAGTATAGGGATTGATTGAAGCTGGGAATTTTTACAGCGACTCGAATAACGATTTTGTAGTAATTTGTGGAGGACCCATTTTTTGTGGCTTTGTGTGACACCACAAAAAAAATTACACATCACAATTGAGACCCGGGCTGAAATTTAGATTGGTACAGGGATCGATTGAAGTTGGAAATTCTGAAAAGATCTCATGTAGCTATTTAGGAAACATTTTGTGCTGGCCATTTCTTATTACCATTTAGGTTTTCATTTCTCCATATATTTATATTTATTTAATAGCTCCCCTTCACTTCTCGGTCTGCCCGTTACGTCTTCGTCGCGGATATTCATAACCCGCACCGTCCATCCCACCGGCGACCGAGACAGCATTCTACCACAGGTGTAATTGATTGTGCATTGATTACACGTCATACCTATCGCTGTGGTGTGTATGTGCGGTGCGCAATGTGATGTGTAATCAATGCAGTCGACGCACTCAGCATTGCACGATTTTCTGAGATGTGGAAATACGGCCAAGGAAAGCGCAGCGTTAGCTAACGACTTTTAGAACTATTTAGACGTAACCGACTCAATTTATTCATTTATTTATTTCATAACCTAACCTGAAATAATTTATCTCAACTCTTAATTTAATTCTTGTTATAATTAAAAAAATAAAAAAAAATGCTATGCAACATAAGAAACGAACATTTTTCTTCGTGCAAAGAATTTTTTTCCGATGACCCGAATGACCGAGAAAAAAGTGAGACGAGACACCACAATTGTGGTGTATCGTTCAGTCACGCTGAGTTCTCGAAGCCGACGCAGCTTTTCGGAATCCATTCAGTATTTTTAGCTCGAACGTTTTTCGAGCCAGCGAGACTAAATTATAGAGCAAAGCTTTAAGGGTAAAATGTTCAGGTGGAATTTTTACGTCTTTCTACGTCTGGACGCGGTTTTGCAACCCTTTTATACGACCCAGCGCCGAGTTAACCACTGTTATGACCTGACCGTAAACTCATACGGGCAGAGTTATCAATTTTTTTTTAAGGCGGCAAATGTGCAGGTAGCTTAAGACTCCTGCCAATTTCTGACCAACGAAAGTGGGTCATTAGGGATAATTCAAGCGGGTCGAATCGGCCAAAGCAAAATTTGTGGAGTGAAATTGGAATTCGATTCGTAAAATTATGATGGGTGATGTCATCGATATTTGATCTGGGGTGACTATCAGAATTTAGTGTGACTATCAGAAATGGGAGGATTCGATCACTCGACGTATCTGAAAAAAAAAAAAAAAAAATTGATATAATAAAATATTTATTGATTTATTGAAATCGACATTTTGCAAACAAATTTTTACCTCAAGGCTTCGGAGGTTCAGACAGGAATAATAAGTAATGCGGTAATCCTAGAAAAAGATGCTTAATGACTGGATTTATATACTCTGAATTGCGTGTCCGAGTGCAGTTTGGCCTTGGTGGTAATACACATATGAGAGCAGGAAGAAAAAAAGTAATATGATACCAAGAAAAAAAAACTTGCATACCGCTCTGGGTCAGACTGCATACCCGACTATTTTTTTTTTTTTTTCGATCCATATGTGCAGTGGCCAAACAGGAAATCCTGCTGTTAGGATAACAAGTGCTCGACAAATTTTGAGGACGTCTTATACTCTACGCAACGTGAATACAAAAAGTTCTTTGTGCAGTAAGAAATTTATATTTTATTTGTCAGAACAAAATTCGATGGTTTGAATACATTTTTTTATTAGGACACAATTTGATCGCTTAAATAATTTTTTTAATCTGGAGAAAAATTGATAGCTTAAATAAATTTTTTAATCGGACAAGACTCGAGAGCTTAAATTGATTTTTATTAGGACAAAATTGGAAACTTTTACTACATTTTTTATTGGATTGATTAATTATTAAATCGATCGAAATATTGGGACGAAAAATTATTGATCGATTAAATAATTTTTCTTATTAGGACAAAAAACGACTGCTTAAATAAAAAAATATATTTGAACAAAATTCGGTCACTTTAATATTTTCAAAAAATAATCTTGTCGTACGATAAGAAGCTGAATTTGATTTCTAAAACAAACAAATAACTCGTTACCTCGTAAACTTCGATAACGAATTTTCCGGGAAACTAGATTTCTCGCTTCCAACCATAGCCTGCAGATCGTTGATAGGCGCTATCGGACGGCAATTGTCACGTGCCGTGAAAGAAACGGGATGAAGCGATTCCAGGAAATTTAATTCCCGAGAATCTCCCTTTTCCACCTGTGCAAACCGATTTTATTTCTCGCTACATTTGTTATCGCATCACGTTTATTGTTAAGTATAAAAAACATATCTATGGGATAAAACGAGCTGGGAGAGAAAAAATAATTGCAGGTGTTCAGTGACTTCGATCGATGATCCCAGGCGATAATTTCCGTGGAATAGCATTAATTAAAAATTAAAAAACATACAGACAATAAGCAGAAAAATAATGCCAGGTGTGCATTTTAATAATAATAAAAACCTTTGGCCTAGATTAAAAAATTGCAGGTGTTCGGTGACTTCGATCGATGATCCCAGGCGATAATTTCGGTAGAATAGCATTAATTAAAAAAATAAATAAAGATAATAAAAAAATAACACCAGGTGTGCATTTTAATAACAATAAAAACCTTTGGCCTGGATTAAAAAACTGCAGGTGTTTCGAAACTCCGCGATAAACAATCTATCGATATTTTTCTGCTATAAACAAAAAGTAAAAAAGAAACATTCTTTTCTTTAATTATCTTTAATTATTTAAAAAGAAGCATTAATTTACAAAAAAATTAAGATAATAAAATTCCTGCTATAAACAAAAAGTAAAAAAGAAACATTCTTTTTTTAATTCTCTATAATTAAAAAGAAGCATTAATTAAAAAAAATAAAGATAATAAAAAGAAAAATAACACCAGGTGTGCATTTTAATAACAATAAAAACCTTCGACCTAGATTAAAAAATTGCAGTTGTCTCGATAAACAATCTATCGATATTTTTCTGCTATAAACAAAAAGTAAAAAAGGAACATTCTTTTCGTTATTTATCTTTAATTATTTAAAAAGAAGCATTAATTTTTAAAAAATTAAGATAATAAAATCCCTGCTATAAACAAAAAGTAAAAAAAGAAACATTCTTTTTTTTAATTCTCTTTAATTAAAAAGAAGCATTAATTAAAAAAATAAGGATAATAAAAAGAAAAATAACGCCAGGTGTGCATTTTAATAACAATAAAAACCTTTGACCTAGGTTAAAAAATTGCAGTTGTCTCGCTAAACAATCTATCGATATTTTTCTGCTATAAACAAAAAGTAAAAAAGAAACATTCTTTTTTTTAATTCTCTATAATTAAAAAGAAGCATTAATAAAAATAAAATAAAGATAATAAAAAGAAAAATAACACCAGGTGTGCATTTTAATAACAATAAAAACCTTCGACCTAGATTAAAAAATTGCAGTTGTCTCGATAAACAATCTATCGATATTTTTCTGCTATAAAGAAAAAGTGAAAAAGAAACATCCTCGCGTGTTCGACTTGCACGTGGGACCGACACATGGAAGGGCGATTAACGTCGGCGCTTCGGAAAAAGCCGGCACCACCTGCGGATAGCGTGAATCGTAGCCCGGCACAAACTGTACCCACAAAATCGGACCGTTGCGGTGAAGCTGACCGGTTGACTACACCTCTTGGGGGGGAAATTCGTGGCACGATCTGTACGAGATCGATCGGCTTCATCGTGCGACGTAGCTCGGGTTACTGATGCGGTGTAGCGAGTGGAATATACGAGAGATTATCTTTCGACTGTCAACAGCGAGAGTGAGAGTGTACACCAAGTTGTGTGTTAGTCGAACGGGCCGTCCTATCGACTACATAGAACTACGATATCAGCCCGTCGTGGTTCTGTATATCATCTTTTCTTTTTTTTTTTTTTTTTTTTTTTCACTGTATTCGAGGGGCCAGCAATGTGCTGCGATGACTAGAGGGAGATTACGTTGAATCGATACGAGACTCACACAGAATTATCGGAATACTTGCTTCCATTATCGCGACCGGTGGGTCGAGAAAAATGACGAGCTGATTTTTTTGGAATTTTTTGTTGGATGAAGAATGATCGATGGATTAAATAAATGATTTGTTAATTTTTTGCTGTATTTTCACGGTGTTGAAAATTGCAAGCTGGTTTTTTGGAATTTTTTGTTAGAAGAAAAATGATTAGATAATTTTTTTTACTGTATTTTCAGTGTATTGAAAATTGCAAGCTGGTTTTTTGAAATTTTTTGTTAGAAGAAAAATGATTAATTAATTTTTATTACTGTCTTTTCAGTGTATTGAAAATTGCGAGCTAGTTTTTTGGTTCGAGTTTTTTGTTGGAAGGCAATTGTTTAATGGAAATTTATTTTAAATGGAATTTAAATGGAAATTGATTAAATGATTAATTAATTTTTTATATTGTATTTTAAAGGTAACTTTTTAATGGAGTAATAATTAGTTAATTTGGTGAATTGGTTATATTTATTCATTTATTTATTTATTTATAAATATGAAAGAATATTAATTAATTAGTATTAATATGAATAATATTATTGATATGAATTAATTCCTAATATTATTGGGCGATCTGCGAACGCAGATTGCCTTGCAGGTGTGGACTGAATGTCAAGAGACGAGCATCGGAAAAGGTCGAAATTGATTGAGATTGAATTGGCGATGCGAAGACACCTGCAGGATTTCACGATTATCGTGCCTGTCGTCATTGATTTCGACGGATCTCCTGGACCACCTGCAGAAACGCGCACGTTAGAATCGCAGGTGTTTCGCGTAAACAACACCTGCAAATACAAAATATTGAATGACGCTGGTTTCGATTATTTCTGCAATCGTCGATATGACAGAAAACAAAAGGAAAAAGTGTAGAACGTCGGATGAGTCGTTTGAGGAAATAAAAAAGAGACAAAAAATTGGAATAAAAAATCCGTTTTCACGCGGGAAAAAAAATTAATTTGTTCGTAGGTAAAAAAAAAAAAACGTTGACATTTTTTTTTCTAAATCAAACAGAAGTTTTTGATCGGCGTCGCTATGCATATGCAAAGCTAACATCAAGCCGCACGTCGTCTTATGTAACGTAATTTGCACGGTGTCACATTTTGTAACGCGTGAGTAATTTCTCGTGTGCTCTGTGTACATCTGCTCCGGTGGGCGTTGGGCGTAAAGTGCCCGGTACGGTGATTCCAAGAAGCAGAGGGCACGAGAGACTTCGCGGCGATGGACGACAGTAAGAGGAAACTTGTGTTAAAAAAAAATAGTCATCGTTAGCTGATGGAGCACTTTTTTTGTCTCGCTGTCCTGACCCAACGTTTTCTTGGTGCATTTTTATTTATGCGGTGGTCATCGTATTCCTCGATTCAGTCGAGAACTGGACTGAAATTAAAAAACGTTCGAAATATTATGATAAAATTATTACACAAGATAATTACTCAATAATTATTACCATAGTTTTATAGCTTATAAAGTTTTGAGCCTGTTTTATATGTATATCAAGTCGATAAGAAAGAACAGAAATTTTTTCTGTAAGATCTTCTTTACCGACTGATGGTTGTTTGAGTCGATAATATAGGGCGCCGACTTACCGACAGCGAGAAATTCTGGGAATCGGCTTCTAGTTACTGCATAATCCGTGGCAGCACTTTACGCCTGCGCCGTTCGGGTATACAGCGCCACGTAAACGTCTTTCGAATGTCTATCCGCTGTACTCGTAGCCGCAGTAGTTAAGGCTGCAACAGATCAGACCAAAGTATCCCATCTAATTTACTTATCTATTTTCCTCTGACGTATTAATTTATATTAAGAATTGAGTTTAACGATTGAGGGACTTCATGGCACATTTAACACCTTCTATTACATTTTTTTAAATTAAAAATGAAAATGCGTAATTAAAAAAAAATTAATATTGTTTATGCAAATTACTTACTCAACTTTTCGACCAAATTTCGTCACGTTCGTTGAACCGTCGAACTCGACACTAATAAATATGACAATTTTCTTTTGGCCAGACCGAAATAATTGGGGCGACTCCTCGATCCGAATTCAATGCAGATTTTGTTAATTGTATATCTGGCCAGTGTAATTTATTTCTATTTTTATTTTCAACCCGAATCACTCCACCGTCGATATGAATGACAATGCCGAGCGCGAAGTGACTCACGGCGGCAAGAAGCAGGCGACAAATCCTCCCCAACCCCAATTCTTCATGCATATTAAAGGGATTAAGCAATTCTTCAATGAATGTATATTCGATGAACGCGAAACACTCGCCCCCGAGGAATTTCAAATGCGTTTTACGTGTGTCACCGACGCGTCAGACTTGCCGAAGACCCTTGCACCTTTCCAGTTCATTCGACGCTCAAATCGTCATCCGTCGCGCATCTAATGAATTCTCGTGGCGGGGTAAAGCGAAATGCAGCGGAATACGAGGCGCGCTGTTTAATTGCGATTCGCGCTAAATTTTTCTATGCGGATTTGTAAGTAAATAAAAAAATAATTATATAATGCATCAAATAAAATAAAATATAAAATAAATTGATTTTATGTTTAATTGCGAAACTAAATATTTCTATATAAATTTGTAAAATAAAAAATAAAAAATAGAATAAGATATGAAATTAAATATAAAATAAACAACATAAATTTAATTTCATCTAACATTCTTCCTACATACTTTTTCAGACTATTACTGTATGGAAATATTTATATAAAATATAAAATATAAAATATTTATATTTAATATTAAATGTTAAATATTTATATTAAATATTAAATATTTTATTAAATATTAAATATTAAATGTTTATATTACATATTAAATATTAAATGTTTGTAGTACATATTAAACATTAAATATTTATATTTCTATTTATTACAAAAAATATATATCTTTTTTTATTCAAGCGTGTTCAGGAAGCTGCAATGTATCATACTGTAACTTTATTATACAGGAAACTCCTGTCGTTTCATCGACACTGGAAAACACTGTAAATGCTCCTCGGAAGCAAGAAAAAAAAAAATAAAATCCACTCGAGAAAAATTCGCACCCAATTTACGAATAAACATTTATCGTTCGTTCATTCTCCCGCGTCTACCTAAATTATGAATGGCCGCCTACTTTCGAAAGTAATGCCTACCTACTGACCGATTATTTTTTATTTTTTTTTCATTCTCTCTCTCGCTCGCACTTTCACGCTTTCGCCTAGATATACGCGCTATGGGCACGTCTTGGCGCCCGTGGCTGAGTCTTATGGCCGAGGCTCACCTAGATTCCGATAGCGGGTACCGTTCAAGCGTCATCCGCTGGTCCCGAGAGTTTTTAATACCCGTCAGGAATTCCCATGCAACGTCCGACCGGTCGGTCCTCCTACAGGGATTTAACGATTGTTCTCCTCGCATAATACGGAGATGATTTTAATAAACATCTATTATAAGTTATGAGCTTCTTCCTGGTTCACATTTGTGCTCCAAGTGTCGCTCGTAGGCTACAATTTGTTGCGTTTATTTTTTTTTTGTCTTATATACGGTAAATAATTTTTTTTTAATTTGGACCAACGACCACCTAAAGTGGGTTAATAGGTAAGTCCCAGGTGGCAGGTGGACGAGGCTGTGAAGAAAACGGGACTATGACAAAGCAGATCCGTAAGTCACGATGGTCGATGAGCCCACGCTGGAAAAAAAGGAGGTGGACTCGAATGCATCTCGAGCCGGAGGCAAATTAGGGCCGGATCTTTAGAAATAATGTTGATGTTCAATTTGTTTTGTAATTATTTGTTAATAATTGTAACATGGATTAATTATAATATAATGTATAGTTGATTTATGGTCAGATCTGTAAATGTCTAAATATTTTAGAAATAAAGTTGATGTTCAATTGGTTTTGTAATTATTTATTAATAATTGTAACATGGATTAATTATAATATAATGTATACATTTTTTAATAGCTACAAAGAATGTTTATTCTCAGTAAAATTTCGTTACCGTTTTCCTGAAAAAATGGAGAAATGTGGTTAATGCATTACGAAAGTAATGGATGAAAATGTTACAATTACATTGTCGCCATTGCTCTCAATTGTTTATTGAAAATCATTTTATAATCGCTGCAAATTATTATTATTAAATCCTACCTAAAAATTAACCGTACTGTAAAATTTAATTCTAAAACTAATGAGGATTTATAACTTTAATTTCACTTTGATTTCAAGATTAAATTTGTGACGAAAAATTTGTCCCTCAGTAAATCTGATTTTTTTCCTTAGATTCTTTTTCATAATTTTTGCATACGTTTTTCGATATTCCGACGAATTGCAGTCTGGACGCTCGAAAAATTTCGTACGACTCATCGCCGATCCCACGGCACGAAGACCACGGGGGAGAAAGAAGAAACAACGAGTCGCACTCGTGTGCATTGCTAATTTGCGAATGGCAAACATTTGCAATGACGGATATGACGGGTTCGTCGTGCAGATGAGCCGGGAGATGATAATCCCTCGTGTCAAATCTCTTCACTCTTTGCATCAAGCGCACTAAGCCAATTTTTTCGTTCCCAATGACTTGACACTGCGTCCGCTTTTAAGTTGTAACTTTCCACGATGCACCGAGGCGAATTGTCAATGCACATGTCATTGTTTGACGATGCCCGAGAGAATGAAAGAAAAAAATATATAAGTTGACATTCCGGAAACGACGATAAGAAATGGTGAGTAATTTTTAACGCCTGTTTGTCTTTTATAACAATTGCGCTATAAAAGAAAACTTATTTTATATGTAAATGTATTTATTTAATTATATTAATATATAAATTATTAATATGTATATTTATTTAATTATATATTAAATGTATTTATTTAATATATATTAGTTTAATAAATTTATTCATTTAATTATATGTTAAATTTAATAAATTTATTTAGTTTATATATATTAATTTAAAATATTTATTTATTTATTTAAATGTTGAATTGAATTAATTAATTAAAGGGTCGAACTTATAGTGCCAAGTTTAAACTCAAGTTCTATAACTTTTTGTAAAAGTTACAACTTAAGTTATTTTCCGCATATTCCTCGCTGTAAGTTGGAACTTGAGTTGGAACTTAAAAAAAGGTTGGAACTTGAGTTCAAACTTGGAACTGTAAATTCGACCCTAAGACAAAAAAAATTTGTATATCTTTCCCAGTTGTTTGTATGTGGCAACCATTTTCTCGTTCACACGTCGAGCACCGTTTAATTTATTAATCGCATTCATCAAAATTCTATAAATAGATCAATCAGGGTCAAGACCTTAAATACTTTTCGGCGCTCTTTTATCATTCGATTCGTTGCTGAAGTATTTTTAACTAACTTAGGTTCCAATGATTTTTACACTGTCGAAAAAAGTTCTTATAGTAAAAAAAAAGAATTCTAAACATATTTAAAACGGAAGTTAAAAATAATTTCCGAAAGTTCAATGTCTCAAGGGCAGCGAAAAGTTCAATGCCTCGATGTGTCGCATACATTTTCGGGTCCCCACGTGGAGCACCGTAAAACGTTCTAACGATTTTTCAAAAATTCTATAAATAGGTTGTTCAGGGTCACTCGAGTTCTTAGCTTATATTCGGACGTCCTTTCACTAAATTAGCTCTAATTTGATATGCGAACGAATGAAAAATCAACTTCGAAAGAAAATTACACGTCGCTGTTGTCGGTTGTTTCGAAAAGACGTTTTGACAGATTTCTGAAATCGTAATAATGGGGCGCCAACGACTTACGATTGATCTCACGCTGACAAGGATTGAAGCCACGAAAATTACAGGTTATAACGACGGGTTGGGCAATCGTTGCCTAATAATGTTTATTTTTAGCCGAGTCTTCCGAAAAGAATTAGCTTCCATCGCTTCTCTAGCGTATGACGCACTTCTACTTTTTCAGAGTTCGATAGAGCGTGTCGATGATTAACATTTTTATGGAGGTGCCGTTCAAAATAGGCGAAATCGAGCATAATGGATACATGTTTCTTAAAAAAGGCATTAGACATAATTAAAAATAAATTACCATTTAAAATAAAATTGTAGTTTAATTTCGCAAAAAGTAATCGAACACTAAAATATATTGTATATATTTATTTAAATAAAATATATTAAATAATATGTATTTAAATAAATGTATTCATTTAAATAAAAATAATATATATATTTATTTTTATTAATAGAAAGGATGTCTATTTTTGCTTGCGATTACAAAAAGTAATCGAACACTAAAATATATATATTGTATATATATTTATTTAAATAAAATATATTAAATAATATACATTTAAATAAATATATATTAAATAATATATATTTAAATAAATGTATTCATTTAAATAAAAACAAATATATATATTGTATATATAGTAGTATCAATTTATTTCCATGTATACCCTGTTGGGTGTTTACATATTTCCTTCCCATACAAATATTCTCCACAGAGATATTGTATATATATTTATTTTTATTAAAAATAAAAAATAAATAAATAAAATTAAAAATTAATAATTAATTAATTAAAAATAAATATATATTAATTAAATATAAATTAAATATAAATATATATTAATTAAATATAAATATAAATATTAAATACAAATTAATTTAAAAATAAATATATATATTGTATATATATTTATTTTTATTAATAGAAAGAATGTCTATTTTTGCTTAAGTTCGAACTTAAGTAAAAAAAACAACTTAAGATTGGTTTAAGTTGTCTCAAGTTCAAAAATTTGACCTTGAGACTTCTTTGCCTGAAAAAGAGGGTCTTATTTACCCGCCGACGAGCGTCACACACGATCGAACAGAAGATCGTCGAGGCGCTACGATTTTCCATACGATCGCGGAGACCATGACGATAGTTGCGGCGAGCACATCCGCCTATATAGTTTCTATTGTCTACGTCCGCGCAAGGGTCATCGGGTTGTATATACAGCGGTGGTTGGATAAAGAAACTCGCCTGCATTTATATCACTTCTTTCCCATTCCGTACACAGCTAAACACGAATTGTTACGCTCGCTGGGAACCGACAATGTTCTTAATATATAATTAATCGCGTCGTCCAACCGGGAGTCACGGGTTTGCATAATCGAGCAACACGTGCCCCGCTTTCTATATAAAAGCGCTCGCCGATTTTTAACGATATTTGTTAGGTTTAGCCCGCGGCGAAAAAAGTGTGGTGCGTCCGAGGCATCGATATAATTTTTTTTTTAAAGCGACCGAAGTGAGCAAATGCGAAAAGTGGCTAATTTTTTCTATACTCGATAACAGCGATTTATATTAAAAAAATTTAAAACCCATTGAAAATTAATTCATTTCAACCGATTGTTGTACTATTGTGACATTTTTTAAACAATAACAATTTAATCGCGACCTCAGGCTGATTGTGGCTGCAGTTTTTATTTTTCATTTTTTTTTTTTTTCAAAATTGTTGAACAAAAAAGGACTTTTTGTATATGGCAAAAATCACTGGTGTTTTACACATGTCGGGAATCGATTTCAATGTGACCAAACCCATGGCAAGGCCATTGATAAAAGAAAAGCCGAGAAATGAAATTAACAATCATGCCGTCAACCAGGATGAACCCTACAAGATGCAGATCGTTTGGAAGAACGCCGCCATTTTTGTACTTATGCACGTATTGTCGCTCTACGGCCTCTACCTCTACTTTTTTGAGTCCAAAATCTTGACGATGCTGCACTGTGAGTAAATTGTTTAGTGTTTTCATAATTAACGTGCGTCGAGGCCAAAAATGGTGATTGAAATGTTTGTCAAATTAAATTAAAGTAAATTAAATTAGAAAAAAAAAATCAAACTGTTCCATGTGATTTTCTCGAAATCTAAAAGTGCAACCAACTTTCGTATGACTTCAAATTATTATGTTGCATTGTTTGTGTCTTACTTCGAACATTCGTTTGCATATACAATTTTGTCGATATTTATTATTTAATAATAATGGGGAACAAAAATATGCTAATAAAATCATTCTGTTTCTAACATTTTCTAAAATGTGTTACGTTCTAATCAGTTGTCATGTAAACACGCAAACACAAAAATATACTAAATTAATATATTAATATACATATTAATTATAAACAAATTATAATAATTATAATAAATATATTAATATATATTAATTAATATATTATATGAATTAATTGCTAAAATGAATATAAACAAATTGTAGTTTGGGTCATCGGAAGCATCGGTGGTATAGGAATAACTGGAGGAGCCCACAGACTCTGGGCCCACAGAGCATACAAAGCACGACTACCAATGAGGATATTACTTATGCTGATGCAGACCGTGGCGCACCAGGTTTGACATTGATTATACTACCCACTAGCGTCACATACTAATTACAATGCGTTCGGTGTGCGCGTGGCCAGAACGATCTCATGGGACAATAAAAACGACTCCTTTTTATGTTAAAACATCTCAGTGTGGTCTAAAATTTTTAGTCGCCGCGAAAAAAAAAAAAAAAAAAAAATGGCGTATTTAACGTGACGCAAATTTGCCGGAATTCGCGTGGTCGGAATTTTAATTGTCGATATTGGGGGTAATTTAATTACTTAACGCAATTTTTCGAAATGCATTTAAATCGACTTCGCCACAAATGCCAAATTTTAATAATTTACTCACCGATTCAATTTTCCGCTTCAGAACACTATTTACGAGTGGGCGAGGGATCATCGGGCGCACCACAAATACATGGACACCAACGCCGATCCGCACAACGCGTCGAGAGGCTTTTTCTTCTCGCACATGGGCTGGCTGATCGTGAAGAAGCATCCGGACGTGCGAAATCGCGGGAGGGGAATCGACATGAGCGACGTGGCCAAGGATCCCGTCATTAAATTCCAGCAAAAGTGCGTTTTGCCGATTCGTCGATGCACAATTTAAGGAACAGATTTTTTTCAAAATTTCATTTAAGCTTTTTTTTACACTTTTTTACATTCTTAAATATTAAATATTTTTGTAAAATTATTTTCTATTATTAAAAAAAAAAATTAATTCAGTTTTAATATCTAATGGGATGTTTATTATTTTCCAGATACTTCCACATAATCATGCCGATATTATGCTTTGTTATTCCAACCCTGATTCCCATCTACCTCTGGGACGAGACTGTCAAGAACTCGATCTTCACCACGATACTGAGATACACGGTGTCTCTGCACTTCACGTGGCTCGTCAATTCCGCCGCTCACCTGTGGGGCAACAAACCTTACGATACGTGAGTGAAGCCGATTTTTTGTAATCCTCAGCTTTCATTTGTTTTATATTTTTTCCGTCGTTTTATGCTTTTCCATTAATTTTATATTTTTTTTCGTAGTTTAACATTTTTTTCGTCACTTTATATTTTTTCATTCGTTTTACATGTGTGCATTTTTTAAACTTTTTCATTCTTTTTATATGTGTTCATTTTTTAAATACTTTTTCATTCTTTTTATATGTGTACATTTTTTAAATACTTTTTCATTCTTTTTATGTGTTCATTTTTTTAAATACTTTTTCATTCTTTTTATATATGTGTTCATTTTTTAAATACTTTTTCATTCTTTTTATGTGTTCATTTTTTTAAATACTTTTTCATTCTTTTTATGTGTTCATTTTTTTAAATACTTTTTCATTATTTTTATGCGTTCATTTTTTTAAATACTTTTTCATTCTTTTTATATATGTGTTCATTTTTTAAATACTTTTTCATTCATTTTTATTTCGAAATAATTTGCAATCAAAGTTTTTAAATATCTATACCTGTTTTACTTCATGCAGTATTAGGACTGATTTTTTCTTTCCGTTTCAGCTCGATAAGCCCAACGCAAAATTTGGGAGTCTCGCTCTTCGCCTACGGCGAGGGTTGGCACAATTATCATCACGTGTTTCCCTGGGACTACAAGGCGGCCGAGCTCGGCAACTACCGGGCGAATCTGACGACGCTCTTCATCGACGTCTTCGCGAAGCTCGGCCTGGCCTACGACCTGAAGACGGTGTCGCTGGACGTCGTGGGAAAGCAGAGAATCCGAACGGGCGACGGTTTTCGCGCTTCAGACGGCAAGGACGCCTCATCGTCCCACAGTGATATTTGGGGCTGGGGCGACAAGGACATGACGAAGGAGGACAAAGACGCCGCCGAGATCTTCGAAAGACCCGATTTATGGACTGATGTAATTTCGCGAATGAAATAAAACTCGTTCACTTTATCCGCGATGTTGACGGATAGAGAGAAATATAGAAAAGCAAAAAAAAAAAAAAAAAAAAAACACGGGATGGAGTCGAGAGGAGAAAAAAATGCGTCCTATTGGTAGCCCGGGTCGAAATTATTTTCGTACGTACTACTCATGTAAATATTCTAGTCTTACTTGTGGGAGCTGATGAAATTTTAGTTCTACTTCTATTTATAAATGATTTATCGTGATGAGCAGAAGAAAGGCTGTTTTTTTTCTTTATTTTATGAACCAATCCTTTTTCTACTTAAAAAAAATGTTCGAGTTTTTTCTGGTCAAAATACACAAACTCGATTTTCAGTCGAAAAGTAATGTAATTTTTATTGGGTGATGGAAGAAATCCCTTAAGGGCTAACAAAAATACAGCAGTTCAAATAAAAGTACTGAGATGGACTTAAGATTAAAAGGGATGCCGCAGTTGACCCCTCGAAATTATTAGATTTATTGTTTCGCTTTTAGATATATGGATTCGTTTTTTTTTCCTCGTTACCGACCGATTGGTGTCATATCCCTCACACCACGTGACTTGACTCAGTCGGTAACAAAAACTGCAGTTTAATTTCTTCGTCACGAAACCTCATCCAAATGTTAACATTTTTTTTGTCGTAAACAAGAAACGCGGAAGCATTTCTAGTCAAGCACATTCATCCCTCTGCTTTCCTCTCTTTCATACCAACCGACGAAACGCTTCCAAGTCTCTCTTTCCGGAGCCATATCATGTTATCCTAATTTTCAAAGGTTATGTCGTCACAGAAAGAAATTTTGAATGCTCTGCAAATGGTTAATATTGCAGGCAAATGATTTTGCTTAAAATATTACGGATGACACCGAAACCAACGCTATAAGCTACGGTTTAAAAAAGATATGGTTATGTATTTTCATTTTTACCATTTATTTCAATTCACATGATGGATTGCTGGGTCGATAAAAACCCTCCCTGATAAAAAAAAACAAACAAAGTGGGTACAAAAATAAACATGCAAAAAGTTTTTAAATAAACTGAGAGGAATTTTTTTCGTGGTATTTTTTTCCTTACTTTTCCTTGGTTTTTCCAGGGGTACTTTTTTCCGGGTACGTTTTTTCCAGGATTCCTATATTCCTATATCGCATTACGGTATTGCAGAAGCCTACAATAGTCATACAATGGTAACGAAATTACCGACTCGCATGGTAATTTGCACACAAAAAAGACAGTCAACATGTCATATGCAGTATTCATTGGTTGTTGCGTTGGAACATCAGAGATCAAACGAAAATTTGTTCTGGCCCACCAAGCCAAATGCGACGTTTTTTTTACTGCGCAGTTTCCACGAGTGCGAAAAGGTTTTCCCGCTTCAGCTTTTGGTCTACGAGCTCAAGACAATGGATAACAATGACACTGAGTCGTACGATGTGTAAGTTGCTTCGTTATAGTGAAGCAAATTTTGTTCATGCTCAATCGTTGTGCATTGGAAGCATCAGAAATCATGTGATAAAAATCCCTGGTGCTTCCCTAATTCCATTGACAGCCAATGGAATTAGGGAAGCACAATGAGATTTCCATTGTCTCGCGGTGATGTAACGAAGACTCGGGGGGGTCAAACGGTCGTCGCAATTGGCGCCTGGCAAATCGCAAGGTCCAAGGTTGCAATATTTTTAGGATTTTCTGATGTGCATAGGATTTTTAGGATGTGCATAGTTTCTATTGTCTCCTGACGCTCGGGTCATTTTTGTCGTTCCCAAGCGACCCCCCACGAGGCTTCGCCAAATTAGCCGGCTTACAGAATTAACAAACTGCTCAATATATATTATTAACCCCCCCGCGATGGACGAGTTACACGGCTTTGAATGAGAAAGCAGCTCCAGTGTGTCCGAGGTCTTCTATAAAAGCGGTTCCGCGTCGTCGATGGTATTTGTTATGTTTAGCCGGAAAGTTAGTGAGGTGCAACATTTGGAGCTGCGAGTTTGGCGAGGATCGCTTGGTGCAAAAGTGGATATTTATCTAATAGGATACACCGAGAGAAAAAGTTTCCTTGATTCCAAAGAAATGGGTGGATTGATATTTTCTCATTGATTTCAATGAAATATTTCTTTGAATTTCAAAGAAACGGTCTCCTTGATTAAAAAAAAAGGATATACTTGACGGCACCTGGTCTGTCAACGTTTGGCGCATTCGCGATAAGTCGTTTTGGCGTTTCTCGTGCGAGCTGGTCTGTTATGTTATGGTCAAGTCAAATCAAGAAGATAATCATTGGTTAAATCATTTATGTTATTGGTTAACATATCTAAGCACCATGATACGTAACCGAGAACTTGATCGACATAACCTATAATTTGGTTGATGAGATCATTCAAAGAAAATATAAGATTAACTTAAGGATACTGTTTCATTGACGTCAAAGAAATGTTTCATAGGTTGAGATTTCAAGGAAATTTCATTGATTCGAGGAAACTTTTTCTCTCGGTGTAGGATTTTGATCCAATCCTACAATGTTTGTAGGATTGATTCGTGCTTGTTTCGATTGATCTGTGATCGACGTTTGTCGAAACAAGAATATAGCCGAGGTCACCCAGGTAGCTGCAGTTTATATTCTTACAAACACTTTGTGAAACATTTGTCGTCGGTAGTTAAATAAATACGACTAAACATGTAGAATGTTAAATGTTGACAAGAAGACCTACAAGACCTGCTAGTTTTGCTGTTGCTGAAAGGATAACGACGAAATATGGTGAGTTGGTTTGAAACCTTCTAAATGGAAAAGTACCTATTTAATTAATTAAAAATGTACTTATATTTACTAATTTATGTAATTTTAACATTTTTTTTTGTGAGACTAAAATCCAAAGTCTGAAACGGCTGTCCAGATGATACTGTTTGTGGATTGCGACGAGGACAGCGGAAGTCAGCGAATATAACCGCGACGAGTCGTCTCTCTCATAATCATAATCCAATTATACTTTCAATTGCGGCAAAAAAAATGGCTGTCGCGAATTGTGAATACGTCGCCCTTCATTAGCGTTCCACGAGTCATCCAGTCAGAGTTTACGTGTCAGCGGGACAGGTGCTTTCCGATTGGACGAACCGTAAAGCCATTTTCGCGGTCTCGCAATGCGATTTTCATGCAGACGACGTGTCAATTTTTTCGAACAGTCAAATAAAATTAAAAAAAAGCATTAAAATAATTAAGAATCCACGTGGTTTTCACGCATGAGAATCGAGACTTCAGAGTATTTTGAAAAAAGTACGAAGTCCGAGTGGGTCAAGGGTTGACTGCTCAGGCAAGTAAAAATTATTTTGTGTAATAAAATTAACATTACATTCAATCCGAATCGATTAATTGAGACATTCATGATTAATGTCGATTCTGATTAATATCGATCGTCTTTCTGCGCCTTGCAATTCATTCCGCATCGACATTGCCAGGCGACGAGAATGCATAATTAATAAAAAAATAAAAAAAAATCATAAGCGCCGGGTTGTCACCTTCCCCGGTGAAGGCGATCACGTGATTGGACGCGAGGCGATATAAGCTTCCTCATTCATTTAAGCTTTACCAATGCTTCGATCGTTAATAACTTCATCAAATCTTGATTCGAAGAACACGGGGTGAAGGATCTGGTAACGATTGCCACATTTAGTATAGTAATTATTATTTATTCTTATAAATTTATATAAATTGTTATACTTATAAATTCTTATAAATTTCTAAATTTCGAATTCTTATAAATTTTTATAAATTGTTATTCTTATACATTTTTATAAATTGTTATTCTTAGAAATACTTATAAATTTTTATAAATTGTTATTCTTAGAAATACTTATAAATTTTTATTCGTATAAATTATTTATTATAAATTTGTGTAACCCAAATCTGATTCAGATATCTGATATCTTATTTTCCTATTCATATCTGATTCTCCTGATTCGGGGTTGATAGTAATTTCAACTGTATCCCGAATTAATTTTACGAATGACACAAATGACATTTTCAACCTCAGACTTGGAATACACAAAACGCCAAATCAACATGTTTACGCAAGATACGTTCCCAACGACAACAATCGACGTCGCTTAACTCAGCGCGAAACCGTAACGCGTCTTCGCGTTATCGTTATGAATTATTCTTTCATAAACTCGCGGAATGAACAAAAAAAAATCCGCGAAGTGAACGTTGCCCTTCATTAGCGTTACACGCGTCATTCGCCCAAAGTTCACGTGTCAGACAGTCGCAGGTGGCCGCGATTGGACGACTCGGCGAACTCGCGTTTCGCTCTTGATCCAATTGCCATTTGAGGGTTGCGTTCATTTTGTAAACTCAAATTAATTTCATATTAATAAAATTCAAATTAACTTAGAATTAATTTAGAAAATTAATTTAGCATTAGTTTAGAATTAATTTAGCATTAATGTAGAATTAATTTAGCATTAATTTTAAATTAATTTAGCGTTAATTTTAAATTAATTTAGCGTTAATTTTAAATTAATTTAGCATTAATTTTAAATTAACTTAGCATTAATTTTAAATTAATTTAGCATTAATTTAGAATTAATTTAGAATTAATTTAGCATTGATTTAGAATTAATTTAGCATTAATTTAGAATTAATTCAGCATTAATTTAGAATTAATTTAGCATTAATTTAGAATTAATTTAGCATTAATTTAGAATTAAGTTAGAAAATTAATTTAGAAAAGAACAAATGACGAAATTGTTGTGTACGAGCAAAAACACATCGAAACAAAGTGTTAAAAAAAATTGTTTTAATAAAAAGTGTTTCCGCACTTTTCTCAATTTTTTTTTACTTTTTTTAGATCTTTCGAACCTGGATTTTCTTCTTCCGTTCGAGAGGAAACTCAATAACGAAGGTGGAACGCGATATCTTGATTTCTGAATTTCTCACCGTATTTTAAAGCCGAATCCTCAAAAATCGCTATTTTTTCGACATAAATTCGACATAATTTCAATTAATAAAAATTGGGCTCTTTATTGCAATTTCAACAAACCACATCCCAAGGCCCAAGCCGATCGTCGTCTTGCGCCATGTTTCACGAATCCCGATCCACGTGAGCGGGAGGTCAACGCCGAATCGCCCAATCGGCGTGGCCCGATCGTCGTTCCACGTTCTACAATTCATTCCGGCTCATTATCGCGCGGCAATAACTCGGCGAGAATTCGTGATTAGGAGAAAAATTAGAAGCCGGAGAGGAGGGCACAGGTCCCCCGGTTGGTCATTTTTTTTTCTTCTTCTTCATTTCGCCCGACGCGCGACGTCGGGTCACGTGACCGATTGCCGAGTCGATAAAAGCCACCGGATCGATTGGCATTCGGCAATTACAATTTGACAGTCAAGTTCAGTTCGCGACTCGGAGTGGAGCGAAAAGTCTCGCGAGCGTCGGATTCGACACGGGAAATTTTATAGAAAATCGGACGGTCGATCGCGGTCGTCGCCTTTGACGTTGGGCGAAAAATCGTTTCGAGCTTCGATTCTCGATATGTCGAAGAAACCAACGGCCAATGGTTTCGGGATGTCGGGAGCCGATACCAAAGTCATCACCACGCAGTTGTCGGATCCCGGGATGGACGAGAAAAACAAATCCGAGAACCAGCAAAATCGGAATTACAAGATCGAGATCATTTGGGGAAACGTCGCTTTTTTCACGATAGTTCACATAGCCGCCCTTTACGGTTTCTACTCGTTGTGCGCGTACTCGGAGACGCCGTTCCTCACGTTTTTCTTCAGTAAGTAAAATCGGCGGATCGGCCGATTTGATCGATCTACGAAAAAAAAAAAATGAAGCCAATTTTGTCCTGTGTGAGCGAATTTTTTTTAAGTCAGTGCGCGTGTTTTATACAATCCTGGAGGAAAATCGGCGACGTTACATCCGCTGGTCAGGCCCTGGTCAGGCTCTGACCCGACGGCCCGACCAGGGCCCGACTTGGATGTAAAAAACGAGTGTAACGCCGCGAAATTTTCACCGAGGAAACTCCGGATACTCAGCGATGGAATAAAAGCGATTGGATATTAATTAAGAAATCGCGCGTGATTGCAGCCTGGATATGCGGGAATATAGCGGCCATGGGTGTCACAGCAGCGGCTCACAGATTCTGGACGCACAGAACTTACAAGGCGACACTCACGATGAGGATAATACTCATGCTGATGCAGACTTTCTCATTTCAGGTATGACACTTTTAATATTTTTAATATCACATTTTCCTTTAATTTACATTTTTTATATTATATTTTTCTTTAATTTATATTTTTAATATTACATTTTTCTTTAATTTATATTTTTAATATTACATTTTTACTATTACATTTTTCTTTAATTTACATTCTTAATATTACGTTTTTCTTTAATGTAATTAATTTAATAGACACACCTGTGCGTTTTTGCAAAACGTGAGCGCCTAAAAAAAGAAAAAAAAAAGAAAAAAATCGTCATCATTCGGATCCTCTTTCAGAACAATTTGTACGACTGGGCGAGGGATCACAGGGTTCACCACAAGTACACTGACACCGACGCCGATCCCCACAACTCCAAGCGTGGCTTCTTCTTCTCCCACATAGGTTGGCTCCTGGTGAAGAAGCATCCGGACGTCACGAGGTTCGGCCGTGGGGTCGACATGAGCGACGTCCTCAACGACCCCGTTGTGCAGTTCCAGATGAAGTGAGACCTCGTCTTTCGTTGCCCTCAGTTCTACTCAATCATCAACCCCATAACGAATGTTGCTTTCCCTCCCCTTCAGACACAACCGGATCATGCAGCTCATTCTCTCGATGGCCATTCCCATCTGGATACCGATGTACTTTTGGAACGAGAATTTCCAGGTCTCCCTGCTGATGGCCGTTTTCCGGTGGGTCACCACCATGCATTGCACGTGGCTCGTCAACTCGGCCGCTCACATGTGGGGATCGAAACCCTATGACAAGTGAGTGAATTGCCTCAACGTCTGCCATGAATTTTTTTCAATACCCTGGTGGAAAATCGGTAGCATCAAATGCGGCCCAAGTCAAGCCCATATGGGGCCCTGGCAGGGCCATAGTGCTTCTCATCAGGGCCTGTCCAAGGCCGAATGTAACGCCACATATTTTCTACCGAAGGCCCAAATGAGTCCCAGCTCCCAAGTCAGGCCCTGGTCAGGCCCTGATGAGGAGCACTATGGCCCTGCCAGGGCCTGACCAGGGCCGAAATTAACGCCACTGATTTTCTACCGACGTCTCAAATCAGGTCCAGCTCCCAAGTCGGGCCCTGGTCAGGCCCTGATTAGGGCCACGATGGCCCTTAGAGGGCCTAACCAGGGCCGAATGTAACGCCACATATTTTTTATCGACGGCCTAAATCAGGCCCAGTTCCAAAGTCCGGCCCGGATCAGGCCCTGATCAGGGCCACGTTGGCTCTAAGAGGGCCTAACCAGGGCCGAATGTAACGCCACAGATTTTTTATCGACGGGCGACGGCCCAAGTTAGGCCCTGGTTAGGGCCCCAGTTAGGGCCCTGGCAGGGCCATCGTGGCGCTGATCAGGGCCCGACCAGGCACAGATGTCACGCCACAAATTGTCTACCAAGGTTGATTGTCGAATTTTTAATTGACCAACGTTTCGCCAAGGTTCATCACCCCCACCGAGAATCTCTTCGTGGGCATCATGGCCTTCGGCGAGGGATGGCACAACTACCATCACGTCTACCCCTGGGACTACAAGGCGGCCGAGCTGGGAAAGTACGGGGCCAACTGGACGACCGCGTTCATCGACATGTTCGCCTATCTCGGCCTCATCTACGACCTGAAGACCGTGCCGGCCGAGATGGTGAAGCGACGAGTCGCGAGATCCGGCGACCACAGTTGGAAGAATCACTCGCACCACGGCGACGTCTGGGGCTGGGACGACAAGGACATGACGGAGGAGGACAAGAACGAGACGACGATCCTCGCGAAGGGAGACTGAGGACGCTCTTCGGGCCTCTTCAGAGTGTAAATATTTAATGATAACAAAAATAAACAAATAGAAATAGACAAAAAATTAAATAAAAAATAAAAATAAAAATAAAAGAGTGAAGCGGTAACAGGAAGCACGTCGGATTAGTCAGCGGGACGCGACGAAAACGGGTTACGCGCATCGTTTATGCAGATACTCCTGAGTCACATTGAATGAAGCCTTTGGCTATGTACATTTTATAAATTATTTAACGTTTCGTGCGCGCAACATTTTATTTTGTAAACGAATAAAAGACGAATATAGTTTGTAAGACGTCTCCTGTCTGCATTTGGTCCCGAATTTTTAGTCCCAAAACAATGGACGAAGTTGATTCTATTTCGGTCGATTTAGAATCGACTACTCCCCACCAAAAAACTATCACACGTTTTTTTTTCGATGCTACTTTGCATTTATGTAAAAAGCCGAAATTTCGACAACGCCACGTGCGTCTCGTGTATACGCACGACGATGACCCTCAGGGGGTTTTGGTTAGTGTGAATATCAATGAGATCCGGCAACCGTCACGAGCGCTCGTGCACGTGGACGTTTTTTTTTGTATTTTAAACGATTATGAATTTAATTGCTGCAGATTCTTTTCGGGGGCCGGAAGTGGTTTTTTGCTTCATAATTAATTGTATCGTTAATTGGTAACGAGGTGAGTCATATGCGATACAAATTATATTCAAATTGAGGTGACCGAATAAAAATAAAAATTAAAGCAAAAATAACGCTTAATAATGAAAAGAAAAATAAGAATAAAAACTGGAAACAAAAATAACAATTAAAAATAGAAAAAAATAATAATTAAAAATGGAAACAAAAGTAACAATTAAAAATGGAAACAAAAATAACAATTAAAAATGGAAACAAAAATAACAATTAAAAATGGAAACAAAAATAACAATTAAAAATGGAAACAAAAATAACAATTAAAAATGGAAACAAAAATAACAATTAAAAATGGAAACAAAAATAACAATTAAAAATGGAAACAAAAATAACAATTAAAAATGGAAACAAAAATAACAATTAAAAATAGAAAAACATAATAATTAAAAATGGAAACAAAAACAATTAAAAATAGAAAAAATAATAATTAGAAATGGAAACAAAAATAACAATTACAAATAGAAAAAACATAATAATTAAAAAAGGAAACAAAAACAATTAAAAATAGAAAAAAATAATAATTAAAAATGGAAACAAAAGTAAAAATGAAAATAAATATATTTCAGTTTAGTCAGAAGCACAGCGATTTTTTTTTTTCGTTTCAGCAGCTTTAGTCATTTCTCAGCGACTCTTTTCTAAGACGACTTA
Source organism: Pimpla rufipes (assembly GCA_963932165.1). Taxonomy (NCBI): domain Eukaryota; kingdom Metazoa; phylum Arthropoda; class Insecta; order Hymenoptera; family Ichneumonidae; genus Pimpla; species Pimpla rufipes. The sequence goes on along the minus strand of OZ010642.1, from coordinate 2,310,782 downwards.
TTATGATTAAGTGTTCGCAAATTGTCCGCGGTTAACTGGAACATTTTGCATGGCAAATGCAACGCTTTTATGGAGACGAGTGGTAACGGCGTTCATGTCAGACATTAGGAGGCACTTTGGACTATTCGGTTGCCTGGTTTTGCACGCTTGACCGCGAATAGCTGCGCCCAGAGTCCACTCGTTATTGTCGTCTGGGTGTACGGACTATTATTATTTGTTCGCGAGGCGGCTTCGCCTCACGACTATTCATCTCAGTCTATTTCGAGCCCGATAAATATTCATCGCGATGAATCACATTATAGTATTACAATGTTTCTTACGTTTATTGCATATATTTTTTTTCATTCAATGATAAAATAGTAAATATTACGATAGGAGTGCGATGCAATTTTTTCTGAAGAGCGCTGCAATCACAGGAGTTGAGAAAAAAAATTCTCGCACGAGTTTCGCATCCAATTTTATTTCACGAGTGCGAGAAGTGACAAAAAATATTTAACAATTTTTCAGTCACTTTTTTTAGACGTTTTATCAATATCGAATTTAAAAAAAAATTGACTAGTCAATCCCAAATGCACATCAGTCTAAATCTAAATATCACGAAATTTCGTCACACTAAAAATGCAAATAAATAAATAAATAATTAAAACAAATAAAATTTCACCGCAACGCGCAGGCTTTTAATCTGATCTCAGCCGGGATTCGCGAGCCGATAAGGAGAGCGAAATCTGGCTGCGTGCGTCCCGGCCGTCGATGCGATCTTCAGCTCGCGTGAAATGGACGTACCGAGCGAACCCAGCGCAGCGCAAACTTTCGCGTTTCGTGCGATCAGCAGTGCGGGAGGTCGCAGGGGGTCGTGTCTGACCCGAGCGCGCCTTACCTACTGCGCCGCAGCCCATCGATCCGACGGGCTCCCTGCAGCCGCGCGGCGTCTCCTCGCCGATCGATGAAGGCAAAACGTTGCCTTTACCTTTATTTAACCCTTCTGCCACCCCAAAGTGTAAAAAAAAAATTATAACGCTCCGCCCAAGCGACAACAAATTTCCTAAAATTAATAAATAGTCCAGCGGTTAAATTTGATGCCTGGTAAAAAAAAAAAAAAAATACGTCACTGCCTTATCAACCGACGAAGGCAAAACATTGCCTTACCTTTACTTAACCCTTCTGTCACCCTCAAAGTCAATAAAAAAAATTATAACGCTCCGTCCAAGCGACAAAAAATTTCCTAAAATTAATAAATAGTCCCGCGATTGAATTCGATGCCTGGTAAAAAAAAATTACGTCACTGCTTTATCAACCGGCGAAAGCAAAACATTGCCTAACCTTTATTGAACCCTCCTGTCACCCTCAAAGTGAAAAAAAAATGATAACGTTCTGCCCAAGCGACAACAAAATTTCCTAAAATTAATAAATTGTCTCGCGATTAAATTTGGTGCCTGGCAAAAAAAAAAAGAATTACGTCACTGCCTTATCAACCGAAGAAGGCAAAACGTTACCTTTACCTTTATTTAACCCTCCTGTCACCACCAAAGATTAAAAAAAAAAAATTCCAGCACTCCGTCCAAGCGATACAAATCGCCCAAAAATTAATTAAGTGTACAACTCGATTAAATTCGATATAAAAAAATAAATAAACAAAAAAGTGACGTCACTGCCTTATCAACCGGTAGAATGTCGCTCGCGCGGCTGTCGCCTCGTGGCACCGTCCCGAGGGCAGTAGCAGCGCTGCGGAACGTTCGGACTGGCCGGCTGACCGGGTACGCACTGTCTCTACTGTCCGAATAATAAGAACTAATACTCGCTCTTAATCGTAGACAACGCGCAATTTTTTCTCATTGTCTAGGCGTATAATTTTTGCGTGAATTGCACCGCTTTTTTGACGCATGCACCAACGGTGAAACCGCCCTGTGCTCGTGAGTCGTTCGGCTCGCGAAAATCCCGTGTGACCGTCGCGACGTGACAGAGAACGAGACGACGCACGGATTATTCGGTGCGACGCGACCGAGGACCAAAACGCTCTGGGCCGGTCGATCGTGACGTGCGAAATTTTGGGGTTTTTTCTTGTCGTCAATTTCACGAGGAAATCGCCGGAAAATTGAAACATTTTTATACTTCGTAAAAACTGATAAAATCGCGCAATTGGAAATATCGGTAGCGAATTTTTGTGATTGAAAAATATTTAGGTAAATATTTGAATTATTTCGACACGTTGAATTGTTGTCCATAATTTAATAATAAATAATAAATAAAATAATAATATTGTTTTTTTATAAATTAAATTGTCTGTCGATCTATCGAACTTTTAGTAAAAAATGTGTGTTTTTAATGTAAAATTTGACTTTATTGACAACTGTGTGAAATTAAAAGTCGATAAAAAAAGGTGGCGAAATGAATTTACGAAAAATGAACATTTGGTCAATTTCAGCATCCCCGAGCGTTGACAAATACTCGCAGAATGTCGCGGCGCCGGTAATTCAACTGAAAATCTCACGCATCAGTAGGTCACGCATCAGTTGTTGGCTTTTTGTGCTCGTTACGATATAACGTCGATAACATTGAAGTAGAACTGTAGGTAGACGGTAGTGAAAATAAATATACTATGACATTATGTGATTGTTATTGTTTCATTTGTGCGTATCCTTATTATTATTATTATTATTATTATTATTATTGTGTAATGGGTATTCGGTGACTTCGATTGACGAGTGATCGTAGAGGTGCCTTAGGTACCGCAGCATAAAATTAATTACGTAGATTATACGCCAATAGTGTATTTTATACCTGGGTAAAAAAAATAAAGTGATTAGACGACGAGGAGACTCGACTAGAACCAACAATTTTATTACGGTCATTATTATTTTGCTTCTTAGCCTTATCAGTCGCTAATTAATTAAGATATACGTGGATTAAGAGTCCTGAAATCCACAATATCACGAATAAAATATTTATTACATATTTAATTTTTTTTTACTTACATTTCATTACAATTTTTTTTATCTAAATTTCATGACTATTATTTATTTATATTTCATTACAATTATTTATTTAATATTTCATTACAATTATTTATTTATATTTCATTACAATTATTTATTTAATATTTTATTACAATTATTTATTTATATTTCATTACAATTATTTATTTAATATTTTATTACAATTATTTATTTATATTTCATTATAATTATTTATTTATATTTCATTACAATGTTTCATTTTTATATTTCATTACAGCTTTTCATTTTTTATTTACATTTGATTACAATTTTTCATTTTTATTTACATTTCATTACAACACATATTTCCTTTATTTTAATTTTTATTACGACAAATGCGCTTTAATCTCTCCACCTAAATTAAATCTCAACACACCCACAAAATTGTTCATCTCGCTTCGCAGCCTCCACCGTTGATACAAGATAATTCAGCCTCCTTGAATCCACAGTATAATACGATTAAGCTTAGAATCCACGATATTAGCCTTAAATCCACAATATAATACGATTAAAGCTGATGTTGATAAGCGAAGTAGAACCGTCTGATCTCTCTTTCGGGGTTCACTGTTCACCTCCCACCCGACGTCATCCCGCCTGCGTCTCGCACGACGGGCGCATTCACCTCGATTTCTGTGCTCCCCCCGCCCGGCGGCTCTTTTCACGCTTCCTCACACTCGGAATCCGCTTTTGTGCTTGGGCCTCTCGCGTTCGCCACCGCGCAGCCAATCTTCGAGATACAGGTACCGTTCGCCAGCCTTTTCCTCGTCGCACCAGAGGCGACTCCTCGTCGAATTTCGCTCCGAGTGTTTGACGTTCGATTTCTCAAGCGTCCTCCTTCCGTCCCAACGTCGTGTTTGTATGGCACACGGCGTTTAGTGTCTAATTTTTTTTTTTTTTTTTTTTTTTTTTTTTTTTTTTTTTTTTCGCTACCAGTTTCTAAGGTCCGTCAAAGAGGCCGCTGGTCCATCTTCGTGACACCTGCGCGCGCTCATTTTTAGTGCCACAGGATTGTCGGTCGTGGGAGGAAAAAAAAGGTATTTGGAACTGTAAAGTTCGCCACACAAAAAAAAAAAAAAATGGTGGCGTCAAATAAATCCAAATAAATGCAAAAAAATGTTTAATTGAAGCAAAGATATTTTTTTAGGTTCTTTAACAGCTTCTCGGTTCAGCAGATCAAACTATGGTTAAAATGAAAAAAAAAAGAAAAAAAAAAGTTGAGATGACTGAACAATTTTATTTATAATTTTATCGACAGCTGCTTTTGTTGAATCAACAAATCTGTTTTCCCAGTTCAACATAGTGGTGCATCGATTGTCGTAGCACGCGTCAGGTTTGCGGAGACGCGATTTTCCGAGGTCGCGGATTTTTTGCCCATGAGCGTTGATTTTGTTGACGTATTTATGGTTCATTCGTATGATAATCGAAGCGTCCGACGTGGTGGATTTTCGTTAGTCACGGAAGTATTATCCGGTGGATGTGCAAACAGACTAATTTGCAATTTTCCTAACGTCATACGAATTTGCATTTTTTGAATAATTCGTCTAAAGTTTGTTTAACAAAAAACTAAGACACTAAAAATAAAAAATAAACATTTAAAAAAAATTTAAAAATAAAAAATGAACTTTTAAAGAAATAAAAAATAAACGTTTAAAAAAATTAAAAAATAAACGTTTAAAGAAATTAAAAAATAAATGTTAAAAAAAAATTAAAAATATACGTTTTTAATAAATAAATAAATAAACGTTAAAAAAAAATTAAATACGTTTTTAATAAATAAATAAATAAACGTTAAAAAAAAATTAAAAATATACGTTTTTAATAAATAAATAAATAAACGTTAAAAAAAAATTAAAAATATACGTTTTTAATAAATAAATAAATAAACGTTTAAAAAATATGAGAAAAAATTGTTTGATTAATATTTCATTAATGTTTGAACGTAAAATTTTTCGAGTCCGACGCGATCGATGCTATTTCCGCGTTCGATTATCTCGCGCGTTAACCAAAAGGGAAAAATATTGCGCAACTCGAGCGGTGTTTTTGTTTACACCGCCCGAGTCACGCGCGACGGCCACGTCAATCTCTCCTTTTCACGGTCTCCGTCGCCGATGGCCGCGCGGGTCGTGAGACTCCGTACAGATGGAACAATTTCGTCGATAAGACGACGCGAAACACATTCCTACTTGTTGCTCCTTCTCTCTCGCTCGCCTCGCCCCGAACGTCATTATCGACGTCTCTCTCGCGCTCGCGCGATGATTTAAATCGTTTTAAAGGTCAGGTGATCCGTAAACTTTCGACGTCTCTGTGGTTTGGCCTGTCGTCCTCAATCCAGCTCTGGATTTCGCGGTCAAGGTTCCCTCTGACACGGAATTCCCTTAAACCCTGTGAGATTTTTTATTCAAATTTTTTTTTTATGGGAATTGTCAATCAAATTGAATAAATAAATATCACAAAAATTCCATTAGGACTCTATTTTAATTTTAATTTTTATTTTAACTAAAAGAAATTGAAAATAATGAAATTTTTTGTATTTGTCGTGAAAAGTATTGCGTTTAGACAAAAACTAATGGCGAATTTTTTTACGGGCATTATCAATCAAATAGAATAAATGAATATCACAAAAGTCCCATTAGGACTCTATTTTTATTTTAACTTTTCTTTTAACTAAAACAAAAATCGAAAATAATCAAGTTTTTTTCATTTGTTGTCAAAACTATTGCGTTTAGAAAAAAACTAATGGCGAATTTGTTGTGTTCGGGGGAAAATAAATCGAAATGAAATGTTAACATTTTCTGACTTTTTTGAAGAGGGAAAAAGAAGAAATAATAACAATAATAAACTATAACAAAAAAAAAATTCAACAAGCTCTCCTCCCAAAAAAATCGTATTTCGCCACCAAATTTGATGTGTCAAACATGCTTAGAATCAAAACAACGGAACATAAAAAAAATGTCTGTCTGAAAAAAAAATTCATTGACGTTTCGTCCGATTAGATTTAAAGCTAATAAAGTTGCAGCATCTTGAAAAAAAGAAAAGGAAATAAAATAAATGTAATCTATCGAAAGTGAGCGTCAACTTGCAGGGAGGACGACGATTGTCGCTCTAACCGAGAAAGTTGGCCGGAAGTGATGACCTTGAGTGCGTCGAGGGGCCAATCAAACATTGCTGCAAAGTTGATGCGAGGCAAATGTTTGATCGAGATAACAGAAAAAGGTACGCGAGTCGAGTAACGTGGACACTGCGGATTTATTTTCCTAGGTGCGGTCGTCGCGAGTCTCCAGGACTTTTGTTAATTCGGGTTGCGGATAGAGTCATAGTGACGACAAAAAAATCTTTGCGAGCCTAGTGGACACGTTACGTGTCTTCTTCGACACACAAAATTCAGTGTCATTCTCTAACTAGGAGTGGAAACAGCGATTCGCTCGTTTATGCACATCGCACCTGATTCTCTGAAGTAGAAAAAGTTTTACAATGTTTTACAGATTACTCCGTGTATTCCCTCGACGTTTCTGTGGATTCTGTAAATTTTGCAGATAAAATTCAAGGTTTTTCGCTGGAGGAAAAAAAAATGATTTGATTACTCAAAAAATTATCTAAAAAAATAGTAGTAGGTAAAATTTAAGTAATTAATATTTCAATCAAAATTTAGAAATGAATTGCTAAAAAAATGTTACGTTAAACAAAATTGTGAAAAAAATTGTTAAGAAAAACATTGTGTTAAAAATATATTGTGAAAAAATAAATATTTCGTTAAGATTTTTTTTTAAGAATTCACTTAAAAAATCATAATCTTAAATCTCAATTAAATCTGGCTATTGACGAAAAATATGCGAGAGGGTGAGAAAATAAATTCGCTAGACAGAATGTAGACAGAATGCGTGGTACACAATTTTACGAGTTCCCCGAACCCTTCGCGTGCGTACGTGTGCGCTGCCACGTTGCGAAACTCTTGTTGCAGTCTGGTCAACAAGGACGTTTCAGGGCTTCGATGGTAACCAGTCGATGGCCTGGACTTTCCTCTCGTTTTTCCTCTCCTCCCCCTCTTCGCGACTGGTAATCCCCTTTGCGTCAGCCACGCCGAAACCATCAGGGATTATGCAGCTCAGCTAAAAAAGTCACCCTTCATTATCACCTGGAAAAAAACAGCGTTTCCACAATTCTGAAAAAATGGCAAAATGCGTTTTTGGTGCGTAAAATAAATATCTATAAGTGAATAAATGAATAAGTAAATAAATAAAATCGTAAATAATAAATAAATAAAATAATAAATAATAAATAAATAAATAAAATCATAAATAATAAATAAATAAATAAAATCATAAATAATAAATAAATAAATAAAATCACAAATAATAAATAAATAAATAAAATCATAAATAATAAATAAATAAATAAAATCATAAATAATAAATTAATAAATGGTTCATAAATTTGCCAATTATGCACTGGCTGGTTGTTTCATTATGGGGGGTGGAGGAATTATTTTTCTATGGTTGTGCGGACGTGACTCAAATCACGTTGGCCATGGACTGCGGGGTTGATGGATTCCGTTCACCGCATTTTGCTCTCTTTTCTTCACTCGCGTTTTATTTCTTCCTCGCGATCCTATTTAGCTCGGATTCGCTTGCGTTACACGAGGATCTTTTTGATGTTCGAGCTGAGACTCTTCGAGAGCTTAGATCGTGTTCGTAATTTTGTGGGCTCGTTTTCTATGCAGATTAGAACGAAATTTCGACGGTCGATAGGAGTGGCGAAAAATCAGGTTCTCAATTTCGAAACGTTTCGACCATGTAGCGAGTGGGTTTTTTTTTCGCAGTTTGCGAAATAGAACGTCCAAAAATATCCGATTGATATCTACGTCTCGACTGATAGACACGGTTGCCAAATAATTGAACTTTAACGATCGGCACCTGAATTCTTTTTCTCGGTATTTCGACCGATGGGCAAAACCAAAATGTTAATTTGACAGTGATTTTTACTGCGAAAAAAATATTGAGTAAAATATCGTTTATCGAAAACGAAAAACAAAAACAAGAAATTGCAACATTTAAATTCCGGACACCCAATTATCGGAACTCCACGTGAGATTTAAACGACCACTAAAAAATGTGCAACGTAATTTTTGACTATTTCGATATCACGTGTGAAATTGCGAGATTTCAGTACGGAGTAGAAATGGCAAAACCTGTTTTTTAATTAATACATTTTTTTAGTGCAGATTCTGCATTTTCGCAAAACAGAAAATCGGTATAAAAATCATTGCGGTAGAAATGGCAAAACCTGTTTTTAATTAATACATTTTTTTTATTGCAGATATTCTGCATTTTCGCGAAACAGAAAATCGGTATAAAAATCATTGAATCCAACGAGGATGAATCAGCCGCGAGTTCAGTGACATCTAGTGCGCTAACCCGGGACCCAATCGTGATATAATCTTCGTATTTTGTAATTTTAATACACACGACGTTTTTTTTCCATGATGTTAATTTTCCCGCTTCAGTCGTGAACGAACGTCGAGCGACGCGAGCAAACAGAGAGGAAGACGAGTAAAGTGCTTTTTTTTCATGACCACCAAAAGGTGCCGCGCGACATCCAAAACAAAATCCACAATGCCTATAATTATTCGCATCCATTTTTCGACTGTTTAAATTCCACGAATAATTTCATTAATTAATTTCTAGCTAAAACAAAAAAACGGTACGTGGCAAAATAAAAATAAAATTAAAAAAACATGCTGAATTTGTCTCTGAACTTGAACTGACGATACTCAACGTCTAACAAATGCGTACGTGACGTTCGCCACGATTGCGAAGCTCCTGCAGGCAGAGGAAAATAGTAAAAATGGTTACGAACACAGGAGTTGGAGTATGGCGAATAATTCTATGGGTTCTCTCCTCCATTCTCTTTGCTTCTTCATTCACTCGCAGACACGTCTGGTATTTTCCAAGGCTTCACTTATGGGTTTTTGACGTCGTCTTGAATTCCTGCAACGATAAGTCTTTCATATCCCAACAGAAAATCTGAGCTTTCGGCAGTAAATACAATAATCGAATATCGATCCGATTTGAAATTGCTTTTTTTTTATTTAACCAAAAATAGAAAAAATTGAAATTCCTTTTTGGTTATTTAATCAATAATCGAAAAAAATTGAAATAGAAAATCGTAAGCAAATAAAAATCAATCAGCTTTTGTGGTCAGTCATCAAAAGCGTTTATGACATTTCAACTTTGCGCAAAATTCTCGCAATTGGGTAGCAATAATTATTGCGTGCAGCCATCACGATTTAGTAAGAACGTTTTTTTTTAGTAAAAAAATTAAATAGTAACGAAATATCCGAAAATTAAGAAATGTTTGTTCCTCACCGTATCTTTTATTAATGAGAAAGAACCAGTTTCATATCTGTGGTTTTTGGACTTTGAATGACACATTTTCAAGTTCAACGCCCAACGATTTCCGATTTTCGTTGACATTTACCGATTTATCGGCTTCCATAAATGCAGCACGAAATATCGTCGCACGTGTTTCGAGTTTGGCAAAAAACGTTTTGCTCTCAGCCTCCGTATTATTAGACATTTGGTAACATTTATCGTACATGTTATATGAAAATCAGCGACTCAAACGAGGTTTCGTGTTTCACGCAAAATCCTTGAATTTATCGTATCGCGTCTGGGATCAATTTTGATAATGTCACATCGATTCTAACGAAACTGGAACCGGTTGGGCCCGATTAAATCCTCCCTGGATTTGTGATTAGTGGTTATGTTACACGACGGTCGAGACACTTCGTGAATAACGAGACGCAGACGGCGAGACTGCCGGAATAACGGACGAAAATTGCCCAACAAATGTGACGTAATTTTTTTTTTTTTACATTTTTTCGAAGATTTTGTAATTTACAAAATAAATAAAATGTTAAAATAAAAAAAAAAACAAATAATAAATAAATTTAATTTAGTTTAATATAATAATACTTTTTTTTTATTTTGTGTTTGTAATTAAATCCATTGATTAAATCTCTCCATTGAATTTTTCAAAGATTTTATAATTTACACCAGTGTTTGTAATTAAATCCATTGATTAAATAAATCCATTGATTATGTTACGGATCGATGTACGGAAAAATGGCCAGTCCGTAACAGATTAAATCAATGGATTTAATTGAGAAATCGTGGGGAGAGCCAAAATAATTTTTAGACATTAAAAAACATTAAAAAAAAATTGAAAACCGCAATGGACAAAATTTGGCTGTTTAAGGATGAAAGCCAAACAGCGTGGATTTTTTCGTTTCCTATTTTTATTAACGACACCATCGTAACAAATATTTACCGGCAATAAGAAGCGAATCGAGATGGAGGTCAGGGAGGACACGAAAAAACGTCCTGAAAAAATACGCAAAGATGCCACGACCTCAGCGAATTCTGAGGATCGAGCCGCAAACGAGTCACTTGTTTCCGGAATCACCACGGGGGAAACCTCAAGGTCCAAACTGCTTTTTTTTTGCTGCAACTTTGTTTACGGCTTCGTCGATAAAGTCGCAGCCGCAAATCGATTTGGCATGGAATGTCCGAAGTGCAATCTGTTTTTTTATTCCTGTAATTTTTTACACTTTAGCCACAAAAAATTCGTTTTCATTTTTTACTCCTTTAAAACGAAAGATTTCGTCGCCTCTATCGGAGTAAAATAATTGGAACTATTTAAAAGTGCAATAAGTATTAATACATTAATTATTCGACTGTGGCATGAAAATTCATTTCAATGTTTGTATATTGTGACATTAATGAATCCAGAGCTCCGACAATGTTGCAGCAAAATTCAACATCCAATATGGCTTATTGCACATTTTGCGGATGTCTTCACAATCGATTTTGCAAACTTCCTGTCGATCAGCTTCGATTTGGCATGGGATGTCCGAAGTGCAATCTTATTTTTTTTATTCCTATAATTTTTTACACATTCGCCACAAAAATTCGTTTCGATTTTTTTACTCGTTTAAAACGAAAGATTTCGTCGCCTTTATCGGAGTCGAAAAATTGCAGATTATTTAAAAGTGAAATAAGTATTAATATATTAATCATTCGACTGTGTCATGAAAATTCATTTCAATGTTTGTACATTGTGACATTAATGAATCCAGAGCTCCGACAATGTTGCAGCAAAATTCACCGTCCAATATGGCTTATTGCACATTTCGCGGATGTCTTCACAATTGATTTTGCAAACTTCCTGTCGATCAGCTTCGATATAGTCGAACAATCGCGATGGGTTTGTCAACGTAATTCCCAGGCCGTCACTCCGGTCATTCGCAGCCGATGAAAAATCATCGAGGTTTCGTTTCTCGAGCCACGTGATCGCATTAAAGATTCCGCTGATCGAAAACCTTTGCAACGTCTCTTGCGAAATTTGGATAATCAGACCGACGACACCTCGCGACGCAGTTGACCACGTGGGTTTTTATTTTATGGACTCATTTCTACTAGTCAATACAAAATATTGCACAATTACAGGCGAATTAACGAGCCAACAGAGTCCAGTTTATGTTGAACCTTGTTTTTTTATTTTGTTATTTTCATATGTTAAATTTAGGTACAAAATCTCGTCATCAGCACTTCGCAATTTTGTTGAAGTGAAAAATAATGTCGAAGGAATCAAAATAATTGCAAAATTCGAAACTTATTTTATTAGCTTCAATTTCGCTTCCCCTGAAAAAAACGAAAAAGTTTTTTTCTCAGCCATCTTAATTTTAATAAAAATTCGAATTGATATTCCAATATTGTTATTAAAAAAAATTAAAAGTTGTTTGAAAAAAATTATTTGATTATCATTATTATTAATAAAAAATTAATAATAAATAATTAGCTTATTATTATTAAAAATAAAAATGTTGTTATTAAAATAAAATAAAAATATTTACAGTGATTTTGAAGTTTTTAACTTCAAAATCCCTGTGAAAATAATTTTTTTCAAAATGCATAATATTTTTAAACAATTGTTTTGAAAAATTATTCAAAGTCACAAAGATAATAATAGAGTGATCATATTTACATCGCTTTAAATTCGTAACTGTTCGGACAGATGAGACGCAGAGTTTCTTTAGCGGGAGAACGAAAGACGTTTTTCTTAAATAAAGAAAAAAAAAGAAAAAAAAAGTCTGAGCAGTCTAAGGTCTCGCGATCTCATTGGCCGATTGTCGAAATCAACGTGGACGTTCGACGGACGCCTAAAGCTAGGCCGGTAATTTTTTAGAGCAACGCGAGGCGGTGGGGGTCTCGAGCGGTTTTGTTGTTGCCGGTTTATGGGGCGTCCCGGCGTCTATAAGTGGGACATACGCTCTTGCATCCCGAGTATTTCCTTGTGAACACGCCGTCAGTAGAGATCGTCATCTGCGTGCCGGCAGGTCTCTCTACCGTTCGTTCGAATCGACTGTGCTTTTTGGAGTTTTTGTTTCTCACTCGTTCGTGTATGTCCGTACAAAATCGTAAGTCATAAATAAAAATCGATCCCGTAATTTTTAATTTTTCTAAAAATTATCCATCGGTTTACAAAATTGATAACATTTTTTAAAATAAAAATAATAATTTCGCTGTTCGCGTTTTAGTGTCTGTGTTACATTTAAAATAAAATAAAATAATTATTTTATTTGATCGATAAAAAAATATTATTATTTTTTTTATCGAAAAGTGGAAAATACGAAAAGTGTGATCTGATTAAATGATTTTAATTTTTGTTTTGGTTTACCAGCTGTGAATGCAAATGACTTTGATTTTTTGATCACGAAAATTGTGATCATTTAACGAATTTTATTAATTTTTTTGATCGACCTTCCGTGTTTTGTTGTTGTTTTTTTTTTATTTGACAACATTAACGTCACGAGTGATCGATAATTTGACAATCGTCGAACAACGTGGCCGCCGAACAAAAATATTTACCAAGTGAGAGCCATTTCAGCGATAAGAAAGCGATAAATTCGCCATTATCGTTTTACGTGCCTTCGCGCCGCGAGATGACCACTCGGAGCGCATGAAACGCCAAGTTCTTCCGTTTGACACACTTTCCAGTGCAAGTTCAGCGCGTCGCATCGGCCGTTCTTACACGTGAAATCAGAAATCAGATTAACATGATTCGAATGGTCGTTGATGCACGAAATTAGTCATGAAAATTATTTAGTGTCGCCACTAAAATTCTGCTTGAAGTCAATCAATTCGAACCTCTCAAACTTTCATTGTAATTTCCGTCCCGTTATAGCAAAAAAAAAACAAATAAAAAATCGTTAAAGCTATATTAAATTAGTAAAAAGTACTACAAATACTTTTTCTTATTTTTCTCCAGGCTCAAGTTTTGCACAATTAATTTCTGTAAATTAATAAAAATACAATTCTCCCTGAAATCAATCAATTGGAACATCTCAAACTTTCATTGCATTTCTCGTCCCGTTATAGCAAAAAAAACAAACAAAAATAAAGGTAAAGCTATCATAAATTAGTAAAAGTACCACAAACACTTTTTCTTATTTTTCTCCAGGCTCAGGTTTTGGACAATTAATTTCTCTGATGTGGCTAACGTGGCTAATGATTTGGCTAGTGGAAAATTATTTTTCTCAGCAAAAAAAAAATACCAGAGGGTAAATAAACTACACAATTTTCGTTATTGACGTTTTTGTGGTCCAAATGTAAATCAGTAAAAAGTACCACAGACGCTTTTTCTTATTTTCCACCAGGCTCAGGTTTTGCAAAATTAATTTCCCCAATGTGACTAACATTTTTCGCTAGTGGAATTTTTTTCAGCAAAAAAAAAACACCAGAGGGTAAATAAACGACACAGTTTGCGTTATTGACGTTTTTGTGTTCGAGAAGTGTCATTTTTATTGTGGCGATAAACGAGTTGACCGTCAAGCCGCTAATTTGCATTTTTATCACAACAACCGGTGTCTCAATTACTTTGGGAAGCGTTGGCATTTTTTGACCAACATTATCTGAACATTAGATGTGCGATTTTTTTCACGTTTAGTCATCAATTTTCCCGGCTGGCGCGTCGAGTCCCACGCGGTTTTCCGGATATCGCTGCTTACGGCCGGTGTATCCTTATCGTTCGGGACACTTAAAAAAAATAAACGTCAATTGTCCCGTTCTATCGGGGGCCAATTATCGTACGTGCAATTTTATCGACGAGCCGACCAGTGACGAACGGCAGTTCCACTCGGCAATTTTCACGAGTCAAACGCGAAACCAGTCGGGAAAAGGACGTGGAAGATGACAAACTATAGGAAAATGGTGGTGAAAAACGACAAAATTGTCAAAGCCTGTGAAGCAAACGCGAAGCCAATGACGAAAAATCGCGAAATGTCGTCGAAATGCGACTCGTGCGGGTAGGTTTTTTTTTACGGTGTCGTCGCGACTAATAAGTCAACGAGGAAACACTGGATCCTTACATTGATTTACAGTTCACAACCGAACTTTGCCTATTGGGCACAATTTTTTTTTTTTTTTTTATAAAATTCTACCATTTTTTTCAAGTGATAAGAATCTATATTAAAAAAAATTCGTGGTTCCTGTTGATACAAAATCCTCGTAAAAAAAAAAAATAATAATCGTGGTTTCTGATAGTATAAAATCTTTATTAAAAAAAATCGTGGTTTCTGCCGGTATAAAATCCTCGAAACAAAAAAATAAAAATAATAAAATTGTGATTTCTGGCGGTATAAAATCTTCACCCAAAAAAAAAAAATCGTGCTTTCTGCCGGTATAACATCTTCATAAAAAAAAGTGTCCAGCTGGTACAAAATCTTCATCCAAAAAAAAAAAAAAAAAAACGTGTCCTGCTGGTACAAAATCTTCGCGAAAAAAAAAGTCACGTGATTTCCGCTGACACAAAATCTTCGCGAAAAAAAAAGTCACGTGATTTCCGCTGGCACAAAATCTTCGCCCAAAAAAAAGTCACGTGATTCCTTCTGGCACAAAATCTTCGCCCAAAAAAAAAGTCACGTGATTTCCGCTGACACAAAATCTTCGCCCAAAAAAAAAGTCACGTCATGCCCGCTGACACAAAATCTTCGCCCAAAAAAAAAGTCACGTGATCCCTACTGCCACAAAATCTTCGCCCAAAAAAAATGTCACGTGATCCCCACTGCCACAAAATCTTCGCCCAAAAAAAAAAGTCACGTGATTCCCGCTGGCCCAAAACCTTCGCCCAAAAAAAAAAAAAAAAAAAAAAAAATAATCTGATTAACCCACATTTCGACCATCATCTGTCTGTCGAGAAGAAACCGTTTCGTCGTTTTTCTCTTTTCACTCTTGCGTCTCGATTGCGCGGACTCTCACCTCTCTCATCTCTGTTTCCACCGTCGTGATCATCCGGGGGCCCGAATTACTCTACACCGATCTCGTCTACGATCCGACGGACCGCGTCGGTGGGTCAGACCCGAAGAACGGGACCGGCTTGCCGGTGTGGCGCTCGTCGCGTCCGTCGACCCGCCGCGGGGTCAGTTCGACGTGTGGACTTCGGCATCGCCGAGTGGGATCCGTACGCGCTGACCTGAAAAGCGTCAATGACCTCGAAACCCGCGCGAAACCCGTTTTTCGCCGTCCCCGCGTCTGTCCTTTGTCGTCTCTTCGCTCTCGCACTCGTTTCTCATCGCCCGTCTCCGCGGCGCGTCTCTCGCTCTTTTACGTCGATGCCGGTCCGCAATCCGATCAACAGGTCCCGTTTCATTCGGCGATCCGGCTGAAAACATCGTGGCACTTTTACTACGCCCCACTTTTCAGCCAACACGTGGTTCACTCTTCTCCTTGCGTCGGAAAGCTACCGAAAATAATGATCATTTATTTTTTTATTTTTTTATATTAATATGATACAAACAAATTTATATTTCGTATTGAAAAACAATTTATTTATTTATTTTAACAATAATAATAATAATAATAATAACAATAATAACAATAATAATAACAATAACAATAAAAATCATAATAACAATAATAACAAAAATAAACATGTGAATTTTTTACTTTTTTTTCAATTTGACCAACAAATTTGTAACAATAACAATACAAAAACAATAATAATAACAATAATAATAACAAAAATAAACATGTGAATTTTTTACTTTTTTTAAGTTTATTTTTTTTCAATTTGACCAACAAATTTGTAACAATAGCAATACAAAAACAATAATAATAACAATACAAAAACTATAATAATAACAATACAAAAACTATAATAATAACAATAATAATAACAAAAATAAACATGTGAATTTTTTAATTTTTTTTAGCTTTTTTTTATTTGACCGAAAAATTTGTTTACTACGGTTAAAGTAGAGTGGTTTACAAATTTGATAGTAAATTACCTGATAATCGTGAAGTTTGGGTTTTTAAATTTTTTTCGTCGAAGCAGATGTCCTCGATAAAGATTTCTACGATTATCGATCATTTTTTTTCCCCCGCCGCGTCGTAGACAGGGAAAGTTTTGAGCTAACGGCAGAGTTTTCGTGTCCCTAATTTGAGCCCCCGAGCGGTTTCCACGTTTATACCCATTGATCTCGTCGACGTGAAAGGATGAGAGGCTGAAGTTGTGTTGCGCTAACCGTGAAAGATCCGGGGAAGAGCAAGTACCGTTGCAGGCCTTTCTCCTCGGCCGCCGGTGCCGAGTGCGTTGTCGTTGTTTTTTTTTTTCTTCTTCTTCTTCTTCTCTCTTTTTTCTCCTCGTCGTCTTCGTCAACGAGATCACCGTTAAAACGACGAGTCTCGTTTGATTGACTATCTCTCGAAATTCCTGAGATTGGGCCTCGTTTGTTTGTCGATGATTCGATTGCGACAAAACGTTGGTGACAAGCGAAACGCTCGGGAAAATTAATCGTCTCGAATTTGTGATTAATCGACAACTTTATTTTATTCTCGCACATAGCATAGAATTTTTTTTTAATTTTAGTTCGTCGTTAAATATCGTTAAAACGAAATTAATTATTTTTTTGAGACATTTTTTTTATCCAACGTTCAATTTTTTTATCTTCGAATATTTCGACCCTGAATTTAGTTGCTATGAATTAATTTTGCGACGAATAATTTTTATTTTATTTTTACTCGTCATTGGATATCATTGAAAATAAGTTAATAATATCGTTGATAATTACATGTTTTAGATGACACATTTAACTTTTTTTTTAAATACTACGTTTTTTTACTCCTGGAATATTTTCTAATTTGTGCGCAAAGTGCGCGAGAAAATTCTCGAATTCCCGCGGCGACTTTCATGTCTTCATGAAAGTCCGGCTTATGGATTATGTGCGGAGCGACAACGACGACGAAACTTCGCCGACAGAGAGAAGTGATTTTCGCGTCTCGAAGTTATGTGGGGCAACCTACATAGGTAGATCGAGTTCTCTCCGCGGTGGCGAAGCCTCGCGAGGACTCATCTCTCGTGTCTTGGGTCACGAGTCGCGCGGGGGAATTTTCTGCCTCGTCCCGAGGCCAATGGCGAAGGCTAAACATCGAAGAAAGTAAATTTGTTCGCATGTAACTGCGCAGAAAAAATTTTAAATAAAAAAAAACACTATGGCGCGAAGTTCAATTTTAACGCAGCCGAAAAAAAATACCAACGAGCAAATTGTGCAACACTTGAGACGAATTTGTGGCGAAAGAAAAAACAACTTCAATGATTTTTTTTAGAAAAATAAACGGGAATTAGGTTGTGATGATTTTTATATTTTTATAATGATGGACGTCGAGGCGAAAGTCATGTTTATCGGCCAATGCAAATCCGGGTCCAGTTGCGAAATGTTTTAAAATACCTTTTGTCAGGAAATACCCATGACCAATTATTCGTCGATTACTCCGGGTTGAATTGTTGAGCAACGTCGAACAATTGACGTATTTCGTTTTTTTGTCCGGATGCGATTTAATTGGATGTATCATTATGATGATTTTGTGGCCTTAATTTTCAAGGCTTCGAGATATTTAGGGTATTTTTGTATGACATACTGAAGGACACTAATTATCGGCATGAAACGTAATTTCGATTCGATAAAATAGCAAATTTGGTGGGTTGGCAGATTAATTTTTCAATTTGTCGCAATTATCAATCCTTTATTAATTAATATAATTATCATTTGTTTATTATTTATTTCAATTATCGCTTGTTTATTATTTATTGCAATTATAATTTTAAAAATTATTTATTGCAATTAT
The DNA here is from genome assembly GCA_963932165.1 of Pimpla rufipes. Lineage (NCBI taxonomy): Eukaryota > Metazoa > Arthropoda > Insecta > Hymenoptera > Ichneumonidae > Pimpla > Pimpla rufipes. Next base: position 2,292,610 of record OZ010642.1, on the reverse strand, counting down.
AATTTTTAAAATTATTTATTGCAATTATAATTTTTTAAATTATTTATAGCAATGATCATTTGTTTATTATTTATTGAAATGGTCGTTTGTTTATTATTTATTGCAATTATTGCAATTTATTTTTCGTCGACAATGCGACAGTCGACGTCGAAGACAAAACCGCGTTTCTCGGCTGCATATCTTCGACCGTCGATTTTTTTCCTCCCACCACTAAAATCCGATTAATTATATTGTACACGTCACGTCGACAAAGCGTGTCGAGCAAATGACTGTGATTTTTTAATTGCCCAATGAATTTTCTCGGTATTGTGATCGACGAGCTCCATTAAATTGCACGCGGTGATTATCAATACACTCGGCTGTGAATTTAGTACCGAGTCATCAGGCATCGGACGCAACGAGTGTCGGGATTAATAACGAGAGACGAGCGGAGCGCGCGCGACTTTCGAGAGGCTACGAATTTCTAATTGTGCGACTCGCATCCTCTCGTGACTCTCGCGGTGGGTCATTTGAATCTTCCTTCTGACACGAATGCCAATTATCGATCACCCTTCGAAGAAATCGGTACTTTCACGACCGTAAAACGCAACATAGTCGGCGTGTGAACCAACAAGTCGAACTGAACGAAACTAAACTGTTTACCGTTATTTATTTATTTTTTTACCACACAGACGTTTTTTTATTTCCTTTAGGAAAAAGAGACTCAGTGTTCTATAAATCTAGTTGCAATTAACGTTACAAAAAGAAAAGCGAAATAAAAAACCAAAAGCGTCAACAGTTTATGGAAATTATTGGCAGCTCATAACTAAACTGCTTACCGTTAATTCTTTTTTTACTATACAGACATTTTTTATTTACTATAGTAAAAAGAGACGTTCAATGTTTTTAGATCATCTCATTATACATAAATCCAGTTACAATTAACGTTATAAAAAGAAAAGCAAAACAAGATAGTAAAAAGTAATATATATGGAAAAAAGAGACGTTCAATGTTTTTAGATCATTTCATTATACATAAATCCAGTTACAATTAACGTTTTAAAAAGAAAAACAGGACAAGAAACCAAAAGCTTCAATAGTTTATGGAGATTATTGGCGACTCATAATCAAACTGCTTACCATTATTTTTTTTATTATACAGACATTTTTTTTATTTTCTGTAGGAAAAACAAATTCTATTTATTATTATTTTCTGTTTATATTTATTTTAATTTTTATATTTATTTATTTTTATTTTCATTTTTTTTTGTGCTGTTTTTAGAACATTTCAATATAACTAAATCCAGTTGCAATTAACGTTACAAAAAAAAACAAAACAAGAAACCAAAAGTGTCAATGACTTATGGAAATTATTGGCAACTCATGAGGTCCACAAAGCAGGGAAATTAGTCACCATGAATGGAAGCACTTTGGCCTCATTGCAGACTTTCCTGCTGACGTCTTCCACTTTTTTCCTCGTCTCCGTTTGTGATATATTCAACGCAAAGATTTGAATAATCCTTGACCAACAAATCGTCGTGTTTCTGTTTCAGCACATACACGAACATGACACCGAATATATTTGGAAATTCGGCGACCCTCTTCCTCGAGGCGTCGCAGCAGAATGTAGCGCAGGACAAGGCTTTGCTCGAAGCGACCAAGAGCCCAAAGTCTCAGGCCGAGAAACCAAAGAACCCGTCCAAGTACGAGTGGCAAATAGTCTGGCGAAATGTCATCGCCTTTGTCTACCTTCACGTCGGCTCGCTGTACGCTTTGTACCTCGCGTATTTCGAGATGAAGGCCCTGACTTGTTTTTGGAGTAAGTTTTCCATTTTTCAAATTTTCGACAAATTTTTTTTGCCAGAATACGTCAAAATACCTGGTGTTAAAAAGGCATACAGAATATTTTTGATTAAATACATTTTGATGAAATTTTTACAGCTATCATGGTCGCTATATTCGCAGCTCTGGGCATCACCGCGGGTGCCCACAGATTGTGGTGCCATAGAGCGTACAAAGCGACCTGGCCACTGCGCTTAATATTGATGGTCTTCCAGACCGTTGCCTTCCAGGTAAATAATACATTTTTTTTATTTAAATTTTTGTTGAAAATTAAGTTTACATTTTTATTTAAATTTAATTAAATTTATTCAAATTATTATTTATCGAAATTAATTCAAATTTCAATCTAAATTTTTATTTATCTAAATTTATTCAAATTTCAATCTAAATTTTTATTTAAATGTGTATTTAACATTAAATTGTTACTTAAATTTTTAACTAACATTAAATTTTTATTTGAATTTTTATTTAAGATTACAATTTTATTTGAATTTTTATTTAGGATTAAATTTTTATTTGAATTTCATTTAACATCATATTAAAAAAATTTTTTTTTTACTTATTGTGGATTATGAATTTAATGATTGATCTTCTGATTTGATCACTTGCAGAATCACATTTACGAGTGGGTGAGGGATCACAGGGTTCACCACAAATTCACCGACACCGATGCCGACCCTCACAATTCCAAAAGAGGATTTTTCTTCTCCCACATGGGATGGCTCATGCTCCGCAAACATCCGGACGTGCTGAACAAGGGCAAACTCGTGGACATGAGCGATCTGGAAAAGGACCCAATTGTCGTCTGGCAACGACGGTAGAAACATTAATTATATTTTTAATAACAATCTTTTTTTATAAATGATTTATAAAAAAATCTGTCTGTCTAATTGTGAGCCAAAATAATTATGATGTTTCGCTATGCAAATTTCAGGCTCTACGTTCTACTCATGCCAATCTTCTGCTTCCTCCTACCAACCTGGATACCCTGCTACTACTGGGGCGAGAGTCCCATGTTGGCCTGGTACGCGACTGTATTCCGATACACGTTCTCGCTGAATCTGACGTGGCTCGTCAATTCTGCCGCTCACATATACGGAACGAAGCCATACGACGAGTAAGTGGCTGCTGATAAATCACGAAAATCAAGGCAAAACTCATTCCTGGTTTTATTCGTCTATCGGAAGATAGATTTTTGTATTTATTTTATGAACTCAACTCTTAAACTTAATTTTTAAATTAAATTTCTCAAATTAATTCAATCTAAATTCAATTTATGTATTCAATTTTTGAAGTCAATCTTTAATTTTTTTATTTCATTTTTTGAAGTCAATCTTTAATTTTTTTTATTTCAATTTTTGAAGTCAATCTTTAATTTTTTTTATTTCAATTTTTGAAGTCAATCTTTAATTTTTTTATTTCAATTTTTGAAGTCAATCTTTAATTTTTTTATTTCAATTTTTGAAGTCAATCTTTAATTTTTTTTATTTCAATTTTTGAAGTCAATATTTAATTATTTTTTATTTCAATTTTTGAAGTCAATCTTTAATTTTTTTTATTTCAATTTTTGAAGTCAATCTCTAATATTTTTTTTTCAATTTTTGAAGTCAATCTCTAATATTTTTTTTTCAATTTTTGAAGTCAATCTTTAATTTTCTTTTTACATCAACTTTTGAAGTCAATATTTAATTATTTTTTACTTAAATTTTTGAAGTCAATATTTAATTATTTTTTACTTAAATTTTTGACGTCAATATTTAATTATTTTTTACTTAAATTTTTGAAGTCAATATTTAATTATTTTTTACTTAAATTTTTGACGTCAATATTTAATTATTTTTTACTTAAATTTTTGAAGTCAATATTTAATTATTTTTTACTTAAATTTTTGAAGTCAATCTTTAATATTCATTTTTTAATTCAGTTTTTAAAATCAAGCCTTAATGTTTATTTTTTAATTAATTTTGTTAAGTAAACATTAAATACAATATTTAAATTTATTTTTCACTTTTTCCTCGACAGTTCAATCAGCCCGACGGACAACTTCGCGGTGGCTCTGGGCGCGATGGGCGAGGGTTGGCACAATTACCACCACGTCTTCCCGTGGGACTACAAGGCGGCCGAGCTCGGCAACTACCGCGCGAATCTGTCGACCGCGTTCATCGACATGTTCGCCGCGATCGGCTGGGCCTACGATCTAAAAACGGTGCCGATATCGATGGTGGAGAAGCGAGCGGCGCGCACTGGCGACGGAACGAGAGTCTCGAAGACCGGGGGCGGCCACCACCACGAGCACTCGCACGAGGGTGCGATATGGGGCTGGGGCGACAGCGACATGTCGCCCGAGGACATAAAGGACGCGCATATCATAAACAAGGGCGACTAGAGGAACACTCGACGTGGTCAGTCCACTCGACAATCGCCCACTTCTTTTTTTTCGCAAATAGAAAAAAGAAAAAAAAATCAACAGCAACATCAACAACAAAAAGAACCAAAATAAAAAAATACGAATCGAAGAGGCTCCGAAGTGACGCGACGATGGAATAACTAGTGAAGCGCCGGATCGCGAATAGACTGAATAGAGAGTGAACATTTTTGTGAAATAGGGAAAAATGAAAAGGGAGAAAAGAAAAAATAGAGGGAAAAATAAAAAATAAAAAAGTAGAGGAAAAAAGAAAAAAGTAGAGGGAAAAAAGACAAGAGTAAAGGGAAAAAGAAAAAAGTAGAGGAAAAAAGAAAAAAGTAGAGGGAAAAAAGACAAGAGTAAAGGGAAAAAGAAAAAAGTAGAGGAAAAAAGAAAAAAGTAAAGGGAAAAAGAAAAAAGTAGAGGGAAAAAGAAAAAAAGTAAAGGGAAAAAGAAAAAAGTAGAGGGAAAAAGAAAAGAATTAAAGGGAAAAAGAAAAAAAAATAGTTAAGTAGCTCTTGAAAAGCCGTCGGGTCCAGCAGCCATCGTGCAACTTCACGAGAATCTCTTTTCCTTCTGTCACCAGAAAAAAAGGAGTCAATCTCACAAAACTCGTTTTCGTCTTCCGCAATTGTAAATCGATGAAAAAAAAAAAAAAAACGAAAAGACAAATTTTTTACATGCGCACAAATCTAGTTTTTAGTGACGGCTCGACGATGTTGTTGATATAAATATATATATATGTATACACGCACACACATAGCAATGTATATGTATATATATGCTCATGTATACTATATATATATATATATAATGAGGAGGATGTTTCCGGTGTTTTCTCCGCGACGCGAGTCATACGGACGGCCAAACGATAATGGCGCGAAAATTTCCGAAAAAAAAGACAAATCGAAAAAAGAAAAAAAAAATCCGGGCTCGCGAACGGAGCGTAGCTCAAGCGCACGAAGGCGCGTTATCACGTTTTTTTGAACGTGCCCCGTTGAACGATGTGCAGAATATTTCGTCGCGAGTCGAGGGAACAAGCCGGGATGAAAAGGGAAAAAAATACGACGAGGGAAATATATTCGAGTCGTCAGTCTCTCGCGATGAAAAAAAAAAAAAACGACGGCCGCTTCGAAAAGGTCTTCCCTCTGCTGAGCCTATTAGTCTGTATAATCTTGTTCACTCGACGCGCATCTCGTCTCGACGATGTATTGTCAAATTTACAATTGTATTTATGAATAAATTATTGTTATCATGATATATAAACGAAAATAACGCTGGAATTATTTTTTTCCCTGATCAATCGATCATTTTTTACATTTTTACATTTTTTTTTACATTTTCTTACATTTTTTTGTAAGGAAAACAAAATCGTCAAATTTACAATCGTACTTATGAATAAATTATTGTTATCATGATATATAAACGAAAATATCGCTGAAATGATTTTTTTCCCTGATCAATCGATCATTTTTTACATTTTTACATTTTTTTTGTAAGGAAAACAAAATCGTCAAATTTACAATCGTATTTATGAATAAATTATTGTCATCATGATATAAATGAAAATACAGCTGAAATGTTTTTGTCATCAGCTGATGGATTACATTTTTTTTAAGTTACATTTTTTGTAAATTAAAATAAATTGAAAAACATGTTTTGCCAGAAAGGTGAAATTTTGGTGGGTCAAGTCGTTGAATTTTTTCTTGACGATTTTTCGCACCAATAAATTACTGTCATCATGATATAAACCAAAATACCGCTGACATTTTTTTTTCATCAGCTGATGGATTACATTTTTTTAAGTTCCTTTTTTCGTAAATAAAAAAAAATGAAATATTTTTTTTGTGACAGATAAGTGAAATTTCGATGGGTGAAGTCGTTGAATTTTTTACTTGACGATTTTTCGCACCTGGCGATTTTTCGTCACTGCGGGAGTGGAAGACGCGAGGATTTCGGTGACTCGGAACGCGGAATTCCCATTGATGAAAATTGACGCTCATCATATTTCGCTCGTCCGACGCGCGAGACGCGGCAACAAAGTACACACGGCGTGTAATTTGCTTCTTCAATTAGACATATTTTTTTTTCTTTTCGCACTCCCGGCCGAGGAATAATTCTACGGTTTCGGTTTCGCGTCTTTGTACGTCGTGCGAATTTGCGCAAGACTGTCGCGGAGCCATTAAACTCACGCGAACGTTTATCAGCGTCCTTCGACATTCGCTTCGCTCGTCGTGCCTAGGATTCTCTATGTGCGCTCGACTCGCTGTTGTGTTTACCGTCAAACCGCGAGAATTCGCGAAATTGTATTTGTGGTACGTGCGAAGGGCGTAACCGAGTCAAACACGACTGAATTTCGCAAATGATTTCTCATTTATTTTTCAAATAAAATAATGTTTATTTTATTTTATTTTATTTTATGTTATTATTATACATAAATTAATTAATTAAATTTATTCATTATTAATTTCTTATGATTTTTTAAAATTAATTTTGTTTTGTTTTTTAAAAATCTCATGATTTTTTTATTTTTCAGGCTCCACAATAACCGAATCTTATTGGAAAAATTATTAAAATAAAAAGAATTATAAAAAATATGTAAATAATACAATTAATTTATTTAATCAACCAAAAAGTATTGAAAGTCGAAATTTAATTCCGGTCCCGATTACCGACCACGACCAGTCGGATCGCGAATAAAGCGAAACAGTGAAAAGAAATCGAAGATTAAACTTTTCGATTCGCATCGATAAAGTATCGTGACACGCAAATTTTTTTTTTATCAGAAGACATGATAAAATGCAGTTGATAATGCAGTTGATAATTGCGCGTCCGTCGTAGCGGTAACCGTATTTTGTTTGAAATTACGGAATGCGGACGTCCTCGCGTCTGTTGCACAGTTGATAGTCCCTTGTCACGAGTTGAGCGATCGACAAATGTTTATGTACACCGCAGTGAAATTATCCGTTGTAAAAAAGCGCAACGATCCAAGCGGCAAGACGTCAGTGGCAGCTCGCGCAGTGGAGTAGATCAGTGGTGCAAGGAAACAATGGTGTGAACCAATCGGACGCGATCTGCATAATCTATTCATTGCCACCGTCGACGGCAGTCGTTGACTCGTAATTAATCGAATTCGATTACAGCAATCGATCACGAATGGTGAGTGTCATTTGGTGTTGAAAAAAAAAATGCAACAAAAATATCTACACATTTAATTGAATTAATTACATTTGTGCAAATAACCACCGCATTTTTTAATGAATAATTCTTTTTATGTATTTAAAACATTGAATTACTAAAAAAGAAGTAAAAAAGTAGCAAAACGATTTTTTTTATTCGTAAGTGAACTAATTACTAATTAAATGAAATTCGCAAAAAAGGAAGCGGTAGCCCCATGGAAAAATATTATAGTGTAAAATAGTATATAAAAATAGTAAAATAGTAAATAGTATTGTATAGTATTAACAGTATATTAATAGTAATTTAGTATATTTCAGATATACGGAAAAATATATTCTTTCCGAAAAATGCAATATGTTGCATATATCTTAGGAAATATACAAAATATACGAGAGCGAAAAATATATCTAAGATGTATTCTAACAGAAAGATTCTTAATATGCCAAAAATATATTCTGTCCGAAATATGTGATATGTTGGATATATCTTATAAAATATAAAAAATATACGAGAGCGAAAAATGTATCTAAGACATATCCAAAGCATATTCAAGATACATTAAAAATATATTTTCATTATATTATCGTCCAAAAATTTGGGTACGTCGAATATATTTTCGTACCAATATTTCTCTGCCATGGGAGGTATCTAAATGCAATTACAGCATGGACGATAATTATATTCCTTCTTCACAGGCTCAAAAATCGATAAAATCGATATTTTTAATATATCAAAAATATATTCTATCCAAAAAATTCGTTATGTTCCATATATCTTAGGAAATATACAAAATATACGAGGGCGAAAAATGTATCTAAGATATATCCAAAGCATATTCAAGATACATTAAAAATATATTTTTCGTATATTATCGTCCGAAAATTTGGGTACGTCGAATATATTTTCATGCCTATATTTCTCTGCCATGGGAGTTATCCAAATGCAATTACAGCATGGACTACAATTATATTCCTGCGTCACGGGCTCCAAAATCGATAAAATCGATATTTTTAATATATCAAAAATATATTCTATCCGAAAAATTCGATATGTTCCATATATCTCAGGAAATATACAAAATATACGAGAGCGAAAAATGTATCTAAGACATATCCAAAGCATATTCAAGATACATTAAAAATATATTTTTCTTATATTATCTTCCAAAAATTTGGGTACGTCGAATATATTTTCATGCCTATATTTCTCTGCCATGGGAGGTATCCAAATGCAATTACAGCATGGACTACAATTATATTCCTGCGTCACGGGCTCCAAAATCGATAAAGCCTACATAGCTGCCGATAATAATTACCCCACTAATTACCGATACAATTAGCCGAGTGTTGTTTGCGTATTACTTGTGTACACGCGAGCGTCGTTGCCCACGCATTTACAATTAGTTATTCAATTCGGCCCAATTACTCGCGGCGAGACCATTTGAATGCAAGTCTCGCGTCCACCGTCCACGTACGTCACGGTCAATTGACCGCGAGATGTTGGGACGCCGAAGCGCGCCCGGGGTATTTCAGTGAGGACTCATCGTCGCCCGGGGATCTCGTGGCTAATTGAAAAATAGCGATCACTCGCCCCCCTCACGGCGGTGCAACCGAGCCGAGCGTCCTCTGCATCCAATGGAAGGATCGAACGGCCGGTGGAAGGAGACGTGGACGTGTAATTAGAAATTAAGGGTGACGAGATAGAAAAGAGAGACGGAAACGGAAGGAGCGAAAGAGGCCGAAGAGTTTGGCGCCCGGGGATCAGACGATTTCGAGCCTTCGCTGTCGTCGATCGTCCAGCTTGGAATTAGACCGAGAGACAAGTGAAAGTGTTTTCGACGGGACGATAGAAACGGACCGCGAGCCGCGAAATGATTCGATCGGCAAATCGGTAGTTCGAACGTCGATCGGACCTGCTTTTGTCGGGCTCAGTTATTCTTATTATTTTCTGTTGTGGTGAAAAAAATTGTGACGTTGGGATTAATTTGGAGTTTTGGGTAATTTAGTGTTAATTGGGGTTGGGAAAAAGATTGAAAAAAGGGTGAGTGTGAAGGTGAAAAACTTGTTGCTGGGTTTGTGGTTGAGGTTAGAAAAAAATTTAGCTGGTGGTTTGTTAATAATTAATTATTATTATGAGAGCCGGAGATTTGTTGTTTAAAGTGATCGAAAGTGGAGTTAAATTATATTAGTTATTGGTTAGTTTGGTGTGAAGTATTTAAAGTGAAAATATATGATATTTAAATATCATGGAACATGAATAATATTTTTTTATTTACACATTTTTTTTCGTTATGATTGAAATTTAGAGTTTTGTGCAATTAAAAGTGTCGTTTTCATTTGAAATCGTTTATGATGCCTTCGATACTGTTTTCACTTTTGTCAATAGCCTCGCGAGTGACCCTAACACGATTGTGCTGCGGTAATCGAATCGGTATTGGCTAAGTAAAAGATACGCAACGATCATTGCGTCAGGAAATCATTTTGTGTCATTTTTTGTGCAACGACAAAAAAGCGTAAACTAAAAATGGTTACCGCAAGAAAAAATTCGGCTTCGAAACAAAAAACTAATTTTTTGTGTAATGAAAAAAAAAGCGGAAACTAAAAATGATTGTCGCAAAAAAAAATTCGGACTCGAAAAAAAAAAAAAAAAAAATTCTGCAATGCAAAAAAAAGTGTAAACTAAAAATTGATGTCGCAAGAAAAAAATTCGTAGCTTCGATATGGTTTAGAAATTCCTAAATATATTCTAAATTTTTTTTACTCCAAAACTGATCTTTCTTATTACAACAAAAATATCAATTAAATTGCAATTTAAATTTACTGCAATAACAAAAAATAAAAATGAATCACATCAGTATAAACTTTCACCTAAATATTGTTTTTACGTTCCATCACAGTGCGTTATTATTTTACAATTAAATTAGTAAATTGAATTAAAAAAAAATTGTTGAGTCTTTGAAAACCCGTTGATTGAATTTTCACGGTGTCTCAAAACAGATTGAATACAGGCGGGAACCCAGTGTCGTGTTGACGCATGCGCGTCGCGGCTCAGGTATGAAAACCAAGCCGACGCAACTGAACGGCGGACGTCGCGACGTTAGTGCCCGGTCGTCCCCACCAGCGAGATCGACCCGACAGAGGCCGACATCGTTGATTCTCGCTCTCATATGCGGCCTCTGTGTCTTTCTCGCCATCGTTTGCAGCTGTCTCATAGCGCTCGTCGTTTTCCTGGACAGGAAGGTGAAAATTGGCTCCGAACGTTCTTGGGGTAAGAAATTAAAATAAAATCCTCGACAAGTGGATTTCAGTATCGCCCAAAGTATTTTTTTTTGCTGAGTCGCTCCGGCTTATCAACACGACTTTCCGCGCATGCGCACCAAAATTTTCTCGTAGCGCGCGAATATTTAAAATTAATAAAAAAAAGACCAGATAAATAAATGAATAAATTAATTTATCGAATTTTTATATGTCGCCCGAATTCCTCGTTTTACTAATTGCCATAAATTTTTTTTTTTCGCTTAAAAAAAAGGCTTTCGATTTATATTTCGTAAAAGCAGTTTGAGTGATTTATCACGAGTCAAGATATTTATAGCGTCACGCTCGAAACTTGTTGCCCATCGAGGTGGGAAGAGGATCGACTTTTACGATCCTTCAGGAGCTGCGAAAAGATTTACAACGCTTGTTGCCTGTTGCTGTTCAGTTCCTCTTTGTAGTGGTGAATGTTTAGTCCAGTCAAGGTTGTCTTAAATTGAGGAAGCGCCAGTCGCTTCACTTTCTGCACAAACCGGATGCAGTGGAGCATAAACAACTTTATCAACGTTATTTCACAATTCCGATAAAAAAAAATTATGCTATATTATCGAGAAAAAATGGTGCTACATATTTTTCGTTCCACCGATAACCCGTTCTTAACTATACCGATTAAGTTTTTTGCAGTTAATTATTTATTTATTTATTTACTTATGCAAAAAAAACCCTATTTAACGGAAAATTTTCCCCTGATTCTGAAAAGCACTGTCGTTTCCCCGAAAAACAGAAAATTCGACGAGAGAAACGCGAGGAATTATTATTTTTTGTCTCTGCCGAATACCCTTCCCGAAATAACGTCAACAAACCTTCAAACCTCGCACGCCCGAAAACAGTCGAAATACAATAACACGACTGAAATTGCTCGTTGATTGAGCAACGAGTAGCAGGCGACCCGACAGCCAATCTTGCAGACAACGAATAACCCGATAACAATATTTATATTGAAAATGCGAGATATTGTAGAAAACCACTGATTTTTTAAGAGGGATCTTTATTTATTTATTTATTTATTTATTTATTTATTTATTTATTTATTTATTTATTTATTTATTTATTTATTTATTTATTTATTTATTTATTTATTTATTTATTTATTTATTTATTTATTTATTTATTTATTTATTTATTTATTTATTTATTTATTTATTTATTTATTTATTTATTTATTTATTTATTTATTTATTTATTTATTTATTTATTTACTTATTTATTAGTTTTTTTACTTGTTAAATGGATAATTTAAAAAACAAAAGAAAAATAGTTTCAGAACAAAGTGCACCCGAGTCGTACGTGAGGATGAGTTTCAGACTGCCGCTGGAGGTGAAACCCCTCCACTACCATCTGCTTCTCCACCCGGACCTGGAAAAAGGCACTTTCCAGGGCAACGTGACGATACAGATCGAGGTGCAAAATCAGCGAAGCAACATAGCCCTTCATCAGAAGGACCTCAACATCCTCTCGGCGTCCCTCAAGTCGATCGAGCGCGACGACGACTTCGAGCTGCCGATCAGGGAGTACCACACGGTGGACGAGCACGAGGTGCTCCTCATAAATTTCGTCGATGATTTGTTCCCCGGTTCCTACAATCTGTCGATCGAGTTCACCGGCGCCTTGCAACCCGACAAGATCGTCGGGTTTTACTCCAGCACGTACAAAGATGTCGACAACAAAACGAGGTACCATTTTTTTACTCTTTTTATTTTCTTCAAATTTGATCCATGAGATCCCAATAAAAATTTGTTACGTATTGTTGTCAATTAAACGTCAAACGTCAACTTTGTTTCTAGGTATATTGCAACCTCAAAGTTTGAGCCAACTTACGCCAGGCGAGCCTTTCCTTGTTTCGACGAACCAGCTTTTAAAGCCAAATACACAGTCCGATTGGTCCATCCCACTGGCGACTGCTATGGGGCTCTTTCCAGCATGAACGTTGAGGTTAGACATTTTCAGTATTCGATGAATTATTTTTATTTTTATTATTTTGCTACATAAAAAATGAAGGTATTTTAAACATTTTACTACATAAAAAGTAATAACGGTAATTTAAAACATTTTACTACATACAAAATAATAACGGTAATTTAAAACATTTTACTACGTAAAAAGTAATAACGGTAATTTAAAACATTTTACTACATACAAAGTAATAACGGTAATTTAAAACATTTTACTACCTACAAAATAATAACGATAATTAAAAACATTTTACTACATAAAAAGTAATAACGGTAATTTAAAACATTTTACTACATAAAAAGTTATAACGGTAATTTAAAACATTTTACTACATACAAGATAATAACGATAATTAAAAACATTTTACTACATAAAAAGTAATAACGGTAATTTAAAACATTTTACTACATAAAAAGTTATAACGGTAATTTAAAACATTTTACTACATACAAGATAATAACGATAATTAAAAACATTTTACTACATAACAAATAATAACGGTAATTTAAAACATTTTACTACGTAAAAAATAATAACGATAATTTAAAACATTTTACTACATAAAAAATAATAACTGTAATTTTAAAAATGTTTAGAGCACCCTTGTCGATAAACCCTATCAAGGCCTGACGACCGTGAGCTTCGCAGAAAGTGTACCAATGTCAACGTACCTGATAGCCTTCATAGTGAGCGACTTTGTCGGGGTGACCGCACCAGCCAGGAACCTCGACGGAAGAACCTTCCCCGTAAGCGTCTACACGACCAGAGCGCAGAAGGAAAAAGCCGTATTCGCTCTGGACATCGGGGTGAAGATCATTGAGCATTACATAAAAATGTTCAAGATAAATTATCCACTGCCGAAGCTGGGTGAGTCATTTATCAAAAATGTATCTTAAAAGATTTTCCTAAATTAAATTTATCAAAGTGAAACAAAGAAATGTGTTCCTTGATTATTTAAGTTCAAGCGACACTTTTTTGATTTTCTGATTTTCATATACAGCATGAAAATGATGAACCCTAGAAATTTTCGCTGACCTAAATTTTGTCTATGTGCAATGAGAAAATTACCTCTCTTGATTATTGATTTTCGATTTCCAGTTGTGACGAACCCTAAAACATTTTGGTAAATTACATTTATGAGAGCGAAACAAAGAAATGTCTCCCTTCATTATTTAAGTTCAAGTGACACCTTTTTTGATTTTCTGATTTTCATATACAGCCTGAAAATAATGAACCCTGGAAATTTTTACTAAATTCAATTTATCAAAGTGCAACTAAAAAATGACATCTCTCTTGATTATTGATTTTCGATTTTCATGCATAGACATGGCAGCCATTCCCGACTTTGTCTCCGGCGCCATGGAAAATTGGGGCCTGGTGACGTACAGAGAGGCGAGAATTTTTTACGACAAAGCGACGAGCTCGACGTCGGAGAAGGAGGAGGTTGTGCTCGTGATTGCTCACGAGTTCGCCCACATGTGGTTCGGCAATTTGGGTAATGAGACGCGATGACGACAACAAGTCTTGTCTTGAGTATGAAAAAAAAAAAAAAACAAGTAAACATAATTATTGAAGGTTTCCTGTCCTCGCTCTAGTCACGATGCGTTGGTGGAACGATCTCTGGCTCAACGAGGGCTTCGCCACTTTCATGCAGTACAAGAGCTCCAACGAGATCCTCCCGGATTGGAGTCTGGTAGGATTTTTCCCTAATTTGGATGCAGGCTACTCATATTTTTAAAACTTTGTCAGGCGTCTAGATGACTAAATTTATGATTGAGTCAAATTCAGGCTTCCCATATTTTTAAAACTTTGTCAGACGTCTAGATGACTAAATTTATGATTGAGTCAAATTCAGGCTTCCCATATTTTTAAAACTTTGTCAGACGTCTAGATTACTAAATTTTTTATTGGATCAAATTCAGGCTATTCATATTTTTTAAAACTTTGTCAGGCGTCAAGATTAATCATTTTTTGATTGGATCAAATGCAGGCTTCTCATATTTTTTAAACTTTGTCAGACGTCTAGATTACTAAATTTTTGATTGGATCAAATTCAGGCTATTCATATTTTTTAAAACTTTGTCAGGCGTCTAGATTACACAATTTTTTGATTGGGTCAAATGCAGGCTTTTCATATTTTTAAAACTTTGTCAGGCATCGAGATTAATAAATTTTTGATTGGATCAAATACAGGCCACTCATATTTTTTAAAACTTTGTCAGGTGTCTGGATTACTAAATTTTTTATTGGGTCAAATGAAGGCTACTCATATTTTTAAAACATTGTCAGGCATCCAGATGACTAATTAAATTTATGATTGGGTCAAACGCAGGCTGTTCGTATTGTCCATTTTGCCAGAAGTCTAGATTGCTAAATTTCTTATTGGTTGCCAGATGGACATGTTTCTGACTGACACCCTGCATCCCGTGTTGATCACCGACGCTAAACTCAGCTCGCATCCCATCGTCCAAACCGTCAACAATCCGGACGAGATCACCGCGATGTTTGACTCCATCACTTACAGCAAGGTGAGGTTTTGATTTTTCTTGTTGAAGCCAACAAGACGATCCACAGTTGTGATCAAATAAACCCTAAAGATTTCTGTACGAAGGGTTTATTTTTCTTAAAAAAATGTCCTTATTCCAATTTTCAGGGAGCCGCGGTTCTCCGCATGCTGGACAACTTCGTCGGCTCGGATGTTTTCGATGCCGGTGTGACGGACTATCTCAACAAATTCGCCTACCAAAACGCCGAGACGGCTGATCTCTTTGGAATGATACAGAACAAGATACCGATCACCAGTGACATAAACATCACAGCCATAATGGACACCTGGACAAGGCAGATGGGATATCCGGTCGTGAAGGTGGTGAAGAACGGATTGACCTACACGCTGACCCAGAAGAGATTCCTTGCCGATCCCGAAGCTGAATACAAACCTGAACGCGGGTTTGTAGAAAAATATAAAGCTACTAGGCTAATCACACGCGCTGGCGCGCGTGCCTGAAAAACTTGCCAAAATCGACCTCAGAAATTTGTTCTTTTCAAAATATCGACTTTTAAACTATACCATCATTCTCAAGTCGCATATTCTACCCCTGAAAACACTGGTTATTAACCTTTTTTAATCGATTTTGAAAAAAATATTTTTTTGGCGACGAATTTTTTTTTTTTCTGTCAGAAATCGTAGATCCGTCCCCGGACCGAAAATGGCCAAAAACGACCCCAATTTTTTTTCTTTTCAAAATATCGACTTTTAAACTATACCATCATTCTCAAGTCGCATATTCTACCCCTGAAAACACTGGTTATTAACCTTTTTTAATCGATTTTGAAAAAAATATTTTTTTGGCGACGATTTTTTTTTTTTTGTCAGAAATCGTAGATCCGGCCCCGGACCGAAAATCGCCAAAATCGACCCCAATTTTTTTTCTTTTCAAAATATCGACTTTTAAACTATACCATCATTCTCAAGTCGCATATTCTACCCCTGAAAACACTGGTTATTAACCTTTTTTAATCGATTTTGAAAAAAATATTTTTTTGGCGGCGAATTTTTTTTTTTTCTGTCAGAAATCGTAGAACCGGCCCCGGACCGAAAATCGCCAAAATCGACCCCAATTTTTTTTCTTTTCAAAATATCGACTTTTAAACTATACCATCATTCTCAAGTCGCATATTCTACCCCTGAAAACACTGGTTATTAACCTTTTTTAATCGATTTTGAAAAAAATATTTTTTTGGCGACGATTTTTTTTTTTTTTTTCAGAAATCGTAGATCCGGCCCCGGACCGAAAATCGCCAAAATCGACCCCAATTTTTTTTCTTTTCAAAATATCGACTTTTAAACTATACCATCATTCTCAAGTCGCATATTCTACCCCTGAAAACACTGGTTATTAACCTTTTTTAATCGATTTTGAAAAAAATATTTTTTTGGCGACGAATTTTTTTTTTTTCTGTCAGAAATCGTAGATCTGGCCCCGGACCGAAAATCGCCAAAATCGACCCCAATTTTTTTTCTTTTCAAAATATCGACTTTTAACCTATACCATCGTTCTCAAGTCGCATATTCTACCCCTGAAAACACTGGTTATTAACCTTTTTTAATCGATTTTGAAAAAAATATTTTTTTGGCGACGATTTTTTTTTTTTCTGTCAGAAATCGTAGAACCGGCCCCGGACCGAAAATCGCCAAAATCGACCCCAATTTTTTTTCTTTTCAAAATATCGACTTTTAAACTATACCATCATTCTCAAGTCGCATATTCTACCCCTGAAAACACTGGTTATTAACCTTTTTTAATCGATTTTGAAAAAAATATTTTTTTGGCGACGATTTTTTTTTTTTCGGTCAGAAATCGTAGATTCGGCCCCGGACCGAAAATCGCCAAAATCGACCCCAATTTTTTTCTTTTCAAAATATCGACTTTTAAACTATACCATCATTCTCAAGTCGCATATTCTACCCCTGAAAACACTGGTTATTAACCTTTTTTAATCGATTTTGAAAAAAATATTTTTTTGGCGACGATTTTTTTTTTTTTTCGGTCAGAAATCGTAGATTCGGCCCCGGACCGAAAATCGCCAAAATCGACCCCAATTTTTTTTCTTTTCAAAATATCGACTTTTAAACTATACCATCATTCTCAAGTCGCATATTCTACCCCTGAAAACACTGGTTATTAACCTTTTTTAATCGATTTTGAAAAAAATATTTTTTTTGCGACGAAATTTTTTTTTTTTTCTGTCAGAAATCGTAGATCTGGCCCCGGACCGAAAATCGCCAAAATCGACCCCAATTTTTTTTCTTTTCAAAATATCGACTTTTAAACTATACCATCATTCTCAAGTCGCATATTCTACCCCTGAAAACACTGGTTATTAACCTTTTTTAATCGATTTTGAAAAAAATATTTTTTTGGCGACGAATTTTTTTTTTTTCTGTCAGAAATCGTAGAACCGGCCCCGGACCGAAAATCGCCAAAATCGACCCCAATTTTTTTTCTTTTCAAAATATCGACTTTTAAACTATACCATCGTTCTCAAGTCGCATATTCTACCCCTGAAAACACTGGTTATTAACCTTTTTTAATCGATTTTGAAAAAAATATTTTTTTGGCGACGAATTTTTTTTTTTC
This sequence comes from Pimpla rufipes, assembly GCA_963932165.1. Classification (NCBI taxonomy): domain Eukaryota; kingdom Metazoa; phylum Arthropoda; class Insecta; order Hymenoptera; family Ichneumonidae; genus Pimpla; species Pimpla rufipes. The sequence continues at coordinate 2,274,800 of OZ010642.1, read as the reverse complement.
TGTCAAAAATCGTAGATCCGACCCCGGACCGAAAATCGCCAAAATCGACCCCAATTTTTTTTCTTTTCAAAATATCGACTTTTAAACTATACCATCATTCTCAAGTCGCATATTCTACCCCTGAAAACACTGGTTATTAACCTTTTTTAATCGATTTTGAAAAAAATATTTTTTTGGCGACGAATTTTTTTTTTTCTGTCAGAAATCGTAGATCCGGCCCCGGACCGAAAATCGCCAAAATCGACCTCAGAAATTTGTTCTTTTCAAAATATCGACTTTTAAACTATACCATCATTCTCAAGTCGCATATTCTACCCCTGAAAACACTGGTTATTAACCTTTTTCGATCGATTTTGAAAAAAATATTTTTTTGGCGACGAAATTTAAAAATGAATATGAAATTTTAGACTAAAGTCTTCTTCTAAATCTGACTAAATCTCTTCAATTGCAGAGCGAAATCCATGGATGCTTCGTACAAGTGGACCATACCGATCACATACGTCACCGACAAAAATCCGTTCCCCACTCTGATCTGGTTCGACAAGGACGCGAACGAACGTAATTCATTATTTGCAATAATTAATTTTTTTACAATTATTAGATATACAAAATATGAGTTACTCAATAAATTTTTGTACAATTAATAATTATACAATAATTTTTAGTAACTAAATTATTGAGTAATTAATAATTATACAATAATTTATTTTTTATTTTACGAGTCAGTTGATTAATTGTTACTTATGATTGTCTTGATCCAAAAAAATACAGTTGAAGTGAAGCTCGACGAACCCGTCCAGTGGATCAAGTTCAACCACAAACAAGTTGGCTTCTACCGGGTGAATTATGCGACCGAGGAATGGGAAAATCTGTCGCAGATTTTGCGGTCCAATCACAAGGTACATTTTTTAGTTATAACTTTTTGCAGAAAGCAAATACAGAACGTTGCTTGATCTTTAATATTTAATTTTGTTCGTTTTCAGAGATTTATCGTTTCGGACAGAACACATTTTCTAGAGGAGGCCTTCAGTCTGGCCCAAGCATCAGAAATCGAGTACAGCGTCGCACTGAATCTGGCCTCGTACATTCGATTCGAGAAGAAGGCGGTGCCATGGAGCGTGGCAAAGGCGAAATACTCCTTCATCGACAAATTTTTGTCTTACACCGACGTGACAACGAAATACAGGGTAAAAGATTTTTTTTTATCTCGAAAATTGAAATAAAAATGTTAATGTTGATGTCTAATGAATTTAACACATATCAGGAGTACGTCAGAAACCTGGTGAACGAGCCGTATCGCGACGTGACCTGGAAAGTCGATGATTTTGAAAATCACGACATGATGTGAGAACAAAAATAATTTAAAAAAAAATCGCATTTGTTCGTTGGTCGGAAATAATTTTTTAAAATAATTTTAGGAGTTTGCGTCGCTCGGTGCTGTCGCTCGCCTGTAGCGTCGGCCATCAGGAGTGCCTGGACGAAGCTGGCAGATTATTCAAGGCTTGGATCAACGACACCAATGACGTGAGACCACCTCCCGATATCAGGGGACTGATTTACTATTACGGTAAGTCATTCGCTGGTTGTCGTATTAAAAGCCAAATTAATCTATCAATCAATGAAGCAATTAACCAATTAATCAACCTATTTATTTATTTACTTATTTATTTATTTATTTATTTATTTATTTATTTTACTAATAAATTAATAAATAAAATTAATAAATCAATAAATTATTGTGGACACTCAAAACGCCCGAATTATTTGCCACAAGATTATTATTAGCATTATTATTATTTACTATCTTAATAAAAATTGACCCATAAAATTTAGGTATGCATCACGTGGGCGAGGAGGCCGAGTGGAACATAATGTTCCAGCGATTCGTGGACGAGTCGAACGCAGCAGAGAAGAACAAATTGATGACCGGTCTGGCCGGGGTCCGATCGAGCGTGATACTCAAAAAGTAATGAACCTCAATTTAAAAAATGTCATGTCTACAAAATTACACAAATATGTAAAAATTTAAATAACGTCTCATTTTTTTTTTTTTTTTTTGCAGACTCATAACGATGGCTGTTGACGAGAAATACGTGAGGAATCAGGACACCTTCGGCTGCCTCACGGCGATATCGAGGAACCCGGTGGGCACCCCGCTGGTCTGGGATTGGGTGCGAGAAAACTGGGAGTTCCTGGTGAACCGATACACCCTGAACGATCGGTACCTGGGTCGCATGATTATGGACATAACCGACCGGTTCGCCACGGAGCTGAAGCTGAAGGAGATGCAGACGTTCTTCGCCAAATATCCGGACGCTGGAGCCGGAAAATCTGCCAGGGCTGCCGCCCTTGAAACAGTCCGGGGCAACATCAGGTGGGTTCAGAGGAACAGCGGAAAAATCAACACCTGGCTGGACTCCGTGATGAAGTAAAATTTCCGCGTCGACGGGAAAAACCTCGAATTTTCGTCGCTGGTCCAAAACCGGCTGACGAATAACTCGTGAACTGCAACCACGAAAAAACTGCTCAACGTGTGCGGGAAAAAAATGCAGAAAGTCTGGACCGAATTTTTTTGTCGGTCTTGAGTTCTTCAGATTGAACTTTTGACCTGAAATTCGGCATCTGGACGACCGATGATGATGATGGACTTGATAACGTTTATGATACACAATGTGATGATGATTAGACGGAGAAAACGATTTTGCTATGCCAGCAGATTTTTTTTTAATAGTGACAACATTGCGTTATTTGCTAACCTAACACAATTTTGTTCTACTGGCAAAAAAAATTTGGTTGTCTAGCAAAAAATCTGTTAGCTGAGCAAAAAAAATCTGTTAGCCAAACAAAAAAAATCTGTTAGCCGAGCAAAAAAAAATCAGTTAGCCGAGCAAAAAAAAATCTGTTAGCCGAACAAAAAAATCCTGTTAACCGAGCAAAAAAAAAAAATCTGTTAGCCGAGCAAAAAAAATCTGTTAGCCAAGCAAAAAAAAATGGTTAACCAAGCAAAAAAAATTGTAGCCTAGAAGATAACGCAATGTTATCACTATTTTAACAAAAGATTTTCTGGCATAGCAAAACCGTTTTCTCAATGTGCGATTACGATGATGATGATGATGATGATGATGATGATACCGAAGTGCTGAGCGTTTGAAGCGAATGTAATTTTTGTAATAATGTTTCAAACCCCCGTGTAGTTTATGTTTATAAACATTGCCCGATTTTTGTACAGAGATAAGGAAATGTCACGTGTTGCAATAAACGTGCGATATGCAATACAAAGACTTTGATTGATTTAATTTTTTTTTGCTGCGGCGTTGGAAGCAATTTCTACGAACATTCGGGGAATGCTGAAGTATCTTCGAATAGGAATGTCAGGGTTTATCGAAAAAAAAATGTGAAAGCCACGCGCGCCTCGCGGTAATACGTTTCTTATCTCTCATCGGGGGCGACACGCAAGAAGATAACGATTCGTCGGCGCTCAGGTAGCGCGCTATCTGCTGGCAGTCGACACGTCGAGCGTCGTGCGGAGCGAATCGAAATTATGGACAAAGTGAAGTACGCGTTGCTGCAGCGGCCGACGGTGTCGAATTGGCCGGCGGTGCCGCGAACGCTGAAGCTCGCATTGGCGGTCACCGTTTTCCTCGCTGTCGCTCTCATCGTTATCTACCGAACGCCGGTGAGTGCCGAGCTGGTCTCGTTTTGAATTATAGTTCGAACAAGCGAAGCCTCTGAGCTTATCGCTAATTTGATAATCGACGGTGCGACCAAAACCTGCAGCTTCGTACATTGATTTTATGATTTACAATTATTTTTAAATATTTTTATTTATTTTTAAATATTTTTATTTATTTTTAAATATTTTTATTCATTGTTAAATATTTTTATTAATTTTTAAATATTTTTATTCATTTTTAAATATTTTTATTAATTTTTTAATATTTTTATTTATTTTTTTGTATTTTTATTTTTTTTTGTATTTTCATTTATTTTTTATATTTATTTTTAAATATTTTTATTCAAAGACATTTTTGTATTTTCGATATCCACCGTCGCTTCCTGTAAATCGACTTATCTGACACGAATGAGATAAGACATTGAATATGTCGATAAGCGCGCTAATTTAATAATCGACGGTGCATCTAAGACCTGCAGCTCCACATATTGATTTTCAATTATTTATTTTTTATTTTTTTCTATTCGAAGACAGTTGTTTATTTTTACTATCTACTGTCGCTTCTTGTGATGTGACTTGAGTGATTGATAAGACGTTGAATTTGTCGATAAGCGTAAATCGGTTGAGGGCAATTTTCAGCTGTTTTGTTCTTGTTCGCCAGGTTTATGCACGTTACAGTTTTCAGTTAAGTTTTTAAAGTGCATCCACCCGGACGCGAGGACTATTTTTACCGTGTTTAATCAACTAACAGCGTTGACCGAGGGTCAAAGCTGTTGGCTCGTGGGCAGCCAAGGCGATTAGCTAATTGAAGAGACAATTCTGCGGTTGGTTGTCGGTTTGTTTTGAATCTCCAGTTGTTTGGGATCGCGTGAAGTATTTTTGAAGCAGCCTTAAATGTGATTAGCGAGCCAAATAAATAAATAAATAAATAAATAATTCAATCAATAAAGCAAGCATTTTCTTGATTGGAATAACACAGGTGATTGGCCGAACCACTCATGACACGCGTGTTTGGTACTGAAAAAAATAGCCAAGCCATTTTTTATTGACGCTCAATTTTATGGAGTAATTCTCTAAAAAAAATACACTAAATTACCTCGATGAATGGGAATTTGTATCAACTTCGATTTCGTTCAGACAAAGAAATATTTGTCAACCTCATCGCGAGGTTGTCAGGATTTGATTTTTTTCCGTATTACAGATCGATAAAAAACTACGAATAAAAATAAAAATAACTACGACTAAAAATAGCTACGAATAAAAATAAAAATAACTACGACTAAAAATAAAAATAACTACGACTAAAAATAGCTACGAATAAAAATAAAAATAACTACGGCTAAAAATAAAAATAACTACGACTAAAAATAACAATAACTACGACTAAAAATAGCTACGAATAAAAATAAAAAAAACTGCGACTAAAAATAGCTACGAATAAAAATAAAAATAACTACGACTAAAAAAAATCATTGAAACATCAACCTTGTTTCAGAGAAGCGTGAGGATCGAGAAGATCTACCGTGTCCAGGAAATTTTCGTGGAGGCCCTGGAGCTGGAGTTCGAGTTCATCAACAAAAACGCCGCCTCGATCGAGGACCAGTGGCAGCCGGTTGATGACCTGGACGGTGACATCTACGCGGCCTATTTCGACGCGCGTCCCGAGGTGATTGACCGTTACGCTCGTTCGCACAAAAGCGACGAGATCACCTGGGCCCTGATCCGAGTGATCGCGATTCTCCCGATGAACGTCGACCAGCGACGTGTCGACTGCATCTACAAATTCGCCGTGGAAAACAACACCCACCTCTTCAAGCGAATTCGGGCCACGTCGGTCGAGCCGATCCAGGACAACTGGAACCTGAAGTACTCGGCGTTCTTCGTCATTTGCGAGCTCGTCGTGCCGGAAATCTTCGACAAGGACTTCGTCCTCGAGGAAAGTCAACTTCCCAGCTTCGTGGCTGTCGCTCCTTACAACCCGGAAACGGTTGATCTGAGCGAAAGGAGGCGATTCGTCAACGTTCACTATCCCAACTGGAGCACCAGGAGATCTTATGAGATGCAGGAGTTCTTCATGGCTGTTTGCGTGCCGGGTGGGAAAATCCACTTGAAAATCCTTGCGGGCTGTCCAACTGTGAAATCCTGAGACTTGTTTCAATGTTCCAGTTCGAACGGAATCAAACGAGTTCAAAGACTGAAAAAGACTGTTCAAGGATTGAAGTTGGGATTAGGGCTGGTTTACAACGATCAATTCTAAAAATGTCTTCTCTGAAAAAGATTGAAAGGAGGAAAAAATCATATAATCAATGGGGTTTGATGGAAGACTAAATCCTGTGGGCTTTGTGGTAGCTTTGGAAGAAGTGAAACAAGAAAAAGATCGAGTAATCAATGTGGCTTGATGGAAGACTAAATCCTGTGGGCTTTGTGGTAGCTTTGGAAGAATTGAAACAAGAAAAAGATCAAGTAATCAATGTGGGTTGATGGAAGACTAAATCCAGTGGGCTTTGTGGTAGCTTTGGAAGAATTGCAAAAAGAAAAAGATCGAGTAATCAATGTGGATTGATGGAAGACCAAATCCTGTGGGTTTTGTGGTAGCTTTAGAAAAATTGAAACAAGAAAAAGATCAAATAATCAATGTGGCTTGATGGACGACCAAATTTTGTGGGTTTTTGTGGTAGCTTTGGAAGAATTGAAACAAGAATAAAATCAAATAATCAATGTGTTTTGATGGAAGACCAAATCCTGTGGGTTTTGTGGTAGCTTTGGAAGAAATGATATAAGAAAAAGATCAAGTAATCAATGTGGCTTTATGGAACGCCAAATCCTGTGGGTTTTGTGGTAGCTTGGAAAAATTGAAACAAAAATAAAATCAAAAAACCAATGTGGCTTGATGGGAGACCAAATCCTGTAGATTTTGTGGTAGATAAATCTTGTTGGTTCTCATGAAAATGATGCCATTTAGGTTACTCATGACAAGACCAAACTGACAAATTGTTTACTTGGTTGTTTTCGTTGAACCAATTAAAAAAGTTCGTCTCACCGAAAGATTGGATTACAAATCGACAAATTAACAGACCTGTCGGTTTCATTTGCTTGGTCCGTCCGCCAGGATGAAAATCCCGGATGGTTTGAGAAACAAAAATCAATTTGCCTCTTCAATTGTCTTTCAGTCTTTCATCACAATTTCGATCGACCCCTCGACGTGGTGGAGTTCGTCGAGTATTACCTCCTGCTGGGCGCGAGTCACTTCACCTTCTACAATTCCTCGGTCTCACCGGACGTCGATCGTGTTCTCCAGTATTACAAAGATCGTCAGATCGCCTCTGTGCTCACGTGGCGGCTTCCCGAAAAATATGTTTTTGAACGGACTCTCAGATTCGAAGGTCTGTTCGCCGGCATCAACGACTGTCTTTACCGAAACGCGTTTCACGACAGCTACCACTATGTCGCCTATTTCGGCGTCGACGAGTTTCTCGTGCCGAAGACCCACGCGAATCTTCCGGAGCTCATGGAGCACCTGGATCCGCTCGTTGACAGAGGCAGCAAACACGCTTCCTTTCAGTTTCGCAACGCCTTTTTCTACACGATGTATCAGGACGACTGGGAGAGCAAAGATCGCAGTGAGTTCGTTTCTTCCTTTTTTAGTATCTTATGTGTTGGAAAAAAATGGAAAAAATTGTGAGTCGCGACTGGCCATTTTTTTGTTCACTCTTTTTTCTACAAAATTATTTTGTGGATACTTTTTTTGCAGAATTATGAATAATCGTTCAGGAAATAAATTTTACAGTTTAGTATAGCTTCATAATTATTACAATTTTATAAATTGTCGTAATAATCTGCAGTGATTGTAAAATTATGTGCAAGATTTTGAAGACCTGAAAAAAAAAAAAAAAATCGGTGCAAATACAAATAACATAACTTAAAAACACGTTCAAATTCAGGTGTCCCGTATCTTTATACTCAAGCGAAAACCTGGAGGGTGAAGGAGCCACAAAAACCAGGTGACCTCAGCAGGTTCATCGTTAGAGGCAGCGACGTTGTTGAGGTGGGCAACTACGGAGCTTCGGAGTTTCGACAAGGATCCGATGGATATCGGGAACGTAAGTTTAATTTTCAGGACACTGTGAACTTTCATTGTGGCATCTGCAAAAAATCTAGCAAAATCCCTCGATTTACTGTCGCAAGAGACATCTTAAAAATATTTTTAGAAAATCTCCAAATATTAATGAGTAAACATGAATTGTAAAAAAAAAAAATTAATCTATTTAAGTATTTTTAATCACACTAATTTTTTTTTTTTTTTTTTTTTTTCAGAATTCGACGAGTTGCCAGTGCAACCGGAAATAGCTCTTTCGCACCACTATTCGCCTTGCGAGGCTGAAGAGACCGGATGCTACCTGAAGAACATCGTGGTCGACCGAACGGCCCACAGATTTACGAAAAAATTGGGTCCCATGGTGGCCACTGCCTGCAAAAATATTTTCGACGGTGCCGGATGTCCGTTCGTCGAAAAACAGAGACTAGCGTAAAACAGACTTATCAGCGCTGATAAAAAACGACCTTAAAATTCCACAAAGTGGACGTAAATGAAATTCGGTAACTGCAGATTGCAAAGTTACCTCGCTGTAGTGAATGAACACTGACAAAATCGCGAAATAATCACCAAAGATTCGTCGCCAAAGACGCAAGATTTTTTTTTTTAGAACAATTCGCCAACTTTTGCTACGTAAATCTGTAGTGAACGTTGTGAAAATTTAACGAGCCACGCGAATGACTGAGCCGTTAAATCGAACCAGCTGCCATGTAAAATAAAAACCGTGTACTTATTTTATACCTGAATGTGCGATAGTAGATGTAAAAATACTATTTTTAAATAATTTTATAAAACATTATTTTGAAATGAATAAAAAAATACTATTGTTAAATAATTGTTTAAAGCACTATTCTGAAATGAATAAAAAATACTATTTTTAAATAATTTTATAAAACACTATTTTGAAATGATTAAAAAAAAGACTATTTTGAAATGAATTTTAAAAAATACTATTTTTAAATGAATTTAAAAAATACTATTTCTCAATGAATTTAAAAAGTACTATTTTTAAATGAATTCTAAAAAATACTATTTTTCAATGAATTAAAAAAAATACTGTTTTTAAATGCATTACAAAATACTATTTTTAAAGAAACAACAACAAACGAATAAGCCGACCTTTACCCTCGTTAATTCCGCGATAAAAAAGAGTCTCGAGCGCGGGACAATCGGCGTTCCCATATTCAACGTTCAAAGATAAACCAGCGACCGAGCGAAGGAAATTCACCACCGGCGATAAATCCCGGGGGCCATTCGGGCGTGTAACCCGCAAGAGCGAGCGGGTGGAATTCAAATGACGCGGTGAATCGGGTCGCAGTTATCGGTCACTAAAACTATTGTCTTATTGCCCCAAGTACACACACGGTATACATCTATATATCTCGTGGCTATTTCGCGGCTGACCGGAATAGCACCGGGTGTTCCGCGAATATCTGATGTCCGGGGGGGCGGCGAAAGGTTCCTCGGTGTTGGTGGCGTCGCGACTTCCCGACCGCTCGTAACGAGCGGAGTATATTAGTTTGGGCTGAGGCGGCCGGAGGGAGGGAGAGAGATTTACTAGGGGCGATCGGGGGTCGAATGAATATATTCATGGGAAGGTTATACGCGACCCCCGTGCACCTCTAGAAACGAAGCCCGTTAGTGTCTACCGCTTGGGACGTCAAAATGACCGAAATCTACTTTACCATCGGTCGATAAAGTCGCCGGATTTACCGCGCTTCGTTGTTTCCAATTAGACGCGAGAGCTGATCCGGGTATCAAGACGAATTGAAAGTCGATCCCGTGTTCGGTATTGAAAGATAATTCCCCGGAGGGCAAAAGTTGAGCGCGATTCCTTCCTTACCGATCACTCAATTATGCTAATTTATCTGGTAAGCCGCGCGCGCGGAGATCTCGTCGGGGTTCGACGCACGAAGTTCGATTGATGCTGCCGGCTCGCCCGACACGAGAAACTGGTTTTTCCGCTGGTCGTTTCGGCCGAGCATCGAAGGTCCTGGATCGAATAATGCGGAAGCGCGGAGGAAAATGAAAATACCGTGGGAATCCTCGCATCCGTCGGCTCGGCCGTCGCACAAAAGATCGAAGTTTCCTCGGGAAATAAATGCGCGGAGAAAGTTTTTCCATGGAGCGTGGAAGTCGTTGCGGCAATTTTTTTATATTCTATGCAGCTCGATTAAATTAAAAAGGTTGAAAAGTTGAATAAAGTGTTTATCGTATTTGAAATAATTTCGAGCGAGTATCTCGAGTGGAAAACTGGTCAGGAATGTTCGACATTCGAGGTTAAGCGGTCGGCATGTCGGGATCGTAAATCGGCTACTGGATTATTAAATTAAATATTAAAATAATAATAAAATACGATAACAATCAATTGCAGGTAGACTCGACCCGAGGCACGCGAGGAGTTTGATCTGATACGATTTCATCGCTTACGTGGTTACGAGGCATTTCAGGGTTTATTTCCGCAATTACGTGAAATAGTTGCAGGCGCGACCGCCAGGTGGCGAATCGGCCGAGCGTTTCTCGCAAGCGAAATGGTCGTTCAGTTGTCATGTAAAACAGCATCAGAAACAGGAAAGCTGCGGTTAAGAGTATATTTAAAATATATTGAACAGTATATTTTTGAGTGCAATAAATATACTTTTTACGAAAAATTAGTTATGTCGAATATACTTTTGGATGTACTTAAAAAGTATATGTTATAGCACATATACTTGAAATATACTTCCCATGTATTCAGCATGTATTTAAAATCTATAATAAGTATAAAATATATATTTTAATTATATTTTGTATATATTTTTGAATATAACGAAAAATATATTTTTCACTATACTTTTTTCCGTGGGGGGATCCCTCACCTGAAATTTTCAAAACCTATTTTTTCGCGGACGACTAGTCAGATTGAACTCAGATTTTGCTAGAATGTGTAGAAGAATTGCAGAATTCGACTAAGCTTATGGCTCCTTGATACTCAAAGCCGTTTGTTTAGGAGAATCGAAAAACTAAAAAGTGAGGTTAGGTGCGAGAGCGACAGCCCAATACGCGTTTAGCATTGCGCGGCGTAATTCCCACGGGTGTATTACTGCCTCTTGAGTTACTGCAAGGCAGGGAAGAGGGCCACGTCCTCGCGGTGGCAAAGCAGTTGCGATTGAACCATAACTACTGATCGCTCACGTCCGGCGAGCCGCGCGTGCTACAAAAGTTATAATTACGGATTTAAGGGGGTAAAAGCGGCTAAAAAAGCCGGAAGCAGAACGAATGGCATCCCGCAGCCTCCGTCGAAGTTCAGGTCGGTAAATCGGCTCCGCGCCGCATTTTCCCGTCGGGACAGCGCGCTGGGCGGAAAAAAGAACAGGAGAAAAATAATTGGCAAAGTTTCCGGTTTGTATATTAACCACAAAGTTCGAGTCTTGTTACACTAACCGCACGAACGATAGCAGGAAGGAGCCTTAACATCTCATCTAAAATGCGATTTCAGCAGCGACGTCACGTGACCATTACCGACCGTTTTGTGTCTCAGGACAGCGCGGAGACGGAGAGTCGGTAAGGTAGGAATTTCGCTTAGTGTTTGAAAATAATTGGCGGAAGTTGTGATAAAATTATCTAAAAAATTCAGCGATGATTCTGTGATGGCTGAAATATTAGTAAAAAAAAAAAATACAAATCGAAGAGAACATTTCGCCTCAAGGCTGTTTCGACGAATCGACGACTATTTTCGATAATTAGCCCAAGGCGACTGCGGCTCGAGATTCGAACGAATAAATATTCACGAAAATCGCGACGGTCTCGATCGCGGTTGCGATTCTCTCGCGAGGAAGATGTCGTCTCGTGTGTTTTACACGTCTGCACGAGACGCTCGAAAAGGAGCGAAGTCACGTGCGTCGTGCAAGGACAAAGAGGTGCGGGAGTCTCGCGCCACTCGACCGTGAGATAATTGCCGATATCAATTGCCGTTCAACGAGGCACCGACTGCGAGGCGCGAGGAGCAGTTCATTCGTTCAAGGGTGAAGGCCCCATTTTTGGCGAACGCCGGGCGACCAATTTGTCCATCGGATTGATCGTCAACCCGGCGTCTGTCTCGTTTGCGAGCGTCTGTGTCAACCCCGGAGAGAGAGGCGAATTTTTCGTCGCTCGTCCTCGGTCACCCGCGATTTATCCCTCATAACCCAATAACCCAGAGACACAATTCGCACCTGCCTCAGACGCGTAAAACGCTGAATTGAATTAGACGAGGAAAAAAACTTTGGACAACTTTTTCCTAACTTTTTTTTTTGGACTCCACTAATTTTCTTAATTCCGACCGTATCCATTTTTTATATTTATTACGGCAATCATTTATCGAGACTCGAGTGGGGAACTCAGACGACCGCAGATTATCTCCAAATATTATTCTCTTCGAGACATCGACTTTTGGCCTGTTTTATGTTTCATCAAAAAATTTGTGTCAATTCCGCTGAAACGATTAATTGAAAATCGTCGTAATGAAAACATCAATTATTTGTTTTTGAAGTCAAAAGTGAGTGACTACCTGAATTTCCTCGAAAACTTTTTTTTTATTATACAGAAATATCAAAACCAAAATAAACAAAAAAAAAAAATAAATTAAATAAAAACATTTTTTATTAAATGTAAATAGAAAGGTAGGATATTAAATAAAAATATCAAAAATCAAATAAAAAATTTAAAAATCATATAAAAGTTTAAAAAATCAAATAAAAATTGAAAAATTGAAATAAAAATTTAAAAAATCAAATAAAAATTTAAACAAACTAAAAAAATAAAAAAATCAAATACATTGTTTTTAAATCAAATACATTTTTTTTAATCAAATACATTTTTTAAAAATCAAATAAAAATTGCAAAAATAAAAAAAAAATAAAAAAAATCGGATACAAATTAAAAAAATCAAATAAAAATTTAAAAACTCGAATAAAAAAAGAAAAAATGCAGCAAATGTATGTAAAGTGGAATTATTCACTGGATCCGTTTTGCGAAACCTGAGGCCGGGTATTGCACCACTCGTCCCGTTCGGTGGACGACCTTCGCATTCTGCGGGTATGCGCGACATTGTCGCGCACACACGGCGGCGGCGGCGGCGGCGACGGGGAGGAAATCGTTTTCGGTCTGACCGAAAGTCCAGCGAGGAAAGTCGTAAAGTTCGATGGTGACGACCGCCTGCAGCGAAGCGCAATTTCGACATTGTCCGCGCGCGGTCCGAGCGGGGCAGCGGCGTCTTTGACGACCGCGGACGGACTGCCGAGGAGGAGTCGCCGCGACGTTTCCAACAAAATCGTCCAGCAGTTATGTCGTCCTTCCGATCGACGCGGGCAGCGTGAACATTTTTCCAACGTCTTCGGTTTATACTTTCGCCGTTACCCCGCATCGCCAGATATTCACGTTGCAGCGCGTTGCATGGTCAGCGAGCGGGGAGAGAGTGAAGCCATTCGGAATTCCGTAACTCCGACGAATTTACATGGTCGTCGTACGAATTTTTCGGGATGTGGCGCGCGGCGTTTTTCCACCGAGGATCGAAAACATTCGCTCGCGTGACTCGCATTAGAATTTATCGCTCGCCGATCAGTTTTCTCAAAGATCGGCTGATCGTTTATTTACTCGTTTTACGGTATCACTGTAACATTTTTGTAATACTTGATATACTTGATATATCGTTATAAATTAATTTTTAGTATATTTCATTACATTTTTATAAAATAATTTAATGAAATAAAAGAAAAAGTATAATTTAATAAAAGGTAATAAACATAAAGAATTAAATTGATAAGAGTAGAAAATTAATTTAATGAATGGGAATAAAAATAAAGAATTAAATTGATAAAAATAGAAAATGAATTTAATAAAAGGGAATAAAAATAAAGAATTAATTTGGTAAAAGAAGAAAATGAATTTAATAAAAGGGAATAAAAATAAAGAATTAATTTGGTAAAAGAAGAAAATGAATTTACTAAAAGGTTATAAAAATAAATAATTAAATTGATAGAAGAAGAAAATTAATTTAATAAAAGTTAATAAAAACAAATGATTAAATTGATATAAGAATAAAAAAAAACTAATTTAATAAAAGGTAATAAAAACAATGAATTAATTTGACAAAGAAAAAAAAATAGTTTAATAAAAGAAAAAGAAGAAACATTGAAAATAATAATTTAACAAAAAAGGAAAATTATACAGCGACGCAATTGGAACATCAAGAGATTTACCGTTACGTCTCGCTAATCCTCGGGAGTGTCACGATGGCCCAAACGGTCGCGTCGCGAGAGGCAATAAGACGAACCACTCGTGCGATTCGGGAGAGAAAAAAAGCCCGCGTTGTCGCTCCGGTCGCTTCGCGGTCGTAATTCGCTTTTCGTCAAAGACAACAACAACAACAACAAGAAAAAGTCTCGTGAAAACGCGTCACGCCGGGATCGTAAAAAGTATATGTGACACACAGATGGGATTCGTTCCCCTTATCTTCGCTTTTTCCTCGCGATGAATACGCGGTCGTGCAACGAGAGACGCGAATCTTTGATAGATCCTGTTAGATGTGAGAGATTTTTCAATGAGGCCGCCGCCGTTTTCGGGAATTTTACTATTTTTCTCGGAAGAGGATATTTTATTGGCACTTTGCTTTGAATCACGTCGACCAATGTCAGACGGCACAGGACAAATCAATGCCAGACGTGGAGCAAATGATTTCCAAAAAGTTACGTTCACCGATTTCTTATTTATTTTTATTTTTATTTTTTAATTTTAATTTTAATTTCTATTTTTTATTTTTATTTTTATTTCTATTTTTTATTTTTATTTGTATTTTTATATAATTTTATTTTGTTTTTACTTTTATTTTTATATAATTTTATTTTGTTTTTATTTTTATTTTTATATTATTTTATTTTGTTTTTATTTTATTTATTTATTTTATATTATTTTATTTTATTTTTATTTATTACATATCATTTTATTTTGTTTTTATTTCTTATCATCATGTTGAATTTATTACTCTAACGTTGATTTAAAAATGAAATCTGGTGCTGTTTCTACATTTGGAAAAATACAATTTTTTTTTTTTTTTTGAGTTCTGCGTTTGCAAAAATTTCGGAGGGTGGGAAGGACTCGTCTCGGAAGCGCGAATAAAATATATCTTCATCAGCGTCTCTCACGCGGTCGGTTTATTATCGCGGCGTCTCTCTAGGGATTTTAATCAGAGCCGATGTGGGGGGATTACGTAATTGCCGAAACATCTCGTCTCTCCGAGGCGGGAAAAAAAGTGGGAGCCGCGGAAGGCGCGGGCACAACGAGATCGACGATGCTGGAGCCGGTAGGAGTGGCGCAATTTGCAGGCCGACTTCGACTCAGCACGGGGCGCAGATCGTCCGGCAACGCAACGGCTAAGTAGTGAAGACTGTATGGACGAGATCGCTTGGAGTTGGCGTCGTTATATCGCGAGGCTCGTCGAGTAGAATAGATGCGCCAAGGATTTCGAGATTCATGCCTTCGGCTGCCGATCGCGATTAGCATACACGGAGAGAAGAAAATATTGCAATTATTCCCAGACTCGTTCGATAATCGTGGGACGATCGGCGCAGTCTGGGAATCGTTACCAGATTTTTTTTCGGTAACTCCTATATTTTGTTTGTATTTTATAATTCTTTATATTTTATTTTTCGTTTATATATTTTTTCTATATTTTATATTATATTTTATTTATCCAGTTCATTTTATTAATATTTTTTATTCTTTAATACTTTATTTTTCGTTTATATATATTTTCTATATTTTATATTATATTTTATTTATCTAGTTTATTTTATTTATATTTTATAATTGTTTAATACTTTATTTTTCGTTTATATATTTTTTCTATATTTTATATTATATTTTATTTATGTAGTTTATTCATTAAGTTAGCAAAATATTTTGCTACTGTGACAAAAAAATTTTGCTGGATTTACGAAACATTTTGCTAACTTAAAGAAATATTTTATTAATCTAATAAATTGTGTTGTTAACACTTTTTGTTAACCCAACAAAATTATTTTTATTTGGGCACAATTTACGTATCATAATAAAGCCCAGATATTTACTAAATGTCCCTCAATTGCTACGCGAGTCTGGTAATCGTTGCCACATTTTTCTCTCGTCGTGTAACTTCGTATCGATTTAGGTGTGACCGAGCGCAAGGTGAGACGCGAATTTCGCGCGCGTCTAATATATATATTATAATATATATTTAAGAAAACGATTGTACATTTTATTATTTAAAAAAAGTCTCTGACGTACGGCCTCAAAATTGCGTGGAATTTTGTTGCTCCTTGCAAAATTCGCATACGAGAATTTACACTAATTTATTTTATCGTACTCGCTCTTCCTCGATGGGTGACTCTGGTTATTCCTCTTTTTGCGCTCTCAGGCCGCACGCGGTTTGTCACGTACGCGACTGGATCATATTCGGCGGCTATACCGATGAGTCGATGGGATCGACATCCCGAAAAAAAAACCGACGCAGTCGATGCGATCGATTTTTGTAAAAATAAATTTTCCGCTAACGAGCAAAAGTCACGTGCACAAGAAAATGCCCGTCGGACGATGTTTCGGTGGTCCAATTATTTCTCGTAATTGGTGCACCAATTAGCAGGGCTAATTAATTCTATACACAATAAATTGATTTATATACAAAAACACGAAATAAAATGTTAAACATGAAAAATAAAGTTGAAACTAAATTTTGTGTACAAAAATAAAACATTGATTAACTATTTATTTAAAAAATGGTAAATAAAAAAATGTATAAAAAATTACTTGTTACACCCAAAGCAGGAATTTAATTGCCTCATAATTAAATAATAATTAAAACACAACGCCCAATTAAATTAAATCCACTTCCGGCCAGCCGATTTCACCTCCAACAAAATTTCCTTTCTCACCATATCCGAATAATTTTTTTTCCTACCTCGTTTATAGTGGCTTCAGGGCTGATCACACTTTATCGGCTTCCGGTACACGATAACCACAATAACACTCGCCAATAAAATACATCGCACTAGCTCGGAGTTATTTTTCATGTTACCCGGAAACAGTGCGTCGTGTAAGGTGCGCACAATAACCAAGTCCGAGCGTCGGGGATACTAAACATTTTATCGGTTTCGCAGCGGCCACGGTCCGGTCCAGCTTCCTCGCGGTGCTAAATATCCAGCTTCTGTGCACAGTTCATATAAACGTGCGAAAAAAAAAAAAAAATTAATGTGGTATATAAGTCGCAGGAAACACGAAATGCGTTACGAACTTGCGAACCGTTTCGCCTTGACAAGGACACCGGGCTCTACACGTGTGCGACTCGTGTATACCCGGCACGTTTTATATGTGTAGAACTCAGCGTGTCCTGTGTGTGTAAAATTCAGGAACCAGCACGTTCCATGTGTGCAGAATACTCAGCACGTTCTGTCTGTGAAAATCCCAGCACGTTTTCTATGTGTAAAATTCAACACGTTCTGTGTATGAAAATCCCAGCACGTTTTTTATGTGTATAAAATTCAACACGTTCTGTGTGTGAAAATCCCAGCACGTTTTCTGTGTGTAAAACTCAACACGTTCTGTGTATGAAAAACCCAACACGTTTTCTGTGTGTAAAATTCAACACGTTCTGTGTTTGAAAATCTCAGCACGTTTTCTGTGTATAAAACTCAACACGTTTTCTGTGTGAAAATCCCTGCACGTTTTCTGTGTGTAAAACTCAGCACGTTCTACACTGCAAACGCAAGTGCGTTATATCGACGCACTTATCAATGACGCGTTTTTACACGTTTACAGAATCGTGTTGAATTAATGCATTAATGCGCACTTAATGCGTTGACGCAACACGCTTTTCTTTAACACGCTTTAAAATGTGTTATTTTAAAGCATTCAAATGCATCAAAATAACACATTAATGCATCAATTCAACACGTTTTAAACGTGTAAAAACACGTCATTCATAAGTGCGTAAATATAACGCACTTGTATTTGCAGTGCATGTGTGGAAAACCCAGCACGTTCTATGTGTGTAAAATTCAGCACGTTCTACGTGCGTATTTTTCGTATATATGTGTGTATAGCGACCGCTACATATACACAAAATATACACCCTGCACATTCCGTCGTTGCGTCTCGTGTGATTCACAGATGTTGATCTTCGCGAACGAGCGAAGAGACTATTATAAAACGAGAAGCAACGGCAGACGAAGAAACTTGGTGCGCCGCCCACCAACTGAACCTTTTTTCGAGTGTGCAAAAAAATATGTAAAATGTCTCTTGAGAGGGTGGTGGGGGGGGGGGGGGGAGACTCCCTGAAAAGTTCGCGTCACGATTATTGTCTCAAAATAGAATTTTATATCACCCGTTGTCGCTTTGTTGGCCCTCTGAGATCGTCAAGGGACCGGGATGCGAAAGTTTCCTGTGTATTTTTGCGGGGGGAGTTTGACGAGTTTGTCAAAAATCCGCGAGACGCGGTTCGACGACCATGGAATGAGTCTCGTAATGAGTATTTTTCCCCCGGGGAATTTGCAACTCGAAGACGATACTGAAGGGCAAAAGTCGACGTCGTAAAAAAAAAAAAACTTAGTCAAAACATAGTTTGCCCAAAAAACATAAAATTCGATGAGAAAAATGCAAAAAATGATTTTTCACTTTTTTCGAAATTTCGTAATTTCGCTAAAATCAAGGTTACTTTTTTGTCAATCGACCAAACCTGGGTTTTCTTTTTGCGTTCGAGAGAAAACTCCATAACGAAGAGAATACCACAAAGCGGAACGCGATATCTTGATTTCTGAATTTTTTACAGGATGTTAAAGTCAGACCGTCAAAAATCGCAAATTTTTAGAAGGGAATTTTTTTCGTTTTTTTTTTTTTTTTGCGAAATTACCTAAAAACCAAAAAATCCCCAAAAAATGCACTTCCACCCCAAAATTCTCATCGCGGAAAAAATGAAACCCCGAGATCGCTCGTCAGGATTTCCGGATACGAATCAGCAAAAATTTCGCCGTAAACACTGTTTAATAAAATCTCTGCTGGCGCCGATTGCGCGTTTCAACGAGGGGTGGGGGGGAGTAAAAATGATTGTAAATGAAGTGACAATCGCGCCAACCGCGTGCGGAATCCCCGCCCGATAAAGTCCATAATTCCGTGTTTTATTATCCATAATTCACGCGGCTTCGTCTCTGCGGTAAATAAAGACGGTAAAAATTGTGTGTGTGTGTGAATGTCGATTGTGGTGCGTAGCGCGTTCGCGGCTTTTCCGCTTTTCTCACCCTCTCTTCCCTCCCCCTCGACTCTTGGCTCGCGTGTATCGATCTCGTTTATCGGTTTATATCGTCGCGGCTGAGATTTTCTCGTGTGTCGCGCGGCGAGTTGGAATAATTCACGAGAGCCGCAGCGTCGGTTATCGAGAGCGAGGGGTTTCCGGAGCAACGATCGGAACCCAGAATCGCAAATATGTGGTCGCCTCTCGGTCGACGGGGGAGACGGGGGGAGGAAGCCCATAATCCACAGGTGCCGGTCGGCGTTTTGCTCGACTGGGCCGCTTGCTGCATGAATGGCTGGTTTGCGCAATGCAGTCGCGGCCACACGACAAAGTTTGAGATTTTCTCATCACCCGGCGAATTTTCCCTGATTGTCCGAGTTTGTCGATCGCCGTGAACGAGTCGATCAATTATCGGAAATTAATTGTTGAAAGTTGGATTAAAAAAGGTAGTTTTTAAATTATTTGAACATATTTAAATAATTTTAAAAGTCTAAATAAAATCATAAATATTTAATAAATAGTCTAAGGTAATTAATAAATTAATAAATTAATAAATGAATGAATCTATTTAAATAATTTAAAAAGTCTAAATAAAATAATAAATAATTAATAAATAGTTTAAATAATTTTAAAGTTTTTTAAAATTATTTGAATATATTCAAATCATTTTCAAAATTTACCTTTTTTGTTAGAAATTAATTTGTTGTTAGGTTCCAAAAAGTCGTGAGGCACCTTAACACCTAAATATTAGAAAACATGTTTTTTCGGAGATGGAAAATAATTTATAGATTTAAATGATCGTTTTTTTTTTAGATTATTTAAAATAGTCTCACTGGTTCATTTTTATGCTTTTATTTATAGGTGTAAGTTCCTCATTTTTAATCGTCGAATTTTTAAATCGTCACGAGTATCTTTAATAATTTAATCGAGGCAAAAACCCAGAAGCCGATTTTTTTTTTTTTTTTGCTTTCAGTGAGAAAAAATGAATATCGAATTTCGTTGCCTCATACGAGACTCGGTACCCAATTTCAAGGTCACCCAAAACCGCCCTAGAAATAAACAAACCAAAAGAAAAAAAATAATTGATCGGTAACTCATAGAAGCCAAAAGCGACAACAGCAAAGCAGTAGAAATGACCACACGTTGAAAAAAAAAGAAAAAATCCAGAACACTTTGTACAAGAGAAAAGGCGACGATAGATCTCCGCGAGGGGCCGGCCGGGTCGAACCCATTGATAAGATATCGACGACTTCGTATACGCCAGTCGCACGATACGTGAAGAGCACTCGGCGAATTATTTACAGCTCCATTGAGAAGGCCGCGCGGATTCCACGTGAAAGGGTGGAACGGGGTTAACGATCGAGGGTTGAATCGGCGGCAGAAGGTCCGGCGGGGGGGGGGGGGGAGGGAGAAAAAAAGATAGCCGGACGGGAAAAGATATTGGGCTAAAAGGTCTGGGTCGAATTGGCCTCAGCCAATTCGAAACGTCCTCGCGAAATTTTCGCGCGACAAAAATTCCTGGATCATGAAAATTAATTTTACGCGCCAACTTGGCGAAATTTTCGTGAGGAAGAAAATTCGAGGGATAAGTGGAACAAGTGGAACTATAACCGAGACGAAAGGGGTGGCAAAGCCACAGCCTGAAAATTAGTACTAGAAAAAAAAAAAAAAAAAAAAAAAAAAAAAACTTGGCGCCGCCACCTGAGTGACCCAGTTAAGCTGTTGTTTGTCTAACCGACACTTCCGGCGTCGCTGGAGCCTCAGTACGATAATCGTTATTCGCGATGGGATCTCGCGGGAGGAAAAAGGAAAAGAAAAAAAAAAGAAATCACTATTCACGAACGGATATTTCATCTGTATTTATATTTAAGTGCTCGTGGGGCACACGATTTATTATCGAGAGTCGTCGCGGTCGACTTGAAAAAAAAAAAAAAAGTTTTTCCTCTCCTTTTTTTTCACGAAAATGAAATGAAAATCTGAGATTCGTCGCGGGAAATTTAAAAAAGAAAAAGGAAAAAGAAAACCTTTTTTCACTTTTTCCTTTTCCTTCTTTTCTCGAAAATCAAATAAAAATCTGAGATTCGTCGCAGGAATTAAAAAAAGAAAATAAAAAAGCAAAAAGAAAACCTTTCTTTTTCTTTTTTCTTTTCCTTCTTTTCTCGAAAATAAAAAAAATCTGAATTTTTTTGCGGGAAATAATAAAAGAAAAACGAAAGAGGAAATAGAAAATCTTTTTTTTCCCTTTTCCTTCTTTTCTCAAAATATAAATAAATATCTGAAATTCGTCGCGGAAAATAAAAAAAAAAAATTCTTTTCCTTTTCCTTTTCTTTTCCCCCGAGAACCGAATAAAAATCTGAGATTCGTCGCGGGAAATTAAAAAAAGAAAATCTTTTTTCTTTTTCTTCTTCTCGGGAAATTAAAAAAAGAAAACCTTCTTTTTCCTTGTCCTACTTTTTCCCCCGGAGAACCAAATAAAAATCCGAGAATCGTCGCGGGAGATTCGAAAAGAAAAAGTTTTCCGCTCCTTTTGGCCAGATGGTACCGCAAGCTCTGCAGTGAATATGTGATCTCTCCGTCGTATTTACATGTGCATTAAGGGGCTGCGACTTCGGCGCACAAGAAGGTTCAAGGTCTCCGTATATAAATATAGACATACGACGCCCGCGACATTTTTAGATCCACTCGTACGTTTTACGTGCTGCTCTCGCTTTTGTAAATGTATATTCATGGATATTTATCGCGTATGTCCCGCGTCGCTTTATATTTCGAGGGATCCTTTATCGATGTCGTCGTACTCTAACGACGACGTCAGGAAATCCGGAAGTCTTGTTTAACGTGTATTCACGACTGCGTCGCCCACGTCTCGATACGCTTATAAATTTATTCTACGACGTGGAAACGATACTCTCGGAAAATATATGGACGGAAGGGAGGCGCAAGAAAGCGACTTTCTACCACGGGACACGAGTGACGCGCGAGGGGTTCGCCCGTTTTAGACAAATAATTAATATATCGTCGAATTAATCGCGAATTTATCGATGGAGCAAAATGAATTTTTCGGCAGGAATGTAAAAAAAAAAATAAGGCGGTGGTAAAAAAATGTAAAAATCTTCTTTTAATAATAATAATAATAATTTTTGTGATATCTTCTTTTGACCCATAATAGTTTATAATAATAATAATAATAATAATAGTAATAATAATAATAATAATAATTTCGTAACATTTTTTTTTACCCATAATAGTTAATAATCATAATATTACTAAAATTATTATTATTATTAAAAGAAGATATCTTTTTTTACCCTTTTTTTATTATGGGTTATATTTTATTTATGGGCCATTTTCAACCATAATAGATTAAGGTCGAAAATTTTCTTTTTTTCCTAAGCTTGAAAAAAAAAAAATTGTTTCTCATATAAATACTATAGGTGTGAATTTTTATTTTAAAAACGATCGAAAAAAAATATTTTTCTCTCGAAATCAAAGCAGAAAAAAAAGTTCAGGATGTCACCAAAAATCACGACGACCTCCCACACGAGTTGACCTCCCGAACTCGCGACCCAGAGGTCACGCGTGTTCCCACCGGTGTTTTTTTTTTTCGCTCTCGCCCGTCCGTCGTCCATTCGTCAGGCCGTAATTCATTTTTGTCACAGGTCGCGTCAATGACGACCGATAAATCATCGTTGAGCGATACACAGAAGACACCGGCAGTCGCGAGAAATCAAGCAGAACGACGGGGAGAGAGAGAGAGAGGAAAAAAAAGTGTCAAATGAATTGATTGACCCAGCAGATGTTTCCCACGTTGTACTCCGAGGTCTCAGGTCGCAACGAAATATTTGCTCTGATTATTGAAATGATACGTCATCCAGGGGGGGGGGGGGGGGGGGGGGGTATCGACTGCGTACACTGGCGAAATCCACGTACGACGTGAGTCGGGATGCCACGCGTGCCGCGAGAGACGTAAATTCGTCCGAATGGTAAATTGGACACGTGCGCTCAGCTGGCTCCGTGGATCGAGTAATTAAGAGCGGCGCGAGCGGATTAGTTACGGTTAATTAATAACGCTCGCGTTATTAGAGACCAGACAGACAATGAGCTCTACATACGCGTATAATGTAGCGTCTATGGGGCATTCCACGAGTTATTTACAACCTCGATTTTTTTATTTCGGATTTGTAAAGAAAATATTAAAAAAGGCCTCTAGAATTCTTTCTATTTCTTTTTTTTTTAATTGTGTTTATATCAAATTACGTTATAAAATGTAAGTTATAAAAATATAAAAAAAGTTAGAAAAATATAAAAAGTTAGAAAATTAAGTTAGAAAAATATAAAAGGTTAGAAATTTAAGTTAGAAAAATATAAAGAATTTGAAAATTAGTTAGAAACATATAAAAGTTAGAAAAATACAAAAAGTTAGAAAATTAGGTTATAAGTTATAAAATGTGATGTAATATTAATATATTTTTTCATGTATTTAGGTACCAGAAGATTTTATTATTAGCTGCTATAGACCTGCCGCCATTTTTCTAAGTCACAAATAAAAAAAGAATTGACTCAGCATTTACGGTAAATTTTGTTTTTAATTGTCACAGGTATTGAGATATACATTTTTTGGTAATTGTGAAAACACATCGGACTCTTTTTTTTTTAGGGTTTTTTTCACGTTGCCCTTCAAAAGTCCCGAGAGAGAAAAAATCTGAGGGTCACGACCCTGTCGACAAGCCGTGGAATGTCCCATGTGGAGCTACTGTACAACGTGTCTGCACTGCAATGAAACGATCCGGCGATGCAGAGAGGAAAAGAGGACGAAACGATCGCGGGGCGTAATAAATTGACGCCGGTCAGCCTGTCGCTCCAGCGCGACATGCGGACGTTCATATAGGTACTTTATATGTATAGTTATAGTATACACGCTGTATGCGGACAGCGGTGAGAGGGTCAGGTGGTTAAACGGTTTGGCTAAACAAAAATTGCCAAGGAAAATGAGGGCGAGAAATATTTACGAATCTTTTGGCTTTTTTTTTTTAAGAAAATTGTTTTTATAAAATAAAAAATTTGCGATTTTTGAGAGTTCGGCTTTAAAATTCTGTGAAAAAAGTCTTGCGGCATTCTCTTCATTATAATTTTTTTTCTCGAACTAAAGAAGAAAATCGAGGTCCGATCGATCAACAAAAAAGGAACCTCGTTTTTAGTGGAGTGACGAAATTTCGAAAAAAGTGCTAAAACAATTTTAATTAACAAAAAAAAAAATTAAGCTTTATTTGGATGTATTTTTGGCTATACACAAAGAATTCTCCATTAGCTTTTTTTTCAATGCGATAATTTTCACGAAAATTTGTTTAAAAATATTATTTTCGTCTTTTTACTTTTTTTTATCAACTGGGTAAATTCGCGAAGCGCTCGTATGGCCTAGTTTTAAAAATTAAGTACCCAAGTTTGTGGTCACTCCAATGGTTTTTCCAGCAGGAATTTTTTTTCTGTTCTCTTTTCATCCCCTTTAATCCCCCCAAAGTCCCTTCGGTTTTGCAACGTGCGTCCTTGTAATTTGTCTGGCGTTCCGTTCATCCGACTTAAGTTTCAATATTTTACAAAACCACCGTGGCGAGCTCTTGGAAAAATTCGTCCTTTTGCCGGAGTCTCGTGCGTCCCTGTGGCAAATCACCCCTAAAAGTGGCCTCCGCGAGTCGGCAATTCGCGGCGCCATTCAGCGAAAATTTTCCCTCTCACGGTATATATATATTTTTTTATTTTTATTTTTCCGAACAAACCACGAGTGTAAAAGTCGCGCACGAGTCTCGTTGCCGCGAAATTAATCTTCCTAATGGCTCTCGACGTCTGGACCTGTCATTATAAAATACGTTTTTTTTTTTTTTTTTTTTCGCGTCGCTCGCGAACCGTCGACGAAACCGGGGGTGACCCATCTTACCCCGGTCTGTCGTGCACGTGACGCGAGCGGTTCGAATGTTTCTTCTCTCCTCCCCCCGGCGAAGCTCGGGTTTTGATCCGACCGCTTCGTAAATAAGCCACGGGCGAATGTTTTATTTTCACTGAAAAATACCGCGAGCGCCGAAAAACGCTCGAGTTTCGCCCCGAGTTTTTCGCGTCGTGCCTCACTCGCGGTGGTGGCTTTAACGAAATGGAGAGAACACGTGCGGCGAGAGCACAAGCGATAAAGCGTCTTTTTTCCACGAGATCCCGACTCTCCGGTGGCACTTTCAACGACGTTTTGCAACATTAGTTTTTATTGTATCTACAATTACAAAAAACACCCTGCAATGTAGAACCGCGCGAATTGCTTCCTCAGTGTTTTATAGTTTTAACGAAGCTACCTCGATGAGGAAGCAAAATTTATTAATTCATAAATATCATTACTATCATTATTGTAATTATCATTATTATCATTATTATCATTATTACCGTTATCGTCATTATCATCATTACCATAATTATCATCGTTATCATCATTACCATAATTATCATCGTTATCATCATTACCATAATTATCATCGTTATCATCGTTATCATCGTTTATCATCGTTATCATCGTTATCATCGTTATCATCGTTATCATCGTTATCATCGTTATCATCGTTATCATCGTTATCATCGTTATCATCGTTATCATCGTTATCATCGTTATCATCGTTATCATCGTTATCATCGTTATCATCGTTATCATCGTTATCATCGTTATCATCGTTATCATCGTTATCATCGTTATCATCGTTATCATCGTTATCATCGTTATCATCGTTATCATCGTTATCATCGTTATCATCGTTATCATCGTTATCATCGTTATCATCGTTATCATCGTTATCATTATTATCATTATCATCATCATCATCATCATCCTCATCATCGTCATCATCATCTATTTATTATTATTATTATTATCATGATATTACATTTAATTTTATATCAATGTCGAAAAACCTGAGTGTTAAAAATCCAGAAAAACAGGATCTTCACTGTCGCTAAAAACGTTATCTTAATCCCACCTGGTTTTGTTCTTCCTTTCCAATTTTTGTTTTTATTTTTTTATTTCGTCGGCTATTCAGCGGCTTCCACGTTGAGAGATTTCTTCCTCTCTGATTGCTCAAATTGTCGTTGCAAAAAGATAACAGCCTGGAATAAAAATGTCTATGTGTTGCGCGAAGTGGCGCGGGGGGTGTGGGGGAGGGGGGGGGGAGGTTACAGTGGTGTGCGGTAGTGCACATAAAATGTTTATACGAAAATAATGACGGTCGGGGTCGTCGGTGTTGGGGATCGGTGTCGTTTATATCCACCGAGCCACACGGGTTTATTTCGGCTTCCTAACGACGCCGGCCGGGCGGCGATGTGGCCGTCGGCCCAACAGCGGATAATCGACTGCGAAGCACAGTAGCTTGGAAAGAGCGAAAAAAAAGAAGAAAAATACACACAAAAAAAAACATCGAAACGCGCCGATAGATCGCGCCATTTGGCGGAATTAACGAGCCGCGCGATTCCGGCCGCAGAAAACTGCAACTCTCGTCGGACCGATAATAGTTATCGAACTGTATTTTTACATCGTGTTAGCGCGATAATAAATTAACCGATATTTCTTATCTTAAGAACCGTCGTAACTCCGATCCATCTGGCGGTACGAGGAGAATTTTTTTTTACTTTGTTTTTTTTTTCATTGTTCAACGATCCCACAAATTTAGGTGTTCGATTAAGAGGATAATTATAATAGTAATAATACTGATAATAATAGTAATAATAACAGCAATAAAAATACTAATAATAATAGTAATAATAACAGCAATAAAATAGTGATAATAATAGTAATAATAATTATATTGTTATTTTTATAATTATTATTATGATTATTGGAATTAGTATTATTATTGTTGTTGTTGTTGTTGTTGTTGTCATTATTATTTTTGTACAGACGATTTGAGATTAGAATTAAATTAATTTGGAATTTAATGTGCCAATCATTGCAGGATTTTAATTTACCGATTAATTGAAAAAAATAAATAAATAAAATAAAATAACCGGTGCACCGAATAAATTTTTTGATTGAAAATACTGGGAAGACGAAAATGCAGCGCCCCTGTTTTGCTTTTTACCATCGAGAACAAGTTGTAACCACAGTTTGTCGCTCGCGACGATCGTTAATAATAACGATCGATCGAAGCCGACAGCTCGATCGACGCACGGGAGTCGCATTATTTACGACAGTCATTGCGAACAGGTTACTCGCTCGTTCGTTCGGCGGGCCCCCCCTGCAAGTGGTTTAGGGGGAGAGCAACGACACCGCGAGGCGCTCACACAACAGCAACGTATATGGCCCGGCAACATAATCGGGTTATTGCGCGGCCACTTTGGCCGCGGCGCACGAAACCGCGAGAGGGCGGGAGCGTTTTCTGCGCCGTATAATTCCATATACTTTTCGCGCTGCTGAATTTACTGCGTGACGTCACGAGACGGTTTTCATAATTTTTTTTTTTTTTTTTAGACGTGACGTAATTCGACGATTTTTTGCAGCGTAAATCTTGGACATCAATTTTGAGTGCCGATTTTTTTGTTCTTTTGAATTAATTTTTAGCGATTTTTTGATGAGCTTACTGAATTTTTTCTTGAAATCGGAAATTGAAGGTTGAGGAAAAGATTAAGTGGCTGCGACTACAAATCGGCAACCGATCGATTAACAAACTTTTTTTTTTGTATTTTTTTTTTCATGTACCGATTTTTTGTTCTTTTGAATTAATTTTTCGTGATTTTTTTATCAGCTTACTGAATTTTTTTTTGAAATCGGAAATTGAAGGTTGAGGAAAAGATTAAGTGGTTGCAACTATAAATTGGTAACCGATCGATTTACAAACTTTTTTTTTTTGTTTTTTTTTTCATGTAGCTGCTAATTTATATACCGAGACAATTAATTGATTCAGCCAATCTGGTCGCCTGGAACTCGTGTGACAATCTTTTTTTCTGTTCCCACCTGCCAACAGATAGAAAAAGAACAGTGCGAGACATCCTGCATGACCAGGTAACCCAATCTTTCCTGCAACAACCGCTCTATCGTGAAACCAGCAGTACAGGTTATTCCGCGTATCCAATTATCCACACAGATACAGCAACAAATTCCTAAAAAAAAACCAACCGATTTCTACGATTCATAGCCGATCAATTTGTTCGCCCGGAACATCTCCAATAATTTATTCCCCTCCCAAAAAAAAATTCAACCCAATTTCGAAGACAACCTGACCCAACCTCTCAATTTCCAATCCCAAAACCACAACAAAAATTCCCAAAAAAATACCCCAACCGATTTCCCCGATTTTCTATCGTTTCGATCGACGAAATCGAATTCTCGCGACTGTCATTAAATCGGATCATCGTACAAACTTCGCCTCTCTCATTTCCCGCCAAACCAGAATCTCCTCCGTGCAGCCAGCGACGGAGACGCCATTCTTCACTCGCGATCGACGAACCGGTATTCGCGATGCTCGTGCAAAGCTCGCGCGTTACGTATATAGTGCAACCTGGTCGCTTTGAACACGACCTCTGCGCGTGTGTAAAGCGCGCGAGCTAAAATACTACTAGTCGTTCCACACGTGAGAATGACTCGCGGCTCTTGGTTACCGATTATCCAGGTTCCCCGAATTTCTCGTACCGGTTGCGCGATCGCCAGGGGGAATTCGACGTGCAGCTTCACCACGGCTAAGTAGGAAAAGAAATAGCAATAGTAATAAAAATAATAATAATAACAAAAATAAAAATAATAATAATAATAATAACAAAAATAAAAATAAAAATAATAATAATAACAAAAATAAAAATAATAATAATAACAAAAATAAAAATAATAATAATAATAATAATAAATTGAAAAAAAAAGAAAAAATAGACCGGTGCACCGAAAACATTTTTTGATTGAAAATACTGGTTCTGAAAAGTACGCCGTTCTGAACGCGACCCCTTCGCGTGTGTAAAGCGCGCGAGTTAAAATACGACTAGTCGTTCCACACGTGAGAATGACTCGCGGCTCTTGGTTACCGATTATCGAGGTTCCCCGAATTTCTCGTACCGGTTGCGCGATCCCCAGGGGGAATTCGACGTGCAGCTTCACCACGACTACGTAAAAAAAAAAAAAAAAAAAAAATGGCGGAGTGGATTGCACCAACCCTGGACGCGAACTGCAGTCGATCGATCGATCGATGGATCCTCCCCTCCCACAACCATCGGGCGCTGCACACGCCGGGAAATACTTGAGGTGCAAAAATTCACCGGCGAAATTCCCGAGGCGAGTCACGCGCTCCGCGCTCTAAGGAGCCTCTTATCAGGCCGCACTTAATTACCGAATACTCGCGAGAGAGCCTCGACGGACCCGCGGCCACATACGGCGCGCGCGCAGCTCCGCGACTCGTCGCGGAACCGCTTTTTCGATTTCATTAACGATCTCTCCCCGCGATATACGGCAACGAGTTTCCTGCTCCGCGACGATTTTGCCGCTCGGAATATATATATCTTCGTGGCTGCGACTCGTCTGCGCCGCTTCCGGGCGAGATTGGCAGTTGTCGTCGACGTCGGCGACGACGAATCGAAGCTGACGTGTCTGTTGCATTGAAAAAAAAATTTCGAGAGAAATTTCAGTGTCGATCGAATTTTTCGATATATTTTTTTGGGGGAGGGGAGGAAAAGTATTGAGGGAGAATTTGTTAATTTTTTATGACAGTGTAAATTTGTGATATTTTTTTGAAAATTATTTTGATACTTTTGTGGTATTGCAATTTATTTATTTTTTTTGCAGTACAAATTTATTTGATATTTTGTTGAAAATTATTTTGATATTTTCGTACAATTGTAAATTTGTGGAACATTTTTTTGATATTTAAAATTTATTTCAGATTTTTTTAGAGTGTAACATTATTTTGACATTTAAAATTTATTTCAGACTTTTTTAGAGTGTAACATTATTTTGACATTTAAAATTTATTTTAGACTTTTTGAGTGTAACATTATTTTGATATTTTTCTAGAATTGTAAGTTTATGTGACGTATTTTTGAAAATTATTTTCATATTTTCATACCATTGTAAATTTGTTTAACATTTTTTTGGCAGTTCAAATTTATTTGGTATTTTTTTAAAGTGTAACATTATTTTGATATTTTCCTGGTATTGCAAATTTATTTGATATTTTTTTAAAGTGTAACATTATTTTGATATTTTCCTGGTATTGCAAATTTATTTGATATTTTCCTGGTATTGCAAATTTATTTGATATTATTTTTGTAATTGTTGACAGGCGACATTGCAATACCATTGCAATGGACCATTCGTTGTGTATCGATTACCAGCCCAAAAGTTACTGGCAAACATGTCACTGCGTCTTTATGTAGCGAAATATCTCGACGATGTATGTGACACGGTATATAAACAAGACACGATACCTGCGCTAAGTGCATGCAAGTATCTCAGGCATCTCATGTCGTCGTATAATCTCGCCGTGTAAGGTTACGAACCTTATGCGATATCCTTGTACCCCGTGTGACTCACGTGCGGGACCTTGCGGAGCGAGAGCACACCGCGACCGCATCGACACAATCGTATTGATTTCGCGACGCTGCGGAGCGAGCGAGCCCTGAGGTCTCGGATCCGCATTGAATGTGCTAATGGCCTAATCTTGTGGCTATCGTCTCTGTACAGGCTGAATGCGACACTAAATTGTACAAACTGTCGACAGTTGGTAAACGTTTATCATAAAAATAATAATAATAATAATAATAATAATATGTGTTGCATCTTTGGGGCTCAGAAAAGTTTGCGGGGGTTCGGACGAAATTCATTTTAGGAATTTACAAATTTTGGGAATTTACGAATTTTAGGAATTTAATTTTGGGAATTTACGAATTTTAGGAATTTAATTTTGGGAATTTACGAATTTTAGGAATTTAGTTTTGGGAATTTACGAATTTTAGGAATTTAATTTTGAGAATTTACGAATTTTAGGAATTTAATTTTAAGAATTTACGAATTTTAGGAATTTAATGTTAGGAATTTAAGAATTTTAGGAATTTAATTTTAAGAATTTACGAATTTTAGGAATTTAATGTTAGGAATTTAAGAATTTTAGGAATTTAATTTTAGGAATTTAAATCTAGGAAATTAATTTTAGGAATTTAAATCTAGGAATTTACGAATTTTAGGAATTTACGCAAAATTTTGCCAATCATCATAAATCCTGTGTCAAAAAATTCTAATTCCGATATTTTTTTGGTTTTTCGATTTTTTTTAATATCAATATTTTTACAAATATATTCAGTAACAATTTTTAATCACCGCTGATTCCACCCCAAATTAACTGAACGACCTAAAAATTCGTCACACATTTTCCCCTCGCCGGTCGATTTTTTCCTCAATCACATAACACAAACGTGACGAGCATCGAGCACTTTAATTTCATTTTTTTTTTTCTACAGTCCCAACCCCGTTAATTGTGAATCCTCATGGAATCACCAAAACGAAAAAAATTCGTGAAATTTTAACGAGTAGCTTTTACGCTAAACCGATCGACAAAAATCGATCGAAATCGGCAACCTGAAATATCTGAATAAAAATCTCCTTCTGCCTCTCACAATCCTCCAATCAATCCCGTCTCACAGCTTTTATAATTTTTTTTACTTATCGAATTCCGTCGCTGCGGCTGAAGTTAATAAGCCCATAATGTGTCCTGAGTCCTGATTGATGGCAAAACGCGAGGAAAAATTCAGCAGGTGATCCGCGAGTTACGTGAGTTTGTATTTATATTGTCGGGCGAACTCGGGGCTGGCTGAACGTAACTCGCGAGGCCGAAGAAACCCAACCGGGGAGGACGAGACATTCTTACGTGTGGCACGACTTCTTTTTATCACAACTCGACGTTTAATGACCCCGCACGGCAATTCCTTCCTCTCGACTCGCTGGGGGCTTCGGGCTCGCGTTTCCAGCTCCTCTTTTGCTGGTCGCGTTCGCGACGCCTTTGAGGACCCCGCGAGGCACCAGACGAAAAGGGGGGGGGGGGGGGAGGGGTCACTTTTGGGAAAACTTCGGGCTCGTTAAGTGCGGGAGAAACTTCGGCGACCCTGAATTATTCAGCCTGCGTCTCGCGACACCTGCAGCCGTGAATAATACGACGAGCCGAAATAATCCGACCAAGCAGCTCCTGATTTTACTAATTGTTGTTGTTTTTATGAGCCTCCCGCTCGTTAATTAACGGCACTTGTTGAGGAGGGGGGGAGGGGAATTTTGCGACTGTTTTGCTTCCTTGTTTAGGCGGAATAATTTTCATATTAATTTGGGGATTTGAGGGTCGAGTTGGAATGAGGGCGAATTTATGGGTACGGATAGTGGGAATGTTTGGGAGGCTTTCGGGGGCGAATTCAGCGGGTCAAACTTACCGGAAATGAAATTTAAAAAAATCAAAATAAAAAAAATAGATTAAGAAAATGTAATTAATTTTTTTTTATTAATTAAAATCCAATTGAATGAAAACTAGTGGAAAATGAGTTGCACTTTTTGCGACTTTTTGAAAAAACATTAAAAATTAAAAATAAATAGGTTCAAAAACTTGACTTGATTTTTTTATTTAATTAATTAAAATTCAATTGAATGAAAATTGGGGGAGAATTGTTGCACTTTTTGCAGCAAAATTTCAGTAAATTTGTGACGACGAAAATGGTCACGAAATTTATAATTTATACGCGTCATTATCGTCCGAGCTTTCACAGAACGAACCAACCAAACCTGACCTTTTGGCTATTTTTTTATTTAATTTTTTCGAAATCGCGAAAAATGCAAATTAGCGAAAACGGCCAAATTTCACCACATCGAAAAACCGGTCGCGCGAAAGCTTAGATAATAATAATAATTACGTAGGAATCCCCGTTTCGTTTCGTCCGAAGAAAAAAAAAAATCGATAAAATATAAGTCGCCAATTAAATAAATCCAGCGGCTGCAGGACTTAGTGTGAAAATAAATTGATGCATCAAAGGAACTCGGAGGCAGGTGGAGCGTCTTCGACGTGGATCAATTACGTCCCAAGGAGACGTCGCGGGCGACCTTCGCGAGGACGAAGGACGCGCAATTAACGGTTACATGCTTAGTTAGTCGCTGCGAGTGGCCGAAGCTCCAAATTGGATGGAATTGGACCGCGATGAAGGTCGAACGAGATCGTCAGTCGTCGCCCGGTGATCCGTTGGAGCATCGAAAACTATCCAATGTTACACCCAGAGAAATCATTTTGATGGGGTCTATTCGAAATAAATCAAATTGATTTGAATGAAAATTAAAATTTATGTGAATGAAAATGAACATTTATTTGAATGAAAATGAACATTTATTTGAATGAAAATTAACATTTATTTGTATAAAAATTAAAATTTATTTGAATTAAATAAATTTTGTTTGATCCAAATAAATCCTGGTAGGCTGGCCATTAAGTAAATCATTTATTTAAGGGACGGCCTAAGTAAATAATTTATTTTATGGTCAGCCTACTAGGATTTATGTGGATAAATAAAATTTATTTCGTCCAAATAAATTTTTATTTCATTCAAATAAATTTTTATTTCATTCAAATAAATTTTTATTTCATTCAAATAAATTTTTATTTCATTCAAATAAATTTTTATTTCATTCAAATAAATTTTATTTGTTTCGAATAGATCCCATCAGAACGATTTCTCCGGGTGTATAATCGCGCCACGCTTATCAATAACCAGAAGCACCGCAAACTTCTCGCAACAATTTTCGCGACACGAGAAAATTTCTCCCCGCAAAGTTTTTCCTCCCGGCGGAAGAAAAATTACTAAAAAAAAAAAAAGAAAAAAAATTTGTTTACTCACATCCAGCGTATCGCAAGTCGCAGATGGGAACCGCGACGCAATCTACTTATAAAGTCAATAATAATATTATTTTCCCGTGTGTCTCATCCGACGTGGCATATCAAATTCCTTGTCCCGTGTTTACTTATGTTACGAAAAAAAAAATGAAAAGAAAAAACGTGTATGTTTAGGCTAGAAGTGGTAAAACGCGAGTATGGACCGCTAAAGTAGATACGCCCGTCTGCTCTCCGCGCTCAGACAGGCGGTCGAAATGAAAAAAAAAGTAGATCGCACTTCGGCGCGATTTGCAGTATCCACCCGGCAATATCGCTGTACCCGGGTCTGTACTTTTTTCTCCGACTCACCGGGATTGAAATACTTTAATAAGATTTTTTCGCATTTTTTTCCCAAGGCTGGTCGTCCGGCTCAAAAAATCAAAAACCAGACGACGATCTCTCCGCATTATTATTAGCCTATCATAATTATTATTTTCATTTTTGCCTCTATTGTTGTTGTTATTATTATTAATATTATTAATGTTACCATCATTATTTTATTTTTGTTTTTATTATTGATATTGTTGTTGTTATTATCAAAACTCTTATTGGTGTTATTATTATTATCATTAGAGAGTCCACATAGCGTTCACATTATTATTATTATTGTTGTTGTCGTTGTTGTTGTTGTTGTTGTTGAGGAATAAAAATTGTCATGATGTTATTGTTATTATTATCAACATTTTTACCGTCACTATTATTATTATTATTATTATTCACATTCCGGGATACCACAGAGGAAAAAAGTATAATCATATTATTGTTATTATTATTAACATTGTTATCGTTACTATAATAATAATAATAAAAATAATAATAATTATTATTATTAAGGAATAAAAATTATAATGATGTTATTGCTATTTCGTGCCCTTTTCTCTGCGTCGCACGCGGCTTCAACTTCGTTCACGATACTGAAGTGAGGAGAAAAAAAAAAAAAAAAAAAAAAAAAAAGCGGCATTTTGATCTCAAGGGTCCGACCGGAATAATGTTACGAGCGCACGTGCGCGATGTTATCGAGGTTTCGGATCTCCGAGTGCGAAAGAAACCCGCGCGGGTTGCGTTGTACCACAGCGCGGAAATAAAAGCTCCGATCGCGTCGTGGACGACGCGACGCGCGAAGTGGACGACGAGCATCATTCAACGTTTCTCGCCATTGAATTTATATACTACGCTGGGATAAATAAAAAAAGCGGCGGAGGGGGAGGAGGAGGAGGAGACAGTCTTTCTCGGGCGCGTCGCGCGCGTGGGCCAGAAACGTTCGGCGAAAGTGGCGGCGACGTTTAATCGCGGCTACGGGGCGAGCCGCGAAGGTCCCCGGGTCGTCGTCCCTCAAACGGCGAGTGAAATAAGAGACAGGCGGAGGCGACTCCTCAGTCCTCGGCCCCCCTCCCCCCCCCCCCCCCCGGCTAAATGCTTCGACGCGCGTCATTTTCTCTAATGTCATTTCGATTCAGTGAACTCGAAAATACGGCTGGAAAGATGCGAAATTAGGCCTCGCGCAAATTGGAGGGGATTTTTTTTTCTTTTTTTTTTTTTTTTTTTTTTTTTGGTGCAGTTTTCGTCAGGGGTGACGAAGTGACTAATGAGGATGTCGACGATTATTATTTCGGTCTGGGGAACGAAAATAATTTTTGGTGATGTAGTAAAAATATTATTAAAAAAAATTGGCGGATTTTTTTGCACGGATTATTTTTTTCGGAATTTTCGATAATATAATTTTTACTAATTACATACATAATTTTGTCATTAATAATTTCATCATAATTTTACATACATCATTTTTAATAATTATAGTGAATTTTATTTTTTTGTAATTTTTTTATTTAAAAAATTGAAAAATCTTTTTTGTTTTTTTTTTATTTTTATTCCGACTCATAAAAATAATTGCGTATTTTTTTATACGCCCGACCGATTGGTTCCTTCAACGAGCCCAACGCACATTGGGCGAAAGTTATTGTTCGCCTTGCCTCTCGGTGACCCTTTAATATCGAGGGGACCCGTATATGAAACAGAGGGAAGAGAGAACAACAGAAGTAAAGAGGGAACGCGAGGAGTTCGCATATCATGCCCCACATACCATATACGACCGACAGTCAATAATAAAAAAAGATGCACGAGAGAAAAATAAATCGTACAAAATTTGCAAAAAATCTTGCACATTTTTTTCAGCCTCAAATTTGCATCGAAAGCAAATTAATTAATCCTCATTGTAATTAATCCTCAATTGTATATTATTTGTAAAAATAAAAAAATAAAAAAGTTCCAAAAAATGTTGAAAAACAGGCTAAAAATTAGTCGTTCGATTTCTGAATGTTTTTTTCCTTTTTTCGACTGTCAAGTGATTATCATGAAAAATATTCTTTGCCCACAAAAAAGCTTCTTAAATTCGCAATCACAATTAGAGGAACCAAAAAAAAAAATTTTAGTGCCACACTGGAAAGATTTCAATAAAGGCAAAAAGGTATCGGCGAAATCGCGAAATTTGACGCGTCTGCCGCGCTCCGAGTGGCACTCGTCCACCTCGGTGTTTGCGCGCTGGCGCGAGCCGCCCACCCGCTCGTCGCCGTCGTCGCTGGGTTTTCTCGGTGCCGCCGTAGACGAGAGCGGTTAGTTCGAGGGTGAAACGAGCCGCCCTCGCCAAATCGCACTCGACGTCTATCCTAGACAGAGCCCACGATTATTACCGCGTGACTGATAATTCGAATCTCCAAACGCTAATAACCGTAAATTATTGTCATTGTTATTGTTATTATTATTATTATTATTATTATTATGACATTTCGTATTCGGCTCTCGAGACGTCTCGATGACGTGATTATCAACGCGTTTGCCGAAAATCATTAATCATGAAGTTCGAGTGAGTCAATTGACTTTTGACACCGCGGATATTCCGATAGTTAATAAATCAGCCAATCAGTCAATCGATCGGTCAATCGGTCAATCAGTAATAATAAATTGACAGTGAATTTGATACAAGTTCGCCGAGCTAATTCAGGTGAGACGATAAATGAAACCACCGATTTTAATATTCAACATTATTTATTTTGTTTTTGTCAATTGATATATTTAATATAGTGAATTTTTATCATCGACCAGTGATTAATTCAGGTGAGACTCCAAGGTGCAAATTTTGTTGTCACGAATTGTGTATTTTTAATGATTTTTTTTTACTTTTTTTTGGTGGTTTTTATTCAATTTTTTTATTATTTGAAAAAAAAAATGGTGATTATCCTGATTGTTTTACCTGCACCAAATCGTCCGAAAATCGTGAACTCCTGAAGCACGTGCAACAGGTGAGATAATAATAAAGGTGAAATTCACGCTGGCCGCTCGTGATTCGAAGTCACTGAAAAAAAAAAAAAAAAAAAATCTCGAAATTCGTCGTAAAGTAAAAATCGTCCGAATATCGTGAAACCCTGAAGCACGTGCAACAGGTGAGATAATAATAAAGGTGAAATTCACGCTGGCCGCTCGTGATTCGAAGTCACTGGAAAAAAAAAAAAAAAAAAAAAAAATCTTGAAATTCGTCGTAAAGTCAAAGTCGTAATTTCAAGTCGCAATTTCACCTGCAATTCGAGGAGTAACAATAATTCGGCCCTGTGGACCGCGCGATAAATCAGACGAGCAACAGGTGCGAGCGACCTGCAATTTCGAATAAAATACAGTCGTGACGTACTTTCCGAGCTTTATCGCTATTTTCACGTGGCTTCCGTCCTGTGATTGATGCGGAAACTTCTCGATACGCGGTCGCCGGGGGCGCGAATGAGAATATTGCATTAGCCGGACACGTTTTAGGGACCACGAAGGAGAGAAAATAATTCCGGCGCTGATTGATGGGATATCCATTTGTTACTCAAAGAGCCGGCCAACTATTTGCTTATGTAAATGCCGGAGGGACCTATGCGACCTTCGAACTTTCCTTTCTACCCTCGTCAAGGAGTTCACTAACAAAATTGGTCCTTGTTTCTGGATTTTTTTTTTTTTTTTTTTCGAAATATCCGTAGGAAGATTTTGGAG
Source organism: Pimpla rufipes (assembly GCA_963932165.1). NCBI lineage: Eukaryota > Metazoa > Arthropoda > Insecta > Hymenoptera > Ichneumonidae > Pimpla > Pimpla rufipes. The sequence goes on along the minus strand of OZ010642.1, from coordinate 2,236,847 downwards.
CTTTTTTATTTTTTTAATTTAGGCGAATGTTAAGAAAGAAATTATGAATTTATTTCTTGGAAATCCCGGCAAAAGGGAATTTGACACTAAAAATCTAAATTATCGGAAGACATTTTTTTTTCAACGTTTCAATAAATAAATTAAATTAACAAAGATATGCAATTATATCTGGAAATTAAAAAACATCGAAAATTGATAAATAAAGAAAATTATTTGCAATTATTACCGGACATATAAAAATGGAAAAAATTAGCTCAGCAAAAAAATACCTTAATTCAATACTGCGATATGGATGGCTCAAATTTTTTTATTTTAAAAATAATCTAAAAATCAAAATAAGCGGACGAAAAGATTTTTCCAGCGTTTCAATAAACAAATTCAATAAACAAAGATTTGCAATTATTTCTGAAAATGAAAAGATATAGAAAATTAATAAATGAAGAAAATTATTTGCAATTATTCCCAGACATAAAAAAAAAATTAGCTCAGCAAGAAAAAATACCTCGATTCAATACTGCGATAAGGTGGGCTCAAATTATCCTCGGGGGGTTCTGTTGCTCACTGTGGCGTAAAGTGAATACGATTCGATTAGTCGGAAAAAAATTTCTCCCGCCGGATAATATCCGACATATTTCCATCGCAATGCCACATGGGCTAATTAAAATTCCTGCAGAGTCTGCGAGTCGGTTCGCCTCCGGATATTCACATTTTGTTTTACTCCTTTCCAGGGAATTTACTATATTTTAATTTTTTTCACTCCTCGCAAACTGTTTATAAACTTTCCACTCTGCAACTCGTGTGAATTAAAAGTTTGCCGAACGCCCGCGACTTCAGCCAGCAAAATTATATCCTTTTTCAAACCTGTTTTTGCATTATTTATTTTCATTTATTTTATTTCAACGTAACCAGGAGGTCGCATTATTTTTTTTTGCATCACTTATTTTTATTTATTTTATTTCAACGAACCCAGGAGGTCGCATTATTTATTTTTTTGCATTACTTATTTTTATTTATTTTATTTCAACGAACCCAGGAGGTCGCATTATTTATTTTTTTGCATTACTTATTTTTATTTATTTTATTTCAACGAAACCAGGAGGTCGCATTATTTATTTTTTTGCATTACTTATTTTTATTTATTTTATTTCAACGAACCCAGGAGGTCGCATTATTTTTTTTTTTTGCATTACTTATTTTTATTTATTTTATTTCAACGAACCCAGGAGGTCGCATTATTAATTTTCTTGCATTACTTATTTTTATTTATTTTATTTCAACGAAACCAGGAGGTCGCATTATTTATTTTTTTGCATTACTTATTTTTATTTATTTTATTTCAACGAACCCAGGAGGTCGCATTATTTTTTTTTTTTGCATTACTTATTTTTATTTATTTTATTTCAACGAACCCAGGAGGTCGCATTATTAATTTTCTTGCATTACTTATTTTTATTATTTTTTATTTATTTTATTTCAACGAAACCAGGTGGTCGCAATTTTCCCGCGACGCTCGCGAGTTACGCGAAAGCTGCGAGGGGGGCTGAGGTGGGTGAACGCGAGGCGAGGAAACAGGTGCGGGGCACAGAGCGCAATATGGAAGCGGCACAAGTTCCACGAGTTTCACGACCAGTCCGACTGTGAATGCCCTTTCCGCAAATTCCTTTCCTAGTGCGAGACCAACCCGAGGCACCCGAGACTCTCGGCGGCACAGCCGATGAGATAAACAACAGATGAACTACCACAATTTTTTTTTCCTGGACCAAAAAAAACAAAACAAAATTTCTAACTTAAAAGTTACGGCAAAGAAACATTTTTTCGGTTAGCAAAATTTGACGCTGATTTTTTTAAATTATTTTCTAACTTAAAAATAATTTTTAGGTTAGAAAATAACAAAATTAGATTTTTTATTATTTTTTAAATTATTTTCTAACCTAAAAATGATTTTTTCGTTAGAAAATAATACAGCTTGATTTTTCATTATTTTGTTATTATTTTCTAACTTAAAAATAATTTTTAGGTTAGAAAATAATAAAATTTGATTTTTTATTGTTTTTTTTTTCTAACTTAAAAATGATTTTTACGTTAGAAAATAATAAAATTTGATTTGTTTATTTTTTTTAATCATTTTATAACCTAAGCATTATTTTTGGTGGACCAAAAAAAAGCCTGACTTTTTTTTCGAGTGTCCTGGGAGCTGATAAAAAAACGCGGGGATTTATCTACAGACACCGCAGATAAAAATAGGATTTATTAAGTGGCCACACAAACGTCCAGCCACACCGAGAGAGTTTGCGAAAAAATTGCAACGCGTCGTTGAGTGGCCGGGAGCGTTAAAAAAAAATGCGCTCACGAGGGAGGAGACGCGACGTGAGTTATCTGACGTTATTTTCCGAGGGGGGCGTGTTGCATCGCCCGTATTATATACCGCGCGCGTAATGTTTGCGCCCCGGAGTCGCGTGCGTGTAGAACCGTCAGGTGAAAGCGGCGAGGAGAGAGAAAAATGCCCCGCGTCGATAAAATTGACACACGTGCTGCATCACCGAAATAAAATATCGCCTCTTGTGTCAGACGGATAAATACTACACAATGCGACCCTATTTTTCGGTGCTTCACTTTCGGCACAGTATGAGAAAATATCACGAGATTTTTTTTTAAATTTATTTCAAAAATCATAAATCTAAAAATTGTCGACTCCATTTTTTGTTCGATACATTTTTTTTTTTTTTTTTTTTTTTTGGCGCGGCAAAATTTATATAATTTATCAAATTATCAGACGGAAAAAAACAACACAATGCGACCCTATTTTTCGGTGCTTCACTTTCGGCACAGTATGAGAAAATATCACGAGATTTTTTTTTAAATTTATTTCAAAAGTCGTAAATCCAAAAATTGTCGACTCCATTTTTTGTTCGATAGTTTTCTTTTTTTTTTGTGACGCGACAAAATTTATAGAATTTATTATACGGAAAAATACAACACAATGCGATCCTATTTTTCGGTGCTTCACTTTCGACACAATACAAGAAAATATCTCGAGACTTTTTTTTTACTTATTTCAAAATTCGTAAATATAAAAATTGTCGACTCAATTTTTTGTTCGATAAATTTTTTTTTTTTTTTGGCGCGGCAAAATTTATAGAATTTTTTGTACAAAGGACAAAATCGTCGGTTTCAACGTTGAAAATAACCTGAAGGTCTTTAGGATCCACTAAAGCGTAATAATAATGATAATAATAATAACCCTCTTCGTGTTGGGTTTACACGAGGACGCAAATTGCCATAATGAGCTGCCTGGCTGTAACGCAGCAAACGTTGTGGTCATTTTAGGGATGACGGTCATTATGGTCACTGCCGGCCCATTTTAGTGCCCATGACAGGCTACGACTACGCCCAACGTCTCAATAAATCGTCAACGTAACTAAATAAACTCCCAAATTGCCAAACGTGCCTTTGGCTTCTGTCATTTTTTACGGCCAACGAGCATATTAATTCCGTGTAGCCAATACATAGTGGGTCGATGTATAATTTAGTATACATCGACCTGCATTTCCTGGTCTTCAGCAAATGACATTTTGATTGATTTGCTTGCAGCCAATTTGTGTTATTTCAGATATGGAACTAGAATTTCTAGTTATATTCCTGGCAATTTCGCTTTGGTAGAAATTCAATTGGATGAAATATAATGAAAAAAGAATTAGGAAATATTTTAATAATAAATAATTTAACTAATTGATTTCTTACGTTTTTTGAACATTTATTGGTGCTTAAATAATCGTGTCGCAAATTAATTAATTACTTACGTTTCGGAAAATGTATTCTTTCCTTGATAATCGTGTCATTAATTAATTAATTTCTGACGTTTGTAAAAATGTTTTTTTTTTTACCTGAATAATCGAGTCGCAAAGTAATTAGTTTCTCACGCTTCAAAAAAAAAGATTTTTACTTCAACAATCGTGTCGCAAATTAATTAATTTATTACATTTCGAAAAATGTATTTTTTTTTTTTTACAATCGTGTCTTCAATTAATTAATTTCTGACGTTTCTAAAAATGTGTTTTTACCTCAGTATAATCGAGTCGTAAATTAATTAGTCTCTCAAGCTTAAAAAAAATGTATTTTTACTTAAATAAACGTTTCGCAAATTAATCACTTTTTCCCGGCGAGTCATTAATGCGATTGGATATTCCGAGTACCTTTTATGCATTTTTCGTAAAACCGTTTTTATCCTCATGAGGACGGACGGTGCATCGATCGATCTGTGTGGACAGAGTCCACATTGTGCTCGAGAATTAAGCCGGTTGCCTTTCGCAGCCCGAGCCAATAAATCTATTGTTGCCTGCGGATTATCGATAATTCGATCGATTGCAGGGAAAGTTAATAAGCGATTCCGTCGCCGAGTGCGGATCGCATTCCGCCGATTTCGCGCGAATAACCCGACGCGAAGTTCCGATAACTAATTAGCCCGAAGTGTGCGAACGATGCGGTCGAACTTTTACCATTAAAAGGGCTCGACTCGTGTGCTTTACGTTCGCGATAAATTCCGCGAAATTTTCGATACCACCGAGATGTATAACGTTATCTAAAGTACCAAAGTGGCCGGGCTGGTCCGACGGACGCGGCACATCTGGCAATAACAGTTATGATAATTACCCCCAATTAACCGCAAAAGTCTGCGGGAGACACGAAATTCCCGCTTTATTGCGAATTTTCGGAAAATCAATTTTTTTTTAAGTTTCAATTTAAATTGAATTACATAAATGTAAAAAAAAAAATTGAATTACATAAATGTTAAAAAAAATTCAAGCAAAAAAAACATAATTTTATGTTTTATTCACAAAGTCACCCCTTGAATTTCATAACGAGATCCGTCCGATTGTCCGACACACCGACGCCAAATGAGTTTTAATTACTTTTCGTTAATTGATCGACTCTCAACCCTCAAATTTGATAACCAGATCCGTCACTTTGCGGTCGAACGGCGCTAAATTAGTTTTAATTATACTCGTGGAACACGCGAGACGACGTTCGAGTTTTAATTACACCCCAAACGAAGTTTTAATTGCATAAAAAAATGCAACGTTACAAATAATTAAAAAAGGCTTCAGTGACACGAAGCTCTTTTTTATAAATCTGTAGACCAACATAAAAGTGGCTTCAAAATTACTTTGTTCCTCACAGAAATTATAAATTCAAATAAAAATAATTATAATATAACATTCATGCATTTTTGTGTCATACATAATATCGTTTAATATTTAATTTAATTCACTGTACAAATAATTTAATTTAATATACAAATACAAAGCTGACCATACAAATTTTTATTTTTTTTATTTTTAACATACAAATTTTTATTTTTTTATTTTTAACATACAAATTTTTATTTTTTTATTTTTATCATACAAATTTTTATTTATTTTATTTTTATCATACAAATTTTTATTTATTTTATTTCTATCATACAAATTTTTATTTGTTTTATTTCTATCATACAAATTTTTATTTGTTTTATTTCTATCATACAAATTTTTATTTATTTTATTTCTATCATACAAATTTTTATTTGTTTTATTTTTATCATACAAATTTTTATTTATTTCATTTATCATACAAATACAAAGCTGGCCGAATTAAATTTCCAGTGACACAAATTCGTAACAATTTTTTTTTTACACCGCGCATGGAGATTTTCACGCTCATCGCTTGTCAACAAAATTAGTTAGTCGGTAAAGTCGACACGTCGGAGTAATCGGTGCGGATTTCCAAAGCCGATATTTATTCAGTAGCACTTTTAACGAGTCTCGGAAGTAAGCAAAGCAAACGTCAAAACGTCTCGTTAACCGGTGCGACGGTCCCTTATATACATACATATGTATAACATATATATATATATAGGCGAGTTGCCGTAATAACGCCGGCCCGTTATTACCATACGTTTCGCCAGGGGCGTCGAGGCCGCGAGACGCTATGGTGGGGGCGCGAGACACACACGAGATAGTCGGCTGATTTTCACGCGCGAAGTTCACTGGCGCCGCGTTGTATACCGGAACTCGTGGTACACACAGCGCCTATAATAATCCGTCGCTGCCTACGTGTCGACCACTTTGCCGTCGCGCGTTACACACACCGATGATAAAATTCTTCATACCGAATCTGTTCGATGAAACGAGAAAAAAAAAGATGTGCACATAAAAACGTGTATATGGGGCATTCTGTGTCGAGTCGATCAATGTCTGACCCTTGACCCTTCGGATCGGACCCGCGATTTTTTTATATCATTGACGTAACTCTTAAAAACACTCCAAAATTTTTTGAGAATTTTTGTATTGTTTAAAATTAAAATAAAAATTCTGGCGCCTGATTTGAAAAATCTTTAAAAATGCTCGAAACTCATGCAAATTTTCTCGTTGGTTTTTTTTATAGATTGAAGCAACTCTTAAATGCAGTCCTTATATTTTTCGAACATTTAAAAATTATCTACGATTCCGAAAAAAAAAATAAAAATAAATAAATAAATAAATCTGTGACCAACTTGGAAAAATCTGAAAAAATTCTTAAAACTCATATGTTGCATTCACAACATTTTCCAGCTACCACCCATCCTAAATTTATTATTTTTCTAAAGATTTTTTATATTTAAAACATTTGATGGTCGATTTTTATAAAAAAATAATATGCAAAATAAATAAAAAATCACCAACAAAAAATGTCGAAAGTTGCGTCCATCGTATGAAAATTGAGGGTCCGTTCCAAAGGGTCAAGAGTCGACCTCGGTCGAACCGTTGCAGAACGTCCCGTACGTGTAAATATTTTTTTTCGTGGCCCGAGGTGACCGCACGATATTCGCCGATTTGCATAAACGAGCCAAACGGAGAAATGCGGGGAGGCCAAGTTGAGAGAAAAGAGCGGAGGAATTCTGCCAATCAACCGATTGGACGGAAACCCGTTTTCGAGCGTCTAGGTGCGCGACTACACAGCGCCGTACATTATAGCGCAATATATCAACCGAGATGCATTATAGACCCGGGAATATAGCGTAGAGTTTCAGGCCAATATTATCGCGTTGGGTATAAAAGTTTATCTCGCGAGATATTTGATATTCGATCGAGCGGAATTTATATCCCCTTCCATATTTCTCCCCGCAATCGTCCGCCACTCGCTTATTACCTACTGAAGGATTTTTATCTTTTTCCCTCTTTATCCTTTTTTCCCCTTTTTTTTCTTCTTACATCTTTATGCTTTTTTCCCCCTTTTTTCTGTTTCCCTCTTTATCCTTTTTTTTTTCCTTTTTTTCCTTTTTTTTCTTTTTCCCTCTATCCTTTTTTTTCCTTTTTTTCTTCTTCCCTCTTTATCCTTTTTTTTTCTTCTTCCCTCTTTATGCTTTTTTCCCTTTTTTTTCTTTTTCCCTCTTTATCCTTTTTTTCCTTTTTTTTCTTTTTCCCTCTTTATCCTTTTTTCCCTTTTTTTTTCTTTTTCCCTCTTTATCCTTTTTTCCCTTTTTTTCTTCTTCCCTCTTTATCCTTTTTTTCCCTTTTTTTTCTTCTTCCCTCTTTATCCTTTATTTTTCTTTTTTTTTTCTTCTTCCCTTTTTTTCTTCTTCGTAAACACTATACTTGTTTGTGTCTCCCGCAGTAGATAAGAACTTCGAGGGTGAAAGTTATATATTCGAGTCTGTTGAGGCTTTATCGAAATCTTTTTCCCCTTTTTTTTTTCTTCTTTTTTTTGTCCACCCTTCGACCCTGTCGCAGCAGCCCCGCGCGACGTTCGCACGTGGGTGGCAGATTTGTGCGATCGGACTACGCAAAACGTGCAGCTTGGATTGTGGACGAAGCGAGCGAATTGGATTTTTAGAATTCGCTTTGTCGAGAGTGAAAATTTATGGATTCTAGGGAATTTCGCCTCTGATACGTGTGGAGAACTAAATTAATTGACTCTTTTTTTTCTTAGTGGCCTTTTTTTATTTCCAACGAAACGCAAATTCAAGGAAAATAAATTGCGCTGGCGAGTTTGGCCAACTCGGGTTTTAATCAAATTTCGAGGACGAAAATTCGACTCGCTCGCTGGTTGAACTTCCGAGCGCGAGAAATTTCCGGCGAAATTAATTTTCCAACAAAGATGAATTTCCCTGAAGTCGGGAATTTTGAGCGAATATTTCTGAAAATCAGGACGTATTTAATTCCTCGACTAACTCAATTTTTTTTTTTTTTTTAATACACTAAACCACAAAACTGTCATAAATAAGCAAATTGAAAATTAGAAATTAAATTCGTTTCTAAGACGCGACAATTTTTATATAATTTAATAATTATATACAGACAATTTTTATCTAATTTAATAATTATATACAGACAATTTTTATATAATTTAATAATTATATACAGACAATTTTTATCTAATTTAATAATTATATAAAAATAATGTGTATTTCCAGTCCTTCCAGTAACAATAAAAAAAAATCTTTGCAATTCTCCAGACGAACATCAGACGAACGGAGAGAGGAGAATAAATTGCGGAGCGAGTACGAGTCGAGCCCTTCGGACTTTGCGAACGCCGAATAAATTCGCGCCAACGGACGATCGACCAAATTCGGACTACCGATTGCCGAAAGCGTCGCGTTCGACGACGAGGAAGGAGGAAGGAGGGGAAGCGAAAGCAGCGTCGAAATAAAGGCGCGATAGCCGGTCCCGCGCGGCTCCCGGTGGACGGTCCGCGTCTCGTGGGAGAGAACGGCTACGAGTTACCCCGCGGGCTACGGGTCCACCGGCTCGCGCGCGCCTCCGGTCGCCCTAGTCGAACGAAGACGAGCGCGAGGAAGAGCCCGCGAGTTGGGATGCTGCGCCGGCTGACGGCTTCGCTTCGGTGGGATTTCGCGCGCTGTCCCACTGACTGATCGTCACGATTCGTCGTTGACACGATAATAATAATAAATACAAAATAATTATATATGTGCTGAATAAAAAATTAAATTATATATGTGCTGAATAAAAAATTAAATTATATACGTTCTGAATAAAAAATATTAAAAAAGAATTATATATGTGCTGAATAAAAAATAAAATTATGTACGTGCTGAATAAAGAAATAAAAAATAAATAAGAAATTGATGTTCGTTCGATCAAATAAAAAATAAATAAAAAATTGACGTTCGTTCGATAAAGTAAATAAAAAATTGACGTTTGTTCGAAAAAATAAATAAAAAATTGACGTTCGTTCGAAAAAATAAATGAAAAATTGACGTTCGTTCGAAAAAATAAATAAAAAATTGACGTTCGTTCGAAAAAATGAATAAAAAATTGACGTTGGTTCGAAAAAATGAATTAAAAATTGACGTTCGTTCGAAAAAATTAATAAAAAATTGACGTTCGTTCGAAAAAATAAATAAAAAATTGACGTTCGTTCGAAAAAATTAATGAAAAATTGACGTTCGTTCGAAAAAATGAATAAAAAACTGACGTTCGTTCGAAAAAATAAATAAAAAATTGACGTTCGTCCGAAAAAATAAATAAAAAAACGTCGAGCGAAACGAAGTGAAAAAAAAAGATTAAGGAATTAAGCAAGTGAGGATTAAGAGTGAGAGAAAGAAAAAAAGTTTCCAGTGCTTCGAGCGTCTTCAGTGACGACGTCGAAAAGTTTTCAGACGAGACGTAGAAAAGACGAAAAAAAAAGCGTATCGTCGCTACGAGTAAAAGTTGTTCGGCCGAGATTTTTGTTTCGCAATATTTTTTTAGTATCTGTGTGTTTATTTTTTTTTTATTTGCGCCAGTGAGTGTTAATCGCACTCGGGGGAATAAATCGAGGATATATAAACGATTATTGTGATACGAAAAATCAAATCGCTGTGGTATAAATAAATAAATAAATATAAATAAAAACGCCAACCTGACGGACATTTTTGGCAGTGACTTTTTTTTTGCTGACCAAAAAAAATTTCTCGGGCGAGCCAATTTTTTTTTTCTAAACACAAATTTCAGTGTCGCGCCAAAAGTGGCGGGAAAAAGAGACGCGGCGACGAGACAAAGGAAGAAAAACGAAGATTCGCCCGATGAGGCCGCGAAAACGTGAGGAAACTCCGGCGTCGTCCGCGTGACAAATTGAGACACTCGGGGATGACAGCGAGACCGAGTGACTCTCGTTCCCTGACCAGAATTCGAAAATAGAGAATCGTCATCGTGGCCGTCGCGACGGAAGCGCGAAAAAAAACCCCTTTAACCGCGTTTTTTTATTTTCAATCTCAAGCTCAGAAGACTCAATAAAAAATATCATTAAAAAAAAAGAGAGTAAAAGTCTCGGGGGAAAAAAAAATAATGTCACAAATGTCACAAATAGAACGTAAACACCGAACGATCCTACGACTGCTATTCGTGTCGATCTAAAAATAAGAAGAAAAAAAAAAGACGCCTCCTCGGCAACATCGATGACAACGTGGAGAGCCGAGAGTGGCAGCCATGGAATTTTTCCTAGTTGCAGGGTGACGTCGCCCGCAATAAATCCGAGAATATCTCTCGATACGTCTGGAGCGCCCGAGTGTTTTTGTGTTTTTGTCTGGTGACGCGGGAAAAAAAAGAAGAAATTTCCGAGGTGACGTCGTGGGTGTCGCGTTGGGGAAGGAAAATCCGCAGGCAAGCAAAGGAAACCAACGGAAACAGATTGAGTGTCATTCGGACCGGTTGATTCGATTTCTACGTCACTGCTGCCAATTGTGACTTTTGCCAATCGTCGTTCGACTCAATGAAAAAAAAAAAAAAATGCATAAATGGGCTGTGATGAAGAATTGAAAACTGCGTAATCGAACATTAAGTTGACTTTACTTGACTTCGGTTCGCCGTCATCGAGATCGTCAATTGATCCTCGGCTACGTCTTCTCAGCGTTACGAAATATAATTTCGATGAAAAATATTGTTGCGGAAGGCCAAGACGATCGTGAAGACGAGAAACTCGAGCTGCGCGACGTTCGATCGATACGCAGTCGGTGATATTTTAATGACATGGTAAACAGTCGATCGTCGCGATCGTCCGGCGACCCAACCGAGCGGCAATAAGCGCGACGCGAGGCTGACCGAGCGGGTTACGTGAGAGTCCGATCGGCGTACGCGGGAAAAATCGCGCGTTGAGAAAACATCGGTTGACCGAGCGGAAGAGCCGAGGATTTGTGATTCATCGATGAACGCCGAAGCGACTGGAAATCGAGATCGGTAAAAATCGGTAAAAATCGGTCTGACTGCGGGGGTCAGGATCGAAGTGGAAATCAAGAAGTGGAATAGAGATCGGTAAAAATCGGTCTGATCGGTAAGTCAGAATCGAAGTGGAATCGAGATCGGTAAAAATCGGTCTGACCGGGAAGTCAGAATCGAAGTGGAATCGAGATCGGTAAAAATCGGTCTGATCGGGAAGTCAGAATCGAAGTGGAATCGAGATCGGTAAAAATCGGTCTGATCGGGAAGTCAGAATCGAAGTGAAAATCACCTCCGAATCAAGATCGGTAAAAATCGGTCTGACCGCGGAGTCAGGATCGAAGTGGAAATCACGAAGTGGAATCGAGACCGGTAAAAATCGGTTTGACCGGGATCGATCGAAGTGGAAGTTATGAAGTGGAATCACCCGGGTCACGTGATCAGGTGATGAACCAAGTTGCAACGAATAAACCCCACGTGACTGTGCGATACTAAACGAATCGGTAAATAAATCGGTAAACTCGTAAACCAGGAACGAGCGAAAATGTGGCAGCTCTATTGGACTTTTTAGCGAGCTGGAGTCGAGCCCAATTTGCGTTAACGACCGACTTTATATCCTCGCGACTGGACGAGGAAAATCATCGTTGGACCCCACGCAAAAACCACCCCTGGATTAAAACGAAAAAAGAAGAAAATAAAAATCGACTGGATAACGAAAACGTCGATTGGGATATTTTTAATGGTCGTAAAACCGCTGGATTCGCGACAACAAAGAACAGAAAGCCATAAATCGGTCTGTGGATCGGTAACTTTTTCTTTTTTTTGCCCTCGTCAATTTGGACGGCCAATTAGACGGATCTGACAAAATCCTCGTGGCGACGAATTCAGTGGATGGAATGAAAAATTCTCCCTCTCGATTCAACGAAATTGCGAAATATTTCTATTCAATATCGACTAACAACGAATTGCAAAGGAGCGACGATATTTTCATAATAAAAGTAACGAAGCTCTGAGCGAGTAGAAAAAAAAATCGGAACAAAAATATTTTTTCCGTAGTGAAAAAAAAAATCAAAACGATCGACGACAACTCAACAGCTAAAAATTATTTTGTTGTAAATTATGTGCAAAAAAAATCATCGAAACCAGCGTGATAAATAAAGCTAAATCTGTGTGAAAAAAACAATTAAAACTCATCGAAAAATTATCCTAAAAATATTTTGATGTCAAATCTGTGTGAAAATAAAATTAAAAAAATGATCGAAAGCAGCGCAATCGACAAAAGCTAATTGCAGACGTAAAAAGAATTTTCCTAAAAATATTTTGCTGTAAAATCTGTGTGAAAAAATAAAAAAAAAAAAATGATCGAAAGCAGCGTGACAGCGCCGGAAGTGATGCGAGTCCGGGACATGGAGATCGGTCGGGGCGGGGATCGGGCGAGCGATAGCAACGACAGCCTGACTTTAGCCGTGCGGAAGAGTCTGGAGTTGGCCGCGCGATTGCACGAAAATTACAGCGCGACGAGCGACTCGCTGACGGCCGAGGCGTCGGGCAACAATCAGCGTCGCGACGCCCTCTACGTCGTCGTGCCGATCACCGTCATCTACGTTCTGATATTCTTCACCGGCCTCGTCGGCAACGTCTCGACGTGCGTGGTGATCGCCCGCAACCGCTCGATGCACACAGCCACGAATTACTATCTCTTCAGCCTCGCCGTGTCGGATCTACTGCTGCTGATATCCGGCCTGCCGCCGGAAATGTACTACATATGGTCGCACTTTCCCTACGTTTTCGGCGAGATATTCTGCATCATCCAGAGCTTCGCCGCCGAGACCTCGGCAAATGCCACCGTACTCACCATCACCGCCTTCACGGTCGAGAGGTACACGTGGGTTTTGTGTCACAAATGTCTCCATTTTTATTTTGATCTTTTTCTAATTTTTTAATTTTTTTTACAATTTTTATTTTGTTTTATTATTTTTGTTACTTTTTCTAAACAATTTATTTTTGTTTTATTATTTTTGGTATTTTTCTAAACAATGTTTATTTTGTTTCATTACTTTTGTTATATTTTCTAAACAATTTTTATTTTGTTTCATTACTTTTTGTTATTTTTTCTACATTTTTTTATTTTGTTTCATTATTTTTGTTATTCTTTCTAAACAATTTTTATTTTGTTTCATTATTTTTTATATTTTTTCTAAACAATTTCCATTTTGTTTTATTATTGTTATTATTTTTCATAACTTTCTTTATTTTATTGTTTTTATTATCTTTTATTTTTTACATTTTTGTTGTCCCTCTTCAAAATGTCGGTGGGTAAAATTTCGCATTTTTAGTCGGAGGAAAAAAATCCAGTTTCGATCGACCCAATAAAAAGTAACCTCGATTTTAGTGAAGTGCCGAAATTTCGAAAAAAGTGCCAAAGCACTTTTTATTTTAAAACATTTTTTTAACACTTCATATCGACGTATTTTCGCCCGCACACAACAAATTTGTCATTAATTTGTTAAACGCAATATTTATCACGACAAAAAATGTATTAAAACTTTTTTATCATCTTTTTTTATTTCTTTGTTTGCATCTTTTTTTTTGCTATTTATTTATTTATTTATTTATTTATTTACTTAATTTTTCTTCGAAAGTTATTTTACTTTATTTCTATTAATTTTATAAAAATCAATAATGGACCACAAAGATGTGACCAAGTGGTCGGGGAAACGCCGAAGACGTGGCAGAAAGTGTAATCAATATCGTTTAGACCCAGTTGATTAAGCTCGCGCCGTTCCTACACTTTATCCATATTCCTAGATGAGATGACGATAACGTTGATTTATGGGAAACGACTCTCCCTTTCTCCGTCCCACCCGACCCACACGCAATTTACCCGCGTGGCGACACGTCACATATTAACAGCGTACACATCGCAACATCACTCAGATGTTATCTTAATGTATGTAGCCAGGCAACACACAAACGTACCTCGCGACCAGAACGTCTAAATTACAGCCCGAAACCTCAAAGGCTGCATTTTCATCGCGCGAATCTGTTTACCATGTTTACGTTGATATTCGATATTCACGCGAGGGTCGCGATTATTCAACACCGGAAAATTCGTATGTCGAACGTGACTGAAATTCCACGGTTTACGTCACTCCGGTTCGTTTAACCTCGTTTATTTTTCCTCGCGTCCGGAATCCTCGGTACTGTTAATATTTGTATTTCGGAAAAATTTTCTAAAAAAAGATTTTGCCAAATGGCGCGCGTCAGTTATGAGCGAATTCGTGGGATCAAATGATCAAAAAAATTCGCGAAAACGGAAATTCCAAAGGCGAAATTTCGGCAGTAAAAAAAACAGAAAATTAATTGAAAAAAATCCCAGCGTTATTTTTATTTAGTATTGATATATTTTTCCAAGTTGTCATAGCATCGAAAGCTACTTACTCGAAATCGAATATTTTCAAAAAATATAATGAAAATATATTTTGAATATATTTTCAAAAAATAGAATAAAAATATATTTTGAATATATTTTCAAAAAATAGAATAAAAATATAATAAAAACATATTTTAAATACATTTCCAAAAATACAATAAAAATATATTTTGAATATATTTTCAAAAAAATATAACAAAATATATTTTGAATATATTTTCAAAAAAATATAACAACATATATTTTGAATATATTTTCAAAAAAATATAACAAAATATATTTTGAATATATTTTCAATATATTTTGGATATATCTTAGATATATTTTTTGCTCTCGTATATTTCGTATCGACGTACACAATTCTTCGGACAAAATGTATTTTATATTTGAATATATTTTTCTGTATATCTGAAATATACTATTTAAATATAAACATAAAAAAAATATTCGTTTCTTTTCCCGGCAGATACGTCGCGATATGTCACCCGTTCATCTCGCACACCATGTCGAAGCTCTCGCGTGCCGTCAAGTACGTCATACTGATCTGGCTGCTCGCGCTGTGTCTCGCGATCCCGCAGGCCATTCAGTTCGGCGTGGTGTTCTCGAGCGACGCGAACGGCACCCTAATACCGGACACCGCGACCTGCTCCCGGAAATGGGTGATTATCGATCACGCCTTCGAGATATCGACGATGCTCTTCTTCGTCGCTCCCATGACGATAATAACCGTGCTGTACGTGCTCATCGGGGTGAAGCTCAGACGCTCGCGGCTGCTCACCGGGGCCAAGCGGAATCCGATCGCCAGCGGCATCAACCACTCGGACTGCGGCAGAGGGCGATCATCGTCCCAACGGAACGTCATAAGGATGCTCGGTAAGTGTTATTATTATCTCGAAAAAAAAAAAAAAAAAAAAAAAATGTTACAACTCAATCCGTATGTGAAATACGACACGCGAGTTGTTATTACCAACCGGAAGCCATTGGGCGATAATCAGCGAAATGGTACGTCGAGTTAAATTGGCGGGACCAACGAGCGATTTTCGATCGAGGCAGGAGCAAAGAGAAAATAAAATAAAATAAAAATAAGGGACCAATCGCTTCTTGATGTTATCGATCGGTTGTATCGATTGTCGATCAGGGCGGGAACAACGAAAAAATAAATAAAATAAAAATAAAGGGCCAATCGCTTTTTGATGGTATTGATCGGCTGCATCGATAATCGATCGGCGCAGGAAAAACGTTTTTTTCTTTTTTTTTAATAAATAAAAAAGAATTAATGGAAAACAAATAAAGAACCAATTGCTCGTTAATGTTATTGATCTCTGCATCGATAACCGATCGGGGCAGGAAAAATTATTTTTTTAGTAAATAAAAAATAATAATTAATGAAAAACAAATAAACGATCAATCGCTCGTTGATGTTATTGATCGCCGCATCGATTGCTTATCGACTCAGGAAAAACGAAAAAAAACGAAAAAAATTAACAGACAAATTAAAAAACAAATTACAAATCGCTTCCACATATTATTGATCCCTGCATCGATATCCGATTGACACACGAACCCCTAAAAAAAGGAAAAGGAAAAATAAAATAAAAAACAAAAAGGCATCCAAACACCTCAAAATCCAAAAGGAAGATATCACGATACTCGCGTGTTCGACCGTTCAACTCGTCAGCCGGGAGCCGAAAAAAAAAAAAAAAAAAAAAAAAAAAAAAAAAAAAAAATCTCTGTCCGCCAGTGGCGAAATCTCCGCTCAGTCTGTAATTAATTTCGTCGATCCCGGCTGGAATGCGATAATCGCCTTTCGCCCAGCCACAACTGTTTACATCGACACGTGAGTTTCGCTGCCAAAAAAAGATTTTTTTTTCTTTTTTTTTCCTCGCCACACAAGACACGTAGAGTGGCCGGCTATACCGTTTTGTCGGTCCTGGGGAATTAGTTGGATTCGTCTCGCACACCTCGCGAATACGAGATACAGACCCAAAGGTCAGCCCCCCCCCCCCCCCCGCCCCCCCCCCCCCCCCCCGTGCTGGACTCGCCTCCTCGTTACCCCCGAGACTGCCGAGAATTCGCGAACGGGTTTCTTAATTTAAGCCTCGTGCGTTGTGGAAGCCTCGTGGCTGGGGGGGGGGGGGGGGGGGGGGAGAAAAAGGACGAAAAAAAAGGAGAAGCGATAAGAGGGAGGATGTTACATTAGGAGGCCCCCCGATAGCCAATCTCGGCTCCTTCGCTCTTTGCGCTCGCGTAACCGCGCGACCTTGACTATCGCGCCGCACTTAATGACGTAACTTTGTGCCGTCTCTTCGCGGCTGCGTCGGCTGAATTTCTCCGCGGCTGGAGAATGCGGGGTTGGAGTGGCGCGTATAGCTGCGGGAGTTTCAGCGAGGAATAAATTAACTGGGAGGGATGGAGACGTCGGGACGACGGATGCGAATTTTATCAGGAGCGTGTGTGGCTGTAAGTTTTGTCGCGTATCGCGAGTTACGCGCTGGTGTTTGAGTGTTTGAGGGTGGGGGAATCGATCGCTTTGCGGGTAATGCAGAGTTAATTTAATTTGGAATTAGGAATTTTATTTTTTGTGCATTGTTTGTTGCGAAAGAAATTTATTTTTGCGCATTATTTATTGCGAAAGAATTTTATTTTTTGGGTATTATTTCCTGTAAATTATTCTTTTTATTATTTACTGCAAATTTTGTTTGTGTTATTTTCTGTAACACAATTTTTTTGTATTTTTTTGTATTATTTTCTGTACAGTTTTTTGTATTGTTTTCTGTACATTTTTTTGTGTATTATTTTTTACAATCGAATCTTATTTTTTTATAAATTACCAGCCCATACGCACGATTACCCATGTCTTATTTTTATAAATGATATCTAAAAATTACTTTTTGTAAATTATTTCTAAAAATTACTTTTTATAAAAGATTTTTAAAGATTACTTTTTATAAATGATTTTAAAAAATTACTTTTTATAAATGATTTTTAAAATTTACGTTTTATAAAAGATTTTTAAAGATTACTTTTTATAAAAGATTTTTAAAGATTACTTTTTATAAATGATTTTTAAAAATTACTTTTTATAAATGATTTTTAAAAATTACTTTTTATAAATGATTTTTAAAAATTACTTTTTATAAATGATTTTTGAAAATTACTTTTTATAACAGATTTTTGAAAATTACTTTTTATAAGTGATTTTAAAAGATTACTTTTTATAAATGATTTTTAACAATTACTTTCTATAAATGATTTTAAAAAATTACTTTTTATAAATGATTTATGAAAATTACTTTTTATAAATGATTTTTAAAAATTACTCTTTATAAATGATTTCTGAAAATTACTTTTTATAAATGATTTTTGAAAATTATTATTTATAAATGATTTTTATTTTTGTAAATATGTTACACGATGTTAAATTCGCGTTGTATTCGACAACATACAATCCGCAAATTTATGAAGTCCCTACGCGTAGTTAATAGTCGTACCGCAGATAGGTAGTAAGCGAGAGCAGCGAGTACTCGCTATCGCTGACGAGGGGTTGCGGTCGAAACCGCACCGACGCCCATAAATCAGCACACAGTCGGCGGGGCTGCGAATCGGCAAAGCCGACGCGTCGCGGCAGTATCGCCGAACCGAAGGACGAAAGCGCCCTACGAACCCGCGCACGGTGCTCGTATGCGACGGTATTAAATACGCGCCGCGACTTACGCAGTGTACAGCTTCGATCCGAGAATCAGGTTCAGCTGGATGCCTGAACCGGGAACCGGATAAAAATTTCCGCGCGACCGGTTTCTATAGTTTCGGTTGCGGGAATTTCGCATCCACGCCGCGATTCTCGCGGCCGCAGCGCAAAGGGACGCCGGTTGCTGCGAATGCAACGATGGAGGCGAGAATTAAAAAAAAAATAAAAAATAAAAAAAATAAAAAATAAAAATCATCTCGTATCTCTGTAAATTCATATTGCGCGAGGCGAGCACATTCGATACGCAACGATTTAATTAATATAACGACCGTTGATGTTGGGTTTCTGCGCTGGTAGCGAGGATTTATTTTCTATTTTTTTTATTACTAGGTTTTTTTTTGTTTATTTATTTTTATTTATTTTTTTAAACGGGTGGACGACCCTTAAGCCGCGCGCGAATAAGTCAATTTAATTGCGCTAAAGTTAATTCAACGGCGGCTGCGGGAATTATAATTTCTTCGCCAGGGACTTGTTTATTGTTTACACCGAGGGGGAAGAAAAAAAATGGCAGGCAATTAATAGGCGAAATGTCAGAGGTTCGAGGCGAAAAATGATCTCACGGTCGGATCGGTTGGTCGGTGTGTTAATTTTTATTTTCCACGTGCGTTGAAATATTTTACATATTTGGCTTTATTTATTTATTTATTTTTATTTAGTTTTTTATTTTTTTGCCACGATGGAGATTCGAAGGCTTCGAAGTTCGAGGCAAAAAACGATTTTACGGTTGATCGATAGGTATAATTTTTTTTTCCACGTGCCTTGGAAAATGTTTAATATTTGACTTTATTTATTTATTTATTTTTATCTATTAATTTTTTTTTTCATGATAGAAATTCAAGAAGATTTCGAGGCTTGAGGCGAAAAACGATCTCAGAGTTGCATCGATCGGTATATCAATTTTTATTTTCCACGTGCATTGAAATATTTGACAAATTTGGCTTTATTTATTTATTTATTTATTTTTATTTATAGTTTAAACATTTTTTTAGCACGATGGAAATTCGAGAAGGTTTCCAGATTCGAGGTAAAAAACGATCTCACGTTTGCATCGATCGGTATATAAATTTTTATTTTCCACCTGCGTTGAAATATTTTACTGTTTTTTTTTTTACCACGTTAGAGATTCGCGAAGGGTCCATAACTATTCAATCTGGCTGCGTCTGTGCGAACTGTAATTAGATCGAGGATTCCATTTGGCGAGGCTTCGTGCTCATGCATAATAAATAAGCGGGAGGCCCGGACAGCCCGGCCGGACGTTATTTTCAATTGAGTTCCGCAAAAAGTGTCGGTACTTTTTCCTCCGGCGCTCGGCTTTCGACGCGTCGCTCTATTAGCCTCGCGGGGGTCGCTTTACGTCTCGAGCCGCGCAATCACCATAATTTCGCTATCGCGTCCCGGGCGATATAACGATCGTTACGCTACGGCGTAAAATTAGAATAACATTTTTGCCATAATGCACCGAATCGCCGGCCGGGGGAGAACGAATTCATCACCCGCCGAATTGAGTAATGCTAATGTTTTTTTTTACCCCGTCATCACTCATCGTCGAGCGAAAAAAAATGAAGCAGCACGTGAAGACGATTTTTGCAGCGATCGAAAAAAATTAATAATACATTTTCTAAACGCCAAAAAAAAGTCCCAGTTTTTACGAAAATTGTAAATTTTTACATCACAATTAATTATTCTTTATGACTGCAAAAAAAATTTCTTGATGTGACCGTAACGAGCTAAAAAAATTGAAAAAATATGAACACCTTAAAAAAAGCTGCAAAAAATTAATAATAAAATTTCTGATCAACAAAAAAAGTCTCAATTTTTGACAAAATTGCTCATTTTTAAATCACAATTAATTATTGTTTACAACCGAAAAAAAATATTCGCTTGATGTGACCGTAACGAGCTAAAAAAAAATTGAAAAATATGGACATCTTAAAAAAAAGCTGCCAAAAAATGGTATCGACAGCTCGCCGAAATTTTTTCCCCCGTCATCGCCGAGCGAAATAATGAAGCAACACGCGAAGACGATATTTGCAGCGATGCAAACAAATTAATGATAATATTTCTGATCGATAAAAAAAATCGAAATTTTTACAAAAAATGCCAATTTTTAAATCACAATTAATTATTCTTCATAACAAGCTAAAAAAATTGAAAAAATATGAAAACTTTTTAAAATGCTGCAAAAAATGGTATCGACAGCTCGCAATAAAAAAAAAATTTGACAAATTGCGAAAAGTGTAAACGCTCACCGTATAAATATTAAACGGCGCAAACACCGTGAGTTTAAGTCATCGGGTGCATAAAATCCGACAGCGAGCCCGATCGGCGTGAATTAAATTAATCATAGGCCCGGCGCGAGTTAATCGGCCATGGTGAGCCATAGCCCGGCTGACTTACGGCCGCGTGGTCGTTAAACGGCGTGCAGCGACGGACTCGTCGAAAGCGGAACTCTCGATCGGGTGGACCGAGAGCCGAGAATTCGCCGGGAGCTCCGGAGGAGACGGAGACAAAAAAAATGCTTGACCATTGAACCAAGAAGCAGGATACACGTGCGATGCGCCACTCGGTGGTCGTCGCTACGAAACCAGACGACGGCGGAAAAAAAAAAAAATACACAAAATAAAGAATTAAAAAAAAATAATAATAAAAAAAAATTGGGGAGCCACGAGCGAGAGGAAGAGAGAGAGAAAAAAAAGAGAAAGACAGAGAGAGAAAGAGAGAGAGAAAAAGAAAAAGACAGAGAGAGAGAAAAAAAAGAGAAAGACAGAGAGAGAAAAAAAAGAAAAAGACAGAGAGAGAGAGAGAAAAAAGAGAAAGACAGAGAGAGAAAAAAAGAAACAGACAGAGAGAGAGAGAAAAAAAAGAGAAAGACGGAGAGAGAAAAAAAAGAGAAAGAGAGAGGGAGAAAAAAAGGAGGAGAGAATCTCGCCAGTGGAATTTCGGGACAGGAACTCGTATACCGTGATTTATCGCGGCGATCGAATATTCATTTGATACTGAGTCTCGTACTCGAGACTCCGAGAATGTGGGGAGGGGGAGGAGGAGGAAGAGAGGGGAGGGGGCTATCTTTCCCTCCACCCGATGCGTCTTTTTTGCCCTGGAGCTTTTTTTTCGTATATCTTTATTTTTATTTTTTTTTTCGCTATCGCTCCGTTTCTGCTATACGGGAGACGTTGAATGTGGAGAGGAGGAGGAGAGAAAAAAAAATAACGCGAGGACTAAATAAGAGTCACTGAGTGGTGCCTCGTTTTGGGGTGCGGCGGAATCTAATCGGAACGTGGAGAAAGCTGTACGTCTTTCGGGAGTAGACGCGAAGTCCTAGTGGGTCGTATGGGACGACCACATCGTATCACAGCGATTGCCGGGAAGGTAGAGAGACTCGAGCGCACTTTGCGCGACCCAAAAGTGCATCGTGCAAGGAACGGAGCATTTTTTTTTTTTTTGTGGGATTTGCGAGTCTGGGGGAAATGGGAACCGGTTTTTTTGGACACTGGATTTTTTTATAATTAATTTTTGCTTTGTCAGCCTAAAAGCGCATTCAGTTGATGCAGATAAAAATGGAAAAATCGAAAATAATCAAGTTTTTAATTTTTCGAGAAAACTTTCAATTTTTGTTTATACAATTATATCACATTTTATTTATACAATTTTATCACATTTTATTTATATAATTTTATCACATTTTATTTATATAATTTTATCACATTTTATTTATATAATTTTATGACATTTTATTTGTTCAATTTTATGACATTTTATTTATACAATTTGATCACATTTTATTTATACAATTTGATCACATTTTATCTATACAATTTTATCACATTTTATTTATACAATTTTATCACATTTTATTTATACAGTTTTATCACATTTTATTTATACAATTTTATCACATTTTATTCATACAATTTTATCACATTTTATTTATACAATTTTATCACATTTTATCTGTACAATTTTATCACACTTTATTCATACAATTTTATCACATTTTATTTATACAATTTTATCACATTTTATTTACACAATTTTATCACATTTTATTTATACAGTTTTATCACATTTTATTCATACAATTTTATCACATTTTATTTATACAATTTTATCACATTTTATGTTCACAATTTTATCACATTTTATTTATACAATTTTATCACATTTTATTCATACAATTTCATCACATTTTATTCATACAATTTTCTCACATTTTATTTACACAATTTTATCACACTTTATTTATACAATTTTCTCATATTGTTATTCAAATTTTTGTCATTATTGTTACAATTACATGAAAATATTTGTCTACTTGTATAGCTGACGTAGATTTTCCGCCATCGTCTCTTCCATACCTAGTTCAATATTTCTCGATATCCAGAGACTCGTGTGGCCCAATCATCGTGCAATTTCGATCGCAGGGCTCGTTACACGATATCGATATTCTATTTATAGACGGTTACAATAATAAACCGCGGGGGCCACGAGGATGTCTCGACTAGTTTCACGTGGCGAGCGCGAATCGCCAATCGAAGGGCTCGGCCCTTCGGTTATGTTTCGCTCTTGGCGTAGCTTTTTCCGCGGTTGAAAATAGATCGGTAAATCGTTGGCCGTGAGGTCGCATTAGATAAAAGCGAGGAGATACGGGACGTCTAAACACTCGTGCCGAGTGCGCGAGACACGCCGGTTCGGCGATGCCACGCGGCCAATTTCTGTCGGTGCGATAACTCGTCGTTCTTTACGACCCGATGAAGCACTTTTTATTTTATTTTCGTCCGCGAGTTTCCGGGGCTTAGATTCTCAACGTCTGGCAGCGGCGACTCCCGATAATCATAATAATGCCCATTAATTCCCGCACACAGAGAGTATGAGATTTTTTTTTTTTTTACATTTTTTTTCTGCTATTCCGGGAAAAATTGATATCACAAAGTAGTCGCTATAATTTTTAATTTAGTTGCAAATGTGAAGATCCGGTTTTGCAGCGATATTTTTCGGAGCGACAGTTCGGTTATTATTATTTTTTTTTAACGCTCGAGTCGTGTAATAAAATGCAGAATGTAACCATGAGATTGTCGTAAAAATTCGGCCCAGCAATATTTGCAACAATAACAGCGTGAATCATTTTTTTCTGATTTGTTAATTATTATTCTTGCTTAATGACAATTAAAAATAATTTTTTAAATAACATGAAATTGTGACTGAAAATAATTTTTTGAATAATATAAAATAATAACTGAAAATAATGTTTCAAATAATATAAAATAATAACTGAAAATAATTTTTCAAATAATATAAAATAATAACTGAACATAATTTTTTTAATAATACAAAAAAATAACTGAAAATAATTTTTTTTAATTAAAGATCTTTTATTTAATTCTTGGATTTATATAAAGCCTCAGAATTCTAAGACTCCGAATTATTTGTTCATTTATCAAAGTATAACTCAACAAATATTCGCCTCAATCATTTAGCAACCGGACACCCACGTTTCTTTTTCCTGTATCTCGCCAAACGAACGCGTGGGGGCGAAATATCGGGCCGGAAAAAAAAAATTGCACTCACGAAGGCGGAAGATGAGCGTTGATTTGTGTCGGTCTCCAGGGCTACGCGCCCCAAGTAATTCGGTAACCTCGGCGGCGCGCAAAACTCCCTGATTGCGGTTACATGCTTATTGAGTCGCATTAGGCCTGATTTCTATGGAGCCCCCGAAATTTTTCCCCTCCTCGACGCGGATGAAATTTCATATTTGTGCGAAGAATGCGAACAGGAGCCAAGGGACATCGGGGGAAACCAGAAAAATAAGGAAGTCAAGTGGGGGGGGGGGGGGGGGGGGGGGGGGAAATAAACAAAACGATCGTGACGGAAACGAAGCCAAACTTCTCGGCTGGATTCTGAGGCGTAGGCGGAATTTCATTACGCGTGGCTAACGTAAGAATAATTATAATTACAATAATAAATAAATTTGAAAAAAAAAAAAAAATTATTGATCATAATGATAACAACAACAACAACAACAACAATATTAATAATAATAATGATCATGATAATGATAACAATAATAATTATAATAATGATAATAATAATAAATAATAAATAATAATAACAATAATAGTAAATAATGAATAATAATAACAATAATAGTAAATAATAAATAATAATAACAATACTAATGTAGTAATAATAATAATAATAATAATGATAAAAATAAACGACGAAAGTCGCACGCAACGAGGTCAAGAAATTCGAGTGTCGTCGTAGAAATTTTTTTCCACGCCCACGAGACACTCATCCTTTTTAATGTCTCTCAGTAAAGTGTAACAGCGACTCACAGAAAGAAATGTCTTTCGTGAAAATTACTCGCAGGATTTTTTCGGCTTCGCGATGATTTAACCGCCAAAACTTTCTCCGAAACGTTTATGCATCAAAATTCTATTATTTCCCGGGGATCCCGCGGAGAGTTTCGCCAGTTGTGTGTTTCGTTTCCCGATTTATGCATTTTTTCAAGCCGTGGAAGACGCGAAAAGCCGACGGTCGTGGCGGAGCATAAATCGTCGGGCTTTGCGCGGCTCCACTTGGCGAACTTCTGCCGCCGCTTTTGCACGGTGAAGATGTGTTTTTTTCTCGTGATTTTACGTTAAACGCAGTTTTCCAGAAGTTTCGAGAGAGACGGGATTACGTTCTTACGTGGCGAGTGGTAATTGCGAGCTCGGAAATAAAAAATGAGGAGGATTTAAAAAAAAATTGGCGAGAGAAAATTACACGGCGAATTTTACTACCGCGGCAATTTTTTTTATTTTTTTAATGAAGTCGAATTCAAACAAGAATAAAATAATGTTGGGAAATGCAGGAAAAATCTGCAACTTATTACAATATAATTAATTAATTATACTTATATATTATTTTATATTATTTTTTTAATGAAGTCGAATTCAAACAAAAATAAAATAATGTTGGGAAATGCAGGAAAAATCTGCAACTTATTACAATATAATTAATTAATTATACTGTAATAATTAATTAATTATATTGTAATAAGTTGCAGATTTGTTTACATTGCCCAAAATTATTTTGCCCAAAGCCGCCGCTTTTGCACGGCGAAGATGTGTTTTTTTCTCGTGATTTTACGTTAAACGCAGTTTTCCAGAAGTTTCGAGAGAGACGGGATTACGTTCTTACGTGGCGAGTGGTAATTGCGAGCTCGGAAATAAAAAATGAGGAGGATTTAAAAAAAGATGTTGAGAAAAAATTACACGGCGAATTTTACTGCCGCGGCAATTTTTTTTATTTTTTTTTAATGAAGTCGAATTCAAACAAAAATAAAATAATGTTGGGAAATGCAGGAAAAATCTGCAACTTATTACAATATAATTAATTGATTATACTGTAATAATTAATTAATTATATTGTAATAAGTTGCAGATTTGTTTACATTGCCCAAAATTATTTTATTTTTGTTTCAATATTTTGTTATCGAGTAAATATTTTTTAAATTTAAGTTTAATTAAACTTAAATTAATAAAATATAAATATAATAAAATTAAAAAATATAAATATAATAAAATTAAAAAATATCGAGTAAATATTTTTTTAATTTAAGTTTAATTCAACTTAAATTAATAAAATATTGACTCGATAAATAAAAATAAAACGTAGCATGAGAAAAAAAAATTAAGCATTAAATCTGATTTTTTTTTTGGTCATAAAATAAAACTCACTTATTTTTATTTGCACTTTTTCCCTCGACCAAACCAATCCCACTGATTTATTATCGCCTGATTTATTTTTCACGCGCGAAAATATAGTCCACGTGGCATATGCGACATCACGTTTCGCGATAAGTGGAAAAGACGTGTTAACCCTCCGCGGACTTATCCCTCGTTTACGACTTGTGGAACTCTTTTTCGCTCTCTGAAAATGTTTCGCGACGTCGAGCGATACCTGAGTCGTCTCGCCTTCAACTTTGCGGACTCGCGTCAATCCCGCCGAGTGGCCGAAATCTCGCGCGCGGTTTTCGGAGAGCCCGACCAACTTTTCTCCTCAATCAAAACCACCCGATGGAGACATCGACGGACATTTTCGCGACAGATGTTTTTATACCCGAAATTATCTCCCTCGCGACGTTTTTATCCGAAATTATCGGCCCAACCCGCGACGAATTTTTCGCGACTGTCGACCGCGCGATAAAATTGGACGAAAATAAATCCGCGGCTGAAAATGTTTGTTTTCGGTATCGCACTTTTGGGTAGCGATTTTAATTCGCGGCTCCTCGAACGGGTGAATTTATTTTGAGGCCAAACAAAATTTTGAGACGATCTAATTTTTGCAAAAAGACTTTTTTATAAATATTTTACTGATGACCGCAAAAATATTTTTTTATACTTATTTTACTAACGACCGCAAAAATAATTCGCGTCAATATTTTAATGATGGCTGAGAAAATATTTGGAGTCAATACTTTACCGTCGAACCCAAAAATATTTAATATCTTCTCCACGAAGCAAACGCAGCTTATTTCCCGACGAAAATGACTAATAAAAAATATGGCGGAAAGGAAAATAAGAAAATTCCGTCGAAACGTGCGATATCCGAGTATTTAGCTCCTCGACCTAACTGGAAATATAAACCCACGTTAAACACGAATATGTCGGCAGTCTACATCCGAATCCCAATATTTATTCTCTTCAGCTGATTCCCAACACGATTTAGTCCGCCACGAATTTTGCTGGGATTGCCAGAAACGCGTAAATATCGGCAGCAAATAAATATTTCTGATCTCCGCTACTATTTCGCGAATTATATTTCTGAGTCTAAAGTATAATAAATAACAATTTTTTATCAGTTATTAATTTTTGTATTTATTTTCCTGCTACAAATAAATTTTCCGACTCTATTTAAAAATTAGACACGTGCAAAATTTGGTATCTCGTGAATTTCCGGTTCCTCGTCTATCGGCTTCGTTATTTTTTTTTTTTTTGTTTTTCCGCTCGAGTCACTGAGACACCGGAAATGAGTTCGCAAGCCGGAAACTCGATCTCGTTTAATTACTCGAATTATCCTCGACTCGTGACGATTTTTTTTTTTTTTTCGTCGTCGCCTTCCAATTAGTGAGACTCGTCACCTTTTTTTTCTCCGCATTTTTCCCTCCGCTTCGTTGCGATCGACGAAATTCTTCATCCCTCCGAATACAAAGGTTTTATCTTGGTTCATCGTGGCACATTTTTTCCTGCCCCGAGAGACGGATTATCGACGCCTCGCGCGTCTCGTCGACGATTAATTTTCAGTCACCTCGGTCCTCGGGGCTGAGAAACCGGAAATATTGCGAAACAGCCGCCCCTTCCGTTTCTACCCCGCGGAAAATCACGGATTTTTCCTCGTGACCCAATCGTCGATTGGATTCTGATTTTACATCGGGATTTAAGACGTAAAATTTGCATATTAATGTTTTTAAATATTTTTTATTATTATACAAAATAATTCAAAAAATTATTTAAAAAAAATGTCAAAAATGTACACATTAAAAATGTTACATATTCATTTTTATTTTTGAAAACTGTAATTTCTTCTTTTTAATAAAAAAAAATCTGCATATTAATGTTTTAAAAATATTTTTTATTATTATACAAAATAATTCAAAAAATTAATTAAAAAAATGTCAAAAATGTACACATTAAAAATGTTACATATTAATTTTTATTTTTGAAAACTGCAATTTCTGCTTTTTAATAAAAAAAAATCTGCATATTAATGTTTTTTAAATATTTTTTATTATTATTCAAAATAATTTAAAAAATTGATAAACAAAATTTGAAAAATGTTACAAAAAATGTGACAAAATGTTACATTTTATTTTCATTTTTGGAAACGTCATTTTTTTTTTTTTTAAGAAATAAAAATCTTTTTCATCAAGAAGGAACATTTTTCCTCCATCCTGACGTCAACTGGACGCAAAAATCGTGTGAATCAGATTTTTCATTCCCCAACCCTCGTTACCGAAATTTTCGAGGACGACAAATATTGGTTCGCAATCACGCCGGGTTGAATCTCTGTTGGTTCAGGAATTTTTCTCCAACTCGAGGCCACCAGAGTCGACCGAGTCGGCGAGTCAGCTGCTCGCGACACGACCTTCGCCACGAGAATCCCATAACCGACCTATTGACCCACATTTTCCCGAAGCCATAAAATATTACACAAACGTAAAACTCGTCTTCCGATTTCCACGTCGAGGAAAATTCGTAGTTCGTCACTGTATTAATAAGGTTGCCTCAAATCATCGTGTCGTACACAATCGCGACCGTAATAATTTTACGAGCCTCCTGCGATTCGACTTGATTATTTGACTTCCTCCTCCTCCTCGTTTTCCATAGTCGAGGAAATCGAGCATCGTTCGTGAAGCAAAATCGCATCACACCAGAGCCGAATTTCCGGGAAATACCGACGAATGGACCGAAGCCAAAGCGGAGAAAATCTCCGCTTTGTTTATTTATTTTTCTCTGCATTCCCACCAGTGCATATACGATATGGTAATTTCGTTGGCCATTGCGCAATCGCAGAGGTGAGACGCGATTTAGGGCCGCTTTTTCGAAGCCCCGCGGGATCATCAGTCGTTCATAATTTACACGTAATTGCCGAGCCGCGAGGAGATTGATCGCACTGCCGAGAAATCTTGAGAGCCTATAAGCGATTTCGGTCATCTGTGAGATAAATCGGGGCTCTTATTAAATTTCATTTTGCTAAGGCGGTTTAGTGATATTAAGATTTAACGCTTTTGTGGTAATCATAATTCAATAGTGAAAAGTGTACCAAATTTTGTCGTTTTTGAAATTATTTTTTTTTAGTTGGTTTTTGTAAATTAAAAAATTATATTCTTGTCTCGAAAAATTAATTTCTTGAAATTAATTTTATTTTTCTGACGTCTCGAAAAATTAATTTCTTGAAATTAATTTTATTTTTCTGACGTCTCGAAAAATGAATTTCTTTAAATTAATTTAAATCTTTCATGTCTCGAAAAATTCATTTCTTAAAACTAATTTAGCTCTTTTCACATCACGAAAAATAAATTTCTTAAAATTAATTTTACATAAATGGAAAAATTCTTTTCACGTCTTCAAAAATTAATTTCCGTAATTAATTTTTCATAAATAAAAAAATTCTTTTGACGTCTTCAAAAATTCATTTTCGTAATTCATTTTTCGTAAATTAAAAAAGTCTTTTCGCATCTTCAAAAATGAATATTTTCAAATTAAAAAAAT
The DNA here is from genome assembly GCA_963932165.1 of Pimpla rufipes. NCBI lineage: Eukaryota > Metazoa > Arthropoda > Insecta > Hymenoptera > Ichneumonidae > Pimpla > Pimpla rufipes. Next base: position 2,207,243 of record OZ010642.1, on the reverse strand, counting down.
AAATATTTCCAAATAAAAAAGAGTGTTTCATAAAATAATTTTGCAAACAATTTTCCGTCGTCCAGGGTGCCAGAATGCACGACCCACGTAGTGGGCTAAATTGCAAATTCGCCGACTTTATGGTTACCACCCGACCATCCACAGTTCCCAAAGGATTAGCGCTCAAAACTCGCGACTACGCGAGTAAATTTCACCGGGGACCTTTGTATCTCTGCCAATGTGTCTGGCTCACCGCTGCGGCGCAGCCTGTGTGTTATAATCGTTTCGCCTTCTCCTCTCCTGTGTTCATTCCTGAATCATTGTGCGCTCTCGGTGCTCTCGAACCGAGTTATTACCGTGCTCGAGATTCCTGGGCAACACGAGAGAGTTTAAACGGGGGATGCACTCGAGGAACTGGCAGCTGCACCGCACGAGACGCGAAGCGTAAACATTATCCAACATATCTATGTACAGCCCGGGATGTGCGCAAACATAACCGAGCACTCCAGCCGTCCACTGAAATATTTCTGAGCACTTTTTAAACGCGCTGACAAAAATGTCCAACGTAAAACATTTTTTTTACATTTAATACATTTTTTTTACCCAACAAATTTTCTTTTTTACATTTAATACATTTTTTTAACGCAAACATTTTTTTAATGTTTAATAAATATTTTTTAACGTAAGCATTTTTTTATGTTTAATAAATATTTTTTAACGTAAACTTTTTTTTAATGTTTAATAAATATTTTTTAACGTAAACATTTTTTTCATTTTTAATAAATATTTTTCAACGTAAACATTCTTTTTACGTTTAATAAATATTTTTTATTCCCAAAAAAAAATTTTTTACGGTCATTGGGGAACAAAAAAAGCTTTATAATGAATTAATCCTCTTCAATTATTTCGCGCGCTTTGATTGAACAATTCGTGGAAGTGTCGCATAGCTGCGGAACCCCCTGTATTTAATTCACTTCCGCAAAAAAAAAAAAAAAAATTCACCTCTCCAGGCAAATTTCATTGTTGCCTCTGTCGTCTTTGTTAGTCACGTCCAATCAGGGCGAATGGCAACAATGTTATATTTTGTCAAAAGAGGGAAAACAGTTGAAAGCAAAATTAAACAATTCATGGTGTGGGAAAAGGATTTTGATAATTCGAGATGAAACTACGACTCAATATATTTTATTCAATATGACATCCACGTTGAGCCCTCGTTAGAAATAAACGAAATTACGAACGATCGAACGATTGATTATCGAATGAAATTTCATCAAAACTTTAGAAAATAAAAAAAAATCTGAAAATTGAAGCGGATATTATGAATCAGACTGAAAAAAAGTTATTCAATTTATTCCGATTGAATAAACCCGAGTGTAATCTCGTCGACAGGTTGAAGCCGCTGAGTCCTGACTGAGCGTTAAGAGAGAAAAGAACGGAAAGAAAGGAAAAGAAAAGAAACGAAAAAAAATGTGTGCGAGATAAGAAGAAAGGAAATGAAAGAAATTCATGAAAAGCCGAGGCGCGTTCCCGGCGTCTCTGTAAATGGTTTCATCGATGTGCGTTATATACCCCGGTCGAATCGCTGTAGCACAAAAAGCGAGGGAGACTCTGGTAAATCAGCTCAAAACAATTCGCAAAGTTTGAACGCGAGTGGGGATCACGATGGTGTTGATCCGCAAATCCGTATAGCCGTCGTAAATAAATAAACCGCGAAGTCGCCGAGTGTGTCATCATCGTCGTCGACCACTCGAAGGGATTTTGTGTGCGCGAATATTCGTCAGCGCAATTTGCTTCGAGGACATCAGCGCGCGAAGAGCGCGTCGAGGGCTCTGTGGGCAACCGAAAAACCGCGGGGATCGATGACGGAATTTCTGTGGCGTTAAATCCGGCAGAAAACAGAAACTGGACAGGAACTTTCTAGGGCCCGATTAGGGCCACACTGGCCCGAACCAGTTCCTGACCAGTTCTTGACCAGTTCCTGACCAGTTCCTGACCAGTTCCTGACCACTTTCTGACCAGTTCCTGACCAGATCCTGACCACGTCCTGACCAGGTTCTGACCAGGTTCTTATCAGGTTCTTATCAGGTTCTCATCAGGTTCTCATCAGGTTCTCATCAGGTTCTTATCAGGTTCTTATCAGATTCTTATCAGGTTCTCATCAGGTTCTCGTCAGGTTCTCGTCAGGTTCTCATCAGGTTCTCATCAGGTTCTCATCAGGTTCTCATCAGGTTCTCATCAGGTTCTCATCAGGTTCTCATCAGGTTCTCATCAGGTTCTTATCAGGTTCTGATCAGGTTCTGACCAGCTTCTGTTTTCTGCCGGATTCGACGCCCCTATCAGGGCTACATTGCACGCTGCGAGGACTGGTTAACCTTTCGACGCAGTTTACGAGTAAAAGAGCGAACCAGAAATATCGCATGTCGTTAGTTTTGATGAAAAAAAAATCGAAAAAAATGCAAACAAAGCTATCGCCTCGAGGGAGCTAATAAAAAAATTAAATTCTGGCACGAGACCGCAAGGTCGGTGCAAACGATAAAAGCGGCCAATTTACGAGAAGCCCGGGCGCCAATGACGCTGCGCGGTGATCAATTTCGGTGGTTATAAAGCTCTCCAAGTTGATCTAATGGCACAGGGGGTGCAATGTCCCGTTTATACGCCGAAAACAAAAGATCCAAATTTATATCTCAAGTTCATTTTGGCCCGAAATTGTCATTTTTCCGTGCGACCTCGTACGTCATGGAAATTTCCACCCCCAGCGTGAATGGCACTTACTTCGCGTGAATCTGGTCTCGCGTGTGCGCGCGCGGCCTTCGAGAGTTCCAGCCGGCTTACGCTTTACGACATCCCTGCGAGAGCCGAGGAGCGAGGGTGAAAATACGCGGGAAACAAAACCTACATTCATCAACATTTTCGGCATACACTGTACTCTTTTTTTATTACGGCGGTGTAGCAATGGATGAATCGTGCTATATCTCTTCCCCTCTTATGGACTATTTACATATGGGTCATTCCGACTCGAATCACTCTAACAAAGAGATGCCTCACCAATCAATTCCATAGGATGTTAACAACAATGTAAAAAAATCAGACATACAAAAATTATTTTCAATACAAAAGGACCTAAAATTTGCAGCATAAAATACAATAATAACAACAAGGATAATTAATTAAAAAATTTCAATTTTTTTTTTTCTGGAATAAAAGATTTTCGATGGAAAAATAACGTAAATTTTACATAATCTCACCGTTGTCGCCGCCGCCGACACTATGTAGGATATACAGGGCCTTCCATGTCAAAAGAGCCGTTAAGCCTGAATTAACCTCACCTAATTTAACCCTACCTAACTTAACCCTCCCTAATTTAACCCTACCTAACTTAACCCTACCTAACTTAACCCTATCTAACTTAGCCCTACCTAATTTAACCCTACCTAACTTAACCCTACCTAACTTAACCCTACCTAACTTAACCCTACCTAACTTAACCCTACCTAACTTAACCCTACCTAACTTAACCCTACCTAACTTAACCCTACCTAACTTAATCCTACCTAACTAAACCCTACCTAACTTAACCCTACCCAACTTTTCCAATTCCAATTTCTTCTCGAATGAAAAACAAGTCAGACTTTTCCACCCAAATTTTCTTCAGAAATTTCGTCACTTACACATCTCGCTTGTAAAAAATGCAACCTGACACGAAACGTCCCGTACCCCCTGATGATACCCTCGATATCGTACGGCGATGCGAAAGTACGAAAATAGCGACGTGAAAAGAATAACCAGGGATGGTGCGAGTGTCGCACACACAGAGAGAGAGAGAGAGAAAGACATCGGCTTCATTCATCGTCGTTGTCGGTGGTTGATGCTTCCTGGCTACGCGCCAGCGAGGAGCGAGGCGAATTCTCTCCCGCGCGCGCACCGGTAGCACGTCCGATAAAGTAGAATGGTCGGTGGTTTAAGTGAGTGAGGGTCGGACGACGGGGATGAAGCGCGGGGGGCGCGCCTTTCCACGGATGATAGACCCGGGTGACATTCGCTCGCCCCGCGCGCGATTTTCTCCACGGTGAAAGGCGAACGAGGCTAATGGGGGTGAAGCGGGAAGAGCGTCGAGCGCCCTCTACTCGATTCACCCGGGGATCTCTTCGTATATATACACCAAACCAACGAGTCTCCCGTTCGCCACTCACCGACGGCCGCAGTTACGTTTTATTTCGATGCGATATAAATTTCCCTCTCCGTCGCTCGCCACGTCAAAAGCACCGAGAGACTCGCGCGCGACTTGTACGAGGGACGCGAAGTTTCCGCGCGTTGTGTTTAATGCACGTGGCGAGCGGAATCGACAGGAATTTACTTCCACGTTCGCCACCCGCGTTGGAAACGGTCGAGCAGTTCGATCGAGAAAAATGGGATTTTTATTGATGAAGGAATTGGAGAGAATATGGTGGATGCGTTTTATTGGCGTGTTTTTCGATGCGAATGATGCGACTGGAAATTTGTCGATTTTTGGTGCAACTTTTTCGGCGGGAAATAAAAAAAAAATGATGACTGGAAATTTGCCGATTTTTGGTGCAACTTTTTCGGCGGGAAATAAAAAAAAACGTGGTATGTGATAAAAAAAATATTAATTGACACGAGTCGTTTGTTGCATTTATTAAATTTAATTTACGAACTTTAGCATAAAATGTTAATAACCGCGTAATTAATATTTACTAATAATTAATATTACAAAGAGGGAGACGAAATTTCGTCGCTTTGTATTTAAGTACGTAGCAACTAAAATCGACAGGAATTTACCGAAACTTTCCACATTGACCACCCGCGTTGGAAATGGTCGAGTAGTTCAATCGAGAAAAATGGGATTTTTATTAATGAAGAAATAGTAAAGAATATGGTGGATATTTTATCGTCGTGTTTTTCGATGCGACTGATGACTGGAAATTTGTCGATTTTTGTTGCAACTTTTTGGGCAAAGCAATAGAAAAAAATTCCTAATGTATGATTAAAAAAAAATTAATGACACGAGTCATTTGTTGCATTTATGAAATTTAATTCACCGATATTAGCATAAAATCATAATAACCGCGTAATTAATGTTTACAAATTGTTTTTCCCGGTGCGAAGACACGAAAACCGGTATCGAGATCCCCCGCACGGCCGGTTATCGATTCCGTCCTCAAGGTCCTCGGACTTAGGCACGAAGCGGAGAAACTCACGGGAATTTTTTATTTGTCTCGATTCTCGAGCCTCTCGGCGATCCCGCTTCGTGATATTCGAAGGCGCGGCCTTCTCGGTCGGTAAAACAGGTTCCATATTTTTCTCCTAACCCACAAAAAAATCTATTTTCCACTTCCCTATAATTCCTCATAAGAAACCAGAAAAAAATTGCGGCCTCGCGTTATTCGGATTCGAATGAGACTTCTCGGTCGGTAAAACAGTTTCCACATTCTTCTCCTAACCCACAAAAATCTATTTCCCACTTTCCACTAATTCCTCATAGGAAACCAGAAAAAAATGCGGCCTCGCATTATTTAGAAGCGAATCGAACTTCTCGGTCGATAAAACAGTTTCAATATTTTTTTCTTCTAACCCAAAACAAAATTCCGATTCCCACCGCGTGCTAATTTCTCGTAGACGTAAAAAAAAAACAAATAAACACAGCGTTTCCCCGTAATTTAATTCGCCCTTCGAGGCCGGCTTAGAATTAATCGCGCGGATTAATGAATTACGCGCGAGCACGTGGAAAATACTACGTGGGTCGTACGTAGCACACTGAGCGTCAGGTGCTTTCGCACGCCCACGTGAAATCTCCCGCGCGCTGTATTGTCGCAATCCGCACAGCTCGACGGGACCGCTTAAGACGCTTAGTTCAAAGACCAGAGGACCCTACATCATTCCGACGGGGTTTTGGCCGGGAATAATCCCGCCCAACCTCCTCCTGACGTTGATATACGCGCGATACCTGTTTGCAAATTCGGGGACAATGAATTTCCACGTTTCGACGGTGGCGCCGCCGGGTGGCGGCGGCGGCGGCGAAACGCGAGACGCGCCCGAACTCGCCGACTCGTGAGAAACTGCCAGCTGTGAGTTTCGGTAATGGATGGCAGTCGCGATCTCGGCTGTTTCGCTGTCGTGGGAGATTCGCTACGCCCCCCCCCCCCCCCCCCCCCACACCGAAAACACTTGCTGAATTTACACCGTGAAACACACAAACACGGATCAATGCCGACCGCCACTTCTCTTCATTTCGACTCCCTCGTCTTTTCGCTGCCCTTTTAGGCAGCGTTACTTCGCCTCCCCCCGCTCCTCTCTTCGCCCGTCGATCCTATCATCAGCTCGAGTTTTTGAAACCTTTTTTCTCCCGAACTAGTAGGCAGATTGAGCTCAGATTTCCAGAGAATGTGCGGGAGTATTGCACAAATGGCCTGAGCTAATGGCTTCTCGATACTCGAAGCCGTTTTTCTAGGGGAACCGAAAAACCGAAAAAGTGAGGTTAGGTGCGAGAGAGACAGAAGTAAAAGTAAAGAAATACAGAAAATAAAGTAACGTAAAGAAATACAGAAAGTAAAGTAAAGTGAAAAGATACAGAAAATAAAGTAAAGTAAAGAAATACAGAAGTTTCTAGTACATAACCTCACTTTTTTTGGTTTTTCGGTTCTCCTAAGCAAACGGCTGCGAGTATCGAGGAGCCAAAAATTCAGCCCATTTCTGCAACTGTTCCGCACATTCTCTCAAAATCTGAGCTTAATCTGACTAGCAGCTCGGGAAATAACAGATTCCAAAATTTTCAGGTGGGGGAAGCAGCGCCGTCTCTTAATTTCGACTCCATCGACCTCTCGCTGCCCTTTTTAATCTCTCCGCCCACGACACCGCGACGCTTTGTTTACGCGCAATTGACCCACGCAACAGTTGAGCCCGATTATGTGTTTTCATTCGCTCGGCTTGACACACGCGGTCGACCCATGATTTTTCGAGCGTCTGGCAATTTCGTTCACCGTTCGGCTGATTTACCACGAGGATTTTTTTTGTGGAAATAAACAACCGAAAAATTGGCTGAAACGACGGTGAAAAAATTAATGACGGAATAAAAATTTGTAGGGCTGACATTTTTTTTCTAAACCACCTGATGGTTTTTACGGTTTTTTTTTTTTTGCAGATGGCAATTAGCTCACAACACGGTCCAATACTCATTCGTAATTCGCAACTTTATTACTGCTTCTTTCCTGTAAAAAAATGTAACCTTGGGATAGGCAACTAAATTCCAGGCATATTTTTTTCACCAGCGAAACTTTTGTAGAATAAAAATAAACCTGCTTATTCTGATGCCACAGTAATTGCTGTTTAAATTCAGGAAATAACTGTTCAATGTAAAATAATTATGATAAATCGCGACTCGAGTTTTGCAGAAAAAGAGCCGGGAGATAAATTGAATTTTAATTGTCCGGAGAAACTTTTGAGGTGTAAAAATAAACCCACGACGATGCATCAGCAATTGCTGTTTAAATTCATGAAATAAAAATTCCATGTAATAATAATTATTATCTTCATCTCGATGATATCATGGAATTTTGAGTCATCTTTGGAGTAGAAAGCGGAGACTAAAGACCGAGAATATCTCGTTAGTATTTATACAGAGAGCGAAAAAAAAAATTAAATAAAAGGCTGTCGAGTCGAGGGCCTCAAGCCCGACGCCCAACAGCTCGTCACGCGGTGGACGCAAACACAGCGGGCGATCGAGAGGTGCTACACGTAACACATGTAATACATATGTAAGTCACACGTGCGCGACTGGACGATAAATACGAAGAAAAGACACACAGTCACCGAATTTGTCTACACAAAAATAAATGTTGTGACTCATTCGTCTTAGCACGTGACTCAATTATACATACAGGTTTTTTTTAGCCCGGGAGAAAAATCGTGGAGACGAATTTTCGAAGCGCTAATGAGTTCATTAATTTGCTTCGTCTTGGGTGAAATTCGTAGTGGTGAAAGACAGACCTTTTTTTGTCTTTTTTACCTTTTTTATTTTTTATTTTTTGTTTTCTGGATCACTAAAAAAAATGTTATTAACTCGCATTTTCCTTCCTGAACAAAAAACTTTTTTAAAATATTTTTTTGTCTTCTGGATCACCAAAAAATATATTTTTAATTCGCATTTTTCTTAGTGAATAAGAAACATTGTTTTGTTTTTTTTTTGTCTTCTGGATCACAAAAAATATTAGTAACTTGCATTTTCCTTCATGAACAAAAAGCTTCTTAAACGGCAGTGAAAAAAATCCTCTGAAAATATGAACCACGTATAATTTCACTTAATTAAAAAATCTGTTGATAAAAAAATTCCGATCACAAAAAAAAATCGATGCCGGTTTTCGGTTTTTTTTATGAGCAGAATTTTGTTATGAATAGATTATGAAATAAAATTATTTTCATTCCACATCCTGACGACCTTTCCGGTTGCACTGGAAACCCGATTGTACGAACGACCAGCAAAGCGGTGGAGGTCACGAAAAAAAAAAAAAAAAAAAACTGCAGAGCGAACGTTGTGAAAAGCACGTACCGCATTATCCGCAGAGCGCATTAATTTTATTTATCTTTCTCGCACCTACATCGAGATACAAAAAAATATATATAATGAAAGTAGTGCGTGACGACATCGCGACGCCGGAAAATTGCGCCGGCCGGCGGAATAAGAGAAGCAAACGAAGCGACTCGGCGCACTTTGATGCAACGTCGCGGATTTGTGTATCAATCATATACACGTTTTTATATATGTTTTTCGCGTCGTCTGGATCTTCGCTCGTCGGCGGCAAAGTTTATTATTACATTCACTCGGCCGGCGTATTATTCACGTGACCTTGAGCCGGGCAATCCTCAACGTCTGGTTACAGTTTTTATTTTCTATTTTTTTCCAACCTGACATTTCGCTATTTACACCGCGATATTTTTTTTCGTGTTTTGGACGAGGCAAATATTTTGACATAAAACACACAAAAAAATGAAGGTGTTAAATTTAATTTTTAATTGGGCGAATCCACGTTTTGCAAATTAACGAACAAATTTTTATGCAATTAAGATGAATTAAACATGTTGAAGTGATTTAATTTGACGTTAATTAAGTCGTTCATTTAACGGTTATAACGGTCGTTAAACGACAATATTTGGTTACAGGTTTTATTTTTCTATTTACCCAATCTGACATTTCGCTATTTTCACCGCAAAATATATTTTTTTTTGTGTTTCGGATGAGGCAAATATTTTGGCAGAAAACACAAAAAAATGAAGGTGTTAAATTTAACGTTTAATTGGGCGAACCCACGTTTTGCATATTAATGAACAAATTTGGATGCATTTAAAAAAAATTATGGGCAAAATTATTGAAAACACTTAGAAAAAAATGTAAGGCGTTGTAATTAGTTTAATTGGGCAAACCCACGTTTTGCAAATTGGCGCAATAACTACGTTGCAATTAAGTCAAATTAACCACGAAGATGTGATTTAATTCGACGTTAATTGAATCGTTCAATTAGACCTGAAAATCGTGTTGCTTAATTGTCGCAATTTAATTGCCATTTAATTGCACCGCCTAATTAAATTCGTGCATTTCCGACAAAATGACTCGTGTGTTTCGATGCACCCAATTAATAGCTCGGAAAACGTGGCCATAAAATCGTCCTCGAAAATTCGTTTCCCCTGACCTTGCGAAGGTCATCCTGGTCGAAAGGTCAACGCGCCTCGAATTTCCGGTTGCGGAATGTTTACGTGATAAATCCTCAAGCCAAGAGGAAGATATTTCGTCGTTCGTGCGAGCGAGACGAAAAAAAAACTTTCCATCAATTCACCCGCTGGGAATCGATGAAAATATCGGCCAAAAAAAAATACATCCAAATTTATTTATGGGGAATCGGCATCCCCAATACCCTAGGTACCATTTTATCTTGGCTTGTAAATCGACCGGAAAAACTTCTCACAACAAATTGAACATAATAATAATGTTAGTAACGACAGAATTTATAGTTGTAAAAATTAATTCTCGAACTTGCGCCACGAATTCGTACGAAAATTCAGACCGACGTAGAAAAGTTAATTAAACCTCCGAAATTAACAAAGCTCACAAATTAAATAAAAAATTTAAAGCTGCTTATTTACAAAATCAATTCTCTGAAATCAAACATAGCAAAAGTAAATAATAATAATAATAATAATCATAATAATAATAATAATAATAATAGTAACAATAGTAAAAAAATTATTTCGAGACGAAAAAAAAAACTTTCCATCATTTCACCCGTTGGAAATCGATGAAAATATCGGTCAAGAAAATCCATAGAAATTTATTTCTGGAGAATCGGAAGCCCCGATACCCTGGGTACCATTTTATCTCCCACATATCAACCCTTTCGCCCTGTAAATCGACCCGAAAAACTTTTGCCGGACCCCGAAGATTTAATAAAAAAAGTTTTCAAGGTCGGCGGTCGAAACTTCCGCGCGCGTTTCGCCCACGAGAATTTCGTGTATTTCCGAGGCGTTCGCGGGGAGCGAACCGAGCGAAACGTCTTCCGGGGGTCGTCGATCTCTTGGCGCACGTGACTCGAGTGCGACGAGTCGCAATAAGAGGAAATTTCGTGGGAGGGAAAAACGTGGCTGAAAAAAAAGAAGAAGGAAAACCGACGACGTTCGGTCTGTCGGTAATTTTGCGGCGGGTTCGCGTCTCGCGACGTCTTAACACGAAGGAATGAGCGGCGTAATGAAGCCACGATTGTCCCCCCCGAACGTCATGTAAGACCCGCGACACATGTGAAGACGGAGACGGCGAGACAGACCCGCAGGTTTTATTGCAAACCTGAGACCTAATGAAGGCAAATTGCGGAAGGAGATTTAACGAGCCGCATGACCTCGTTAATGCGCGCTAGTTACTCAACGTCGCGAGCGACGAAGATTTGTTTCTCGTAAAACACGCCCGGCGAACTTCCTCGCGCGAACGGCTGATACAACCCGCTGGGTGTCGTTCGCGCGGTCGTCGCGTCACGACGAATCCAAACACCGGATTTTATAACTTTTCGTTTATGGCGATGTGACGTGGGGAACATGGATTTTTTTTTTTTTTTAGGAGTAAGAAAAGGGTGGAAATTAGGGCTGGTTTTTGGGGGTAAAATGGACGACTTGAGAGCGATGGTAAAAGGAAAAAGTGTTGAAACCAAAAGGAAAAGTCGATATTTTGAGAAAAAAATCCGTTTTTGAAAAATAACGTCGATTATTATTATTATTATTTTTTTTTTTTTTTTTTTTTTTTTTGAGGTGTAAGAAAAGGGTAGAAATTAGGGCTGGCTTTTGGGGGTAAAATGGACGACTTCAGAGCGATGGTAAAAGGAAAAAGTGTTGAAACCACAGGGAAAAGTCGATACTTTGAGAAAAAGATTCGTTTTTGAAAAATAACGTCGGTTATTATTATTATTATTATTATTTATTTTTTTTTTTAAAGAGTAAGAAAGGGGTGGAAATTAGGGCAGGTTTTTGGGGGTAAAATGGACGACTTGGGAACGATGGTAAAAGGAAAAAGTGTTGAAACCACAGGGAAAAGTCGATATTTTGAGAAAAAGATCCGTGTTTGAAAAATAACGTCGATTATTATTATTATTATTATTATTATTATTATTATTATTATTATTATTATTATTATTTTTTTTTTTTTTTTTTTTTTTTTTGAGGAGTAAGAAAAGGGTGGAAATTAGGGCAGGCTTTTGAGGGTAAAATGGACGACTTGAGAACGATGTTAAAAGGAAAAAGTGTTGAAAGGGAAAAGTCGATATTTTGAGAAAAAAATCCGTTTTTGAAAAATAACGTCGATTATTATTATTATTATTATTTTTTTTTTTTACGAGTGGAAATGGGTTAAAACCAGGGCTTTTTTAGTTGAATAGGCGACTTGAGAACGATAGGATAGGTGAAAAGTCGATATTTAAAGAAAATAATCCGTTTTCGAAAAATACCGTTGATTTTTTTTTTTTCTTTTTCTGTGTGAAAAGGTTTTCAAACCAGGGTTTTTGGGGGTAGAATGGACGACTTGAGAACGATGGTACAGGCGAAAATTCGATTAAAAAAGGTAACCCTGATTTTAGTGAAGTGACGAAATTTCGAAAAAAAAGTTTTCGAAAAAGTTTTTAACACCTTATTTCGATGTATTTTTGCCTGTACGTAACGTATTTGCCATTCCGTTTTTTTTTCTAAACGCGATAGTTTCCATGATTTTTTTTTATTGATTATTTTTTACTTCTTTTTTCGGGTCGTTAATTTTTAAATGTCGATTACCTTGTCGTTTTCATTCGTTCGTACGCTCGAACCGTACAACAATAAATTGTTCGTTTGCGTAAAAATTGACTGGCCAATAATTACCGTGTTTTTTATGACAAAATTGCAGTTGCGGTCGTCGTGGCGTTCTTCATATGCTGGGCGCCCTTTCACGCCCAGAGGCTGATGGCGGTTTACGCGGAGAGCAGCGACCAGGAAAACGGCGACCAGGCTGCCCTGGTTACGGTCTACACGGCTCTCACTTATGTCTCCGGGATATTTTACTATCTCTCGACGACCGTCAATCCGCTCCTCTACAACATAATGTCCAACAAGTTTCGCGAGGCTTTCAAGGTAGATATATCAATTTGTGTGTCTCTTCGTCTGGCACGAAAATTCCGGTCCCTTTGTTATTTCACCGTTACCTTCGTCCCTCGGACGTTCGATTTCTTATCCACCACCAAATCCACCTCTGTCGATTCTCACAGTCTGTCCTCATTTTCGTGAAACCCACGCCGTATTTTTTTTTTCCTTCTTTTTTTCGACTTCCTGCCACCTCATCACTCATATCGTCGCACGCGTATTTTCACATAATCATTTTTTTTCCTCCTGTTCATTACACCTCAATTTTCGTCTCTCAGCATTTTCCGCATTTTTCTATTTATAGTCTCGTTTTCCACCCACGGCTAAAATCGTTCTGCCCTTTTTTTCTCGCTGTTGCTTTTTGTTATATATTTGCCATAATAATAATTATAGTAATGACAGAATTCATAGCTGTAAAAATTAATTTTCGAATTTGCGCCACGAATTTGTACGAAAATTTCTAAGCCTCAGAAATTAACATAGCTCACAAATTCAATTAAAAACTTACAGCTGCATATTTACAAAATCAATTCTCTGCCATTCAACGTAGAAAAATAAATAATAATAATAATAATAATAACAATAATACAAATTTCTAGTCGTAAAAATTAAATCTCAAAATTGCATCGCAAGTTCGTGCGAAAATTCGAACCAAAGCCGAAACTTCAGTTACAGCTCAAAAATAAATTCATTACAAAAAATTACTATATATGAAAATAAAATTAAACAAAAATTACTATGTATGAAAATATAATTTAAAAAAATTACCATATATGAAAATATAATTTAAAAAAAATTACTATATATGAAAATATAATAATTAAAAAAAATTACTATATATGAAAATATAATTAAAAAAAAATTACTATATATGAAAATATAATTAACCAAAATTACTATATATGAAAATATAATTAACCAAAATTACTATATATGAAAATATAATAATAATAAAAAATTACTATATATTAAAATGCAGTAATTTTGTTTAGTCTTATAACTAAACAATAAATTCAAATCCATCTCTTTTTCCCCCAAACCCTGCTAACAATTCGTGAGTTAACGTGTTTTATGCTCATGAATGATTAACAGGCCCTCGTCTGTTCAACAGAGTATGCTGGAGCACTGCGGCCGTAGACGCTCGCTGCAGAAGGCGAATCCCCGCCGGCAGACGTACAGCAGCCTCTCGCGTTACGGGAAATCGGCGGTTAAACGGGGGGCGGATCGCAACTCGGCGTCGCTGTCGGCGAGCGACGAGACGCAGCGGCTGACGCCGTCGCTGACGCTGCGCCAGGAGTTGCTGCAGCAGCGCGCGGCGATCGGCGCGCCCTGCGAGGCGCCACCTGGCGGCCGCGGGACCGACGAATCGGCGCGAATCCGCGTCTCGCGGATCGGCGGCGACTGCGCCGCCGATCTTCCGCTGCCGAACGGCAGGAGCGTCACCAGGTCGACGACGCTCACCTCCGAACCCGGGAGTCAGCTGTCCGGCTCGATCCCGCCGATCAGCTGGCGATGCGTCGGCCAAGTGAGCAACAACAACGGGTTCGAGCTCGGCGTTCATCACAATCGCACCAGCAAGGGTCATCGGCCGCCCTTGAAGACTGTCACTCTCGGTAAATATCGATGATTGTTTTTTTTTTGCCTTTTTTTTTATTGAACTTTTTTTTGGTCGAGGTTAATTTATTTATTGCTAATAAAATTCGTGGTTGGAATTTTTTGTTTTAATAGCAAAAGGTTGATGAAGCAATTTTTTAAATAATTTTCAGCATTTTTCTAGAAATCTTTTTTATTTTCGATTACTTTTAGCATTTTTTCGATTTTTTAATTTTTTTTATTTTAGCATTTTTGTAGAAATCATTTTTTTTATTAATTTTGAGCATTTTTTTAGAATTCATTTTTTTTTTTTCGATTAATTTGAGCACTTTTTTTAAATAACTTTTTTTTTATTTATTTTTAGCATGTTTTTAGAAATCATTTTTTTTTTCGATTAATTTTTAGCATTTTTTAGAAATCATTTTTTTTTTTTTTTTTTTTCGATTAATTTTTAACATTTTTTAGACATTTTTAGAAATTAGTTTTCCATCTTTTTTTTCTTTTTTTTTTAACTTTAGTCACAGATAAAAAAGATAAAAAATTATTACAATTATTTTAATATATTCGTTGTTGTAACTTTTTTTGTAATCAGAAAAGATTACTGAAAGAATTTTTTTTTAATTGAGTGACAAACATAAATGCAGAAATTAACCATACCAAATTTTTAGAAATTTGTTTTACTTTTTTCCGGTTTTTTTTTACCAAATTCAGAAATGAAGAAGATAGAAATTTAGCAGAATTGTTTAAATATTTTCCTAGCCTTCTCGCAGCCGTGGCTAATTTTTTATATTTTTTATTCCAACTAAACAGGTTTAATAGCCGAGAGACTGCGCTTCGGCACAAAGAGTCTCTTCGCCAGTCAACAGCCGAGGCCTCATCAGCAGCAGCTGCAGCAGCATCAGACGCATCAGGCGCAGCCGGCGCATCGTGGATCGGCGACGCCGCGTCCGGAGATCGCGGGCCGCGTGAATCCGAAGTTCCAGAGTCACCCGAGCCTCGACAGCGCGAACACGATAAGCAACTCGAGTCTCCAGGATCTCGACGAGACGGAATTCACGGGCTCGGAATTAGCGCGCTACATGGGCGAGCTGAACTTCGACCTCGTGACCTGACGAGCCGCGCGAGCGGCGAGGCTCGAGGTGCCTGTTTTACCAACTGAGTCCGTGAAGGGCTGACCTTGATTTTTGCCTCTCGATCGAGACGATCGCCGATCGTTCTTATGATACGGAGGATGCGATGATCGAGACTCGTAAAACTCGCGAGACGCGAAGAGAAAAAGAAGAAGAAAACCTTGACGATGACCTCATTTTTTTTACCTGAGAAAAAAATGTTTTTCCTCATTTTTTTTCCCCGTGAGAAAAAAAATATTTTTCCTCATTTTTTTCACCTAAGAAAAAATATTTTTCCTCATTTTTTTCCCCTGAGAAGAAAATGTTTTTCCTCATTTTTTTCACCTGAGAAAAAATGTTTTTCCTCATTTTTTTCACCTGAGAAAAAATGTTTTTCCTTATTTTTTTCTCATTGAGGTCAATCCTTTCCGCTTTTTGACCCCAAAAAGCTGCTTCCCGCGACTCGAGAATCGAACGTTCGATTCTTCGTGTTTCGAGGGCCGAAACTGATTCCTAATTCGCGACGAAACTGCAAATCGACTTCGTTGCTCTAAGACGGTAAAACGAAAACGAAGTCAAACGCGTTTCGCGAAACTCTATCGAGGACACGACGCCTCGAGTTCAATTGTGATTAAGTAGTATTGTTTAGTGTGTAACAATTGCACGAGATTTACGAGATTTTCCCCTAGATGTAATAAAACATTGTATGAAAATAATTGTAACGCTACGTAAAGTAATTATCGACGACTTGGATGAGCGCAGCAGTGAGTCAATTGCAATTGTATTTGCAAAAAGTATCCGAATTTACTGAACATTTCTTACTGTTAATCCTAGGACTAAAATTTAAAGCACCGTGAAAAAAAACCCTCGCGATTCGTTCCACGTGATTCACTTGGGCTTTCAATAATCGCGGCGAAAAATCTGGCTTCAAACAAAATTGTAGTGATTGAAACAAATTTGTACTAATTGAAACAAAATTGTAGTGATTGGAACAGATTCGTACTAATTAAAACAAATTTGTACCACGATCGTCGTTTCGATTTAACGATAGTAATATTTTTTGACACCGTAAAAATTTAAAAAAAAATGCCAACAAAAACTGAATAGAGAAATTGCGATAGATCAGAGATTCGCGGTATTTTTTAATTGTTGCTCGTTGCAAATAAACGCGACACTTTTGCGCGCTTGGCACTGATTAAAGAAAAAAACCAGGACAACAAGAATCGAGCGCGTTTTACCTTCGCAGCGATTGTCAAGCGGGACTCGTCGACAATCTCGACGAGGCGCGATATTTGCATCGATGAATTATTAAAAGCAAGCCGCTCGCTTTATGTTTATCAAACCGCGACCCGAATGCCTGGTTAATCGATGCAAATTCGCGAGGGATGTGCACAATATTTTTAAGCCGATGAATGGATGTCAGTCATTATTTTTCCGGCGTGAAAAATTAGGAAGTCCTGGAAAACGCGAGAATGAAGGAAATTTGTATGTCGAGTAATTTGTACATATTATAATATATATACATATAATTATTATTAAGCCACAGCTGACAAACTTACGCTAAAAAATTGGACGTGAAAAGGGCGTCGATCGATCGAGCGCGCGATATAAGAATAATAAATTGCGTGTCATGAATATTAAAGTTACGATGTTTCTCTCGTTGATGCGTTTATTTAGATGGTTGTTTTGGGACGCTTTTCCAAATAGGCCTTGACGTTCGGATTGGCGAGGACCTTGTCGACGAGCTTCTTCAGCTCCGGGTGATCCTTGTTCATGTCGTGGCCGATCACGTGCGACAGGTAGCCGTTGAAGCCGGCGTAAACGATGTCGGCGTAGGACATCTGAGGACACGTCAAGAAAATAAAAAATGTGATTAAAAAAAAATCCTGCGTACTTTTGGAGCAGGGGGAAAAGAAAACGACGAAAAAAATGAAACTAAATGCAATGAAATTAAATGAGATTTTAAAAAGAAAATGAAGAAATTGAAAATATGATTAAAAAAAAAATTCTGCAGCTTTTTGGAGCAGAGGAAAAAGAGAATGATGAAAAAAATGAAATTAAATGCAACGAAATTAAATGAGGACGTCGAAGAAATTAAAAATGTTATTAAAAAAAATCCTGCAGACTTTTGGAGCAGAGGGAAAAGAAAACGACGAAAAAAATGAAACTAAATGCAATGAAATTAAATGAGATTTTAAAAAGAAAATGAAGAAATTGAAAATATGATTTAAAAAAGAATTCTGCAGCTTTTTGGAGCAGAGGAAAAAGAGAATGATGAAAAAAATGAAATTAAATGCAACGAAATTAAATGAGGACGTCGAAGAAATTAAAAATGTGATTAAAAAAAATCCTGCAGACTTTTGAGACAAAGGGAAAAAAAGAAGAAAAAAATAAATTAAATGCAATGAAATTAAATGAGGACGTCGAAGAAATTAAAAATGATATTAAAAAAAAATCCTGCATGTTTTTGGAGCGAAGGGAAGAGAAAATGAAGAAAAAAAAATGAAATTAAACGTAATCGCGCACCTTTCCACCGACGAAAAATCCGCCGTTCTTCTTCACTTGCTCGTTGGCTTTGTCCAGGAAGACCGGCAGCTTCTTGAACGCGACTTCCTTCAGCTTCTCCTTCACCACCGCGTTTTCCTCCCAGTGCCAGCTGGACAGGGCTGTTGATGAATAAAACGTTTCAATTTTTTTTTTTTTTTTGTAAATTTTAAATACAATTTTTGAACGATACAAATTTGTTATCGTTCTCCGATAATTCTTATAATTCCTGAATTATTAGAATAATAAGAATAATATGAATAATGGCCGGGAGTGAAATTGCCATTACCTATCCTAACGTCGGTGATGTTGTCGGCGGCGGCATCGATTTCCAAGGCCTCGAGGTCGTCCTTGCCGTAGAGGTTGTATTTCTTGGCGATATAGCGGTTGATGGCCATCGACTGGCCGTATTTCTTCCCATCGATCTCCAACACCGGCACCTGACCCATCGGCATGGCTGAGAAAAATCGCGAAGCAAAGGTAAAAAAATAAAATGAGGTCGTGCGAATTGGAGACGAAGTTCGAATAAAAATATTGTCGATAAGTTTACACGACCTCATTTAAAATAATTACTAAATACCCACTGCAAGGTCTGCTGCTATTTTTTTACAATATTTTTTTCTCACAATTCTCGCAGTGAAAAAAAAAAATCGGCCGAGCATAAACTGCCAATTATTACCTATAATTTTCCCTCAAACATTTAGCTACATTAAAGTGACTATTATATTGTGACTATATAAACGACGCCTGTATTTCTATTCGCCGAACGTTGCATTTTTTTCCCTCGTTTCGAAGCATCACCGAGAATAAATTCTACGCCTGCCAATCGGCTAATTGCCCGAATCATAAAAAATGCCCGGATATTTTCTCTACAATCAAATTGTCTCTGTGTTGTCGTGTTATTATCCTCCAGCCTCGTGCCGAATGACACACGAGCGTGGAATGCCCGGTGTACAATGGGAGGGAACACAAAGATTTTCCCATCAACTGCAGTTTTAAGTCTTCAATTGCACAGTTTATCCCGCGCAAGGTGCACAGGATAAATTGACGAGGCTGCGACTCTCGTCTCGGACGATCATTGCATCCATTTTTTTTTCTTTCTTTTTTATTCTTGTTTGTTTTTGCGACTGGATTTAGTTTTACTTTTAGTTTAGTATAATTCGGTTTAAGTTGCTTGTTCTATATGCAATAAAAAGTTCTATATTCAACATATAAAAATAAAATGATAATAAAATATTAAAAAATATAAAATAAATAAAACAAATAAAATAAAATGAAATGAAATAAATAAAATAAAATGAAATGAAATAAATAAAATAAAATGAAATGAAATAAATGAAATAAATAAAATAAAATGAAATGAAATAAATAAAACAAATAAAATAAAATGAAATAAATGAAATAATAAATATAAAATAAAATGAAATAAATGAAATAATAAATAAAAAATAAAATAATAATATTTTTATATGTTGCATATAAAAATATGCAGCATACATGCGCCATATATTCTGCACATACAAATATTTTTATAATATAATAGTTTCCTGGCTCACCGGGTTTGTATTTGGGCCATTCCTCGAAGCTCAGCCGGTTGTCCTCGAATTTGACGCCGCAGTAGCTCAGCAAGAATCTGATCGGCTCGGCCACGCCGGTGATGTTGAAGTACGTCAGCTTGTAGTTCGACATCGCGGTGACGATTTGCAACTTCGTAACTGTAACGGAAAACACTCGGGTTTAAATTGTAATACCGAGTGGAAATGCAAACGGAGCGACGATAACGCGACCGACGAGCAGGACGAACTGACTGAATTTAGTTATCGCTCGGGGCTGTATATAAAGCTCGAGGGGGGCGGAGGAGAAAAAATACGCTGGTCATCGGGTCGCGTTAAACAGCCGTGACGATAAGCACCAGTGATTTTACAGTTTCTTTTTAACGGTTTAAAAAAAGAAAAAGGAGCGAGCGTGACTTGCACTTTTCGATAAGCCGCGAAGAGACGATGTGGAACAACAATAACACATGCGGTTATATCACCCGACGAAGATAAGAAGTCAACACTTGTGGAAGAAAGATTTATCGTCAATTGATATACTAAACTCGAGACACAAAGTTTCCCAATTTTTGCAAAACACATTCGACCAGTCATCGTGTAAATTCGAACCGGTTTTTGAGATATCAATTTTTAAGTTAAGGAAAGATTTCTTTTTAGATAAAAAAAATTACTCAACTCTATTGGCACAACGATAAAGAAATACATTTTTTGAAAAATGTATTTCTAATAGAAAAATGTATTTCTAATAACAATACATTTTTTGAAAAGACAAAAAAACATCAATTTTCATCCGACTCTAAGTCAAAATCGTAAAATGTTTTTAAAAACATTCGTAGCTTATTTTTCAAAAATCAATTTTCATTCGGCTTCAAGTCAAGGCCGTAAAAAGTTTTTAAAAAATTCGCAAATTTTACATAAATTATTTTGCGGTATCATTCGAAAATATTGAATTGAAATTGAATTGAATTGATATTGAAAAAATATTGAATTGAAATTGAAAAAATATTGAATTGGAATTGAATTGTATTGAAATGGAATTGAAATTGAAAAAATATTGAATTGTATTGAAATGGAATTGAAATTGAAAAAATATTGAATTGTATTGAATTGAAATTAAAAAAAAATAGCAAAAAAAAACAGGCGTACCGTAAGATCGTAAAATTGAATATCCCGGGATAGAGACGAATAAAAGGCTCAGCGCGAACGGGACTGCCGGACAATCGTTAGGAAACTGAGGCTGTGAGTCGCGAGCCGATCGAACCAACTTGTTACTGTGCCGGCGATAGACGCGCGTTATATCATCGAGCCATCTAGCCTCGCGAATCCCCTCTCTTTCCGGCAAAAAAAAACATATACGCAGATACGCGGATATCAGCTCTTCGTGTCACACACCCACCAAGCCGCAGTCGTTGATTCGTTCGTTCGTGCACGATGAATCGACGAGATTGTCCGCACGCTACGATAATTGTGTATACAGGTGCATACAAACTGCGTTGTCTATCCGACTGACGATTCGAGAAAAAAAAAAACAAAGGCAAACCTTAACGAATTTTTCCGTTATCGATATCAGACGCCGATTTATCAACTGTTGTCCTATTATTTTGTCATCTTTTATCCTATTGTTTATCATTTCTATCCTACTATTTTATCATTTTTATCGTATTATTTTTTCATCTTTTATAGTATTTATTTTATGTGGATTAATGTAGGCCAATTAACCATGAGATAAGAGAATTTCGAACACTTCTCAATGACAAAAATCTGAAAAAATGATTCATATGAAAAACTGTGCAATGATCGATTCTGCATAATAATAATACCAAAATGTTGTTGACAAATTAATGAAAAAATTAATTGTTCAACAAATTATCTAGCAACCCAACTTTTTTTCCAATTGAAATGACTCATTGATTTTTCTGAATACGTATGAATTTTTTTTCCGAATTTTGTCTAATTTTTTTTAAATTGCTGTTTTCACCCTTCATTTCGTTTACATAGAAATGCACAAAAGACACAAGTCGTTGAAGCGCGGTTGCAATATTCGAGAAAGAGCGGCTCGTGTGTTATTCGCACTCGCCAAGGTTTTGTCCTCCCTCGCGAGAGACGAATCTACACCGCTCGGAGACCGCAAACGTCGCGAAGTTACATTTTATTCCTGGTGACGACGACGGCGACGACGTTTCGCAATCGTGGCGGAGGATCGATTTCCCGCCGCCCGAATGAATATCGCGATCGCAATATTGATTCGCGACTCGGTAATGACGATCGATTAAAAAACGTAAGAAGACTCGCCGAATTAATTAGTTGAAATATTTATTTTCATCTCGTAACGAGCCAATAATACAGTGCGGCTCTCATGTATCCTAAGTTCAAATCTGCTCCACCTGGGGAGCCGCGAAATCTGCTTCACATTTGCGAGTATAAAAAGGGACGATGGGGTTTGAAGAAAAATAGAGGGGAAAAAAAAACGTCGACGTTTTAGCTGTCGGACTTGGGACGCTTCTCGACCCACGCCTTGATCTTCGGGAGCTCGAGCACCGTCTTCGTCAGCGCCTTGAGATTCTCGTACTTCTCGATGATGTCGTACTTCATCATGTAGTTGAGATAGTCGAGGAGCCCGACGAACACGAAATCCGCCCAGGTCAGCTTTCCGCCGACCAGATAGCCGCCGTTGCGCTTCACCTGGGCGTCCAGACGCTCCAGATAGAAGGGAACGGTCTCGTTCTTGAGGGGACCGTATTTCTCCTCCTTTGCCTGATCGTTCGTCTCGTAGGCATAACCGGCAATTTCTGCGAGGGAGTAAAAAAAATGACAAACGAATCAATAAAATTCATACAGTGGAACAAAACTCGGATATTATTTAAAAAATAAAAAAATAAAAAAATAGCCACTAGACGAAAAAAATTGACATTAGAAATAAATATTTAAAAATAAAGTTGTCATTAGGAAAAATATATTAAAAAAAATAAAGTTGCCATTAGAAACATATAAGAAAATAAAGTTGTCATTAGAAAAAATATTAAAAAATCAAGTTCAGTCATTAGAAAAAAAGATTAAAAATAAAATTGTCATTAGAAAAACATTTAAAAAAATCCAATTCGATCGAAAACATTTACAACTCTTTTTTTTAAACAGCGCAGTCAATGAAGATCGCGAGGAAGATTTCCGCGGGGATGACTTGCGGAATGCAGAGCGAATACTCACTGATTCGAAGGTCGTTGACGATGTCGACGGCCACGTCGATCTCAAGATTCTCCCAGTCGTCCTTTCCCGCCAGACCGTACTGCTTGGCCAGGTAGCGGCTGATCGCCGTCGACTGGGGAATCCTCTTTCCGTCCACCTCCAGCACCGGTATCTGACCGAAGGGCATTTCTGCAAAATCGATAATTATGTAATGCATCTCTTTTTTTCTATCCCTGACCCTAAAAACGATTATCGATCGCGTCGCGCGGGTCGCGTCGAATTCCCCGTATTATTGACTGTTAATTTTAATAATTCTCACGTCGCTTTACTAATGAAATTTGCAAAGTGCGGAAAGCCGCGAAGTAATTTTCTTCGTAAAGGGCGCGTTTTTAATTCGTCGAGTGTAAGAGGAAATAATTGAGCGAAACTCCGGCTGCAACACTAACGAAATTAGCAGAGAGCGAAATAATTTCCAAGACATTTTTGTTGTAAAATAATGTAAGACAAATTATTGAACAAAGTGTGCCGAATGATTAGCGAAAAAGTAGAATCTAAATTTATCGTCGACGCCACAAAGTCTGATGCGTTTCGTCGATGGTTCGAGATATTTGGATTACGCATTGTCATCGTGATTAAGTAATATCATGTCATGCACGCTACATATTATGTGATATCTCGTTGTAATTGCAGACTTGTTCATTTAACCGCGTGTGACTCAAACGCAATCAGATCAACGAGGAATGACGCGCGGTTTTTCCGCTGCGTGAATGAAAATAACAAATTTACAGCTGATAAGGGCGAATGTTCGAGTGGATCCTTATCTGTACTTATCTCCCATTTCCCCCCCCCCCCCCCCCCTTCTACTTGACCGACCTCAACGACGATTGATCTCTCGAATTTTCATTACAAAAAATTTCATTTTTTCTCGTAATTCTGAAATCTTCGAGAATTTCTTCCTCATACACAAATTTTTCCACAACTAATTTTGTGCCCGATAAAAATCGCTTTTTCCTTGATAAAAACGTTTGCAAATCTTCGCGCGGAAACGAATATCAAACGAGCGATTCTTTAAGGTAGTCTTTGCGCCTGGTGTCGAGTTCGCATAAGTTTTCGAAAATTGAGAGACAATTGCAACCATTTCTCGATAATATAAAAATCTGAAAAAAATCATGCAAATTAAAGGCACTGAAAAGATTAATTTTGCATAATAATAATTCGAAAATGTTATTAACAAATTGATGAAAAAAAACATTGTTTAACAAATATTTCGATGACCCAAGTTTTTTTGTGGATCAAAATGATTCCTTCGTTTTTCTGAATACGTATGAATTTTTTCAGATTTTAGAATTCACTTTGAATTTTCATACATTTTCCCTATAAAAACACACGAATTTCAAAGTGAACTCTAAAATCTGAAAAAATTCATACGTATTCAGAAAAATGAACGAATCATTTTCGTTAAAAAAAAAAGTTGGGTGATCGACAAATTTGTTAAACAATATTTTTTTCATCAATTTGTTAATAACATTTTAGAATTATTATTATACAAAATTTATCTTTTCAGTACCTTTAATGTGCGTGAATTATTTCCGATTTTTATACCATCGAGAAATGTTCGTAATTCTCTCTTAAATTACTCGAATTTATGCGAAATGAATATCATCCGCAAGGACTACCTTAAAAAAAACGTCGAGCGAAATGGATTATCGATTTTTTTTAGACGAAAGAATTGAAAAAGACAATTCGCAACACCATCGATTGTTCGTTCGTCGGCTCGTTGAATGCGGCGATTGTTCGTCGTGAATTTTTCGTCGTCGCGAATGCGACAACTTACGGTTCTTCAGTTTCGGCCAGTCGTCCCAGGTGACACGATCGTCCTCGTACTCCGCGCCAGCGTGGGCGAAGATGAAGCGGATCGGCTCGGCCAGAGCCTTAATCGGGAAGTACGTCAGCTTGTAGTTCGGCATTTTCCTGGCAAAGCACACAAAAAAAAGTTCTACAAACAAAATTATACATCGGCAGATCCGTCGACAACGATAATAATTTTCGAAGGCTTTAATGTTTTTCTCCACTCGGAGCATCAAAAATAATAAAAATTAAAAAAAACGTAAAAATATAATACAATAATAAATGATGTTGAAGTTTGCATAGTTGGAATGCAACCAAACTTAGAAAAAAAAAAAAAAAAAAAAATAGTTCTAATTAACCCAAATGATAAAAATTAGGTATAAAGTCATCATATCAATTAGTTCTTATGATGATTTTTTATATATCTAATTTCATCATTTGGGTTAATCAGAATTAATTTTTTTTTATAAATTTCATATAAATTTTATAAATTACGAGGTTGATGTCCGGCGACTGTCGAGGCTTCTGCGAACTGATATCTGGTCACTACCCGCGATGCTCGGTCTACTTATACAAAATAGGCGGCTAGACGCAGGGGATGCCGGGGGATAAACTAGCCGGCTTTCGCGCTCCCCGGCTGCGCCTCGAAATTATCGACGAGCGCGTCCGCAACTATCGAGTCGGCGGGAACAAAATGGGTCGGTAAAGCAGAATTCAGAGAGAGACACAACAGGTTTATCGGTCGGTAACTTACCGACCGAGGAACCTAACCTCTCTGTCTGCTCGGTCTGTTTTGGTGTGTATTTTGTGCCTTTTCTTTTGTAATCGCTTTTGATCAGCTTCCTTTATCGTTTCGCGTATTAATTTTCAATCTCTTCTATTTTATATATTTTTTTAACTATCTTAATTTTGTGATCTCTCCCTTCCTCGGTCGGTAACTTATCGACTCGAACGGCCTAGATACCCACGCGAGTCCATCTCGAAAAACCGCGCGTTAATTTTTTCCGTTATCGATATCAGACGCCTATCGATAGTGTCAATCAAATTTCTTAAATCCTGCGAATGATATTTCTTTTATCTCTTATCCTGTTATTTTATCATCTTTTTTTACTATTTGGTTTATCTGGATTAATGCAGTCCGATTACACCGTGAGATAAGAGAATTTCGAACACTTCTCAATGACATAAAAATCTGAAAAGATGAGGCATATGGAAAACTAGGCAATGGTCAATACCGCATAATAATAATAATAACAAAATATTATTGACAAATTAATGAAAAAAAAAATTGTTCAACAAATTACCCGTCAACCCATCTTTTTTCTTTTCAATGAAAATGATTCATTGATTTTTCTGAATACGTGTGAATTTTTTCCGAATTCTGTCTAATTTTTTTTTTAAATTGCGGTTTTCAGCCTTCATTTTGTTTAAATAGAAACGCGACGTTGATGCACGGTTGCAATATTCGAGATACAATCGCGGCGATGGGATGGAAGGAACGGCTCGTGTGTTATTCGCACTTGCCAAGGTTTTGTCCTCCCTCGCGAGCCGAATCTACATCGCTCAGAGACCGCAAACGTCGCGAAGTTACATTTTATTCCTGGCGACGGCATCGGCGACGACGTTTCGCAATCGTTGCGAAGGATCGATTTCCCGCCGCCCGAATGAACATTGCGATCGCAATATTGATTCGCGACTCGGTAATGACGATCGATTAAAAACGTAAGAAGACTCGCCGAATTAATTAGTTGAAATATTTATTTTCATCTCGTAACGAGCCAATAATACAGTGCGGCTCTCGTGTATCCTAAGTCAAAATCTGCTCCACCTGGGGAGCCGCGAAATCTGCTTCATATTTGCGAGTATAAAAAGGGACGATGGGGTTTGAAGAAAAATAGAGGGGGAAAAAAAAACGTCGACGTTTTAGCAGTCGGACTTGGGACGCTTCTCGACCCACGCCTTGATCTTCGGGAGCTCGAGCACCGTCTTCGTCAGCGCCTTGAGATTCTCGTACTTCTCGGTGATGTCGTACTTCATCATGTAGTTGAGATAGTCGAGGAGCCCGACGAACACGAAGTCGGCCCAGGTCAGCTTTCCGCCGACCAGATAGCCGCCGTTGCGCTTCACCTGGGCGTCCAGACGCTCCAGATAGTACGGAACGGTCTCGTCCTTGAGGGGACCGTATTTCTTCTCCTTTATCTCCTCGTTAGCCTCGTAGGAATAAGCGCCAATTTCTGCGAGATAGTAAGAAGTTACAAACGAATAAATAAAATTCATTCATTAGAAATAAAAAAAATCATATATCAAAAAACACGAAAAAATTAAATACAGTTACTAGAAACAAATAAAAAAAAGTTCAGTCATTAGGAAAAAATATAAAAAGTTCAGTCATTAGGAAATAATATAAAAAGTTCAGTCATTAGGAAAAAATATAAAAAGTTCAGTCATTAGGAAATAATATAAAAAGTTCAGTCATTAGAAAAAAAAAGAAATAAAAACAAACTCGGTCGTAAGAGATATTTTTAAAAGTTAGGAAGTTTAACGCAGTTTAAAACACCAGTTATGTTTGCAACTTTTTTTAACAGCGCATTCAATGAAGATCGCGAGGAAGATTTCTGCGTGGATGACTTGCGGAATGCAGAGCGAATACTCACTGGATCGAAGATCGTGAATGGTGTCGACGGTCGCGTCGATCTCAAGGTTCTCCCAGTCGTCCTTTCCCACCAGGCCGTACTGCTTGGCCAGGTAGCGGCTGATCGCCGTCGACTGGTGAATCTTCTTTCCGTCGACCTCAAGCACCGGCACCTGACCGAAGGGCATTTCTGCGAAATCGATAATTATGTAATGCATCTCTTTTTTTTTCTATCCCCGACCCTAAAAACGATTATCGATCGCGTCGCGCGGGTCGCGGCGAATTCCCAGTACTATTGACTGTTAACTTTAATAATTCTCACGTCGCTTTACTAATGAAATTTGCAAAGTGCGAAAAGCCGTGAAGTAATTTTCTTCGTAAAAGGCGCGTTTTTAATTCGTCGAGTTTAAGAGGAAATAATTGAGCGAAACTCCGGCTGTATGACTAACGAAATTAGCAGAGAGCGAAAGAATTTTCAAGACATGTTTTTGTAAAATAATATAAGACAAATTATTGAACAAAGTGTGGCCGAATGATTAGCGAAAAAATAGAATCTAAATTTATCGTTGACGCCACAAAGTCTGATGCGTTTCGTCGAAGGTTCGAGATATTTGGAATACGCGATATCATCGTGATTGAGTAATATTATGTCACGCACGCTACATATTATCTGAAATCTCGTTGTAATTGCAGACTTGTTCGTTTAACCGCGTGTGACTCAAACGCAATCAGTACAACGTGGAATGACGCGCGGTTATTTCACTGCGTGGATGAAAATAACAAATTTACAGCTGATAAGGGCGAACGTTCTAGTGGATCCTTATCCGTATCTCCCATTTTTTCTCCTTCTACTTGACCGAATTCACCGACGATTGACCCCTAGAATTATCGTTACACAAAATTTCATTATTTTTAGCAACTCTGAAATCTTCGAGAATTTCTTCCTCATCTACAAATTTGTTCCAACTAATTTTGTGCCCGATAAAAATCGCTTCTTCCCGGATAAAAACGTTTGCAAAACTCGGCGCGGAAACGAATATCAAACGAGCAATTTATTTAAAAACGTCGACCGGAATAGCGTAGGATTATCGATTTTTTTTTTGCGAAGAGAGAATTGAAAAAGACAATTCGCATCATCGATTGTTCGTTCATCGGTTCGTTGAATGCGGCGATTGTTCGACGACGGAAACAATGCCGATTGTGAGGGGTTCGG
Source organism: Pimpla rufipes (assembly GCA_963932165.1). Classification (NCBI taxonomy): domain Eukaryota; kingdom Metazoa; phylum Arthropoda; class Insecta; order Hymenoptera; family Ichneumonidae; genus Pimpla; species Pimpla rufipes. The sequence goes on along the minus strand of OZ010642.1, from coordinate 2,178,938 downwards.
CCGGCGATTCACTCCGTCAGCCTCTGCGTCCGAGTTGTGTTTTCACAACTTGGACGCTGCATCGGAAACTCACGGTTCTTCAGGTTCGGCCAGTTGTCCCGGTCGAAACGGTCGTCCTCGTACTCCACGCCGGCGTGGGCGAAGATGAAGCGGATCGGCTCGGCCAGAGCCTTAACCGGGAAGTACGTCAGCTTGTAGTTCGGCATTTTCCTGGCAAAGAACAGAACAAAATTTGCTATAAACAAAATGATCCATCGACAGATCCGTTAGTAATAATAATAATAATAATTATTATTATTTATTTATTTATTTATTTATTTATTTATTTATTTATTCCAATTATTATCCAATTAATAATAATTGGATAATAATTGGATTTTAGACGTAATTTTAATTTTTTAATTTTAAAAATTGATATTCATTTTGTAAATAAAAATGTTCATTTTACTTTTTTTTCAATATTAACCAAAATATGAACATTACAAAAATCATTATTTAAATTCAGCCGACGACGCGAAACACCCGAAGTTGCCCGAGCCGACTTTTGATTTATATTTTCGTAGACTTCAATGCTTTTCTCTAAAAATAATAAAAAATAAAAAATCATAAAAAATATACTACGATAATAAAATGAATGAAAACTGTTCAACGTGGCAAACTGAAGCTTGAGCTTCAGTTTGTGTTCACGTTGCGTACGCCAACGCTTTCCGGCTCGATGCAGGCCGTACGCGACTTGGTAACAGCAACGAAAATATATTGCCCTCCAAGGACGCTTAGATAGGACTTGCGCTCGGCTCTCTTCCACGAGGCCCAAAGTGCCTCCGCTTCTACCAGGCGACATTCAAGTGCCGCGCAAACTGTTCAAAGAGCATTTTTCACGAAATTGATTAGATTTCCGACGACAGTGGAGCGTCGTTTTTTTTTGCTCCGTCGTTTGTGTGCTTCAAAGCTGCGCATAGAGCATCGGATGCCTTCGCGCGAAATTTCAAAACGATTCGGCGAAAAAAAAGGAGGTCAGCAAAAAGGGTCGCTATCTATCTATCCATCCAGCACTCGAGTGGCATCTCAGGCTTCCGCCGTTTCGCTCTAGAGTGACGCGAATCATGTACCACAAGTGCCAGAGACACAGATATCGCACTGTTTCCCTCGCTCGAAGGCGAGGCAAACGAAACAGTGAGACCACGTTTCGCGTGACCTTCGGCGAAGGCGAAACCTTCGCGACTGCGAGAGAGACAAAAACCGCTGAAGCGTGGAAATGATATTTATTCCTCTTTATTTCTCTCTCTCGCAATCACGAAAACCCGTATTATGACTCCCATCAGGGTCAGTACCCGCATGGAAAAAAATATATGTAACTGATATATATGGCGTCAAAAAGTTGTATATGCTGCGCATATTTTTGCAAAAAATGTATATTACATATATATTAAATAAAAAAAATGCTAGAGGGTCGCGTGGCTTCCGGTTTTAATGTGTCATTTGACCCCGGTCGGCTTGAGCCTGGAGGTCCTAAAGCGGGACTTAGAAAAATTCAGCCCCAGGTTCCTTTGAAACTTCGAAAAATGTAGCTTCAAGTCCCTCGAGGACTTAAATTAAAAAATGTAGCTTCGTCCCTTGGGGACTTAAAAAATGTATCTTCAAGTCCCTTGGAGACTTAGAAAAATTCTGGGTTCATTGTGTCATTTGACCCCGGCCTGTTAGATTATCCTACACAGCGACAGCGGCGGCGGCGAGATCTTTGTATAATATAGAGGGATATTTAAATAGTGAAAGCGACAAAAAAGTTCTAACAATATGTTGCATATATTTCACGCATAAAATTATTTCCATGCAGATAACGAAAAACAGTACGTAATTGAAATTTTCTCTGCAATTTGTCAATTCTTTGTATCACAGTGTAGAATAGTTTTTTTGCAGTAAAAACATCGATAAAAATAGCAGCGAAGATGTTTGTTTCCGATAATCTTTGTATAATACAGAGGGATATTTAAATAGTGAAAGCGGCAAAAAAGTTCTAACAATATGTTGCATATATTTTGCACATACTTCGCGCCTAAAATTATTTCCATGCGGGTACCAAAAAACCGTACGTAATACAAATTTTCTCTGCACTTTTTCAATACTTTGTATCACAGTGTAGAATAGTTTTTTTTTCTCAGTAAAAACATCGATAAAAATAGCAGCGAAGATGTTTGTTTCCGATAAGATTAGCTCCGTCCATTTTTCTCGTCACGTCGGGAGGCGACCGAGTGGCCAAGGGCACAAAAGGACAAATAGATCCTCACAAAGTTACTAAAGGCCGGCGCGCGTTTCGCCGGCCGGCGACGCCAACGTGCGCTTAGCGACACACAAAGAGCCGAGCGAGCGAAAACATCGCGAGGCAAAAACGGTTGCGCAACCGCGTAACGCACACGTAATAAATACAAAAGCCGGCGTGTGATGAATCATCGTTCGTCATTACGATAAACAACGCGGATGCATCAGATAAGTTTATTGACCCGTTGCGCGAAAAGTCGCAACGCGAAATACGCGCGCCGATAAAAATACTCGCGATGCCTGCGGCGTTTTTTTTTTTTTTTTTTTTTTTTTTTTTTTTCTCGGTGATAAGAAAGCCGGTTATCGGTCGTTATCAATTCGTGCCTTGCGATTTATATTTGTCGAACTAACACTCGACAAACCACCGAGTGGTATGAAAAAAAAAAACGTTATTTGCTTCAGGCAATCTTTGACTTTTTTTTATTTATTTATAATCCGATACACATTGCGCTGAATCAATCGGAATGTATCGCAAATATTAGCCGCGTGTGATTTGCGATAAGCCGGCTCGCATCGCTGCATTCGTTACTTTGTTTCCCGGTTTTTTATCACTCGGGCGGAATAATGACTCGTAATTCGTTACATGTAAATCCTTAAATCATTCAGAAACAAAGTTGACGGTGCAATTGGTTTTGCAATTATTAATTCATAATAGTAAAATAATAATAAAATTGTAATGCAATGTGTACATTTTTTTATGGCTTCAAAGAATATTTGTTTTCAATCAAATACATTTTTCGGTAATGTTCCTGAAAATTGGAGATTCTATTTTTTTCGCGATCTTTAGCTATTTTTTTTTTAAATTAGGCATCTTCGAGGCTATATTAAAAAAATTCACACATCGTTTTATAATCGCCGCAGGTTATTATTATTATTATTATTATTAAATCAAACCTACCGAACAAACCGTGCTGTATGATTTATTTCTCAAACAAACGAGGAAAATACGACTGTGGGCGGAACGACTAGTAATAAATTACCAGTCATTCTCCATATTCAGTTATATCGCGAAACCGGCGAGATAAGACCGAATTGCTTGGAACAAATTCGTGCTATTCATAGGACGAGCCCGACACATCTGTGGACGCAAAGTGCGCAGAGAGCGCGTAAAGCCCGAAGGTTCGCCCGACAACCGGCGTTCGGTGGGAAAGCCGGAGCGCGATCTAGATTCGCGTATAATACGCGTCGACCGGACGCGCGATGGGTCAACGAGCCCCGCGTTAATAGCCGATAATTGGCCGTCACGGGAAAAATCGCGACTGCTCGACGCGAAATAATCGGCGAGCAATTCGGACCCACAATTTGCAGATGAGACGAGACAACGCGATGAACTATTCGATACTCACGGTTTGCGGGTCGGGAAATCGGCAATAAATCACGAGGTTGATGTCCGGCGACTGTCGAGGCTGCTGCGAACTGATATGGCCACTGCCCGCGACGCTCGGTCTACTTATAAAAAAATAGACGGATAGACGCAGGGGATGCCGGGAGAGAAACTAGCCGGCTTTCGCGATGCTTGTTGCGCCCTGGAATTAGCGACGAGCGCGTCCGCAACTGTCGAGAGTCGGCGAGAATAAAATGGGTCGGTAAAACAGAACTCAGAGAGAGAATAGAAAATTATAGGTTGACTAGCGATGTCCCGAAAACGCAAAAAAAAACCGAAAACTGTTTTACCCCATGAGATTCAGTTGTTTGGTGTTGTGCGCCACAAGAGGGCAGTGATAGAGAAAGGCCGAGACGAGTGGTGCTCAACGAAATAAAATATTTGTTTGTAATGTTATTTAATGGAAAAGAAAAATGCATAATTTTGCGTTGGTGCTTATGTGCATCTCTACTCCCCACTTTCTCTCTCTCACTCGCTCTTTCTCCTAGTCAATAGTCGTTGAATCGAGACACGAAGTAGCATGTTTATGCCTAAAGACGCGTCTTTTTTCGAAAAAAAAAAGACGTCTTAAAGACGTCTTTTTTCGAAAAAAAAGACGTCTTAAAGACGTCTTTTTCCGAAAAAAAGACGTCTTAAAGACGTCTTTTTTCGAAAAAAAAAGACGTCTTAAAGACGTCTTTTTTCGAAAAAAAAGACGTCTTAAAGACGTCTTTTTTCGAAAAAAAGACGTCTTAAAGACGTCTTTTTTCGGAAAAAAAAGACGTCTTAAAGACGTCTTTTTTCGGAAAAAAAAGACGTCTTAAAGACGTCTTTTTTCGAAAAAAAAAGACGTCTTAAAGACGTCTTTTTTCGGGAAAAAAAGACGTCTTAAAGACGTCTTTTTTCGAAAAAAAAGACGTCTTAAAGACGTCTTTTTTCGAAAAAAAAGACGTCTTAAAGACGTCTTTTTTCGAAAAAAAAGACGTCTTAAAGACGTCTTTTTTCGAAAAAAAAAGACGTCTTAAAGACGTCTTTTTTCGGAAAAAAAGACGTCTTAAAGACGTCTTTTTTCGGAAAAAAAAGACGTCTTAAAGACGTCTTTTTTCGGGAAAAAAGACGTCTTAAAGACGTCTTTTTTTCGGAAAAAAAAAGACGTCTTAAAGACATCTTTTTTCGGGAAAGAATAAATCCAAATTTCTCTGCTCAGTCGGTAACTTATCGACCCGAACTGCCTAGATACCCACAAGAGCGTAGTGTTCATCCCAAAACGCCGCGTTCGACCCGTCCCGTCACAGAAAAGTGGCGGGCACGGCGGGATGATCGCGGGGCAGCAGCGGCAGCCTCGACTTGCACACACAGAATCGGCGAATCTCGGGCCTGCGGGTCGCCCTCGGCCCGCGCGAGAACGCTCCGCCCCTCTTTTCCTTTTCAGTGTTTCGCTCTTTTCAGAGTGGCCCAGCCGAGCGTCTGTCTGTAGTACCCAGAGGCCTCGTGTGCGTGTCGCGCGCGCGTCTGAGTCCCGCGCAGCAGTGTCTGTGCTCATTTTCCGTGCTTTTTCGTCATGCCCGCCGCTCTTCTCGCGCCATTACGTCGCTAGTGCGTTATTGGTGGTGCACGAATGCCGAGTTATCGACTCTTATAAGCGTAATAATACCCGAGTACTTAATATCACTTTATCCATCTATCCATCTGTCTCTCTCTATCCCCTTCCTCCATCCGTCTGTCTCTCTCCCTCCTTTCCCACCATTCATCCATCTATATATTTCTCTCTCTCTCTGACCACGAAGGAACGAGCATGGCCCCCGGATTCCAGATCCACAATTTCATCCGAAAAACCTTTCTCTCCCGCTATCGCGAGAGCGTCGTCACCTCTCCAGCCCAGTCGGTATCAAAAACTGTAATGAACGTTTTTGCCAGATATTCGCGTTTACAGCTAAAAGACGAAATTCATTCCCTGCGCTGGTGAAATCCGCAGAGAATAAATTTTTTCTTTACAAATATGCGTAAAAAACGTATTACAGTTTTTATTACCGCAGTCGGTATTTCCCACGTCGAGCCCAGTCGGTATCAAAAACTGTAATGAACGTTTTTTATAGATCTTTGCGTTTACAGCTAAAAGAAAAAATGCATTCCCTGCGGATTTCATCAGTGCAGGGAATGAATTTCTTCTTTTAGCTGTAAACACAAATATGCGTAAAAAACATTCATTACAGTTTTTATTACCGCAGTCGGTATTTCAGATGCCCTTCATCCATCTATCCGTCTGTCTCTCTCTCTCCCCCCTCCCTCCTCCCATCCGTCTCACTCCATCCTTTCCCTCCTATCCATCCACCTATCTCTCTCTCTCTCTCTGCCCACGAAGCAACGAGCATGAATTCCAGATCCACAATTTCATCCGAAAAACCTTTCTCTCCCGCCTATCGCGAGCGTCGTCATCGCGTAGTCAGCCTTTCGGAAAAAGGCATATAACGCACGGTGAAAATGAAAATAAAAAAAAAACAAACAAAAAAATAAAATAAAATACTCGAGAGAGAGAGAGAGAGAGAGAGAGAGAGAGAGAGAGAGAGAGAGAGAGACAGAGACAGAGATATACCGCGTCTCTTGATCGGAAAAAGGCATATAACGCACGGTGAAAATGAAAATAAAAAAAAACAAAAAAATAAAATAAAATAAAATACTCGAGAGAGAGAGAGAGACAGAGATATAAAAAAAGGAGCAAAAAGACCGAAGTGGTCGGGGCGCCGCGCGCGAGAGTGGCCCCGTTTTTGGCGGTGTCGCTGCCTGCCGAGGAATGCGCGAACCACCGGGACGTTTTTTTTTTTCCTCCGCTCCGTTCGGCGAAGAACGCGGAGTCAAAGTGTGCGACGACCGACGACGACGAGCCACGACGACCACTCGATTTGTGTATTGAAAATAGTCGCGGATTTTCGCTTTTTTTTTTCTCTCTCTCTCTCTCCCTCTTCTCTCTCTCTCTCTGTCTCTGTCTCCTTATCATCGTCGCGCAGTAAGTTCGAGTGTGAAGGGCGATTAAAAAAATGATAAAAAAAAACAGAAAATCACCAGTGATTACAAAATCACGCGAGACGCGAAACTCCCGAGATTCCCTCGGGCGATCCTGGCAGATGCGACACGAAGTGTCCTTTTGTTTATTCGCCCCCCCCCTCCCCCCTTCACCCGACGCCCCCCTCCCCCCCGATATGTGGCGTCCCGACGACCACATAAAAATATACGACACGCGAGTGCGCGCGGCCTACGTGGGTTAAAAGGCTGATTTTTTAGTTGTTTTTTTTTTTCGTTTCTCACGCCGCGAAAATTGCGGCCGCCGCGTTCCCCGCGCTGGATATTCCCTCGATCTCCGCGCTAATTGCGAAATAACCGTGAATCGCTCTGTCCTCGTCTCTCTGTCTCTGTCTGTCTGTCTGTCTGTCTCTGTCTGTCTCGCTCGCTCAGTGATATCGACATTCCTGAGTGTTGACACCTCTGTCAAAGGGACTCGTAAGCGCGGCGTCGATGCTGATCTCGTGTCGCGATCTCTCTCGAAGATTTTTCGATTTTGGCTTTGGCGTTTTTCGGGTTTGTGCGGATCGCGAAGCCGCGATTTCTCGGGTTCGTTGTGACGATTTTTGGGGCCCGAAGACGCGGCCACCGTGACTTTTGACACTCGGGATTTTTTTGTTTGGACGGGGGATTTTTTATTTTGTGACTCGTGATATCCGAGATTTGTGTGGATTTTCTCGAGATTCGGGGGAAAATTGGGGGGGGATTGTAGATTTTTTTTTTTTTTTTCATCTGGGAGATCGCGAATTATTCGCGAGTGGAGATCGATGATCGATGTCTTCGTAACTATGGGAATGAGATTTATAGGGTTTATATTGTTATCGTGATGTTAATTGGCGATTTTTTTTTTTATATATTGTGTGAAAATTGTTTTTGTTGGGGGCTTCAATTGCGAAATAAATCTCTGTGATTTCTGTTTATCGTTGGCAAGTTTCGAGCTGCGTTGCGGGATGTTGAAATAATGATAATTGGGAATCGCAGAGATTTTTTTTATTGGTTTTAGGAATCTTAAGATCTTTTCCCTTGAAACGAGTTGGGAGTTGTAAATTGAAGGATTTTGTGACGCCACAATGTTTTTTTTTTATTGGTTTTAGGAATCTTAAGATCTTTTCCCTTGAAACGAGTTGGGAGTTGTAAATTGAAGGATTTTGTGATGCCACAATGTTTTTTTATTTTTATTTTCCAGGCAGAAGAGTCGTCGCAAGTAAATCCTAAATGATCGAACGACATGAGTTCGCTTCAGCAAACTGGTAGATTCTTGCCGTTCGCCACCAGCAACATTCAGAGGAAGCAACTTTCCACCCAAGGTGCGATTTTTTTTTTTTAGCAACAAATTCTTCTTCCTTTGAGGATTTTTACAAAAATGAGGAGGAGAGCGTTTTACAAAAATGGCGCAATGAAAATTTCAGGTGGACTGCCGCAGAGTCTGAGCGGTAGCGACACCGATGTCTCGACGTCGAACGAAAACCTGAGCAACGAGGAGCGATACGTGATAAGGCACACAGCTCGTCAGGAGCCGCAGGGCCAGGAGAATCAGCAGCAGAGCCCGTCCAGATCCTCCAGTCACAAAGAAAACATACCAAATATACAAGTGAGCAATTTCAAGGACTTCCCTAGCAACACAATCTAAAATTGGCCTTGCAACATTTGATACTCATTTGGATTCCTTTCTTTTGTAATTTTACCATTTTTTTTTGCTTTGAGAACTTTTGTTATTCTTGTTGCTGCGATTGAGAAGAAACTAAATTATTTTTCCGTGTTTCGTGTATTTTTTAACATTTTTTCTTCGCGCTTCATTTGCGCCTGCAAAAGAAATTCTCGCTTTTTATTTACGTATTTATTTATTCATTATCACATTGAAGAGGATTCAATGACAAAACAAATGTAAGAAAAAAGAAAAATAGAGACAATGAAAATATTATTAACAACTACAAATCGTCTATATTAATGTAGTCAAAATAGACGAAATTGAAATTGAAAGCAAGACAATATTAATGGACCCAAACGATTATACCGGCTATAAAAAATTATTATAACGACGAAGAGCAGCACAACAAAATATTATTTCACCTCCTAATGGGGATGAATTATTTGAATTTTTGTGGTATTAATACTTCGTTCTTCAATTTCGTTGCATTGCAACGATGCAAATTTTAACGTCATGAAAACACAAAAAAGTTGGCAAGGAGTAAAAAGGCGTCGAAAACGGCAGCTTTTTCAGTTTTTTATTCCGTATTATTTCACCCCCTAATGGGGATGAATTATTTGAATTTTTATGGAATGAATATTTTAGTCTTCAATTTTTATGGATTTAATATTTAATTCTTAAATTTTTATGTAATTAATATTTCATTCTTCAATATTTATGGAATTAATATTTCATTCTCCAATTTCATTGCATTGCAACGATGCAAATTTCAACGTCACGAAAACAAGAAACGAAAACGGAGAAAAAATCGTCGAAAACGGCAGCTTTTTAAATTTTCGCTTCTGTGTTTTTTGTAATTAAAAAAAAATGTAATCCAACAAATATTTTTCCCAGGGTAACCTACACAACAGGAACAGTCTGAAGGAGAGCCTGAACGGCTCGAACCGCAACAGCCTGAAGGAGAGTCTGAACGGCTCGAACCGCAACAGCCTGAAGGACAGCATAAACGGCTCGAACCGAAACAGCCTGAAGGACAGTCTGAGCAACCGAACGAGCGTCGGCTCGAACCGCAGCAGCCTCGATGTATCGACGAGCTCGTACAACACGCTAATTATTCACAATGCGAACGACGAGAACGCCTGGTCACCGTCCGGACGGTGAGTATATTTTTCCGCTCGTCGTTTAATAATCGCTCGCCGTTGGATCTCGCGAGGAGGAGGAAGAATAAAAGCGCGGAAAATTGCCAATCATTAGACTCGCCTTTGGCCTCCCGCGCGCGCCGCGAAAATCGCGCTCGTCGCGTCGGCCGCGCTCAGTAAGACGCGATGCATAAAAGAAAAATGTATTTTAAGCATTCTCTCCGGGGCCCGGAAAATATATACGCGCGTGGTAACTAACTTAATAATAGCGACGATTTCGGTTTTATCGGCGATTCGGCATCGACACGAGAAACCGACGAGCGATTGTGAAAAAAATTAAGTACGACGACAACGAAAGAGGCAAATTTCGATAATCGAATTCTGTCGCGTTATTTTGTTTCGAGGAAAAAAAATTGGGTGCCGAGAATAAATACAGCGAATACCGCGAGTCCTGGTAGAGCCGAATTTCAAGGTTCGCGTTAGTCTCACTCGGTGCCGTTTGTTACGCGACTTTAGCGATCACGATGGAACGTTGTGAAAAAAAAAAATCGTAAACGTTTCTAGTTTTAATGTCCGACTGTATAGGTTGTCGGGAATTTCGCGTTAGTCTCATGACGTTGAAGTTTGCATCGTTTTCGTGCAACGAAATTAAACAACAAGATATTAATTCCATAAAAATTCACATATTTACCCCAATTAGAGGGTGAAATAATATTTTTTTGTCACTTAATATGTTAAATAATTTATATTAATTATACTAATAATTTGTTTATAATAAATATATATTAATTTGGGTTCATTAATATTTCGTTGCTTTTAATTTCGTTGGATTGCAACGATGCGAACTTCAACGTCATTTAGTCTCAATCGTTATCATTTATTACGCGAATTTACCGATCACGATGCGACATTGGGAAAAAAAATCGTAAACGTCTCTCATTTGTTAAAAATCTCGTTTGTAAAAAATCGTAAATGTCCGACTGCACAGGTTGTCGGGAATAGTGCGAGAGCACGGCGGTGATATGGGCTACTTGTACTGCGAAGGCGGTGGCAAAGGGCACTCGAATAGTCCGACGATGCAGTCGCTCGCGAGTCTCACGCACGAGGATCGTTACTACGATCAGTCGAGCAACAGCGGCTGTCAGGAGATCACTGACATTCCCGACGATTATCTCAGTCAATCGCAGGTAGGAGAGAATAATTAATTCCAATGATGTTGCATCGTTGGAACACAACGAAATTCGGGAAAAAAATTAATTCTAATTCGCCCAAATGATAAAATTTGGTATAAAAAGTCATCATAGCAACTAATTATTATGATGACTTTTTATACCTAATTTCATCATTTGGATTAATTAGAATTCATTTTTTTTCTGAATTTCGTTGCATTCCAACGATGGAAACTTCAACATCATTAATTTCACGTGAATTTGTCCTTCTTGGCATCGTCGCATTATCGTTTCCTGTCTCTTTCTGTCTCTCGTCGAACAGGTGCTCAAACATCTCGCGAAGGAAGTCAAGGTGCCGGCTTACGGAAAGATCCCGAGCAATGGAAGCGGCAATCTGGAGATGCGAATGCGCGACAACGAGCGAGGGAAGCAGAATTCCAACGAATTCACGGACAGACCGCCGCCCTCGTACACCACGACGCTTTTGCCGCTCAAGAGCAAACACCGGCTCCTCGGACCGACCGAGAAGCTCACGCTCTCGAGATCACAGCCGGATCTGTCGAGAATCGGCAAGTTGGATCTCGACAGCTACGATCTTCGCGCCACGTCTCCTCGGTAAGGTTTATGACACGTTGATTTAGGGGCCGATTTGCTTTGATCCTTTAACTAGTTAACGCTAACTCAATCAATGGCAGGAGATAAATATTTATTTATTTATTTATTTATTTATTTATTTATTTATTTATTTATTTATTTATTTATTTATAATAAACTGGACAAGCCCTTGGAAATCATACAAAAATTGGCAGAAGAGTATACAAGCGTACAAAAGAAACAAAAGCGTCATTACAAAAACAAAACAAAAGAAAATCAATCAATGGAATACAGGCTCACTGAGCGCGACAAAATTGTGCACGGATTGAGCGAATTGCGAGAAAGGGCGACTGAAAAAATCAACAAATGCAGACACATCATTGCCATTACGAAACAATCTTGTCAGAGGCTCATTATATATTTCAATGTTGAGAAAAATAAGTTTCAATGCCGAGAAAAATATGTTTCATTGTCTTGAAAAATATCCTTCAGTGTCGAAAAAAATGTTTCAATGTTAAAAAAAATATTTTCAAGTATCGACAAAAATATATCTTCAAATATCGAAATAAATACCTTTCAATGTAAAAAAAATTGAAATCACGAGAAAAATATCTTTCAATATAAAAAAATTGAAATGTTGAGAAAAATACCTTTCAAGGTAAAAAAAATCAAATGTCGAGAAAACCATCCTTCATATTCGATTCGTCGAATTCGTGGGACGATTCGCTGACCGTCTGCCGCTTTTTTCAAGACCGCAGACGAAAGGCCGCGAGGAGATCGAGACGTCGAACGGCGAGATATGGCCGCCGTCCGAGATGGTGCAGATCGTGATACAGGAGAACAGCGCGCTCAAGCTCGAGCTCGAGCGATGCTACAACAAAGTCGCGAAGTCGCAGAAACTGGAGCAGGAGATATCGAAGGTTCATCGGGCGCACGAGGAGCTCGCGGCTTCGTGCGAGCGCCGCGAGAAGCTCGAGCGCGCGGCGCGTCTCAGGCTGCAGAACGACTGCCGGCGACTCACCGAGCTCAATCGGGCGCTCAGGGACCAGATCGACCTGATGTCCTCGCGATCGGACAATCCGCCGATCGTCGAGTCCATGAGGAAGGAGCTCACGCAGCGGGAGCTGCTCATCGGCCAGCTCATCACGCAGAGTAAGATTCATCATCGGATTGTATTAATTAAAATCTCCACGTGAAATTGGAAAACGAAAATTCTCGTTGATGCAGTTAAATCGTGTGTAATTTAATTTGAAATCCTCGTTTGGAATTTAATTACGTTTTATTTAATCGCTTAAAATTGAAAAAAAAAACGCATTTATAGCACATTCGAAATTAAATGCTAAAAACGTTTGGAATTTAATTACGTTTTACTTAATCGCTTAAAATTGAAAAAACAAAAACGCATTGATGGGACATTCGTAAATAAATCCTAAACATGTTTGGATTTTAATTACGTTTTACTCCATTGCTTAAAATTGGTAAAACAAAAACGTGCTGACGACGTATTTTTAACATAATTACGTTTGATGGAATTAGACAAGGAATTGGCGGCAGCCAAGGAGCGACAGGAAATCGAGCTCGCGGCTCAGCGAGCGACGCTGCAGGAGCAGCGAACTCACATCGACATACTGGATACGGCGTTGACAAACGCGCAAGGAAACGTCGTACGCCTGGAGGAAGAGGTAATTTTTCTCATTTTCCCTACGATTTTCATTTTTCCTCATTTGCCTTTTTCAACATTCGCAAAAAAAAAACAATAAATTAATTTACGTTTAACAGAATTTGTAAAATAAAATGAATATATGAATATAGAGTAAAATATAATAGAATGAATTATAGAATTATATAATATATGAATATAGAATAAAATATAATAGAATGAATTATAGAATTCTGTAATATATGAATATAGAATAAAATGTAATAGAATGAATTATAAAATTCTGTAATAGAATGAATTATAGAATAAAATGAATTTACATTTAACAGAGTCGCAAAAAGCAAGTTTACGTCGAACGAGTCGGACAGTTGCAACGCGCGCTGTCGTCGCTGCAGGCGTCGAGCGACAGACGCGAGGAGACCGAGCGACAGCTGCGGGGCCAGTTGGAGCGGGAATTGCGAGAGGGCGGAAGCGGCGGGACGAACGGAAGCGAAATCACGACGAGCGGCGAGTCGACGGCCGAGCTGAAGCGACGGCTTCGCGAGCGGGACGAGAAGATCATGTCGCTCGAGGGCGACGTCGCCAAGTGGGAGCAGCGATACCTCGAGGAGAGCGCGCTGCGCCAGGCGGCCATAGACGCGGCCAGTCTTCCCAAGTGAGTGACGAGAAACTCGCGAAAAACGTTTTTAGAATTCGCGATAGAGCGAAAAAAAAAATCCTCGCCATCCGGAACTCCAACTCCACGTTCTTTTTCGAACGAGGAATAATTGCATTCTTTATCTGCTTTCGCATTTTTCGACCAGCGCCGTAATATTTTAAAGTTTCGCAAGAGTGTAAAATGAAATTACAATCGTTCCAATTCAGGGATGCCAAGATCGCAGCCTTGGAGAAGACGAGTCAGGACGCGGAGAAACTGATCGCCGAGGCGCGATCGGAAAAGATGCGTCACATGGACGAAGTTCACGCTGCGCAGAAAAAACTGGCTGACCTTGAATCTAGGTGAGGCAACGAGGAGACGCGGAATTTTCGGGATTTCTTGTCAGGATAAAGTTAATGATTTTCTTTTTTTTTATTTTCCTACAGAATGAAAGATCTTGAGTCCAAGCTGGCGGAAAGAGACGCGATGATACGAGTCCTGCAGAAACACACGTACGACAAAGACAGCAGCAGCAGCAGCGGCGTCGGGAGTTATCCGGCCGCGCATTCGTCTCACTCGAGCACATCGGCCGATCACACCGGTCTGACTGGTACACCGGAACTCGGTAAGAATCGGCGATGCAAATTTACTCCAATATAATCCCCGTCTATTTTATTCAGGGTTGTGAATCCCTAAATATAAAAAAAGTTGATGGTACAATTGGTTTTCTAATTATTCTAATTATAATATAATGTGTAGTTCTTTTAATGGCTACAAGGAATATTTGTTCAATCAAATTTCACGGTAATTTTTCGGTAAAAAATTGTGAAACGCGGTTAAAGAATCGTGCTAATTTTTTTTATTTTATTAAAAATGAGCCGCTGGTTATTAAAAATTATACCTAACAAACGAATCGCACTGTAACATTTATGTTATAATCTAGTGAAGATTTACAGTTGATTTTATTCCAATATTCTCGATACATGTTTAATCGCTTTGTGACTCAATTCGGTAACATTTTTATGTTCACAGTGAGCAGTGTTTTGGGCGGTGCGAGCGGTTACGGGAGTACAGGCTCGTACGGAGTAACGGACAGTTACAAGTATAGAAAACAGGGTAGCTTTGAGCAAACAAATAAGAGTCTCGGCGATCAGCTGAAAGAACTAGATTCCCAACTACTCAGCAAGGTAGGCAGAATCTCCACAGTGTAGTAGAAACTATGAACAAAACAAAAACAAAACAAAAAACAAAAAAACAACGACAATCAACGACAATTTAACGACGACGAAATGAAAAACGGAGAGCAATATATTTTTCGCAAAGCGTCGGTTCCTATCCAAAAATCGTTTCCAAAACAACAATCACAGCACACACAGTTTTTATCATCGTTTATATTTATTTACCGTCGTTCATTACTTTACGATTTTTTTTATTCTCCTCACTCGAGACTCGAAGTTACGAGACGACAGGTACGATTTTTTTTTCTCTTTTTTTTCGTTGTCTTCGTCACCTTTTTGTTTGTTCACCTCGAGCGCCAATAGAGACGTCGGTTATTGCAGGCCAGCAAAAAAAAAACAAAAAAAACAAGTATAAAAAAAAGCAAAACAGAAACGCAAATCGTTCATCAACAGGTATTTTCTTTGACTTGATAATGACGCCAGGCGTGACTCACTTTAACTACGGCACCTTGAGAGTGGGAATCTCGCGGCGGATCGCAAAAAATTCGTCGGATCGCGATCGTAATTTTGAAAAAAAAAAAAAAAAAAAAATCGTCAGTAAAAGACGAGAAAATCGTCACAGCGCGACCTACTCTCAAGATCACTTTTTGTGCGTGTGTTATATATTTTTTTCTTAACATAATTTATAGTCCGTGACGATTTCTAACACGAAAAGCTCTAATCTCCCCCTTTTGTTCTCGTCGCGTACGACAATCAAATTCTAACGATACGACTAGCCGTCTGTGGGAGACGGGTGATTTTTTTTTATTTTTAATTATCACTCGCGCGAAGAAATAATAAATTCGCGAATCGAAACGCGACTGAAACGGAGTGATTGCTTTTATGTCGTAAATCATCAGCGTCTCGAGATGAAAATTCGCAAAAAATCACGTCGCTCTCCCACCAAAACTACTCTTATCACTCGTCTCATGTTATGTTAAAAATCGTTTGGCAGCAACGTAAGACAAAAAAAAAAGCAGCAAAAATATATACTAGAATGTAGATAACCAAGAGTTGAATTTTTGATGTCATTAATCCGTGTTATTTTTCGAGTGATCCGACTAATTCCCACACGATTTCCCCTCTGTCTCTCTCAATTTCCCTCTTTCTCTCTACATCACCTAAAAAAATAATCACGAAATCAAAGCTTCCTCTATGAAGAACCAAAAAGAAAAAAATCACGAAATCAAAGCTTTCTCTATGAAGAACCAAAAAAAATGCACAAAATTAAAGCTTCCTCTATGAAGAAAAAAAAAAATCACGAAATGAAAGCTTCCTCTATGCAGAAACAAAAAAAAAATTCACGAAATCAAAGCTTTCTCTATGAAGAATCAAAAAGAAAAAACATTACAAAATCAAAGCTTCCTCTATGAAGAACCAAAAAGAAAAAAAAGTCACGAAATCAAAGCTTTCTCTCTAAAGAACAAAAAAAAATCACGAAAGTAAAGCTTCCTCTCTAAAGAACAAAAAAAATCACGAAATCAAAGCTTTCTCTCTAAAGAAAAAAAAAAATTCACAAAATCAAAGCTTCCTCTCCAAAGCCCCAAAAAAAATCCTCCCTCCCTCCCGAGTGCGCATGCAATTTTTGTGTCGAGCACTAACCCCCGAATTCATTCGGCTCCCTCTCAACCCCCCTTCCCCCTCTCTCTCTCGTTAGTCTCCAACGCGGCCGTTTTTCTCTCTTTTTTTTCAGCGGGCACTTTGCTGTTTTCCAGGATTCTCTAATCCAGGCACTGTGTCGAGAAAAGGAAAAATACCCAAGCCACTATTGGCGGGTGTAGATAGCGCAGGTAGTTCGAGCACGGCGTCGAGCAAGAGTCGCCTGCTGGACGACTCGGTCGCGAGCGACGCCGCGGCCGCCTCGTCCCCTTCATCCTCGCCTTCCACCGCGGCCGCCTCGTCGCGCTCCGGGATCCTGGAGTTCGCGAGCGCGGCGAGCGGGCGGCTGAAGGGCGCGGCGGCGGTCGCCGCGGCGGCGAGCTCGCGGCTCTCGGACGGCGGCAACAGGCCGGAGGACATGATGCTGCTCGAGAAGCAGGGACGGAGCTCGCAGCGGCAGCGGATGCAGGAGGGCGAGCCGAGGCGAGCTGGCAGTTTGCCGCCGAGTTCGCTTCCAAGGCCGCCGAGGAGCCTCAAGTCGATTAACTCGACTCGTTACTGCCGGCTGAGCGACACGGAGACGCGGAAAAAATCGGATCCGGGTCCGATTATCGAAATCAGCAGCAGCAGCAACAATAATAATAACAACAGCAGCAGCAGCAGCGGAAATGGGACGAAAACGGCTCGGGATTCCGGAAACTGCAGCCTCGAGTACGGCCGACTGGTGGCGAAGAGTCAGCGACGCAAGAAATCCGTCGTCGGTGAGGCTTCTTCGTTTGTGCAGAGCGGATCGATGAAGAAAACGGCGAATAGTGGAGGAGGAAATGCGGGAGGAGGGAATGGAGGTGGAGATTATGAGAGACTCGGCGAGACGGAGAGGAAGAAGCAGGAGGGAAGAAGCGCGGCGACGGTGGAGGTGAAACACCGGGAGACTCAGGGAAGATCGCTGCTGCCGCCGCCGTCGACGACGACGCGGAGAATCGGCGACTACGGGAGGCTGAGCGATGGAGACGCGAGGGCGACGCTGAGGAAACAGGGAGCTGGGAACTCCAGGGGACTCAGCACCGGTAGTACGTTGAGCAGCAAGAGCGGAGGGGCTGGAGGAGCTGGCGGTGGACGCGATTCCGGTGGCACTGCTAGCAGCGAGGCTTCGACCTCGTCGTTGCCGCCCACTAAGGCTAGATCGATCCCTCGGCCTAACAACTATCGCATTCAGTTCTGAGGGGATTGGAGGATTGACCGAAGTGGAGTGTTGACGGTTTTTTTCGCCTTCGCGGAGGCGGAGACGATGAGTCGTAATCCCGGTGATAAGGATTTCCGGTAAGCGTGAGGAATCTTTTTTTTTTTTTTTTGGGTTTTTTCATTTTTTTAGTTTGATTTTGAAGCGAGGGAATTAAAATTTGGGGGTAAAAATGTTGTCTGGATATCTGGGGGATGAATTGAGAATCGGTAAAGGATTTTTTTTTTGGTTTTTTCTTTTTTTAGTTTGGTTCGTAGCGAGGGAATGAAAATTCGGGAGTAAAAACGTTATTTGGATACCCGGGAGCCGAATTGAGGATCGCTAATGGAATTTTTTTTGGGTTTTTTTTACTTTGGTTTCAAGCGAGAGAATGAAAATTCGGGAGTATTTGGAAAACGTTATTTGGATACCCGGGAGCCGAATTTAGGATCGCTAATGGCATTTTTGGGAAGAAAAAAAAGTAATTTTATGATTTTTGATCATCGTCACTGAATCTCTTTAAAGTTAGAATGTTATTCATCGCCCTCTGTGACGTTGGCAGACTTTATTTATTTTTTTTAGAAAAAAAAAAGTTCCTCCGCTTGCTCGGAAAATAATCGACCCGTTCCGACGAGCGAGTCACTCAAGCCGAGCGGAGCGGCGCTCGTAGAACGTACGAAGCCATAATAATCTACAGCTAGTTTCCTTAAAAGTACTATTAGTAAAAAAAAAACTGTACGTCTGAGTAACGTTTAAGCCTCCTCCCACCCTCCCCCTGGCCCCCCCCAAAAACCGATTCCCGCGAGCCAATATCACACGCCATAATAAGCATACGCGGACGACATATAGTGTAGCGTTAGTAAGACCTAGTCATTACCAAAGTAACTTTTAGGCGAGGACGACGAGACGGGTTTTCCTTGCCTCGCGGCGAAAGCCCCGTGAATTTCGATACGTCGCCCAAAAAAGCGACTGGAAGCGACGAGAGAACGAAAGAAATAGAAAAAGAAAACACAGAGTGACGCTCGTTAGTTACTGAATGTCTATTAACGTCACAAAAGACACAAAATATTCGGTGCCTTTTACGGTCCTTCCGCGATCGAACAGTCAGTTAGAAACTTTTTTCCACGCATAATTCGTCCTCGCACAATCGAATTCATGATTTAGGAGAAGAAAAAAAAATATACTGGTAAGAATATCGATGAATCTGATGAATTCGCGATTTTTTTTTATAGAAGAAAAATAAATACTGAGGAGAATGTCGATGAATCTGATGAATTCGCGATTTTTTGTAGGAGAAGAAACAAAGAAATACTGACGAGAATGTCGATGAATCTGATGAATTCGCGATTTTTTGTAGGAGAAGAAACAAAGAAATACTGACGAGAATGTCGATGAATCTGATGAATTCGCGATTTTTTGTAGGAGAAGAAAAAAAGAAATACTGACAAGAATGTTAATGAATCTGTGCCTTTAAAAAATGAAAGAAGCAGCCGCGAAAGTTCAGTCTCGACGCTTCCCCTTTTGTACCTCGAGCGATTCGCAATCGGCCGACGCGACCGTAAAACGATGTAACGTTGTTTCTACCGTAGTCAGAGTAGTTTCCTATAAGACTGAGAAAAAAATGGATACTGATTTTAAAAAAAGAAGAAGAAGAAACGAATGATAGAAGGAAGTAAAGGAAAAAGCCAATCCGAAAAGTTTTTAGCTATTTCTCTAATATTTTCTACAAAACAGATCTTGCGAGGAGAAAAGAGACGAGAAAACGAAAATCACACGCGCGAGAATCCCCGATTACGTTAAAGTTTGCATCGTTGCGATGCAACGAAATTAAGAGCAACAAAAATAAAAATAGCCGAAATTATTATACCGGCTATACGAATTTATTATAACGAACTAAAAAAATAAAAAAAATAAAAGAAAACAAAATAAAACAAAAAAAATTATTTCACCCCTCAATCGGGGTGAATTATTTAAATTTTTATGAAAATGAAATTTTCTTTAATTTCGTTACATTGCAACGATGCAAAATTCAACGTCACAATTCCCGAGCGTGTCGGCGATGCTACACTATATGATTAAACGAAAGGTGATTGCGTATGAAAAAAGAAAAAATAACTCTCTTACCTTTGCAGAAAAAAAACACCAAAGTGTCGATCTTCTCCTTAATACTTTAAAGCAAATACATATACAAAATATATAAATATAAATATATACATACAACAACAAAAATATATCTACAGCAACAAATGGCTCCTAATATAATGATAATCATATTTATTTGTGCTTGTGTTGAAAACTACTACCCTAAAGTCTCGCCGTGTTTCGCGCGTTAAACGAGATCCGGAGGCCCCAAGAGACGAGTACGCAGGATGTTATTTTACGGAGGAGAAAAAACAAAACGCGCTGTATAACGTATAATTATTACTTTGGATTGTGATTGTAGCGTAGACGGAGTAGAAAAAAACAAAAATACGTGTCTTTGGGATGCAAACTTCTTCCGGTGTGAATGAGTCTAAGATTTAGTCGATCGATCGTCGATCGCGACGACGAGAAACGAGAGAAAAAAATAAATGCGTACAAGGTGATCGCTGTTGATGGTCTTGCATTGAATTCGAAATCTCAAAATACATTCGCGGCTAAATCGAACGCGACCGGTGCAACGAAATTTCGAAGTATTCCCGAGATAATAAAAGATGAGAAAAATAAATTGTATCGCTATTTTTAATTCGCTGGCGCGTTTTAACGAGCGGTCGGCGTTTAATTGTCCCGCGTTTTGCGGCCGAGCGATTCGATTTATCTATCGCACTATTTTTTTTTTTTTTTTTTTTTTTCGCCGCGTTTTGTTTTCCACGTCAGCCGGATATAATGACTAAACGCTTCGTGGCGCTCGGTTCATACGTCGAGGATGATAACCGCCCCCACGTCGCATCACGCGTAATAATTATTACTCGCGAAAAGAGAAAAGAAACGAGAAGAATAAAAAAACGCGAATCTAGAAGCGATTTCGTCTCGCGAAAAACGCGTCATTATCGAGACGACTGTGAGTTTCGTTTAATTTCTTAGAAGAAAAAGTCGAAATGCAAAAAAAAAATTCGTTTAATTTCTTTGAAGAAAAAGACGAAGAGCAACAAAAAAATGTTCGTTTAATTTCTTAGAAGAAAAAGACGAAGAGCAACAAAAAAAATGTTCGTTTAATTTCTTAGAAGAAAAAAGACGAAGAGCAAAAAATAAAAACACTGAAAAGGGGAGATGAACGGAAAAATAAAAAATGAGTGTCTCTTAACCGTGCAAGAATACCAAAATCTAGTACTCGCCAAAGATGCAAATCCCCGTGTGTTTGTCCCGTGGCCTATACGTCGTGTCCAAATATTGTTCCTAAAATATTTTCGCGTGTCGCGCGTATAGTGCACCGAAACCCGATGAGAAGGGACGAAGAAAGAAAAAATAAAGATGAAGTAACTATTAAGGCAACGGAGAACTGTTGAACACGTTTGCTCTCTATTTTTGATACGGCCGTATTAGCTGATTCTCGTCCTCAACCCGAGCCCTCGATTCCCTCTCTCTATTATTATTATTATTATTAATTATTATTATTATTATTATTATTATTATTATTATTATTATTATTATATTAATATTATTATTTATTGTATTCGAAAGACGGGGTTTCCCTCGCCTCCGATATTTCTTCCCTCCGTCTTTCAAAAATTTCGGCTGTCGCTCTGCATTTTTTTTTAACAAAAAAAAAAACAACGTGTTCTATTTTTTTTTAACAGAAAAAAAAATAGAACGCAAAACGCGACAGCCGCGAATTTTCTCGCGACGAGACGAATCGAGTCTTCTTCTTTTTTTTCCCCCTGGATTTTTGTAACTCCACGAACGGGCTAGAAAATAGAAAGTTAAGCGCAATTACGTTACAAGGGTGTCTGCTGCGAAATGGAGGGCGACGCTCGAGTCTCTCCCCCCCGAGCGTCTCTGTATGTCTGTCTTTATAGCTTTACTAACCGGAAATCACGAATCACTGTATCGTTTTTATTGAATAGAAGCTTCGTGTACAATACCGAGAAACGGATTTGGAGTAGAGTGGAAAGTAAAAGCGAAAAATTGCGACGAAATGCGAACACGATGGCTGGCTGATGTAAAGGAATTACGAGGAGAAAGAAAAAAAATACAAGCTCTGTTGTGAAAGAAAAAGGATTTATTCTAGTGGGATAAGAAACGTAAAAACCTCTCGACCTGCGTTGCACGTTAATCTTTTTCGCTCTCTCGCAAGGAATGAAGACACCGGGAGACGCCGAAATGTAATATTAAAAATTGTATATTTAAGGATAGATCGCGAAACAAATATTTTTAGCACATTAATTAATTAAAAAATATATATATATTTGTTTCGCAAATATTTGTTTTTGTGCCGAAAATATTTGTTTCGCACGCTAATTAATCAATTTATTAAAAAGTGACTAATTAATTCAAAAAATTAATTGATTAAATCCAAAAATAATGAATGAATTCAGAAAATAATTAATTAATCTAAAAAAGTAATTAATTAGTGTGCCGGCAATATTTGTTTCGCACACTAATTAATTAATTGATTATACTTATTTTGATTGATTAATTAGATTCATCGGTTTGACAATTTTTTTTAAATCTCTTAAATTTTTTCTCGTTAGGTCGATGACTCGTGTGTGGCGAAGAAACGAAATTACGATTAAGCGCGAGTTTCATTCAATCCACAGGCTTCGAATTAACGCGAGATTCGCCTGCGGCGATTGAGTTTATCGCGGGACGAACTTGACGCGTATTGGATGGGTCGGTCGCAGCACGAGGTCCGGCAGCAAACGGACTTTGGACGCGTAGTCGATTGGCTCGAGATAAAAGTTGTGCAGTATGTGACCCACCATGGCCTTCAACTCCAGCATCGCGAACTTCTGGCCTGCGAATCAAATGCGAAGGAATGTGTCGAATTGCTCGATATTAAGTTCAGGTCTTACATCGGAATCTTACCGATGCAATTTCGCTGACCGGCACTGAACGGTATGTATGAAAAGGGATGACGACCCACAAGTTTTGCGGGCAAAAATCGGTCCGGATCGAAGGTGTGAGGATCCGGCCAGAAATTTGGATCCCGATGAAGATCGTAGATGTGGATGTGGCATATTGAACCCTTTGGTACGATGTAGTTTTCTGAGGAAGAGAAAAAGATCGTTATGCCGATTTTTTTATTTTTAATTTTTTTACAGAACAAAATTGGCTTTTTGATTTTTTTGTCAATATTTTTTTTTCGTAATTATTTTTCTGTCCAATTTTTATTTTTCTGTAATTTTTTTTCCAAACTTATTTTCTGTAATTTTTTGTTCTGTCCAATTTTTTTTTTGTTTTTTTTCTGTCCAAACTTTTTTTTTCTGTTATTTTTTCGGTCCAAACTATTTTTCTGTATTTTTTTGTTCTGGTCAATTCTTTTTCTATATCTTTTTCTGTAGAAATTAATTTTTTTCTTCTCTCGAATTATCCTGAAAAAAAAAACGTAACATACTCAAATACAAATCGTGATCGATGTTCCTCGATATCATGGGCACACTGGGATACAATCGAAGGGACTCCTTGATGCAGCGATCGAGATAATTAAGCTGCTGAATCGAATTGATGTCCATTTTACCGTTGCACTTGTCGAGCACCTCATCCACTTCTTCCCGCGCTCTTTGCTGTAAATGTTACGTTATGTCACACTGGTTGTGTTACTCGAGCACTCGAGGGATCATTATATCAGGCCGCGTTTACCGGTCAAGGGCATCGAGTGCCGAGCTCAACTCACTTGGACGTCTTTGTGCTCCGCTAGGAGCAAAAGCGTGAATGCCATTCCCATTCCGCTTGTGTCGTGGCCCTGCAAATAATTAATACATTTTTTTTATTTTAATATGCAAATTTTTATCATTTTTTTTTAATATGCAAATTTTTATCATTTTTATTTTTTTAATATGCAAATTTTTATTTTCTAATTTTTTTTTAGATATGCAAATTCTTATCAATTAATTTTTTTAATATGCAGATTCTTATCAATTTATATTATTATATGCAAATTGTTATCGTTTTTATTGTTTTAATATGCAAATTTTTATTATTTCTATTTTTTAATATGCAAATCCTTATCATTTTAATTTTTTATTTTTTTTATTATCAAATATTTAATTTAATCATTTATAATTTAATGAGCAAAAATGTAAGCATGTAGGTGCTGATTTTTTCTTGCGACTACCTCGAACGTAAAAGTGTCAACTTCTTCCCTGATTCCCGGCTCGTCTATCTCGCCCTCGCCCATAGCGGCTATGAGGAGATCAAGCATGGCGAGACGTTTTTTCGAAGTCGATTGCACGATCGGGGCATCGTCCTCCTTCAGATAAATTCCGCCGGTCTCCTCGTGATACTGTTGACGTTCGCGAATAATCTGCGTAAAAAATAGTAAACAAAACATTAATCATCGGGAATAAAAACAAAAAAATTTACGGAATTATAAAATGAAAATTTGTACGACTCACACCTTTTTCGTAAATCCGTGAACAATTTCAATTGACTTGTTGTGCTTTCGACCGGTCGGCGAGAGGTTGAACAAAAATTCAGAATGGAGCCACGGCCTCAGGAGTCTAATTTAACAAATTTAGGTACGGACGATAAAGTAATATAAAAAATCGCATAGAAATATTAAAAAATCACAAGAATATAAAAAATTAAAAATCACAGAAATATAAAAAATTAAAAATCACAGAAATATAAAAAATTAAAAATCAGAAAGAATATTTAAAAATCAATTTTTTTTATCACAAAAAATATTCAAAAATCACAAAAATAAAAATAATGAAAATAATAAAAAATATTTCATGAAATATACAGAAAGAACAAACCGACCAACCTGTGCAACATAAATTCGCCAAGATCGTGAACAGCCTTTCTGTACCTCTGGAACGTCGACGACGACCCGTCCAGCGACGTACCCATCGCCGTTTCTGAATGTTAATTTTTATTTAAAAACGATTCCTGTTTTTTTTTTGTTTAATTCCTTATCGTATTTCGCAAACAATTGCGAAAAAAATTATTGCATGCTTTTATCGGTAAAAATCGATAAAAACATGCAATTATTTTTTTCGTAATTTTCGATAATTCGTGTCACGCTACTTACCGCATATCGCATTTAATGTGTACTTAGTGGTCAAGGGCAGGAGGTCGTAATCATTGCTGCCCTCGGCGTTCCTCAGATCGTGGACCAATCGTCGTCCCTCCTCGTCGAACACGGTCGCGAATTCTCGCAGGACGTTGAAGTGAAACGCCGGCGTCAGAATTTTACGTCTGTGTTGCCACTTGCTGCCTGTTGATAAACACGCGTTTTTTTATTTATTTTATTTACAAATAAATCGATACCTTACAAAAAAAAAGCGGGTTTCAAGTACGACCAGATACAAACTGACCTGTGCTAGTGAGCAGACCGGTTCCGAACCAAGGATGGAGAAAATCGTAAAGCGCGCTCTTCGTTATGTGCTTGGGACTCGTTAGCAATACCTGCGAATGGTAACAGCAAAAAAAAACGGGTCAAGTCAATTCGTTCACCTCAATAAATAAATAAAAAAATAAATAAACAAAATAATTTATTCACCTCAGCGTCGTCCGGATGCCGGAGATTCACGACGGCCCAATTGATGGTCCAAATCTTGTAGATGGGATAATAATCATCGTTCATACCATGAACCACACCCCATAAATCGGCTAAAAATATTTAATTGAACCATTAGAATTTTTATGATTTTGAATATTTAATTGAACCATTAGAATTTTTATAATTTTTAATATTTAATTAAATCATTCGAATTTTTACAATTTTCAATATTTAATTGAACCATTCGAATTTTTATAATTTTTAATATTCAATTTCGTTTACTATTTTGTCTTAAAAAATGCTATCCATTAATTTTTATGGAATTGTTTTTACCGGTTGGCAAATGCATCAATTATATTACACTATTACAGAGATCGGTATTTTTATGACTCAGACACCGCGGCGCCTACGATTTTTTGCACGATTACGAGTAATCGGCGAGAGAGAAAATATTGCAAATTTTTCCACCTGTCGGTGGTTCTTTTTTCTCTGGCCTTCGATCTGTGTGCAAATCAGTTTTTTTTTGCAACACTGACCTTTTTTCCCATTCTTTAAATGGCTTTTTCCGAATTCACGATACCTGCGCGGCCCGACGAACCGGTTTCGGTTGCAAAATGTCACTCGCGGCTAGACCCAATTTTCCAATGTGGTATGTGGCAATACACGTTGACTAGTTCACTTTTTAAACTATTTTCCTCGGATTAAATTTGTTGTCGAAAAAAATGTTCAACTATCCTTTCGATTCTCTTGATCTTCTTATTTCGTAACAAAAATTTAGTTAAATTTCCCATAATAATTACACAGTGAAATTACCCAGTTTAGCTCTTGGTAATTTTACCAAACCAATTCAGAACATTTCTCTGTCGATTTGTTCCATACTCATTAATTTCATTATTATTTTCACTCACATATAAAAATCGTTTTACGAAAAACCAAAATGTTTGCCTGTCTTCATTATTAGTTTCATAATGAAATCATTATTATTTTCACTCACATGTAAAAATCGTTTTAGAAAATGAAAATGTTTGCCTGTATTGATTATTATTTTCATAATCAAATCATTATTATTTTCACTCGCATGTAAAAATCGTTTTACAAAAGGAAAATGTTTGCCTGTCATCATTATTATTTTCACTCGCATATAAAAATCGTTTTACAAAAGGAAAATGTTTGCCTGTCATCATTATTATTTTCACTCGCATATAAAAATCGTTTTAGAAAACGAAAATCTTTGCCTGTCATCATTATTATTTTCAATCACATATAAAAATCGTTTTAGAAAACGAAAATGTTTGCCTGTCATCATTATTATTTTCACTCACATATAAAAATCGTTTTAGAAAACAAAAATGTTTACCTGTCATCATTATTATTTTCACTCACATATAAAAATCGTTTTACGAAAAAACAAAAATGTTTGCCTGTCATCATTATTATTTTCACTCACATATAAAAATTGTTTTAGAAAACAAAAATGTTTGCCTGTCATCATTATTATTTTCACTCACATATAAAAATCATTTTACAAAAAAACGAAAATTTTTACCTGGTGGCACGAGAAAGCTGAGGATATTGCCGACGATCGGCAGCCCCGGCGGGCCGGGAATCTTGTTGACGATTTTGTGTTTATGCTGGAAATAAAGTTTGCACAGCAGAATCACTGCGACGAAGAACAGTATCAGGTCCACGAAGGCCATGGTAATTGTGGCTCCAGTGGGGTCACAGGCGACGATTTGCCATTCACTGACAGTCACAGAGCGTTGCAATCTTTTTCGCCCGGACGCGTTTTAAGGGTCTCGTGATTTCGAACGTTCGAACGGGGGCGGACAATCTTGACTGCGCCGAAGTCAACAACGGAGATTTCATACTGCCGTCCGTTCCGACGCATCGGACGGCCGTCGTATCAATTGCACCAGTGACGTAAGCCACATACGACAACCGGTAATTCTTACGGCAATTAATAAACGTTGTAATTGTTGTCGGTTATAATGCGACCAAAAAAAAAAATTCAGAGGCTCTTAATTTTTTTATTTTGGTAAATCGTTCCCGGGTATTCGAGGCTGTGGAATTTTTTTTTTTTTTTGAATTTGACTTTTGACCTGCAGATAATTTTTGTTAAGTATAAAAAAATTGACAAATCAAGAAAAGATAATTTTTCTTTGTCATTAAAAAATGTTTGCTTATGAATGACAGATAATTTTTTTTTGGTGTATAAAAAATTGACGTTTGTATGACAGATAACTTTTTTTAGACATTAAAAACATTGATATGTGAATGACAGATAATTTTTTAAGACATTAAAAAATTGACATGTGAATGACAAATCATTTTTTAAGACTATAAAAAAATTGATTTGCGGATGACAGATAACTTTTTTAAGACATTTAAAAAATTTACATGTGAATGACAAATCATTTTTTTAAGACGATAAAAAAAATTGATTTGTGTATGATAGATCATTATTTAAGACAAAAAATATGTCGATGTCACATTTATTGACGAGTATTAATTATCGGTGACAGGCGAATAATTTTTTGTGGTTGGATTGAGTAATTAAAAGTTGGGAATAATTAAAATTAGTTACGACGATGAATGGAACAGTCACGATGCAATTGTGAGATCAGTCGCGTTGGGACGTAAAGATCGAATTGAGTGATAACGCATCTTGTGCAAAGAAACGAGATTCGTGTGACACGTTATCTCATTACCAAATCGGCAGATAAGCCGTGCGATGTGCGACGTCACTTTCCATAGTTGACTCCGCGATAAATCGACGTTTAATATTGGTCAACGAAATCCTCGGACTGTCGGATAATTTTTTTTTTTTTTTTCATGGTGTATTAAGAAAAAAGATAAAGGGGATATCGAGGAATCTGCAAAACGCATGAATATCAAGGTGCATAAAGATTTTTTATCGCTGATAAATATTCAAAACAATAACATGTTTTTATTTTTCTTATCTACTATGCCGATAATTTTTGTTTCCTATCTGGAGCCGGAAATCGTGCGACGCGACTTAAAGAAAATAACTTTATTATCGATCGAGCAGCAGGGGAGATTTTTTATAGTAGAAATCTTTTTTTTATTACTGTTTCGTGTTTCGTATGAGTAAAACTGCAAATTAGTAAACACAACGATTTTTTATTAACCCAGTTGCTATTTAAGGGCATGTGAAACTCACTCAGTCGGTAACAAAACCTGTGAAAAATCCTATGGAGACAACGCAATTTAATTCTCCGGTCGACGATACTTTTGTTTCATCCAGAATAATTTGTGTTTAAAAAATTGTTACCACTGTCGGTAATAGAAACTGTAATTAATTTTTTTCAGGCTTACTGACATTTTACAGTTTCAAGAAGAAATTCATCCTCTGCACTGTTGATATTCGCATTGAATGAATTTCTTCTTCAAGCTGTAAAATGTCAGTAAGCGTAAAAAAAGTTCATTACAGTTTTTATTATCGCAGTCGGTATTTCAAATACTCTTAAGAGGAGGTAAACCTGCTCAGTCGGTATTAAAAACTGTAACTAATTATTTCAACGATCCGCAACATTTCTGAAAAAAATAAAAATTGTACGCATCATTCCTCGTTCGATTCTGAATGATGTAAGACTTTTATTTCTCCTGACGTGTCTCTAGTTTCCCTGTATTCTTGTTTCAAACATGAAACCTGCAATTTCGTTTCCTCCTGAAATTCGTCGTTCCCTATATCGAGAGACCAACAATTAAGACTAATTTTTATCCGCAAAATTATTAACATAAATCATCATCGAATCGCCACGAATTTGACGTTGAGCGTCGTGGCCGGTTTCATGACGATATTAGCGGCCAGTCGAACTTTCGACAGCGGCGTCACAGCCTCCAGGTAAAAATTGTGCAACAACTGGGAAACGACGGTCTTCAATTCCAGCATCGCGAACTTTTGACCTGAAGAGGGAAAACCAAAAAAAAAAATTAATTGAAAATCTGAATCAAGAAATTAAAAATTATTATGTGAAAAAAAAAGAAAAAAAAAAATTACCGATGCAATTTCTCGGCCCAGCGCTGAACGGAACGTAGGAAAACGGATGTCGACCCTGGATCCTCTCGGGCAAAAATCGATCAGGGTCGTAAATTTCTGGATTCGGCCAGAATTTGGGATCCCGATGAACGTCGACTATGTGAACGTTGACGATTGTTCCACGAGGCAAGAGGTATTTTTCTGTAAAAAAAAAGAAAATTTTTCACCGTGTAAAATCGACTATATCAACCATACAACTTTTTCCAGCGGAAAAAAAAATTCCCAAAAAAAAAAAGGAACGAAGAGGAGGACAAACGATATTCGTAACACGTACTGAGCTGCATATCCTCGTTTAGTTTTCGCGAAATTAGCGGGACCGACGGATACATTCGCAGCGCCTCCTTGATGCAACAATCGAGGTACGTCAGGCTCTGCAACTCGGACGTTCCGACTTTCCCTCCGCACGCTTTCATCATGGCGCCGATCTCGGCTCTCGCTCGTTCCTGAAAATTTGTGTAATGAAAAAAAAAAAATTTTAAACAAAATGTAAAAAAAATGATTTTATTTTTAAATATTATAAAATTTTTGTGTAAATACTTATTTTGCACACATATTTTTCATATAAAAAACACAAATTTCAGTCAGTTTAAAAATCTGAAAAAATTCATACATATTAAAAAAAAATGAACTAATCATTTTCATAAAAAAAAAACAAAAAAAATTGGGTCACCGGGAGATTTATTATATAATTTTCTTTTCCATCAATTTGTTAATAACATTTAAGAATTATTATTATGCAAAATTAATCTTTTCAGTACCTTCAATGTGCGTGAATTTTTTCAAATTTTTGCACCATCGAGAAGTGAATTTCCTGAATTTATGCAAAATGAGCTCTATGCAACATTAAATCGAAGAATAAAAAAAATGTACCTGAATTTCTTTGTGCTCCGCGAGCAAAAGTATCGTGAAGCACAGCCCCATTTGTGTCGTGTCATGACCCTGTAACAAATACCGAACACGTAATTTATTCGAAACTGAAAAAAAAAACGTTTAATTTTTTTTTTTTTTTTTTAATACTCGCCTCAAAGACAAAAGTGTCGACCTCCTCCCGTATACCGCGATCGTCTATATAGCCTCGTTCCTTCTGCTCGGCAATTAAAAGATCCAGCATAGCCAGCCTCTTCCTTTTTGCTACGCAAATAACACATAAGTCGCGCACGACGTCTGGGAAAAATTGCTACGTGACACGAGGAGCGAGTCTAATTACATGCTCTGAGGTCGATCGGGTCGCTTATTCGTGCCGCCGTTTCGTCCTCCGACACGATGCCCTGGAGATACTTTCCGCCGGTTTCCTCGTGATACTCTTTTCGCTCCTTGATCATCTGGGGAAAAAATGAATCGCAATTTTATTCGTATTTTCTCTGACTGAATAAAAATTATTTTATTTTTTGTTACCTCACTGACCGTTATTTGTATTCTTTATTCTTTTTATTATTTTATATTCTTTCTATAATTTTATATTATTTTGGCCGATTGAATAAAAATTATTTTATTTTTTGTTACGCCACTGACCTTATTTGTAAATCCGTGAAGAGTCTCCAACAACGTCACTTGTTCTCTGCCTTTCGGCGCCCACGAGAATATCCAATCGTTTTCAAACCACGGCCTGACGGATCTGGAATGGAAAAAATGATTTAATACAGATAGATCGATTAGTCTAATTTGCAAAAAAAAAAAAAAAAAGATTGACATTCAGTAATTGGAATTAGTATTTAATAATTCACTCTGATGGATGCGATCTGCAAGAATAAACGTCCAAGAATATTTCGCATGTTAATTTATACATTTTTTTACTGTTAAATAAATAATAATACACGTGCCTGTAATACACAATTTCGCCCATTTGCTTGACGGATTTTCTGTACTTTTCGTGCACCGGATCCTTTTTCTGCAAAGTCGTTCCCATCGAGGTTTCTAATTGAAAA
Organism: Pimpla rufipes; assembly: GCA_963932165.1. Taxonomy (NCBI): domain Eukaryota; kingdom Metazoa; phylum Arthropoda; class Insecta; order Hymenoptera; family Ichneumonidae; genus Pimpla; species Pimpla rufipes. Next base: position 2,147,693 of record OZ010642.1, on the reverse strand, counting down.
AATTGAGAATTCATTTTTTTAATTTTAAATAAAAAAATAAGTAAATAAAACATTATTTTTCATTATTTAAAAATTAAAATCTCATGAAATTCAATCAAATTCTACACACCACAAATATTATTGAGCGTATATTCCGCGATAAACGTCTCGAGATTTTTGACGACTTCCTTGCCCTCGGATCTCAATGATTTCACCATTCGGTCTGAATTCTCCAGAAACGCTCCGGTGAATTCCAGCAGGGTTCTGTAGTGGAAAGTGGGGGTCAATATTTTCCTCCGGCTGTGCCATTTGCTTCCTGGTAAATAAAAAGACGATCAACGAGAGTGGAAAATTTATTCAAGATATATTCAAGGTTTCTTGTATCGCCACTTTTTTTACTGCTCACCATCACTCGTCAACAGTCCTTTTTCCAGCCACGGGTGAAGAAAGTCGTAGAACATACTTTTTGTTATGTTCTTTTGGCTGCCCAACAACACCTAAAAAATTATGTCATACATATTCAGTCGTATAAAATTTGATTACATATCTGTTACAAAACAAATTCAGTTTTATTAAAAATATATTTTTTTGTAAATACAATTTCATTACAAATCTATTTTACAAAAATAACATTTTATTAAAAATCAATTAAAAAATAAATAACAATTTATTACAAGTCAATTGAAAAATAAATAACATTTTATTGCAAATCAATGAAAAAATAAATAACATTTGATTACAAATCTAGTCTTACAAAAATAACATTTTATTACAAGTCAATTAAAAAATAAATCAAATGTTATTACAAATTAACTAAAAAATAAATAAAATTTTATTACAAATCAACTAAAAAATAAATAAAATTTTATTACAAATCATCTAAAAAATAAATAAAATTGTATAACAAACTCACAACAAAATTGATAAAAAAATTTTAAAAAGAGTTTTTACCTCAATGTCATCGGGATGTCGAAGATTGACGACTTGCCGATGTCCCAGGGAGAATTTGTAGATATCGTAATAAGTGTCCGCCCAGTTTCTTAACACATTCCACAGATCCTCTGAATAAAAAATAAAAAAATCATTGTCAACCGACCGTCAATAAAAATATCGATTTTTCTGCTATCAAAACCCACCGACTGGCACAGCGAGATCCAGCGCATTGCCTAGGAAAGGCAGAGGCTTCGGTCCCGGAATTTTCGCGAGCAGCAATCCATTTCGACTGTAACGAGCCCACAGATGAAAAATCGACAGGGCGCCGATTATCGCGATCAGCGTCGTGACGACGATCAGTTCCATAATGATTACGCAATTATTATCATCTATATCATTTCGCGCTCGACGCTCTCGATCCTCGGCCTTTCTCTCGCGATATCCGAACGAGCGAAAAAGTCGGCTCGAATTTAAGCTGCGTAGCCGAGCGTGGAGGCTTCGCGACTGCGCGCAACGCGACGAACGCTTCGCGATCAGACACCACGATTGTCGTGGTTTTTGCCGCACGAACAGATCGCAACCGAAGGCCGCATGCGTGCAGCTCGTTAATTGCGGAGTGATGACGGCGCTTTTTTTTTCTTCCGATGCTCACGATGCTCGTTTTATAATTATTAACCTTTACAATGTTGCTAAAATATGGAATTAATTATGCACGGGATATAAAAAATCGATATGTCGCCTTAGCCACATAGAACGAATGATGAGTTCGGGTTTATTATTTTCAATAAATTAATTTGGCTAAAATTACAAATTTTTGTTATGTTTGAAAAATGTTAATTTTTACTGTTAATTTTTTATTTTAAATATTAATTTTTGCTGTTAATTTTTTATTTTAAATATTAATTTTTGCTGTTAATTTTTTATTTTATATATTAATTTTTACTGTTAATTTTTTATTTTAAATATTAATTTTTACTGTTAATTTTTGATTTTAAATATTAATTTTTTCGCGCACAAGTGGAGTAAAATTATTATATAAACGCGGACGAGAAACTTTTTCTTAACTCGTGTGATTACAAGAGTCGCAAACTCACGTACGTCAGAAAAATGTTCGTCGCACTCGTATCGTAATATACTATTTTTATTGGAAAAATATTTATTTTACGGAAAAATAATTTCTCGTTGCTTCTCAGCAATTAGGATTTTTTTTTTTTTTTTGCGAGAATATATAAAAAAACGGGCATTATAAAAAGCACTATAAATTCACACTTAGCAACGCAGATTTTTTTTTAGTCACAGTGTACAAAAAATCCATTAAAAATCAGTACAGATTCACACTTCACAAAGCAGATTTTCGTCAATCACAACTTCTAGACGCGAAGAAAAAAATAACGAGGAAACCGAATTAATTTTCTTTAATACCCGGCTACTTAATTGAGGATTTAATGGTCGCCGGCGTCGCGCAAATGACGCGGTGTTTACGATCGCTTGACCTACCGACGAATGAAATACATATATCCAGTCGTCGACGAGAAATTCCGGTTTCGTTCGAAGATTCCTTATTGCGAAGCGCTAATCCTATCGCGTTGTCGTTTCAGAAGGTATGGGAATAATTCCCAGACTGCGCACTCGTCCCACGATCGCCACGCGAGTCTCGCAATTATTGGTATATTTTTATTTCCGTCTGTTAAAAGAAAAGACACTTACAGATTCGTTACATTTCCATTTTACGAGGTTGTCCACGGTGATAAAAATTATGGTAATGATTCCCAGACTGGGGGTTATCTAAGAATGTCTAGGAGCTAATCTCAGACTGCCCACTTGACCTACGATTGGCAGTTGGGTCTTAGAATTATTATTATATATTCTTCCCCGTGTGTAGAAAATAAAAATTCACTTTTACAGTTTTTTTACACGAGTCTGGAAATTATTACTACATTATAATCTTCGTGGGCACAAAAAACAAAAATCACAGATTTTTTATATTTCCAGTATATTTGAATTATATTTTCTTCCCCGCGAGTAGAAAATAAAAATGCACCTTTACAGATTTTTTACCGACCGTTTTTTACACGAGTCTGAAAATTATTGCTACATTTTTACCTTCGTGTGCCAAACAAAAATTACAGATTTTTAATATTACCATTTTACGGGATTTTTCACGATGATAAAATTATGGTATTGATTTCCAAACTGGGGAATATCTAAAAATATCTGGGAATTAATTTCAGACCACTCAGTTAACCCACGATTGACAGGCGAGACTGGTAATTATTCTTATAATTTTTCTTTGCTTGAAAAAAATTCACTTTTACAGTTTCTTTATTACCGATCGATTTTATGGCATTCGACACGAACACTTTGTCGCAAAAAGCGATGAGAATGATACGTGATGCACGTGACGAGTTTATGGCGCGAAGCGCATGCGTCACTCTGTGCTAAAAAGGTGCGATGATCAGCTTAGACGAGATCGCGTGCATTGTTTACGCACTCGGCGCTGTAGTGCGGCAAATCTGTGCAGTCGACGCGTCTCAATCCACTCGTATGGTAATTCAGCGCGCGCGCGCGCGCTGGTCACGCAGCGCCTGCGTCGTAGATCTGCGCAGCGGACCAATTTGCGACTGCTTGTGGATTCAATTTGAACATCGTTAGGTTATGCAAATGCGCAATTTGATCGCGCTGAGTGCATCAATAAAGTCGACTTCACGAGTACTTTTTTTTCTATCTTAAAGTTGTCGTCTTACACAGCAAAAATGCAGTATAAAATTGTAACAAAAAATCATAAGAGATTGTAGTACATTTTAGTAAATTATTTTACTAATTAATTTTTTTATCAATAAATTTGTACATCTTAATTTTTTTCCACTAAAAAATGGAAATCCAATAGAATCCACTAAAAATGGATTTCACAAAAGACACATTGAGCCACTTTCCCCCTGAAATAATCAGTAAAAAACGCATACGTGTTTTTTTTTGCACTGCTGCAGTCTTGATAAATAATACAAATGAGATTTCTTAGAACGAAGCGGCTGCCAAATAAATATTCGGATAACGTCAATTGTGAAGAAAATTATTGTGGAATCGGCACGAATCTGACGTGCAGCGGGTTCGCCGATTTGAGGACCAAATCGGGAAGCATGCGAACCTGCGAAAGAGGCTCGACGGGCTCGAGGGTGAAGTTGTGCAACAAAAGTCCTATGAACGCCTTCATTTCCAGCACGGCGAACTTTTGACCTGCCGAAACAACAAGAAAGAGAAATTTTGCGTAAATTTTTTTGTATCGCAAAAAAAAATTGAGCGTCAAAAATAAAAAAAAATGTTGAGCGTAAAAAAGAATACAAATTGAACGTCAAAAAGAAAAAAAATGTTGAGCGTAAAAAAAAATTTGTTTTGACGCTCTGACATTCGATTTACTTATCGGGCTATGATAAAGTGGATCCCGTCGTTACCGATGCAATTTCGCGCTCCCGCGCTGAATGGGATGTAGGAAAACGGATGCCGATTTTTTATTCGCTCCGGCAAAAATCTGTCGGGATCGAAGACGTCCGGTTCCGGCCAGAAGTTTGAATCCCGGTGAAGCTCGTAAATGTGCAAATTCACGATACATCCGCGTGGTATCAAGTACTTTTCTGAAAATTCGTTTCGATTTATAAATAAATGAAAAATACCATATTTTTTTACATATTTTTTTTTCGATCATACTTAATTGCATGTCCTCGATTATTTCCCTAGAAATACTCGGCACCGGTGGATACAATCGCAGAGCTTCCTTGATGCAGCGATCGAGGTAAGGCAGATTTTGCAACTCGGCCATTCCAAATTTTCCACCGGAGTCTTTGAGCACCTCGCCGATTTCGGTTCTGACTCGTGACTGTCAGACAATTATTGATAATCATTGACAATAATTATTGATGATAATTGACAATAATTATTGATAATAATTGACAATAGTTATTGATAATAATTAACAATAGTTATTGATAATAATTGATAGTACTTATTGATAATTATTGACAATAGTTGTTCATAATAATTGATAATAATATGTTAATAAAATAAAAATGGATTTGCGCAACCGGTTAGAATAAATTTAAAAAAAAAGTTCTCTAATTTTAGTTTAACGTTGTTTTACCTGTACTTCCTTGTGCTCTGCGAGAAGAGCAACTGCAAAATTCAGGCCCATCACTGTCGTATCGTGACCCTTGAAATGCAAATTAACGTAATTAGAAAAATAAAAATAAAAAAAAACGAGTGTCTCAAATATTTTGTACCTCGAATATGAACGTGTCGACCTCCTCGCGGATGCCACGGTCGTCGATTTTCGCGCGATTTTCCTTCTGCACCGCAATCAGCAGATCCAACATGGCGAGCCTCCTCTTTTTCACTGAGAAAAAAAAAATTGAACAATTAATTCATAATTATTATTTCACCTGTGATTAAATTTCTTAATTTTTTCAGGTATTTACGTGAAACGTCGTCGTCAGTTGCGTCCAACAGTTTTCCATTCTCGGTTGGGGAAATTCCAATATATTTTCCACCTGTTTTCTCGTGATATTCTTTCCTCTCGTTGATTATCTGCAAACGAGAATTCCTTTTTATCGTCTGTACTTTTTTTTAATGCTAATTTTTTAATTTGTTAATATTAAATTATTTAATTTTAAAATGCTAATAATTTCTTAAATCCCTTCAAATATTTTTCGTATTAATATTTTTTAAATTAATACAAACCTTAGTTGTAAAATGATGAAGGATGTTGAGAGCCTTCGACTGATCTCGACCCTTTTTCGACAGCGAAAATAACCAGTCGCTTTTGTACCACGGCCTCACGGCTCTGTGCACCATAAATAAATAAACACGAGAATAAAAATCGCAACTATATTTCACCAGAATCGATTTTTCAGTATTTAAAAATCGTAACTTGCCTGTAATACAAAATGTCACCCATTTGTTTCACAGCATTTCTGTACTTGTCCTGCACCGGATCGTTGCCCTGTAACGTCGTGCCCATTGCGGTTTCTGCAACCATTTTACGTGCCAATAAAAATTAATTTACAGTTTTTGTTACCGACCGAGTTGATATCGCGAGGATAGTCAAATCACGTCTATGTTTTTAACTAATTTTTCTCGGTGATTGAGAAAAGTATGTAACAGATTTTTGGGTCCCGTTCAATACCAAATCTGACATTAAAAAAAAAAAATCACGTTTCGAAAATAAAATGAATGAAGTTTTTGAATGAACGATTCTCGTCCCCCCTCCACCTCCCGTAATTAAGATTTCACTGTCACGTTTGAACTCTGCGATAAACGGGACGATAACGTCAAACTGCGTCTGATCATTCTCAAGTTCCCCTTTTTTTTATTTACCCGAGAGATAAACCGCGGCGAAAAAAATGCGATTGGAAGATTTAGCTGTCCGTCTTGTGCGTACAAAAATGTGGAAGAGCAGGACAATATTTTGCCGGTGGTCTTGAGGTGATTTGGCACATTCATAAATTTATGAGAGATACAGCTAATCTGGACATCGACGATGCAATAAATCAACTCTGACGCCAATTCAATTCAAAGTCAATTTCTGATAAGCATTTTTTTATACCAACGGAATTATTTTTTTATCATCTTAAAAAATAATGCAGCTGCCGCATATTACAGTGAGGGTAAATTTTACGGTGACGATGTTAAATTTTTTTTACCAATGGTATTTTTTCAACACCTCAAAAAAAAAAAAAAAAATGCAGCCACCACCTACCGCATATCGCGCTGAGTGTAAATTTCGCGAAAAAGGGCACGAGGTCCTTGACGACCTCGCCCCGCTCGTCCCTCAGCGTCTTCACCAGCCGCTCGGAATTTTCGACAAAAGCCCCGATGAATTCCTGCAGCATGGAAAAATGAAAAGCCGGCGTCAGTATTTTCCTGCGTCCTCGCCACTTGTCACCTGAAAAGCAAACAGTCATTGACGCTTCGCTCACGTCGAGATTCGACGCGTCGTGCATTTTTTCCGCGCGGTACTTTTAATGATGCTTCAAAGAATATTTTATGAAAAAACATTTCGAAGAAAAAATTAAAAAAGAAAAGGCGATTTCTAATTTATTTTTTTTAACATATTTGTTAGAAAAAATTAAAAGGAAAAATAATAATAGAAATCGCCTTTTCTTTTTTAATTTTTTCTGCGAAATGTTTTTTTTTCTCTCACCAGAACTCGTCAAAAGTCCCTCCTGCAGCCACGGATGAAGAAAATCGTAGAACATACTTTTCGTTATGTTTTTCTGGCTGTTCAACAGCACCTAAAAAATAAAAATAAAATATTTTAGAAAATTAATCGAAAATCGGCCAACAAATACAAGATACTAAAATTAAAATAAAAGATTTTAGAAAATTAATCGAAAATCGACCAACGAATACTCGTTGGTCCAGAAAATCTGGTTATCGAAACCAGAATGATTTACATTTTTACAACCCGCTGGAAAGACACAGAAATAGAAATTACCTCAGCGTCGTCGGGATGCCGCAAAACCACGACCGGCCAGTGGGCGACCCAAACTTTGTAGATCGGGTAATAATCGGCTGCGTAATTTCTCAGCAGGTCCCATAAAGCCTCTAAAATAATTTAAAAAAAGAAAAAAAAATTGGAATGCAATTATATAAATTTTCTAAAAATTTCAAAAAAATAAAAAAAAATTCTTACCGAGCGGAACCAGGACGTCGATTATGTTTCCGATAATCGGCCAACCCCTCGGTCCGGGAATCTTGTTGATCTCCTTTGCACTTTTGTTGTAGTGCATTAAAAAATCCAGAAAAATCAGAGCCGCGATAATCACGAGCAGAGTCGTCGTGATGAAAAATTCCATTTTTCGTTGGAATTTTGAAAAAAAAAAAAAAAAAATCCACGAAAAGCGAGAAACCCCCGAAATATTTCGTCGCGACACGTCAAAGCGGCTGCGCTCCCTCGGTCGGACTGTCCGCAACTGACGTTCGCTCCGAAAACGACATCCGGAGATACGACCAACCGGCTATCTGGTCAGCGGTGAACCTGCAGCGACGACAATGTTGCTAACTGCGCTCATGTCAATTGCCATTCCACATCGATGTAGCGTGATTAGCATTGAACAATATTCATGAGTTTTTTTTCAGCAATAATTCTCCTTCAGAAGTATTTGCACGTTGATTTTTTTGTTTCGCGTAGTTCCATTCGAAATGAATGTTTCAAGTTACCAGTGATTTCAATGTAACGACTTTGCGACGGAGATTTTTTTTTTTTTTTTTTTTTTTTTTTGAAATGTCGATTCTTGAATTATTCATTTAAAAAAAAGATGTCGATGGAAAATACAGAAAAAGAATGTCGATGGAAAACAAAAAAATGTCTATAGAAAATGCAGAATGAAACAAAAAAATGTCGATGGAAAAAAAATGTCGATGCAAAATATAAAAAAAACAATAAAATGTCGATGGAAAATATAGAAAAACAAAAAAATTGCGAACTGCAACATTTGCGCAGTACTGAATTATTATCAGAACGTGGAAAAATCGGACCTCTGCATTTCCTGGAAAATGTCAGTTGAAGATTTTAGTCGATGCATTTTATTGTTGACATCATAGTTGACACATCTTTGCTAAAAGCGGCTAGGATGCCAATGTGCGAATGAAGCTGCTCTGTGGAAAATCGAGCAACGAGACCTGCGCGCAAACGCAACTGTTGCATTTTTTATTTTTAATATAAGATCATAAAAAAATTGATTTCTAGATCGATCAATGATTAATACATTTTTGGAGAAATAAGCAAAAAAAAATTATGTTTGTAAATAGCTAAAAGATAATTCAATAATTTGTTTCGTTATGAATTAAGACATTTGAGGCAAAAATTAAGCCGTCAGCAAAAATCATCCATATTCAATGAAACCATTAAATGTAGAGAAAGAAATTTGCATACAAAACGTATAAATTATTTATCCAGATGCAAAGTAACACAGAAAAATTGACACGTGTCTTACTGTTTACCTCCAGACTTTGTCTAGTTTCAGGTATAATTGGATGAATTTTAAAAAAATTGTTAAAGAGAGAAAAAAATTACAAATAATTTTTTTTATTAACGTAAATTATTATGTTATTAAAATAATAAATAAACTGTATTGAATAATTGCGCTATTCAGAACACGATTTATTTCACAACGAGAAGTCCGCAACGTTTAAGATTTACCTCATTCGCAATATTCGTAATCTACCATTTTTTTGACTCATCTCTGACCCGCGGAACTGCGCATTGGCTGCAACAGCCTAAACATTGTGATACACGGATTGAAAAATGATGACTGATCAGATTCAGCTATTTTTACCTCCGGTAATTTTTGCCCTGGTTACGATAAACTGGATCAAAAGTGACGAGTTGCAACTGCAGTAAGATGCAGTTAAACAGTTTAAAATTTCTGCGCATGGAAAAAATTCGCATAATTCCTATGATTTTCGTCAGATGGCGACACTTGACTCTCGCGTCTGCCGTATCGATGTGATTTTCTGCTGGTGTGTTAGAAATCTGGATGCTCGCTGTCAACAATTTTTTGAATCCCCTCATAAAAATTAAAACGCAATTTTCTCTAATATGGTAATTTTCACAACATCCTTTTTTTCGTGCAAACACAATAAAAGTCCTAAATGTTGCTTCTATTTAATTCAATAAATCATTTTTATCATTTTAATTTTTTTTATTTAATAATAAATATTTTTTATTGCTTCCATTTAATTTAATTTAATCTATTTATTTTTATCTTTTCCTCAAATTTTTTATTGACAATCCGATCTTCTCCAATATTTTAATAACTATTTAAATAATTTTCTCCAATATGGTAATTTTCACAACACTCTTTTTTTCGTGCAAACACAAAAAAATAAAAGTTTCAAATTTCGCTTCTGTTTAATTTAATTATATTATTTTTATCTTTTTCTCAAATTTTCGATTGGCAATCTCACCGGGCGAATCGGAAATCATCGCGGGTTATCCGTATCTCCCCGCTCGTGTCTCTCGGAAGAACCTTTCGAACTTTGGACCATCGACGAGATACGAGGCGCGTGTTTTGAGCCGATAAACGCGGACGAGCCTCCGTCGAAATGCCAATGGACTCGCGGCAGGAAATTTCAGTCGTATCTCCCACCTCGATCTGCCCGATTATTTCCCGATAATTTAGCAATCTTAAGGGGGCGCGAAAACAGACGTTGCACAGCCGCAATAGTCAGCAAAATTGCATCATTGCGATTCCCATCGGTTAGTCCAGAACAAACAGCAAAAATGGAAAGAGTGACGGATGCTTAATTTACTGCTGGCGATGCTACACAGTCGTATTCCGTGCAGCGAGAGCGGCCTGGAATATTAATTACACTGACATTCAAGATGCAAATAACGAGCCATAATTTTTTTTTCTTTTTTTCACTTGTAATTATTTTTTTTACATTATTTTACAGTATCGACTATGCTAATTTTTTGAACGACGACTTTGGACCTTGTGACGTTTTTCTGTGAGTCGGAAAAATTCTCCATCTCAGCTCCAATGTAGTTTATGTATTCTTATTTCTATATGAATTTGTGATTTTTCATGTGGTTACTTTTTTCGACTCTGGAGTATTTTGCAGGAAGATTACATTTTTTTTCTTGCTACGTTTGTATTTTCTGACCCCCCATGGAATTCTGAAATTTATATCATTATGTGTTTTGCCAAAAAAATTACTTATGTGTTATTATGTGTTTTGAAAAAAATGACATCTTTCGACCCTCGAGTATTTTGCAGGAAGATTAAATTTTTTTTTTCTTGCTCCGTTCGTATTTTCTGACCTCCCACGAAATTCTGGTGTCATAATGTGTTTTGCCACGACGATGATGATTTTTTAAAAATGTACTTAAGATTTATCACAGCATTAATTGGAATAAATGGGGCAATTTATTTCGCTACGGGGACAAATTTCACGCGTACAGGATGCGCGGGTCTCAGCACCAAATCGGGAAGGAGAACGACTTCGGATGCAATTTCGATGGGTTCCAGATGAAAGTTGTACAGCAGGTGGCCGATCAGAGCCTTCAGTTCCAACATGGCGAATCTTTGGCCTGTGACAAAAAAAAAGATCGTGTGATTAAAAATAAATCTTTTTTTTTCTGAGTCAGCAGAAATAAGTGAAAATATACCTATGCAGTTCCTGGATCCAGCACTGAATGGTATGTAAGAGTAGGGGTGACGTCCCTGAATTCTCTCCGGCAAAAATCTGTCCGGGTCGTAGGTCAGAGGATTCGGCCAGAAGTTGGGATCGCGGTGAAGATCGAATATGTGGAGACTTATCAGCGTGTCGGCTGGCACGAGGTAATTTTCTAAAAAAAAAGAAACACATTTAAAAAACTTAAATAAGAAAAAAATTATAAATAAAAGATTGAGAAAAAATGAAATAAAAAAATGGGAAAAAATAAGAAAAAAAATCAAAGTAGAAAAAATTGTAAATAAAAAATGGAGAGAAATGAAATTAAATAAAATTCGACAAAATAAAGTCAGAAAAAATGAAATTAGAAAATTAGAACAAACAGTGAATTAGAAAATGCAAAAAAATAAATTTCAATTAAATTCGGAAAAATTAAAATAGGAAAAATACAATTTGAAAAATTTGAAAAAAAGTTTTGACAAAATTTTTGTGAAGGACGAGAAACTCACTCAGCTGCAGATCTTCGCGAATCGTTCGCGAGATGAAAGGAACGCTTGGGTAGAGTCGCAGCGACTCCTTGATGCATCGCTCGAGATACGAGAATTTTTGGATCTCCGAAATGCCCATTTTTCCGCCGGCCTCGTCTAATACTGATGTCACCTCGGCTCTCGCGCGTTCCTGTGACATTAAAAAACGTTAGTTACGTCGGGAAATTTTCTTGCACGTTGAAATCGCCGACGGATGACGTCGCGTTATACCTGGATTTCCGTGTGCTGAGCGAGAAGTAGCAGCGCAAACGTCATGCCTACCGCTGTCGTATCGTGACCCTAGAATAGATTCAATTTTACACTTAGAGTGATTTTTATTTTATTTTTTTTCCGCGTCGACGTCATTGCGGATTTTTTTTCCCACAAGCTTTTCACGTCTGGACACTAAAAGTGTTTTCGTTTGTTCGAGTGACGACTTTATTTTGTGGACCTACCTCGAAAATAAACGTGTCGACTTCCTCGCGGATTCCAGCGTTATCGATCATCGCTCCTTCCCTCCAAGCGGCGATCAACATGTCCAGCATAGCCAGACGCTTTTTTTTCGCTGTGGAAAAATAAAATAATTATGTTTGTTTTTCATTTATTAATACAAAATAAAAATATTTGTTGCCTAAATACGTAAAATGTGAAGATATTTTATATGGAATTACGAAAAGAATATTAATAAAAATATGTGATATCATGAAAAAATAAACGTATAAATGTAAATTAAAATATGTAATATGAAAAAAATCAGAGTATGAATGTAAAGTAAAATATGTGATATGAAAAAAATAAAAGTATAAATATAAATTTAAATATGTGATAAGAAAAAAATAAAAGTGTAAATGTAAATAAAAATGTGTGATATGAAAAAAAAAAAAATTCACTCACTGGCATAGAGATCATCGTCCTGAACACTTGTGTCTTTTTTCGATGTGATTCCCTTCAGAAATTGTCCCCCTGTCTCCTCGTGATATTTCTTGCGGTCCTCAATGATCTGTTTTTTTTTTTTTTTAATTAATTGAGTTTAATTTTATTTAATTTGTTTTTAAGGCGATTCTGAAATTACATGGAAAAATTGTAATAACGAGAAAAACGTACTTTTGTGGAGAAACCGTGAAGCACTTTGAGAGCCTGCGTTTGCTGACGACCGCTCGGTGTAAGATAGAACATCCAATCATATTGGATCCAGGGTTTCAAGATTCTGCGACGCAAAAGTTGACGTAAACAATTTTTTTTTCATCCGATTAGCAAAAATATTTTAATCGCACTTCAATTGAATTTTGTTCACGTCTCAATTTTATTACCTGTGGATGATGAGGTTGCCCATGTCGTAAACTGCATCTCGGAACTTTTCCTGACCGTCCGAAGCCTGAAGTGGAGTTCCCATCGCAGTTTCTAATTAAATGTAAAAAACATGAATTAAAAAAAAATACATTTAAAAATATATATTTTTAAATACATCATTTTTATTTAATACATTTTAAAAAATCTTTTTTTATACATTTTTAAAACATTTTAAATACATTTAATTTTTTTTTATAAACATAAAAAAAAACTTTTTTTATACGCATCAAAAAAATATTTTTTTAAAAGAAAATATTTATTTTCAAGTACCGCAAATCGAGTTGAGGGTGAATTTCGTGAGAAGCGGACTCAGATCGTGGACGACGGGGCCGTCGTCGGTCTTCAGCATCTCCACCATCTTTTCGCCCTGCTCGATGAACACTTCGACGAATTCTTGAAGCACGTTGAAGTGAAAAGCCGGAGTGAGGATCCTTCTGCGTGCTCGCCATTTGGTGCCTGTCGAATTGCAGAGAAAAAAAGTTACAATTTATAATAAAATTTGTATTAAAAAAGATATTGCTAATAAACATTTTCCAATATTTATTACCTGTACTGGTGAGAAGTCCAGTGCCGAACCAGGGATGCATAAATTTGTACAACTTTCCCTTTTCAATATGTTTTGTGCTCGACAACAGGATCTGCGGTAATTGCGATTAATTAATTAAATTTAAAAAGAAAATTAGCAACAAAAAATAAAAAATGAGGTGAACAAAAAAATCTGTACCTCAGCATCGTCCGGGTGTCGAATATTGATCATCACGTCTTTCACGCTCCAAAGTTTGAAAATCGGGTAATAATCCGCATTTAGCTGTCGCATTTTCATTCTAACTTCCGCTAAAAAAATTATAAATTTTCATAAAGTCGACAATCATAAAAAAAAATATCTCGTAATTTTTTTTAATGTCACGAGCCACAAAATTCTCACCCAACGGTCCCATGAAGCTCATGATATTTCCCAAAAACGGCAGAGCCGGAGGGCCGGGAATTTTCTCGATGAGTTTTCCCTTTCGGCCCCCTCGGACGTTCCAGTGAAGGAGGAACAGCCCGAGGATGGGCAAAAGTATCAATATTAACACGGCAAAAGCCATTTTATTGATTTATTTTCGATTATTAATTCGTCCTATTTAAAATTCCGTTCACAAATTATTCTTCAATTATTTACCCTCATTAATTAAAAATCACGTTATCAATTTATTCTTCAATTATTTATCCTCATTAAATTAAAAATCACTTTAACAATTTATTCTTCAATTATTTATCCTTCAATTATTCTTTATTCTTCTTCATTTATTCTTCAATTATTTATCCTCGTTAAATTAAAAATCACCTCAACAATTTATTCTTCAATTATTAATCCTCATTAATTAAAAATCACCTGAACAATTTATTCTTCAATTATTAATCCTCATTACTAAAAAATCACGTTAACAATTTATTCCCTAAATATTTCCCCCAATTAATTCACAGGCGACGTTTCTGCTCCAAAAAATTGCAAAAAAATTCGCCAAAAAAAAAAGAAATCGTCGACAATTAAGCGGCTCGTTCAGCACCCGAGCGGAGACGAACGTCGGATCTTCCCTCGTTTCTCGCGGACTCCAACTACGCTCCGCGGAAACTGCACAATTACTACGGTCTCTCGGCAAGGAGCTCGGCTCGTATATCACGGGGTGGAGTTTCGTCAAAAATCGATTAAAAAAAAACAACAAGAAAAAAAAAAGAAGGAAACAGAGACGTTTGTCTTGTCGGTCGGTGTTTTTGTCGCGATAAGCGGCAAAGTTTCTCGTGCGAAAAATTTGAAAGATCCAACGGTTACGAACGGGGGGCTCGGTCCCCAGATCAGTCGTGTCATTGGTCAACGAAAATAAATTTCCCTGCATTTCGCGATCGTCGATTGGTCGATCGGCGGCTTTTAACGAAACGTGGAAGGTGGAGGGGGAAGACCGGCCCACTATTCTTTATCGTCGGTGGGTACAAAGTGTCATGTTTCGTACACCACACATCCGGTTGGACGTAACGACGTCACTCGTGTTAGCTATTTTTGCGTCTGTCGCGGTTTCGAGCGTTATCGGGGGGGCTAATGTACAAAGGGGGCTATTTGACGCTCACGCGGTTCTTTCGCAAATTTCATCGACCACCGGTGGGGTAACTTTTTTTTTTTTTTTTTTTTTTTTTTTTTTTTTTTTTTTTGCAGCGATGGCGACGAAAGCCTCGCCCAGCGAAAATAGCACTTTCACCCTCGAGCCGTGTGGACGGAAATTGTTACTTCAGTTGCCCATCGGGCGCACCGCGATTGGCATTTCTGGTTTTCGATTCGCGCTCGTGATTTACTGATCTTTTTTTTTTGCTTGTGCGATACTATTTTTTTTTTTTTTAGTAACTCGGCATTTTTTTGACATTTGTTTTTGAGGCTTGGGAATCGAATTTGTGGATTGTTGAAATTGGAAAAAATTATCTTTTTTGTTTTTCTTTCTGTTGCATAAAAAAAAAATTGAGACGAGAAATTAGTGTAAACTGCAAAGTCCGTCGAATTTGTGGTTTGTTGGAATTGGAAAAAATTATCTTTTTGTTTTTCTTTCTGTTGCATAAAAAAAAAATTGAGACGAGAAATTAGTGTAAACTGCAAAGTCCGTCGAATTTGTGGATTGTTGGAATTGGAAAAAATTATCTTTTTTGTTTTTGTTTTCCTTTCTGTGGTATCGAAAAAAAATGAGATGAGAAATTAGTGTAAATTGTAAAGTCCACGATTTGCAATTGCAAAATTGCAACACTTCGGCCGTCTTACGTCAGCCATAAAAACAAACGTACGGGGGGTCTATTGTTTCGAAACGACAGCCGAGACTGTTTTGGATATTGTGATATTGGAATCTTGAAAATAGAGAACAATTTTTTATCTTTAATCCTCAGAGATCGAGGAAGTTAAATAAAAATATATCCTCGTGCGTGCAACGCTACAAAATAATGGATTTTCCATTATTTTTGATGGATTTTCTATGTGTGACTATCGTGAGAATTTTACATCCAACGTACATTGCAATTTTATTTTACATTTATTACATTAATTACATTTATATTACATTTAATTATTTTTGCCTTGCAAAATTGTGTATAAATTATTTTCCAATTATTCTAAAACCTGCCTCAAAAAAAATTACAACTTGTGTAGTGAAACATTTTTGATATTTTGTTTATGCAGAAACTCGAGGAGTTTCCACGGGTTTCAGATTGAATCTAGTTGAATATATTGAATATTGTAGTTGAATATATTGCACGAGACGAGGAAAATTGTTTTAGGAAGATTTATTCACGTCACTCCTCGATGACATTTTTACAACGAATGAAGGCGAGCTAACAAAATACAAAACAGAATCGTAATAACAAATGAACCAAGTCGTGTATCTCGTCGATGCAGACGTTTCAGTTGAACTTCGATTTTCAACAGGTTACATAAATAAAAAAAAACTTATTCACTACAGAATTTTGGCTACATTTTTTTTGCTTGCTTTGAATTAATTCTGTAAACGTCGGAAAAAAAAATTAATCACCCAGTTTCAATTATATTTTGCGTACTGAAACATTTTCAACATTTTCCTAAAATATATTTTATATTCCTACATAAAAAAATGTTTTATTTAATACAAAAAATGTTGTGTGAATTTTGTGTGTTTGTTTTTTTGCGAGGGTTCAAATTTTATATTGCTACATAAAAAATGTCTTATTTACTACAGAAAATATTGGGTGGAGTTATTTTTTTATCGAGGGTTGAAATTTTATATTGCTACATAAAAAAATGTCTTATTTACTACAGAACATTTTGAGCGCATTTATTTTTTTAGCGAGGGTCAACATTTTATATTGCTACATAAAAAATGTCTTATTTACTACACAAAATTTCAGGCGCATTAATTTTTTTTAACGAGGGTTGAAATTTTATATTGCTACATAAAAAATGTCTTATTTACTACACAAAATTTCAGGCGCATTAATTTTTTTTAGCGAGGGTTGAAATTTTATATTGCTACATAAAAAATGTCTTATTTACTACAGAAAATATTGAGTGCATTTATTTTTTTAGCGAGGGTTGAAATTTTATATTGCTACATACAAAATGTCTTATTTATTACAGAAAATGTTGAGTGCATTTATTTTTTTAGCGAGGGTCAACATTTTATATTGCTACATAAAAAATGTCTTATTTACTACACAAAATTTCAGGCGCATTAATTTTTTTTAGCGAGGGTTGAAATTTTATATTGCTACATAAAAAAGTCTTATTTACTACAGAAAATGTTCTGTAGATTTATTTATTCTAGCGAGGGTTGAAATTGATTATGAAAAAAAAAAACTGGTCCTTTGGATCCAATATTAGGGGACCCCACGCCGAGTGACACTGATAGCCAATTGCGCCATCGATCAAGGAGAGTCGTTCGCGTCTCGGGGTCCGCATTACGAAATAAGCGACGAGCGGAGATCGGACTGACTCAAAGCCCCCGGCCAGACATTCCGCATAATTGGTACACATCGATAGGACGTTCACAACATCGGCGCAGCATAACATTGAATAATTGTGTGGGAGGAATCGCCGATAGCCGGTCCGGGCAGACGGCGACTGAACGTTGGAGTTTGATCGTTGTACCATCGCACTCGCGGTTTTATATCTTGAGAAAAATCGCATCCGTTAATTAGGCCCCCTTTTGCGCCTCGCGGCTTATCGCACAAAGAGTTTCGCCACACCCTCGTTATACCCTCCTCGCTCGTTCGTAATTGCCTGCATTTTCAGCCGGGGAACGGAGTGACGAATGTGGGATTTCTTCTTTTTTTTCTTTTTTTTTTCTTACTGCACTCGGCCTAATTCTTTTTCTCGCTTTGTTCACCGTGTCAACACCGAGACACATTTTTTTTATCGAGTAGCGGTACAGTCATTGTTTTTTTTCGAGAAGTGTGTCAACCGTGCGTTCTACTTCCTCATTGTGGAATCTGTGATTAAGATTTGTCTTGACGTAAATTGTGGGATTTTTATTTGTGTAAATCAATTTTTGTGGGGCACGGGAATCGTTATTTTTATTGGAGTAAAATTAAATGTTGGAGGGTAATGAAAGGACGAAAATTAAGGGATGAAACAAGTGGAAGAAATTGAGGAAATGAAAATTAAGGTTTGTGGGAAAATTGAGGGGAATACAAATTAAGGTTTGTAGAAAAATTGAGGGGAAAAAAATTAAGGTTTGTAAAAAAATTGAGGCAATAAAAATGAAGGTTTGTAGAAAAATTGAGGGAAATAAAAATTAAGGTTTGTAGAACAATTGAGAGGAATAAAAATTAAGGTTTGTAGAAAAATTGAGGAAATAAAAATTAAGGTGTGTAGAAAAATTGAGGAAATAAAAATTAAGGTTTGTGGAAAAATTGAGGAAATAAAAATTGAGGTTTTGTAGAAGAATTGAGGGAAATAAAAATAAAGGTTTGTAGACAAATTGAAAAAATAAAAATTAAGGTTTCTAGAAAAATTGAGGGGATTGAAAAATGTAGGGTAAAAAAAAGTTGGGGTATGAGTAAAAAATATTGATGTAAGCAAAAGTAAGATTAAGGATGCAGGTGCAAAAATAAAAAAAATACGTTAGTAAAGTTTCTATCGATCTAGTAATTTTCGAAATACTCGTACATTTTATCTGTCTGAATATATCAGACGCATAAATCTCAAAAAAATTCCACGTCAACGAAGCTTTTTGAGTAAAAACAACAATATCATTTGTTTACGTCTGGAAGTGTCGCAACGACGAGAAAATAGCGTACGCACGTCTATCAATTACTGATAGACGCAACAATAAAAAAAGTGTTTCGCTGCAATTAAATTTTGTTACATTCAACACCGAGACGCAACCAAAGCGCTCGATATACGTAGTCTAAACAAACAATTACCAATTTCCCCCCATTCAGTACTTCGTTCGAAGTTCACGATGGCGCAAACATCGCGATTGCTCATCTCGTCAAACATATAATTATTTTACAGTAATGTCTCGAAATTAACGAATTGTTTTTTGCAATAACCCTGCAATCTGCTTTATCGCTTTTTATTTTTGTTGAAACTCTGATTTTTTATTCTAATCTCACCCGTATATTTATAATTCC
This sequence comes from Pimpla rufipes, assembly GCA_963932165.1. Taxonomy (NCBI): domain Eukaryota; kingdom Metazoa; phylum Arthropoda; class Insecta; order Hymenoptera; family Ichneumonidae; genus Pimpla; species Pimpla rufipes. The sequence continues at coordinate 2,128,617 of OZ010642.1, read as the reverse complement.
TGTAACTTAAAAAAAAAAAATTATCGTACCTGAAAAAAATATTCAATTGCTCAGGTGTAAATAACTTTTTTTTAGCTCGAAACGATTTTTTTCCACAGACAATAAAAATTATTTTTCTCATATCCATAATTTTTTTTATTACTTTTCCTAAGTATAAAAAAAACAAATTACTAACACATAACAATTGGCGTTACTAAAATGACAAAATATTTATAATATTAGCAACGCATCGCAAATCGTCTGCCCAGCCGAGCTCTTTGACATTTCAGTCTAGACTGACGAACAATCAGCCTGGGTAGTTGTGTCATGTTGACCGCGTTTTTTAGTTCCTCGGTTTTCCACCCGCGAGATGCGCCCCACTCGTTCCTACGATGACTGTTAACTAGCGGGGGACTTCCCAGATTTCGCAAAAAAAAGAAGTCTTGTTCTATTTTTACTTATCAGTAAAAACAAATCTCGAAAAAAAAATCCCGCACGATTATTGCCCCAATATTTTATCTAATTAAAATCAATAATTAATTTTTACCAAATATTCAAATTAACTTAATTTCTCTCATTATTATTATAATCGAGTGTAAAAACTGGACAAAAAACGTATTTTTTTCCGTCACTTGAAATTTATGGGAGGTGAAACCGACTCGGTCGGTAACAAAACCTGCAACCAAGTGCCGAACGGTCTTTGGATTTAAAAAAAAATCTTGCATCAAGCGTTTCTCGATTCTGAATGATATGATACTTTTCTTTTTTCCGGAAACGTTAGGCATCGTCGGAATAATTGTTTACAGTTTTTATTACCGACTGAGTAGGTTTTATCTCCCCTTAAGACGAGGCGAAATGATGAGTACGAGAGAGATAGAAAATAATTTTCGGGCCAACAATACATTTCTGGAAACGTTAGACATTTTCAAAATAATCGTTTACAGTTTTTATTACCGACTGAGCAGGTTTCGCCTCCCCTTAAGGGTAGATCGAACGGCGTCAAATCGATCAGCGAAGACTCGACGACACAAAAAGACGATAAAACCGCGCGCGTTTTCAATTTCACGTCACGACCGTAAGGTGGCGCCTCCTGGTGTCAACGCGAAGAACCCGCTGCGCAGAATCTGTTTTACCGGCCGAAAACTTGCGGCGCGCGCGTCGCCCACGAAGCTTCGCCTCGTTGCCGCGAGATGGCGCCACTGATCCACCTAACTCGATGTAAATTCTGTAAGCCGGATATTAATTTAATTGATCCCGCAATAAAGTGTCCGGGAATTGGTACTCGGGGATTCCTTAATGAACGATAAAACTTCTTTCGCCTTATCCGCCCAATTAAGAGCTTCGTTCGCGTCCGTCTCGGCGGATCGTCCGGTTTATTTACAAATAGCCAATTAATTATCGCTTTTCGCGGGATCGACGTCTTTGAATTTAAAATCGCTTAGACAAATAACGCTGCACCTTTTTTTTCGCCGGCTGGTAAAACGCGCGACTTCGTAATTTGCCGAGCAAAATCAGCGGTACTTTACTCCGGTGACCCAGTTCGCCGCTATAAATCAGCGGCCGCGCCGCGGCTGCTCCTACTTTCTTGTATCACGGTCGAATAGCTGGATTTTTTTTTCCTCTCAAACGACGCGAAGATCCCGTTTTGCCTCGCTCGCTTTTAGATTTTCAATCGTCCGATTTGTCCCGATTGGATTTGTGAATCCGGTTGAAAAATGTTTTGCCAGGTTTTGCACAAAATATTTACTTTTTAGAATCACACCGAAATAAATAAATAAATAAATAAATAAATAAATAAATAAATAAATAAATAAATAAATAAATAAATAAATAAATAAATAAATACATAAATAAATAAATAAATAAATAAATAAATAAATAAATAAATAAATAAATAAATAAATAAATAAATAAATAAATAAATAAACAAATAAATTTTAGAAAATCTCGAAAAAATTATTCCAAAAAATTATTTCCTTCCGCGAATTTTTTCATCCCTCGCCCTATTTTTCCGTTCGACGAATTTCCAATTCCCGATATCGCCAATATATATTAAAACTGCGCGCGGGTCCCGCGATTTTTTTTTTTTTTTTTCTTTTTCGCGCGATTTTTCGCCGCGCGAAAACCGAGGAACAATCGAGAGCGCGGCGAATATTCCGCGGTAATAAACCTTCGTTAAATGCCCGGAGCAGGCGGCGCGCATTTTGCGCGACTTTCTTGCGAACAATGCGAAAATGATCGCGCGGCCCCTGCCGATCGTTGGGCTTTCATCTTCGCGCGGATGATTGCGCCAAAATTATCGCCATTTACGGTGCCTCCGATCCAGAGATCCCCGCATTACCCATAAACCCCCCCCCCCCTCCCCCCAATTTCTCTCCCTCAATTAATTCCAACGAGTGCGAGGCAGCCTGGAAGGGGGCAGGGGGGGGGGGGGAAACTGGCGCCCCTGTCCACGTCCATGAATTTGAGTCGAGCACGCCACGGCATAATTGTGCCAATTGCAGAGAAACGCTAATACAATTGGGATCGTTAACGGTTGCATCCCGCTCCAGTTACCGAGGAACCGAGAGGACCAGTCGCGGCGTCCTCGGTGATGCTGCTGCTGCTGGTCCATGCGGAGTGGATGGCACCGGCTGTCGTTTCTGTACCATTCGCAACCATTTTTTTTTTTTTTTTTCGAATTATTAATTCATAAACATTTCATAGGTATTTTTTTCTATGATTTTTGAGTCCTGAAATATTTCAATGGGATCGATTGGAAATCTTTTTTTTTTTTGTTATTTAGTTAATTCGTAAATATTTCTACGGTATTTTTGTACGATTTTTGCCTCCTGAAATATTTAAATGGGATCGATTGGAAACCTTTTTTTTTAGTATTTAGTTAATTCGTAAATATTTCTACGGTATTTTTGTACGATTTTTGCCTCCTGAAATATTTAAATGGGATCGATTGGAAATATTTTTTTTTTAGTATTTAGTTAATTCGTAAATATTTCTACGGTATTTTTGTACGATTTTTGCCTCTTGAAATATTTCAATGAGGTCGATTGGAAACCTTTTTTGTTATTATTTAGTTAATTCGTAAATATTTCGATGGTATTTTTCTAGGATTTTTGTCTCTTCAAATATTTCAATGAGTCGCGAACGTTCCACAAATATTTTCACTCAGTAATATTCGACTATTTTCGTTCTGAATATTTCAACCCTCGCGCAATTGATTAATCAACGAATCAACAATATTCGACTGTCATTTACGTCAATATTTGGATCCGATCCAGCTGACGACCTGCGATCGCCCAAAATCAACGTCCCGCAATATTTTCAACAAATAACGATAAACGATGGAAAAAGGGCGTGGGCCGATAATCCTGGAGCTTCAATATTGCATACGCAACATCCATATGAGGCATTCCATACAAATTTGACCTGGGTCTGACCCTCGACCTCTCCGATTGAATTCACTATAATTTAGATTTTTTTCAAATTTTCAAAATTAAATTTGAGCACAGTGTAATATTTTTTTAACGTCTTTCTTTCAAAAACCTCGAGGGGCCGTATTTAAAAAATCTGAAAAAAATATAAATAAAAAATGCGGTGTCAGAAATTACAACTGTTGACAACAAATTGTCGATGTCAAGGGTTTCTTCTTTCACCTGAAATAGAAAAGGAAATAAAAAAAAGAAAAACAAAATAAAAAATTAGGTTTCAGACATGTGAAAAAAATTTAAAAAAAAATTCCGTATTATGTACAAAATAATTCTAAGCAACAGCCCATAGTTGATTTTTCTACTGTTTTTTTTTTTAAATAAATTTTGACTGCTGTTTTGAGTACGAAGAATCATATAAAAAAAATCGTGAACCAAATCAGCGAGGTCGAGGGTCATTCCCAGGTTGAATTGGTACGGAACGCCTCGTATAAACAACATCCCTATACAGACTCGGTGCACTCGGAACACGGACATGGTGCTGATGCGTGTAACACGGGATAGTTCGCATGCAGATGAATGAGGTGAGTGCGTTCACCACGCGCGAGTGGCGAACAAGAATATTCGCCGTGCGTGCGTCCGGATCAGGCGGCGCGCTGCATGTCCACATAACCAACATAGATATAGGGGAGGTGCGGGCAAAACGGGACAGCGTTTTTTTTTTCAGTTCTAACTATTTTTGCGGGCAAAATGGGACAGACCCAAATTTCGTGAAAATCGAGTCCATACGGCCCAATTCAACGCATGTAAGCGGAATATTTTAACAATTTATTTATTTGATTTATTATTTATTTGTTTTATTTATTATGTATTTATTTTATTTATTATGTATTTATTTTATTTATTATGTATTTATTTTATTTATTATGTATTTATTTTATTTATTAAATAAATTTTTATTTTTTTTTTATTTTTAATAATTTTGAGTGTTTTAAGCAAACTGGCCCTTGAAATATCACTTTGGACATTTTTTTTTAATTAAAAAAAAATAAATCCATTAAGGAATATCACCGAGTAAAAAAAACACGAATTTTCGAATTTGGAGGCCTGTCCCATTTTGCCCGCACTTTTTTTTTGCCGACGCTCAAAATTTATGATTGGAATCAAATTTTTGGATCAAAAGCCATCGAAGTACACTTTTGTTTTCGTCATAAAACCATTTTTCGCCTGTGTGTCCCGTTTTGCCCCCACCTCCCCTATCTACACTATATATATTTAAAACTCACACATACGAGTAGTGCGTGCGACTGGAAGCCGCTTTGTACATAACATGTGTATCGGAGATACCGGCGAGGCTTAATACCCGACGAGGCGAACCCGTGACATAATGCATTGCATCATCGATAACGCCGATGACGTTATGTGCGCGAGACGAGGGAAGCGCGAAACTCTCGCGCCGCGCGCGGATATCGCGCGCGATCGTCATCGACGATTTTCGGCCGCGGGTTCCCGGGTGACGGCTGTCGAACGCGACCGGTGACCAGTCACTTGGACTCGGCGATAAAATATGCAGTGGAAGCTGTGATATCGAGGCTGCGGTTCCGCGTGTCCCGCCGTTGCCACGTTGTTCGCGGTTTTCGGTAAATTGGACTGCGGACAGGGAATTAATTTTCGCGGAAATACATTTTTTGTTTATTGTTTTTTTTTTCATTTTTTTAAAGTGTAATTTATGACCATTTTTGCGGTAAATAGTAGAGTAAATTTTGTTTAAAATTAATTTTACGATAATATGTATAATTATTATATAATTGTTTTATTATATTGTATTGTGTATTATATAATTATATAATTGCCGGCGCTCGACCGGCATTCCGATTGGTGCGGCGCTCGGCCGGCGCTCCGATTGGTGCGGCGCTCGGCCGGCGCTCCGATTGGTGCGGCGCTCGGCCGGCTCTCCGATTGGACCGATTCGCAAGAAGCAGAAATACAAAAACATTTAAAAAACGGCGGAAGGCTTTTTAATGTTTCTTATCCCATGGAAGAAGAAACTTTTCGAAAAAAAACTTCTGCACGGGTATGTCGAAAGCAAAAAAAAACGCGGTTATCTTTACCCTGGTGACAATTCTGTGGCGTCACATTCTATCCTGGTCAGGCCCTGGTCAGGCCGTAGCCGGGCCAACGTAACCCTGACCAGGGCGTAATTTGGATCTGATGTAACGCTACAATTTTTCTACTAGGGTGTCGAACCAGAGACGACGAGTCCGGATCGAAGGGCGACGAGGAGAGAGGAGGGGGAGGGGGAGGGGGGAGGGGGAGAGAATGCTGCAGAAACGCTGGAGTTTGTGGAAAAACCTGTATATCGTCCCTCGAGGGGGGTAACGAAGAGCCCGACGGTGGCGGCGGGCGTAATGGGTCTCGGCCGAGCTCGAGCGAATTCCGTCGGGCACGCTGAATAGGCTTTACAACCGCCGCGCGTCTATGTACACACAGGGTGTATGTACCATTATGTACACAATGCGGTGCATGTGTGGACGGAGGGAGAGGGAGAGGGATACGTGTATGTGTTTTATATATATATATAAAAGTGCAGAAGTGGCGTGGGGTACGTGACGCGCTGTCGGGCGCGTTCGATTAATTCGTGACGTCGTCCACGCGCTTCCAGCACCGACCACGTCAGCAGACTGCGGGGATCGATAACTCACGACTTTGTGTGTTGGTTTGCGTTTGGGTTTGAAAAATACGCGCGGAGGGAAAAAGGTGATTGGCGAAAAGGGATCGGGTTCGTGGGAACTGGTTTTTTTTTTTTTTTTTTTGGGTTTCGATATAGCGACTTTGATAGAGAAATTAATTTGTTGGATTGATTTTATTATTATTATTGTTATTTCATAAAGTGGCAATGGGTTTTAAAATATACTTTGAAAAATATACTTTGGGCTTCGAATTTTTTTTGTTTTTTTGTTTCTGGAAAAAAAAATTGATGACAAAAAAATGTAGTTCCAAGCTTTAAAAAAATCGGTACACTATGTAAGATTTTTGGTGGAGCAAAAACATTTTTGGACTTAGAAAAAAAAAATTGGTGGAGCCATATGGAAAAATGATTTGATAAAAAATAAATATGGGTTCAGCGAAAAAAAAATTGTAGTATTTTATAGGACTACGTAGGATTTTTGGTAAGTCGTCGAAAATATTTGGTGGGCTGAGAAACGAAAAATTGGTGGGGTTAAAAAAAAAGATTTGCTGACAAAAAAATGGATTCCCAACAAAAAGTTGTGTAAGACAAACAAAAAATCTGTTTGCTTAAAAAAATGGTTATGCTTACGATTTTTATCAAAATAATTGTTACACGAGGAAAATAATAATGAGAATTTTTGTTAAACAGACAAATAAATTATTCACGTGCAATTACAAAAACGACAACAATTGCAAATAATTGTCACACGAGGAAAATAATAATGAGAATTTTTGTTAAACAGGCAAATAAATTATTCACGAACAATTAACGTCCATCGTTCGCAGTCTATGGATATTAAATGACGGCTCGTTGACTCGATTGCAAACTCGATACTCGTTAGCAGTTGCGGACACGGCGAGCGGTCAACGCGGACGTGGCGAGAGAGCAGCGAAACAGCCAGATGTGTAAAATACTTCACGCTGCAACATTATTGGAACGTATTGGAATTCCATCGACTTGGCGAAGTTCGCTCGACGAGCAGAGGCGCGTCCAGCGGGAGAGACGATTTTCCGATGAGATGTCCGAGCATCAGCAGCAGCAGCCAGCGTGGAATAGAGCTGAAATACCGGAGGTGGTGCACACGCCGCGCGACGATGAAAGTTGTGAAAGTCCGTGGAGTTCGCGCGCTCCAACGAGAGAGCTCGCCGACCGACTTTTAATTCGAGCTCTCGACGCTCGATTCCTCGCAGCGCGAAGAAAAACACCGCGACGACGGCCTTGCGGCACTCCGAAATTATCGCGTAGCCTTTTAAACTCCTGCGGCATTGAGCAACGATTATTTGTTCGTAATTTTTTTATTAAAAAAAGTGATCATAATTATGATATTAAATTATCATTATTATCATATTTGTTCATTATTTTTTTTATTAAAAAAGTTATCATAATTATATCATATTAAATTATCATTATTATCATTATTTGTTCATAATTTTTTTAATACAGAAAAAAATGATGTAAAAAAATATGTATTTTTTAAAGAAAAAACAAAATATGTACAATTATGTAATTTTTGTTTAATAAAAAAAAAATGTTTAGGGTATCTATTTAAAATTGGAGTTTTTTCCGGAATTACGGGTTTCCTTATATTCCTTATATTTTTATAAACAAAAGTGGTTATGTCGCTTCCCGCTCATTTCGCATAAATTCAAGAAAAGTGAGAATGAATTGCAAACACTTCTCGACGGTACAAAAATCCTGAAAAAATGCATGTATATTAAAGATACTGAAAAGATTAATTTTGCCTTGGTAAAAAAACCATTTTACCAAGGTTTTTCCTTCACTTAATTTTTATTTTTTTTCAACTTCCTCCGCACGATCCTTATAGCTAATATAAATATCAATAAATTAATTTTAATTATAGTTATTACAGGTGTCAATAAATTAATTTTAATTATAGTTATTACAGGCGCCAATAAATTGATTTTAATTTAAAAAATTACTTCCAAACAGTGAAAAGTCCCAATTCTAAATAATCACCAAAAACATAATCGACACAAGTAATCCAAAAAAACATTCGAAAATAATCGTGCAATTTTTTTCCCCGTCGAAGTTGACATCGCGACCGAAGTAAATTCGGGATCGAGGAACAAGTTTCGACGGCTTCCGATTCGTCGCCGGATTCTCCGTCGTTTCCCAACGCTCTGTCCCTCGGAGCGCTGGTCACGACTCGCTGGACTCGAAAGTCCCCCGGAAAAATGTCGTAATATAAGTTGAGAGCGCGGCCGGCCGGCGCGGAGAGCGAGGAGAAATACGTGTGGCACCTAATACCAGGTCAGTGGGACACGACGAATCCGTAGAGGCCGCAATTCTTCCATCGGACGCTTTTATACAGATATAGATATATATTTATTACGCGCGAGTTATGTGAATGTCCGAGGGGGGGGGCGACGTATATTTACCTCGGGGTCCAGCTTCGGACTTTGCAGATCCGAGCAGCGCGAATTCCTTTGTCGAGCTGTCCGAGCGCGCAGCGCGCGCGAAAAGATTAACTGCGGCATATTTATGTTTCCGTTATTAGCGCCCCGGAGTCGGAAATGACAAACCAGCGGCGGATTCCAATCGATAATTCGTTGCCGCGGCTGTGCGAATTATTAATCGCGTTAATTAACGCCGCGGTGATAATTGGTAATTAAATTAATTGTCGATTATTATTCGCGGCTTGGATTATCTCAATTACGATGGGTGGAAGGGATGAAAGTGGGATTTGCTCGTAATTCGAATTCGTGTTGGTTTTAGTTTACAAAAATTGCTTCAGTTTGTTCTGCAATTAAAATTTGCAATATTCATCACTGGTTCGCTTGGATTTTTTTATTTAATTTTGTAGAAAAAAATTAACTCGCAGTGTCACGATTTTCACGACTCGCAGTCATTACATAATCTTAATTAAAATATGATCAGGGATTCAGTCATAAATAATAACAAATTTCGTTCCACACAATCTATAACTTAATTCGCGGAAAAAATTCGTGTTATCAATTCCTTTATCAAAAATGTGAATAACATTTTTATCATAGTTTTATATAACTTTTTTTTTATCAGTATTAAATAACATTTCTTTATCAACATTTTAGATAACATTTTTTTATCGAAATATTAAATAACATTTTTTAATCACAAGTTTGAGTATTTTTTATCACAATTTTGAGAATTTTTACGAGATTTAGTCATAAATAATAAAAAAATTTCGTTCCCCACAATCCATAACTTAATTCGGGGAAAAAAATCGTGTTACCCGCTTCAACAATCGTTTTTCGATGTACCCTTAAATTTTTATTTATTTTTTGTAGTGCAAAAATGAATTTAGTGTCACGATTTTCACGACTCGCAGTCACATAATTTTTATTGAAATATGAGTCATTTAGTCATAAATAATTTTAAAAATTTCATTTGACACAACCTGCAACTTAATCCACGGAAAAAAATTCGTGTCACCAATTCCCGCTTCAACAACCTTTTTTTTCGATGTACGCGACACGTGCGATAAAATTCCAATGCGTTTCGCGGGGTTCCCGATGCAATTTCCAAATCCCGCGACAAATCGAATGAGCCCAAAACACGTTGGGGGACGGATTTTCAATCTACGTTTTTTTTTTTTTTTTTTTTTTTTTTTTTTTTTTTTTTTTTTTTTTTTTTTTTTTTTCGAGGAGGGGAGATGAAAGGGTGAAGGACGAAACAGACAGAGAGGGAATCGCAATTACCGTGCATAATCCGCCGTGTTTCGTGCGCGCGCGACTCTTATTTCTATTAATAGCCGCATCGCCGCGACCTTCCATCGCCGTTTCTACGGCTATATAGCCGGCCATGCGCTTCGCGCGTATCCACACTACGTCTATATTGCAGATATATATCTGTAGACACCGACTCGGCGCGCTCGTCGTTCGTCATCGTCACCGTTGCGGTTAATGTGTGTCACTCGTGCGGCCCGCTTGCCGCTCTCGTCCCGCGAGACCCGCCACGGAGCTCTCGCTCCTTTTAATCTCAATGCGCGCGCGCGCGCCCCGCGAGAGAGCCTCTCGATTGCGCCTCCGGCGATTAGTTCCGCTCGCGGAATGTGTCAACCACCTCGGCCGGGCGTGAGAAATTATTTTACAACGACGAAATCGAATTTACGATTTTTTTTTTTTACGGGACTGAGAATTGAAATCGAATTTACGATTTTTTTTACGGGTCTGAGAATTGAAATCGAATTTAGGGTATTTTTGACGGGGCTGAGAATTGAAATCGTATTTATGATTTTTTTTACGGGACTGAGAATTGAAATCGAATTTACGATTTTTTTTACGGGACTGAGAATTGAAATCGAATTTACGATTTTTTTTACGGGACTGAGAATTGAAATCGAATTTACGATTTTTTTTACGGGACTGAAAATTGAAATCGAATTTACGATTTTTTTTACGGGACTGAGAATTGAAATCGAATTTACGATTTTTTTTACGGGGCTGAGAATTGAAATCGAATTTACGATTTTTTTTACGGGGCTGAGAGTTGAAATCGAATTTATGATTTTTTTTACGGGACTGAGAATTGAAATCGAATTTACGATGTTTTTACGGGACTGAGAATTGAAATCGAATTTACGATTTTTTTTACGGGGCTGAGAGTTGAAATCGAATTTACGATTTTTTTTACGGGACTGAGAATTGAAATCGAATTTACGATTTTTTTTACGGGACTGAGAATTGAAATCGAATTTACGATTTTTTTACGGGCCTGAGAATTGAAATCGAATTTACGATATTTTTGGCGGGACTGAGAATTGAAATTAATTTTTTTTTATCGGTTCGCTTTAGATTCTGTTGTTTAAATTATGGAAACGAAAAATTACGAGAGTGATTTTTTTTATTTTTATTTTTTCAGGTATTTTTTGTGTGTTGATTTTAATTAACCATGAAAGAAGTACAAAAATGCAACAGAGTTAATGACGCGATATGGCCAAATAATTTTTTATAATAAAAAAAACATTTATGTGAGTTCTTTTTTTAATAATTAGTTAGAAATTGACTTGCGCTTCAGAAACGATTTTTTGAGGCGACAATAAAAAAAAATTAAAAAAAGGAGATAATTTTTTCTGAATTTTTTTCCAAATAAAAAAATTCCTGACTGCAAATTTCTGATCGCTTTAATCTTTAACGAAAAACCCTCAACAATTTGAGTACTGAGTATTTAGACGGTCGGGAAAAATGCAGCAGCAGCGACGAATCCGCGTTATATTCGCGCGCTCGTCTCTCGCGCCGACCGCGGGTGTCTCAAGCGCGGCGCGCGACGCGCAACATACGCGCCGACGGGAAACAACTGTGCGCGCGGCGTTTACATATTCCGAGGGATTGTACCGTCGATGCGACTTCGGGGGCCGTATAACACACGCGCGCGCGACACGGGACTAATCGATAGTCGGTAGTGCCGGCCGTGCGCGCTGTGAGCGCGCGCGCGCGCGCGCGCGACCCTCCGTTTATACGTGGCGAGCGAGCGAGCGGCGTACAACACGGTGGTGCCCTCGCATCCGCCTCCCTCAGTGTCTACAGGTTATTCGGCTGCGCGACGTTACACGCTCGTCGGGCCGCCCGGTGGTAACAAACCTTTAACGAACGCCCGAACCGCACGTTCCAGAGAGCGCGATGAACCCAACTTGGTTTTTGTTTTTTTTTTCGTGTGACGAAAAAATCGTACAGGATCCAAATGTTGAATAACATTTTTTTTTGTAAAATTTTTAATAACATTTTTTTGTCAGAATTATGTTTCACATTTTTTTTTAGCAATGTTACAAATAATTTTTAAGTCAGAATGTTACATGATAAAATGTTCAACATTTGTCAATATTTTCAATAAATGTTTAAATCAAAATTTTGAATAACATTTTTTATCGTAGTTTTATACAACTTTTTTTTATCAGAATATTAAATAACATTTCTCTATCAACATTTTGAAGAAAATTCTTTTATCAAAATATTAGATAACATTTTTTATCACAATTTTGAGTATTTTTATCACAATGTTGAGTAATTTATCACAATTTGGAGTATTTTTATCACAATGTTGAGTAATTTATCACAATTTGGAGTATTTTTATCACAATTTTGAGTATTTTTTATCACAATTTTGAGTATTTTTATCACAATTTTAAGTTTTTTTAATCCCAATTTTAAATATTTTTTATCACAATTTTGAGTATTTTTTATTACAATTTTGAGTATTTTTTATCACAATTTTGAATACTTTTGATCAAAATATTAAATAACATGTTTTCAAATTTTTTATTTAAATAAAAGTATTTTTATGAAAATGAACAAAATTTATGTCGTTCAAGGAAAAAAAAATGTCCTTCAAAAGTTGAAAGAACTTTTTTTATTTAACCCTTCCAGGTCCCCCTGGGTGAAATTTACCATAATCTAACATGTGTGACCGCAAAGGGTTAACAAAATTACTATTATTTACAAAAAAAAACCCTATTTTTTTCGAATTACAGTAACGACCTCTCAAAGCAAAGAACCACGTAATACGTCCACGAAACGCACGTATTAAATATGACACAAGTGGGCACGACAGCTGATAAGACGCGACAATCGCGCTGCAACGTGGTTGGCGTTTTACGAGCGCGCAAAAGCGTCGCGTGCGCGCGCGTCTCTCGGTCCGTCATTGCTTTGAGCCCCGAGCGCGCGACGTCCGCACTCAGCGTGCGCGACGCGCGCGCAGCACGACTTTGTGTTCCCGCTCGAGCGAAGGAAACGAGAGTACTTAAAGCGTCGACCCGGCGCCCTCCGCCCGCCCTCGATGCGCGACTCTCGGTAAACATCCGCGTTATGTGTGACAAAGAGAAACAAATTCCAATCGAGCGACGAGAATACTCATCGCTCGGGCTTCCGGGAAATTCGATACCATTTTCGCCCACGCGGGAGAAACGATTGTAATTTGCCATAAATTCCAAACTAGGATATATTTATGCCTTTATAGTACCCGAGTTCTCGTATGGCGAGAATCTCACTCGGAATATTTCGCTCCTATTTCCTGACCCACCGCGAAGCCTTCGGCGCTGCATTTATGTGTCGATTTAGCCGCGCGGATATCTCGAGAATTGTGGCCGTGATCCGAGCGATCGGAGTCTCGAGTCTCCTGAATCAGGACTCAATTTTCATAGCTGACCCCGAATGGGTTTCGTGGGGTCGACGAAAATTCACTAGTCTGGGGCTGGATATTAATTTTTTAAGACGCAGCTGCGACTATAAAAGTACGTCGGAAAAGATTTCGGTTCTAAGCGTAATTAAACTTTTTTTTAATTATTAATTTTTTCTTGAGTAATGAAAATAAATTAGATCTAAGAAGGACAAAATCCAAGAGAATTTTAGAGGTCAAACGACATCAGAAACGGACAAAATTATAAATAATTAAAAATAGGTAATTAACAAGAACTAATTAAAGTAATAAGTAATTATAAGTAATTAGAATTATAACTAATTACAATCAGTTTTTTCCAGAACAAAGAAAATAAATTAGATCTGTCCAAGAGAATTTCAAAGGCCAAACGACATCAAAGAAAAAAATGACTAATTTTGTTCAGAACTAAGTAAATATAAATTAGATCTAAAAAGAACGAAGCCCGAGAGAATTTTAGAGGTCAAACGGCACCAGAGACAGTAAACAACGTTCCAGAGGCCAAAGGTCAAACCAAGGTCAACGCGACGTCGAATATCCCACGCTTCATAATCCCACATTCTCTCGGCATTGACACCGGCGGAATCTACGGAATATATCCGAGATTCGAATACCGTGTAGCGTATATTCGCGGTGCGATGAGCCCGAGGTGAGTCGAAACTCAATTCGAGTCTCGACCTGGAGACTCCGGTTATCGAGGCTCGCTCGTGTCTCCCACGGGCGAAGGTGCGGAATTACAATGCGACGGCGGATCGGGCGCGAAAGGCCGAGAGAGTCGAGGCAAGTGCACGAAATACATACGTATGAATATCCTACTATATTCTATGTATACATAAATAAAAAATAAAAAATCGTATACTGTACAGCGAATAAGTGCAGACAATTTTAGGATCCTATGCACTATTGTTGTATATGCAATGCGTGTGTGAATAGTATATAACGTTATACGTATAAGAAGAAATAGAAAGGGTTACACGGGGCAAAATGGGACAGCAATTTTTTTCCATTTTTGATGATTTTACGGGGCAAAATGGGACAGTAATTTTTTTCATTTCTGATGATTGTACGGGGCAAAATGGGACAGTATTTTTTTTTTTCAATTCTGATGATTTTACGGTGCAAAATGGGAATCATTTTTTTCATTTCTGATTATTTTACGGGGCAAAATGGGACAGTCATTTTTTTTCATTTATGATTATTTTACGGGGCAAAATGGGACAGTTATTTTTTTCATTTCCGATTCTTTTACGGAGCAAAATGGAATGCTCCGACATTTTTGGGAAATCGCGTATCTAGAGCTCAATTCAACGGAACCATAGAAAATACTGGAAAAATCGACTTCTTTTTTTTTTTTTTTTTTTTTTTTTTTTTTTTTTTTTTTTTTTTTTCAAATTGCCCCAGAATTAATTTTTTCCGCCAACGTTCAAAATCGATGGTTGAAGTTGAGTTTTTGGGTGGAAAGCAACAAAAAATACACTTTGGGTGCAAAAGCATTTTTCGCTTATGTGGTCCATTTTGCCCCGCGTTTCTCTATACATATACATGGAATACAGTGTGGGAAGCGTGCGGAGCGAGCCGGCCAGGGAAATTGTGTAATTTATTCAGTGAGCCGGGCGAGATCGCGCCCGACGAGCGCTCGCCGGGCGCCCGGCGCGTGTACGACGAGCGCGCGCGCGACGATATACGGAAGGAGGTGGCATTTATTCCGGAAATAAAACCTCTGTCGCGCGGGAGCCTCTTGTGTGCATCGCGCGAGCGCCGAGAGGGGCGGGAGAGAATGTCAGCGATATTCCCCGCCTCAGAAGCCGAGGGAGACGGAGGAACAACGAATAGTTGGAAAGAGGGAGGAAGAAAACGAAACAAAACACGAGTGTGAGGACGGGATGAAAAATAAATGAGCGCGCGAGAGTGAAATAGAGATTCGTGCGACACGCTGTGTGTGTTACGTATCAACGCGGGGAGAAAATACATGAGATGTTTTTTTTTTTTTTTACCACGAATTTACCCTCCCCAAACGTTGGGCTTTGTGTTTGCGGGAGAAATTAGAAAATTACCGAGGGTGTCACACACTTTTTTTTATCACTCGTAAATTGACGGGGAACGCGAAGTGAGGACGCGAAATTTGTAAGCATGAGACACTCAGTTTATTTACAGCTGTCTGCGAACCAATTGTGGTGTTACGAACTGACCAAATAATACGTAACATGTGGTGAATTTGGTGATAAGACTTAGAAAAAAAAAAGAAATCCGAGTTATCGACAGACTGAAACACAACCGTTTAGCTCTTAGCCCGCACGGAGAGCGGAAAGAGATTTTTTTTTATCCTCACCGAGCGATAAGTCACAAATATTGTTAGACGAAAATTCCCTCCCCGAGTCATTAGGTGATTTTCTGGTCTGCGCGAAAAATCGCCAGAATGCACTTTAATTAATACCCAAAGATTATGCAATAAATTGACGAAAGAATCTGCATTTTTGGTGCTGAATTTCGTATCGAGTATTCTTACAGAAATTCCTGCAAATAGTGCTCGACGAAAATAAAAAAATAAAATTATTTAAATTTTTTTGCGTAATTAAAAAGAAATTCAACTTAACGTCCCATCGCTTAGGCTCTCAAACATAATAAGTATCGCGTTAATCCCAACAGCCAATGAGAGTGCCGACTTAATTCAATACACAAAAAAAGTCGATTGCCATTTTCCGAAGTGGCTGACGCGATGCTCGTCGCGTTGAAGAGCAAAATTAATTTGCAAAGCGTATTTTTTTTACTACATGATTACCGCAAAAAAATTGCCCTTACAAGCATTTCCACAAATACACTCGATACAAAGTCGAAGTTCATCCACAAGAATAGAAAAATACTTTCGTAACCCCATCTTAAAAAAATCTCCAGAAACCAAAGTCCATATCCGCGCACCTGATAGTCCGCCGGCCGAAAAGCGACGACGCGTCGTCGCGTTTCGGCCAATGAGAGAAAAGAACATCCGCTTACACGCGAGGGAGTTACGACTTTACCAAGAGTCCCGGGGTTCTCCCGCCGGGCGAGAGGAGGAGCGAGAGTCGAGCGAGGTTTATACGGGACGAGGCGGAACGCTGTAGTCGAGCGTTCGGTCGCTCGCAGTAAAACTCACACGCATACTTAAACACACACAGAAACCCCCCTGCACATATATATACAGACAGGCTGATAGGACGTGTAGCGCTGTATAATACTGTAGTCGTCGCGTATAGCAGTTGGAGGAGCGCGAGAAGCGGTCCCGGCTTCTCTCCGCCGAGGCAGGAGCTACGTGCTCGGTCGGTCGGTCGGTCACTGAACCGCCATCGCCGTCGCTTCCACGCCGCACGGGGGTCTCTCTCTCCTTCTCTCCCTCGCCCGGCCACGTCTTTCCGTCTCCGTTGCCACGCAGCGCGCCTTGTGCCATTCCGTCCCGTCCTGCCGGCCGAGATCGAGCCCGAGTACCGTTACGATCCGTCCGTCGCTACGGTCTACCTGGAAACCGAACCGGCGGACGCGTACAGCAAGGTGGCGAGTGTGATGCGCTGTGGTGCGGTGGTTTTTGGATAGATGGGGAGATATGTGGAGATACTGGATATTATACTGGATTCATTACCAATAGGTAATGAATTTCTGAGCATTGGTTATTGATTGTTGGGTTGGGCCGTAAATTTATTTATTTATTTATTATTATTATTATTATTGTTATTATTATTATTTCTGAACATTAGTTAATGATTGTTGGGTTGGGCAGTAAATTTTTGTTTTATTAATTGTTATTATTATTAATTTTATTATTATTATTTCTGAGCATTAGGTAATGATTGTTGGGTTGGGCAGAAAAAAATATTTTTTTTATTTATTATTATTATTATTCTTATTATTTTTATTATATTTTTTAAATTAATTGCATCTTTCACAATACTGGAATCTTCGGGAATCGAGTTTTCAGGAATTACATTTTTTTCTAGAAGTCTAGTAATTTTTTTACTATTTTTTTCAAGAGGCTGCTCTATATTCGCTTTCGCTCCTCTCCACCTGAAATTTTTGAAAGCTATTTTTTCCTGAGCTATTAGGCAGATTGAGGTCGGATTTTGAGAGGAGTTGCAGGGGAGTTGCAGAAGTGGACTCAGCTTGTGGCTTACCGATACTTGCAGCCGTTTGTTTAGGAGGATTGAAGAAGTAAAAAGTGAGGTTAGGTGCGAGAGAAACAGCCCTGTAGGCTTTTAGCATTCCACATTGCGAGCACATTGTTGCGAGTGACGTCATATCTTAGCTTGCCCAATAAGCATAATTTTCCCAGTCCAGGAATATCCATGAAACGAATCTTCAGAAATCCTTCCATTTTTTTCTTCTCTAATTTCTCACCATTTTTTTTTTTTTTTTTTTAAGACCGATAAAATAGAAGGAGGCGTGAGCCGAGTTCGAGTCGAATCTCAAAAATCCTTATTTTTCGCAAAAGATATTTTAAAAAATCAGGTTAACCTTGGCGTTCAATATTTCTGTTAAAAAAAAAAAACAATTCAACATTATTCGAAAAAATTGTTAAAATTTGTTAAATCTGTTAAAAAATAAACAAAATCTGTTGAAATCTGTTAAAAAAAAAACAATTCAACATTATTCGAAAAAAATGCAATGCTTCAAGACGTGTGTCAATCGTGTAAAAAATTGCGGTTCCAATCCGAAGGGTCAAAAGGGTCATCCTTAAAAGGGTCTCGGCGGCACGAAATGCCCGGTATAGAGATACATCGGCACAAATAGCTCCGACGAGATAGCTGTATACGCGGGAACGTGCGGAGGCAGAGAGCGCGGGGGCCGAGCGGTGGGGGAAAGAGGGCGCAGCGGTGCGAAGGAAGAAGAAGAAGAATAAGAAGAAGAAGCGAGGAACGCGAACGAGCAAGAATCCGTTGTCTGTTGTTGGTTGTGTTCCCGCGAGTCCGATACCCGGCGGCGGCGTCGCCGCACGATACTCGTTATTCGTTTCCATCGCCGCCTGTGTTTTGTTTCGTCCTCTACGTGCGGTGTGTATTATTGTGGTGTGTATATATACAGTGCGCAACGGGCCGGTTGACTCCACGCACACGTAGCGTTCGGGAAAATTTCTGGCTGTGCGATATACATTCCATCTCGGTGTTTGTGCCAATATGACTTTTCCTCCCCCCCCGCGTGTGCGGCGATAAGGGAAATACGTGCTTTTTCCGACTCTGTGGCGAGAAAGAGCGAGGCCGACGCGCTTTTCCTGCTAATTCCCCGGATTTTCGTTCGACTCGACGCTATTGAATTATCGAGCCGAATTTTCGTGCATTGTTTCGTTATTCCAGCGGCCGGGAAATTAAACGCAACAACGCGGCAAACGAACCGCCGGTAGTGGTTATGTTGTATTATTTATTTTGTCATAAAATTTTCGTGAAAATTAAAGTAAATTGCACGGAACAAAAAGAGTGGAATTTTCGTGGTGAAATTATTGGTGTCTTGGTGTGGGAATGATGGAAAAGATATGTGGAAACACGTTGCAAGGAAACGAAATGTGGAATATGTGGAACGATGGCGCAGATTTTGGACTGTAAAGTAGTGGGAAAGGAAATGGAGAAAAAACGTTAGTGGAAGACATTGAAAAGTGGATATAAGGAGTAAATGTATACTGTTGATTGTCTTATTAGACAAACAACAGTATGAATGGGAAGTAAATTTCAGAAGTTAGCGAGGAAGCAGGAAACGGAAAACAATGTCGGAGAAATAAAGTGTCTTTTGAGGTGTCCTATGTGCCTCTTAAGCTTAAGTGTAGATCGAAGTGAATAGCGTAAGTGAGAAATGTCAAAACTGTGATTCTTACAAAAGATTCTATGAAGCAATTCATGCATATGAAAATGGTGAATGTAACCATCCAACAGGATATACACGGAATAAATACACTACTACTATACCATTGCTTGCAGTATTTTTTCTTTCATTCCAAAAATCAACTCCCCCAAAAAATCAATTACGTCCCAACACCAGAAAAATCCCAATCATCACCTCATACACCGCGAGCCCAGAGCTTTCGATTTCCGCCGTCCACCGTAGTCAGAGCACCAAACACAGCCAATTCAATAGCCGACCAAAACTAATACACCAAACTGACTATACTCCCCGGTCCCGTCAAAGTTCCCCGTTTATGCGCCCGACGCTCTCGCTCCGGGCGTTATCACCAATAACGCGTGCGCCGCGTATATTTATACACACGTATGTTCCGGCGCAACGCAGAGCGAGGATAACATTGATGGAGGAGAATATCCACGAGGACGATTGGGCGCGAAGCCTCGCGGCCACCGCCGAACCGACAGGGTGGAGAGGAGGCCCGGGGAATCCATTGGAAGCCGCGCGAATACTGCCTACATACCTATAAATATATGTACATGTGTATAGTACAACATTAGCACATATAGTACATTAGAATATATGTGGATGTAAATAGTATATAAGCACATACAGTACATAAGAATATATGTAGATGTAAATGGTACATAAGCACATATAGTACATAAGAATATATGTAGATGTAAATAGTACATAAGCACATCTAGTACATAAGAATATATGTTCATATATATAATACATAAGCATATATAGTACATAAGAATATATGTCCATGTATATAGTACATAAGCACATATAGTATGTAAGAATATATGTCCATGTAAATACTACATAAGCACATACAGTACATAAGAATATCTGTATATGTATATAATACATAAACACATATAGTACATAAGAATACACGTACATGTATTTAATACATAAGCACATATAGTACATAAGAATATATGTAGATGTATATAGTACATAAGCACATATATATACATACTATACATACATATACATTAATCGAAGGCTCGAGCCCTCCGAAGCTGCCGCCGCTGAAGCTGGAAAACCCGGAGAGCCCCGGAGCAGCCACCATGGACGCGTCGTTGCCATGGAAGCGGCGTCCATCCTCCCCCCGCCCGCCCAACAGGCGTCACGTCCTCGCGCGGCCGCCGTGTTATACAGCCAACCTGCCTACACCCAACGACGTCTGTGTCTTCCCGCGTGTTCGAAACGCGAACCAGCCGGTTTAGCCAAAACCCCGTACGCCGCCCTCGCAGCGCGGCTCATGCTGCGTGGGCTATGGCCTCTATGTATGGCTGCGCGCTCACCCTCACCGGGTACAAACGAAACGAGAGTCTGGCTGTTGCACCCTCAATGCCGGCTCGCCCTGCTGTGGCCCTTCGCTCGATCGCTGTCAGGGTGAGGAAGGGAGAGAGAGAGAGAGAGAGAGAGAGAGAGAGAGAGAGAGAGAGAGAGAGAGAGAGAGAGAGAGAGAGAGAGAGAGAGAGAGAGAGAGATTGAGGGAATTGAACGAGTCGGGTCGAGCGAGGACGCGAATCCCTCTGGCCTGGTGTGTGCTCTTTGGATCTG
The DNA here is from genome assembly GCA_963932165.1 of Pimpla rufipes. Classification (NCBI taxonomy): domain Eukaryota; kingdom Metazoa; phylum Arthropoda; class Insecta; order Hymenoptera; family Ichneumonidae; genus Pimpla; species Pimpla rufipes. The sequence goes on along the minus strand of OZ010642.1, from coordinate 2,107,902 downwards.
GGATTGGGATACACTCAGCTGTAACGCTGCTGTGTTTTAGTGTGCTGGCTTCTGTCTCTGTGTCTGTCTTTCTGCTTCTTTCTCTTTCTCTCTCTGTGACTCGATCTGTGTATGGGGCTTCGTGAACAGCATAGGACTGTATGACACGCAGAGCCATCAGAAACAGCGCCGGGGCGTTTAGACTCCTTCGTGTGGAGCGCCTTCCTGGTGCGAGCGCTTTGGACAACGTAATTGTGGAGGCTGTTCAAGCTGCTGCTGAGTGGAGAGTTTGAGGGAAGATGGAATTGGGATTGAGGGTTGTGGGTTGAATTGATTCAGGGCTCAGGGTTGTTTTGAATAACCTGGAAGTATTTCCACCACAGAAAGAAACAAATGTGATACTTGGAAGTGAGACTCAGAAAAGTTAGAAGTTAAACCAGGTTTTTAGAAGCTGTTCCAGATGCCGTCGAGTGGAGAATTTGAGGGTAGATGAAATTGGGATTGAGAATCATGAGTTGAATTGATTCAGGGTTCAGGATTTTTGTAATAAGCTGAACGTTATTCCCACCACAAAAAAATCGGACACTTGAAAGTGAGACTCGTGAAAGTTAGAAGTCACTAGGTTTGTAGAAGCTGTTCGAGCTGCCGTCAAGTGGAGATTTTGAGGGGAGACAGAATTGGGATTCAGAAATGCAGGTTGAGCTGATTCAAGGCTCAGGGTTTTTTGAGTAACCTGCAAATTATTCCCACCACAAAAAAACAAATCTGATCCTTGGAAGTAAGACTCACAAAAGTTAGAAGTCATCAGATTGGTAGAAGCTGTTCAAGCTGCCGCCAAGTGAACATTTTGAGGGAACCCGAAGTAGGAATTGAAAATCCTGGATAGAACTGATTCAGGGTTCAGAGTTTTCCGAATAACATTCGACTTACAAAAAATCTGCCCTTCGAAATTACCTCACAAAAGTTAGAAGTCACAGATTCCGCCAAGATGCACAACAGACGACAGGTCAAGGCGGAGGCCAACAGTCGGCTCTCCGTATAATCCTAAAGCTATCCCTCATTACCGAGTGATCCGAATGGAGTTCGCAGGCGACAGAAGCGTCGGGGGCTGTTGCAGAGGCACAGAGACAGCGACGCCAGGAGAGATGCGGCTTGCAGCTCGGATTTGCGATTGAGCCCGGCGGGGGTAGCGTGTGCAGCAAGTGCAGCGCCTACGCTGATTGTGAGCTTCGGTCATGCGAGCGATACGGATGGTAAGTCGGAGCGAGAGGGATAGGAGGGAGCTGGAGAGCTATAGCCCCGGGCGGCCGTACACAGACTAGACACACGTGCGTAACTGCGTACGTGGGCGCACAGCCGAGACTCAATGTACTCACGGCTACGCTCGCCGTTAGAGCTCTCGCGCTTTCTCTTAAGTGGCGGTGCTGCCTGGTGCTGCTGCTGCTGCTGCTGCGATCGTCGCCGCCACACGGCATAAGCCGCCTTGCGTCGATCTGGGTCAATGTGACAGTCTTGTACAATGCGAGTTCTCATACGTTAACCGACCTCATGTTTTAACCGGTTACCATGGTTACGCGTTCTGACGGCGTTTTTTTTTGCCTCTGTCTCTTCCTTTTTAATTTCCTGATTTAATGTCGTGTGAAGGTTTTGATGGCACGAATTTTTGTTATTTCAGGAGAGACGAGAGAGAATCTGAGGCTAACACGGGAATGAAGAAGACCTGTTTTGAAAAGACTGGGGAAGCTGGTTGATGTGACCGAATGGATTGAGCTTTGACAAGATTAAGCATGATAAATGGAGATTAGATCCTAAGAATAAATTAAGCACTAGGATGATCGATATAGCTGAATTCATTAACCTCTACAATGATCGACATAGCTAAACAGATGAATCCCTAAAAATGGTCGGTAAAGAAGAAGGGATTTTTATCGACACTTAAAAAAAACAATTTTTTTCCAAGGTGTCAACAGCCTCTCGAGGTGGATCCTAAGAATAAACTGAGCACTAGGATGTTCGTATAGCTGAATTTATGAATCTCTACAATGATCGACATAGCTAAACAGATGAAACAGATCAATCCCTACAAATGGTCGGCAAAAAAGAAAGGATTTTTATCGAATCTTAAACAAAAATTAAAAAAACAAAAGCAACTTTTTCCCAACGTGTCCACAGCTACTCCAGGTAGATCCTAAGAATAAACTAAGCACTACGATGTTCGATATAGCTGAATTCTTAAAAAAAAATATCCTAAAAATGGTCGGTAAAGAAGAAGGGATTTTTATCGACTCTTAAAAAGAAAACAATTTTTTCTCAAAGTGTCCACAGCCTCTCGAGGTGACTACAGGTAAGTAGTTGAGGCACAACGAAGGGGAGAGTTGAGATCGTCGAGCCGCCAACCTCTCCAGAATGTTCGGGCCGGAATCCGGCGCGAAACTCGACGAACTCGACCGCCACACGGGTGGCTATGAAGCTCAAGTCGATCGATCTTGCGAGTGCGCGCGAGCGGCCGAGCACATTTGGGATTTCTCAACGTTATACGGTATTATATCTCACGTTGTATACGTACCATTCGGTCGGCACACAGCCCGCGTAGTAGCTGCACACCCGGGCGCTCTGCGCGCACAAACTTGGAAAGTTTCGCGCGCCCGGTGTACACACGGCGAATATACGCGAGCTTACTCACTCACTGCCGGGGAGATAGCGGCGGCGGTTGTTGCCAACACTGCGCACGTTGCAGCGCGACGAGCCGGAGACTCTGACGGTTCACGTTTTACTTACGTGCGCGACAGCTTTTCGTTAACGAGCTCAAAGGGCTTTTGTACCTACGTCAAGTATCCAACTCGGCTGTAACTGTTACAGTTATTTACCAGACATTTTGCGAGAATAATTGTTTGTAATTTTTGTTACTTTGTACTTTTTTTTTTGCTTTGTCATTTTTTTACTCGATAATTTTCTAACTTTTTTCTAAGACTAGCGACAGGTGCGTCAATATTTTACAGGATTTAATTAAACTTCTATGTGGTCTAAAAAATCGATAGATTTTTCTGCTTATCTTAGATCTTAGATGTTTAGGTCAATAAATATTTTACAGGACTAAATTCGATTGTGACACGATTTAAAATACGTTTAAATCGTTAGTGTAAAAAAATCGGTATTCTTGGATTCTTCGGTCAATAAATATTTTACAGAACTAAATTCGACTGTGACACGATTTAAACTACGTTTTTAATCGTTGGTGCAAAAAAATCGGTATTCTTAGATAGTTAGGTCGATCAATACTTTACAGGACGAAATTCATTTTCTGTTTCACTATTTCTGTAGTGTAAAATCTATATTCATAGATTCGTGACAGGTTGATCAATATTCTACAGGACTGAATACAAATTCCCTGATACGATTGAAAATCGTTTCGCTGCAAAGAAATCGATATTCTCAGATCGATCAATATTTTACAGACCTACATTGAACTTTTTTAACAATTTTTTTTTTTTTTTCCGTTACGCTGAAGATTTTTGGACGAAGAAATAAAAAATCGCTTTCGACGCCCTTAAAAAAAAAACTAGGACAACATTTTTTGCCTCAACAACGTCTGGTATCGCCCGACGTCGGTGAAATCCATCCGGCTCGCGTCGAGACTTCGTTGTAACTTCGCCGTAAACACGCCGCGAGTTTCCATCATCCGCTGACTGAAATCCATCCTGAACGAGCGACGAGATACATCGACGCTACCTTACGTCGCGTCAGGCGGCAGATGATATGTAACGTTTACATGGATTAACGAACGTGAAACCCGGAGTGGCCGTAATTAGCCGCGGGGGCCAAAGAGAGAGAGAGAGAGATGGAGAGCACGATATACATACATGTATAGAGAGGCCTGCGAGCCGCGAAACCCGCGCGCGCTCGATAAATTGTTATCGCTATTCAACTGCCAGAGCGGCGAACGTGTGTGCGACGGGGCATTAAATGCCGCTCCGTCGGGTTAAATCGAAGCGCGACTACACGCGGCTTAATCCGACTCCCGATTCTCAGCGCCCGCTGTATGGACACAGAGGCTGCGGGAAACCCGAGCGACGCCAGGAATTATCGCCGGTCGAACGGATGAACCACTCCCCACTCGTCCTGCCCCCCCCCTCCCCCCCCACCCCACCTACACCCTCCCACTCACTTTTCCCTCTTCCCTCCTCGCTATGGCTTTACCTGCGCGTCATACATTACGCGCCATGTGTATGTGTGTCGTGGCCGTGTATAAACAGCGAGTGTTTATTGGCGGAGCCTCCGAAACATTTTTTTCGTGTGGCGATTTTGCGACGATTTTTTCGACGAATTTTTAACATAAAGAATTGAGGGAAAATGGAGAACTGAGGGAAAATGGAGAACTGAGGGAGAATTAAGAATTCAGGGGAAATGAAGAATTGAGGGAAAATGATGAATTGAAGGAAAATTAAAAATTGAGGGTAAAATAAAAAATTTGAGGGAAAATAAAAATTGAGGGAAAATAAAAATTGAGGGAAAATAAAAATTGAGGGAAAATAAAAATTGAGGGAAAATAAAAATTGAGGGAAAATAAAAATTGAGGGAAAATAAAAATTGAGGGAAAATAAAAAATTGAGGGAAAATAAAAAAATTGAGGGAAAATAAAAAAATTGAGGGAAAATAAAAAAATTGAGGGAAAATAAAAAAATTGAGGGAAAATAAAAAAATTGAGGGAAAATAAAAAATTGAGGGAAAAAATTGCGGGGAAATAAAAAATTGAGGGGAAATAAAAAATTGCGGGGAAATAAAAAATTGAGGGGAAATAAAAAATTGCGGGGAAATAAAAAATTGAATGAATGTAAAGTGAGGGAGAAAAGTAAGGGTAAACAAAAAATTGAGGAAAAGTATCGTTTTTATGGGGGAACATTTTCTTCATCAAGGTTCCACGAAGAGTTTTTGGGATGGAAGTAAAAAAGCAACGTAGGAGAAAATATCACTGTGGAAGGTGGAAGATAATGAGAAAGCAATTTGGAGGGTCGTCGATCGGGGCCAAAAACCGATTGCCGATTGTGGAGAAAGTGGCGGGACTCCGTTATCAAAGGTCCACAAAGGGTTAATGTTCGCGGCAGCGGAGACGAATTCAACTGTGCTTGATGTAATGGCAATGATACTCCACCTCCGACTGAGGTATATCGCTATAGCTATATACGGCTGTACAGCGAATGCAGCAGTTTGAGACTCGGTGCGAACTATCCACCGGTTCATCCACTTTGCTCGACGTTTGACCTGGATACCGAAGCACGCGGCTCGAGGCCTCAGAGCTCGCCTCGTCCGGCTGGTAAGCGAAAAGCTGCCCTCCCTCCCGCTCCCGCTTCTCGTCTCTTTCTCACCGTGGCGGCCGCTTCGTCTCTTTCCCTCCGTGGCAGCAGCCGCTGCTCGACTTTTTCTCTTTCTCTCCGAGGCAGCAGCAGCTCGTCTCTTTCTCTCCGTGACTACAACCGCTCGTCTTTTTTTCTCTCTCTCTCTCTCCGTCGCTGCAGGCGCTCGCCTCTTTTTCTCTCTCGCTCCGTGGCAGCAGCCGCTTGCCTCTTTTTCTCTCTCGCTCCGTGGCAGCAGCCGCTCGTCTCTTTTTCTCCGGGACTACAACCGCTCGTCTTTTTTTCTCTTTCTCTCAGTGGCTCCAGCCACTCACCTCTTTTTCTCGCTCGCTTCGTGGCAGCAGCCGCTTGCCTCTTTTTCTCTCTCGCTCCGTGGCAGCAGCCACGCGTCACTTTCTCTCCGTGACTACAAACGCTCGTCTTTTCCTCTCTCTTTCTCTCAGTGGCTGCAGCCACTCACCTCTTTTTCTCGCTCGCTCCGTGGCAGCAGCCGTTCGCCTCTTCTTCTCTCTCGCTCCGTGGCAGCAGCCACTCGTCACTTTCTCTCCGTGACTACAACCGCTCGTCTTTTTTTCTCTCTCTCTTTCTCCGTGACTGCAGCCGCTCGCCTCTTTTTCTCTCTCGCTCCGTGACAGCAGCCGCTCGTCTCTTTCTCTCCGTGACTTCAACCGCTTGTCTTTTTTTCTCTTTCTCTCCGTGGCTGCAGCCGCTCGTCTCTTTTTCTCTCTCGCTCCGTGGCAGCAGCCGCTCGTCTCTTTTTCTCTCTCACTCCGTGGCAGCAGACTCGTCGCTCCTCGTTATCCACGGCAGCCGCGGAGTCGCTCGCCACGCGCATCCACAACACCAACACACCAACCGGCTAAAAGTTTTTCCAACTCGGGATCTCCGCACCACCAGCGGCCGCTCGTTCCGCCCGTTCCACTCTCCTTTCTCGGTGGACGCCGGCGTCTCAAGCTTCTTCCACTTCTCACTCGCCCCACGCCAGACATTTCCGGAAGGGGGGGGGGGGGGGGGAGCAGTGCTATTTGCATAACTAAAGCCCATTTTTCACCGGCTCGTACTATGAAATCTTAATTTCACTGTATGCAAAGCTCTTTACACATTTATAACCGGCCAACGATTACACTTGATCTCACTCGAAAAACCACCCGCTGATCGCTGATACGCTGAATGCTACGGATTTCGTTCTGGTGCAACCATTTTTTTTCGTTAACGTTATGTGTTTTGGTAGGAACAAAAGGTGATTGGAATTTGAAACATTTTGTAATCAGTTTCTAGTGAAAAATAAATTTAGTCCTGAGAGGTGGAGAAAGCATAATTATAAAAAAAAAAAGAAATCAGTTCAAAAAGTAAGAATTAGTTTTTAAAAAATCAGTTAAAATAGGAATTAGTAAAAAAAAATCAGTTAAAAAAATAGGAATTAGTTTAAAAAAAGAAATCAGTTTAAAAAGTAGGAATTAGTAAAAAAGGAAATCAGTTAAAAAAGTAGGAATTAGTTTAAAAAAAAAAAGATATCGATCCAAATGGTCACCACGTTACGACGACAAAATCCCCAAACTGATTTTACCACTCGGAGTCCCCGAGACGAAAAGATCAGCTGTGTTAAAAAATGTTAGGTTAGGTTTAACGACGGCCGGCAAAATGCGCCACTCAACCGGAAGCCCATTTGGGCCTACGCTCTACCTGCCGGCTAATCGCAAATTGAAGGAGGGATTCCCGCGGCCAGCGGGATATCCAGCGGGAGTCACGACTCGCGCAACATATATATGTATACATATACACAATACATATATAATTATATACACGTTGCGCTGTGCCGTGCCGAGTTAGAGCGCGCGAGTTGCGGACTAAGTGACGCGGCAACTTCCTTCGTTGATGTACGTGTTGCTCGCCGTTTCGTGCGCCATGCGCCGTCTATCTATAGCTCTATTGGGGAACGTGGGGCAAAATGGGACGCATAAACGAAAAATGGCTTTAGGATACCCAAAGTGTATTTTTGTTGCTTTTCAATTAAAAAAAATGGAATCCAATAATCGATTCTGAATGCCGGCAAAAAAAAATTGCGGGGCAAAATGGAACGCTTCCCAAATTCGACAATCTACGGTTTGTGAAGTAAATTTTCGAAAAGTATTAAGTAGATTCGCCTTCGGAAGACGCTTGACAGTAAATCTGAAAAAAAAAAAAAAAAAAATGGAAAGTCACTTTTCCCCATATTTTCCATGGTTTCGTTAAATTGGATCTTGAACGTGGCACGTGGGAAGAAAAAAAAATGGACAGTCACTTTTCCCCATATTTTCCATGGTTTCGGTAAATTGGATTTTGAACTCAGAAAAAAAAATTCTGTGGTAAAATGGGACGCACCCATTTAACCACAATTCCCCCACTTCGATCAGACACGAACGTAAATTTACTAGAAGTATCAAGTGAATTGGCGTCCAGAGGATGCTTGACAGTAGATTTGAAAAAAAAAAAAAAAAAAAAAAAAAAAGAACATTAAGTCACTATTCCCCATATTTTCCATAGTTCCGTTGAATTGTGCTTTAGAAACACGATTGTCCAAAAATGTCCCATATTTCCTCGTAGAATATCATGGTAAATGAAAAAAAAAAAAAAAAAAATACTGTGCCATTTTGCCCCAGTGTGCCATTTTGCCCCGTATTCCCGTATAATCGAGCCGGCCGCGTATGTGTGGCATGCAGTAACCTGCCTATCGAGGCGCAGACGGTGAAACGAGCGGATCCTCCGCTGGTAAAGAGGAGCAGCCGAGGAGAAGGAAGCGGAATGAGAGAGAGAGAGAGAGAGAGAGAGAGAGAGACGAGTGCCGCACATGCATAGCCGAAGCCCGGAAACTCGGGGCGAAAGCCTTCGAGGACTCGACGAGGTGAGCACCGGCCATGATTGTGTGAGTGCAAAATTTATATATCCACAGCGTTGTACATATGTGGAAATGTGTATAGGCGAGTCCACAAGCACCGAATAGACGGAGAAGAGCAGCCGGGTCTCGAGTGGCACCGATAAATCATACGTTGGTCGGCGAACGCGGCTTTCCAGAGACAGAGAGGATGTTTCTGTACATGTGCAAACGTGGCCGGAGCCAGTTGGCACACTGATGACAGGATCGACAACTGAGGCGCGTCAATTTGCTGTAATTTTATGGCAAACGATTGTTGACAATTTATTGACATAAAAGTTAGCAGCGATTATAAATCATTAAAAAAAATTCGGGTTTTTTTAATGAATTACTAACCGATTGTAATGGCTCGAATAAAAATTAGATTGTTAAGTAAATTAACGTGAAATTACTGTTCAAACTTTACGAAACCTCAAAAATCGCAAATTTTTAGAAGGGTAGAATTTTTAGAATTAGATTAGGTAGAATTTAGAATTTTTCGAGTTTTTAGAAATTTTCGTTTTTTTCGATGTTTGGGGGTCCGACTTTGTCTAATTTCTTGACCAATTTCTACTAATTTCGACTAATTTCTCAGAATAAAATAAACAATTGAATTATACCTTGGAATTAAATAAATAATTGAATTATTCCTCGGAATTAAATAAATAATTGAATTATTCCTCGGAATTAAATAAATAATTGAATTATTCCTCGGAATTATATAAATAATTGAATTATTCCTCGGAATTAAATAAATAATTATATTAGCCCTTGACATTAAATAACTGAGTTTAATGTTAATATTACGAATGTTAAGTGACGATAATCAATTTAAAAAAAATCTGTTCGTTTGTATTTATTTTTTTATTTTTCTTAAACGTTTGGGAAAGAGAAAAAAAAATGTTTAGCGCCTGTGCCAAGTCGCCCCGGTCGCCCCAACCGAGCGTATACAATTTCCCATGAACCAGCGGGGCCCGTACGACACGAGCGTAGAATCCAGTCCTTATCACCGGCCGCACGCTCTATCGGCGTCCACCGCGCCGGGGCTGCTTTCACTCTTTACATACCCGGCCGAGACTCGACGGGCAATGAATCACGCTTACGTCACCGAGGGATCGCCGAGGCTCGCGCGCAGCGCGGGCGATCGACGGGTCGCGCTTAGTAATAACCCGTCTCCTCGTTCCCGCCTCCCGTGATCCTTCGTCGCCGGTGACGCGCGTGTCCCGCGACACACGACATGACAAACGGAACCTTTATATTCGATCTCCGCGGCCGCGGGACGCGTATCAACCGTCGGGCGGATGTAACCGGTTGTGGTTGTTACCTGAGTCGCACAACGATAGCCTTCGGATCGTCGTACTTGCCACGAGAGGAGAATATGATTATAAAATTCGCGGAACGCACGGTGATTTTTGATGTATGGATTCACCTGACTTCTACATAAATTGTAGGTGGTTCGAATATCCATAATTGTGGTTGTATTTTTTTGGTCCTTTTGCAGGATTTTTTTAATAGTAAAATTTATCATATACTTTGGGTGTAATTTTTTCTTGATTTTTTGAGTAATTGAAAATGAGAGTAAATACGGTTTGGTAATGATTTGTAGTCATTAGTTTTGGCATTAATTTTTAGAAATTAAATTTGGCAATAATTTGTAGAAATTAAATTTGGCAATAATTTGTAGAAATTAAATTTGGCAATAATTTGTAGAAATTAAATTTGGCAATAATTTCTAGAAATTAAATTTGGACATAATTTCTAGAAATTAAATTTGCCATTAATTTCTAGAAATTAAATTTGGCATTAATTTCTAGAAATTAAATTTGGCATTAATTTCTAGAAATTAAATTTGGCATTAATTTCTAGAAATTAAATTTGGCATTAATTTCTAGAAATTAAATTCGACAATAATTTGTAGAAATTAAATTTGGCAATAATAATAATAATAATAATAATAATAAGTTTTATTTGTACTGCAGGTGAATACCTATTACAGAGATAATAGAGAAAAAAAAAAAAAGAGTGTACATAAAATGTAAAACATCCGAAATTATTCGTTTAGAGCAAACGCGCGCAGAATGCAGCTAGCTTTTACGTACAAAAATAGTTTTCGGGTTTCGTCCCTGCTACTAACACGAATGACTTCTGGGAATGTAGCGCCTTTTATAAACTGGTTCCTATATGGCGCGTATATCGGACAATCACATAAGAAATGTTTTAGTGTTTCATTTACATGTTGATTACAAACTAGGCATATTTCGTCTTCCTTAATTCTATAAACAACATTCTTAATCTTAAAAACGAGTACATTTCTACCTTGCAATCGGCACTGTGCAGCAGCTCTTAGAAAATTCAGAGGTTGTAATTCTAACAGGTATTTTTCGCATTTTAGTTCCTCCGTTTGTTTAATAGTTTTGTACATTGGAGCGTAGGTTGAAGCTTGTATTCGATGTACGTCAGTATTGAAACTTTCGGTTATTATATTTTTTATAAGTGCTTCCGTCGCATTTTCGACTGAGTCGGCGCTAGGGTTATCGATTAGATGGCCAAAATCATATTTTAGGAGGATCGTTTTTAGCGCTGTATACCAGTTCCGTTTTGAGTCGTTGGAGTGTGAGGCATCCAGTCGTATTAGGGAGTCAAGGCACAGTCGCGGAAATCGTTCAGGGCTCATATTTAATAATTTTATCCAAAAATTTATGGCACGTTTGATTACTAGTCTGTCTAGTGTGGTGGTCCCTGTTTCGACTCTTATCATATATCCAGGGGTACATCTCGGGAGGTTTAGCAGCTGCTTAAAAAACTTAGACTGGATTCTACTTAGTTGTTCCATATGCCGCAGTCCCCAAATACCTGACCCATACAGTAATGTGGATGTTACTACAGCTTCAAACAGCGTTATTCGCGAATTCCAATTTTCTAATTTAGTAGCGATCATGGGAGACCATATATTCCCTAGCGCAATTTTTGCTTTTGATATCGCTAGATCCACTGCTGCCTGATCAAGGCCTGACGTTGAAAATGTTACGCCCAGATATTTGTACGATTTGACTATTTCTAGTGGATTTCCGTTGTATTTGATTATGCGCTCCGATTTATTTCTGCCTGCTTTTTTAAAGATTAATATTTTCGATTTCTCCGTGTTAACCTCGAGTTTGTTGTCCAAACAGTAGGTCTCAAGTGTGTCTAGCTTATGCTGAAGGTCTACGATGTCTTCTGATATTAATATTAGGTCGTCTGCAAAAAGTAATAGTTCTATTTTTTCTTTGATATTGTAATGTCCATGGCTGATGAAAAATTGATCTATGTCGTGTAGTAAGAGAGAGAATAGCGTTGGACTGCTGGGATCGCCTTGTAGTACTCCTTGAGTGATATTAATTATTTCTGACCTTTGACTTTGGTCATCTTTTATACGGAAACTGGCTTGTTGGTAGAAGTTTTGAAAGAAACGGATAATCTGAGTACTGACACCTGCCTCGTAAAGCTTACGCCACAAAACCGAGTGGACTACAGAATCGAATGCACGTTTAAAGTCGATAAAAGCAACGTAAAGTTTTCCTTTGGGTTTAGCCAGAGCGACCGTTATTTTTGTTTTCAATACAAATATGTTATCTTCGCATGACCTCTGTGTTCTGAAACCAGCTTGGGCTTCAGGAAGTATGTCATGTTTTTCGGCCCATAGATTCAGTCTTCTTGTAAGGATGGATGTGAAGAGTTTTGCACTAGAGTTCGCCAAGGCTATTCCTCTATAGTTGTAGGGATTATTACAGTCACCTTTCTTGAAAAAGAGGATTATATCTGAATTACACCAATCAATGGGGACCTTGCCCGTGCTGAGAACATCGTTAAACAATTTGGCTAAAGACCATCGCCAGTTCTCAGGGAGACCCTTGTAAAAAGCGTTCGTAATATTATCTGGGCCAGGAGCTTTTCCGGCTTTAAACCGCTTGATAGCAATTGTAATTTCCTGTGGGGTTATTTCTAAGTCGAGTGATGGGTGTCTGCAATCTAAAAAGTTGAAGGGGTTAATCTCACATGGAGGAAAAATATTCTCATAAAACTCTTCCCATACTTCTTTGCGAATCGGGCATGGCCTGAACGGTTTTTTCCTATAATCTTTGATTAGCGACCAGAAGGTTTGCGGATTTTTCGCATTGGAAATTTTTGCGAATGTTGCCTTATTGAATTCCTTCTTTTTATTTTTGACTGTCGAGATATATTCTTTTCTGAATTTTACGAAGTTACTTTTGAATTCCAACTTTTTGGAGTCACGCCACTTTTTAAAATCCTTTTTTACTTTTTTTCTCATTTGAAAACATTGGTTATCAAACCATGGTTTGTTTACTCTATTGTTTCTGTTTGCCTTCAGTGTTTTCTCGTGTATCATTCCAAGTCCTTTAGCCACTAGTTTAATATTGCTTTTTATATCTAGGTTAGCCTGGTTTATGTCATCCGAAAGAATGGGGGACCTAGCCCACAGGGCTTGCTCATAGTTTTCTTGGAACTCTGGGTTCCATTTAAATACTTCTATGCGAGAGCTATTGTTATTTGCCTTATTTTTTGTTTTGATTGTGTTGTGTAGCGTAACACAGATCGGTAGGTGGTCTGAGAAACCAGCCTCCCTGATCTCGAAATCCTCGATATAATTTAGCCCAAGCAGGTTTGTCCAAGCCAGATCGATAGTGCTTACTCCGGCACTTCCAAGGAAAGTCAATCTTCCTCGCGCGTCTGACTTGGACCTGCCATTTAATAGTACCAGACCCAGATCTTCAAATTTATCAAGTAATAATATACCGTTCTTGTTCAGAGTTTTATCAATGTTAGATCTATTAGCAGCAAATGGCAAATCCTCGAAAACCTCATCGCCTAGCTGATTTCTCAGACCCACCCTGGAATTAAAATCACCGCCCACTATTATAGGGCAATCGTACATATCAATAATACTCATGATGGCATCGCATAGCATGTTAAGCCTCTCTTCTAGAAAAACATTACGTAAATAAACATTTATAATTATATAGTATGATTTCTCTATTTTACATTTGAAAATAATCCACGCTTCACTCATATCTATAGTCTCTACGTTAGTGACTAAGTCGTTTTTATATAAAATACCAAGGCCGCCGCTGGCTCTGCCTAGTGACTTCTCTTTAATTGCTGTACTGAATTTGGCTTCAAAATTAGCAAATAGTTTTGGCATCTTTGGATTCTCGGCAGTAGACCATGTCTCGCAGACGCATAATATTGCACTGTTACCTAGATGGTCATTAAAATCTTTTTCCGTTAGATCATACAGATTATTAATACCATGTAGATTCCAAAATATAATTTCGATTTTTCGCGGTTCATCAAAATATGTGGCTTTTCGACTACTTTGCGAGGGGATGATCGTTGTTTCCAGTGCATACGTATGCGACGAGCTGGGGCTGAGAGGTTCCGTCGCTGATGTTGCATCCTGCTGCTCTTCTTATTCTCTGGGTTCCCTGGCGCTGCTCCGCTCATGATGCTCACGCTGCGTGAACCCTGCGAGTTCAGGAAAGCTGCTTTCGTCGTGGGAGTAATTTTGCGGTCCTCCGGTTCTCTCCTGGCTGTTCTCTCCGCAGAAATCCGCACCTCTTGGACTCGTCCAGTTCTCGTTGTTTTGCGAGCGCCTTTCCCGGTTGTTGCTATACTGTGGGCGCTCCGCTCGATTATCATTATCCTGCGAGCGCCTTGGCCGACCAGGCCCTGCGCGTGTGGCTTTAACCAGACCACGTTCGTCGTTCCATACAAGGAGAGTGTCGTCCACAACCAATTTTTTATACAAAACTCGCACCTTTCTTCCTTGGCCGGCTTCGCCGTGAGCGAAGGCCGCGATTTTCTTGCGAATCTCTCGGTCTTTTGTTGTTTCGTCGTTGTTGATGTACACTTTAGAACCCTTGAGTTTGTTCTTGTTGGACATAACTTCCCTCTTGTCCTCGACGTGGGCCAGTTTTGCTAAAATCAACGGCGGTTTGTCGCCTTGATTGATTAGGGAGGTCTCCTCAATGTCACACCGAATTTCGAGCCTCGTTTCGATGAACTCCTGGACTTCCTGGTGTCGATTTTTGCCAGGCAGCTTGAGACCACTGATGACAATATTTCTTTGCTTTTCCTCGCGCTCCCTTCGGTCCTCTCTCCTTTCCAGATCCAAGACCTTTGATTTCAGCATGGATACGCTGGCGTCCCACAGGGTAACTCGAGCATAAATCTCCTCTTTCGCGATTCGAGATTCCTCCAAGGCTTCCTTTAGAGTTGAATTTTCTCTGCGAAGTTCCCTCACCTCGGTTGTGAGAATTTCTACCTTACTGACCAAGTTGTTGAGGATTTGGGTAAGTCCTGGTTCCGAGCATTCCGGGCTTGGAGATTTGTGACGCCTGTCGTCCGTAGAGAGGTTATGGTTCGCGTCGTCCGTTTGATTTTGTTTGTTTGGTTGGCCTTTTGGGGAAAGTTTGTTTGTTGTTTTTTTCTGGCTGCTGCCTGATTTGAAAATGTCCGTGATCTTTGCATTGTCTTTGACACCTTTTGATCGCGTTGTTGGTGGTCGGCCTGCCATTTCGTCGGCGTGGGTAGACCTAACCTCACTTCCACAAAAGCGTGTGTAACGGTGAGAAATGGGGACTATTACCCAAATTAATTAGCGCAAACGAGTCCGCGGGCGTTTATACGGCTGTACACGTCACTCTCGAGACCCAGAGGGCCGCAAAACTTCAATAGTTCACCGCGAAATACGGACGCCCAAATTCGTGATGTTTCCTCGGCGACGCCCTCTACCCATCTTCCTAAATTTGGCAATAATTTCTAGAAATTAAATTTGGCATGAATTTCTAGAAATTAAATTTGTCAATAATTTGTAGAAATTAAACTTGGCAACAATTTGTAGAAACTAAATTCGGCAATAATTTATCGAAATTCAATATGACAATAATTTGTAAAAAATAAATTTTTCGTTGGTCAAGTTGGCACTCGGTGAGTCACGTTTCTTTTTGTCAAACAAAGCTGCACAAACACCGGTCACCATTCGCGAGGCTACGTCAGTGCGAACTTTACGGTTCGTTCGCGCGCGTAGCCGTTGGAAATCGGGGTCAGGCAAAGGTTAAAGAGGCTGAAAATAGCCTCTCGCTCGCCGATAACTTCCTCGATGGGGCTGCGCGCGTCCGCGCGTCTCCTCCTCGCGAATCGGTCGCGCCGAGCGTTTTGCCACCGCTGACCGCCATACGCGAGATGTAAACAAACGCGTGATATACTGCGCGCACCACGCGCGACCTCTACGCATCATCGTGGCCGCCCCGTGTGTACACATGGAATATCGATTGTGCTCGGCGGTCGCGGAGCGCGACGAGTTTTCCCCGGAATTCGTGTTCACCGTGGTGCAAGTCGTAACGACCGATGACGAACGACGAACACGATATTTAATATTCCACTCGTGTTTTTTTCGATCTCCGAATTTACCGTTGTGTCCCGGACGAGAATTTAACCGGGGATTCCAATCCGAACGACTGAAAAAAACGTTACTTTTCTCGCCTTTAATTCGTCACACTCGAGTCAACGAAATTCGTTGGACTTTTCTGAGGTACAGAAAATTCCTCTCGAAATTCTTGCGCCTAAAAGTTTCCGAGGAAACATTTTTTGTTGCTTGAGCTATAAAAACAACATTTCACTTTAAATTTTTCCTGATAATTTCACTTTTATTATTACTTTTATTTTTTTATTTCATGAAGTAAATTTCGGACTGTCATGGCCGCCGCAGGGTTTTTGTTCGATTCTCCTGACCAAACGGCTTTAAGAATCGAGATGCCAGAAGATCAGCCCAATTCTGCCATCTTTCCCCACATTCCGTCAAAATTTCAGCTCTATCTGCCGAGTATTTTGGGAGAAAATGACTTTCAAAATCTCGAAGTGAGTATCACTGTCTCTTAAAAACAACATGGCGCATCGAAAGTCAAAATACGTCAGCCATTTTCGAAGCCTTCCGATTGGTCGGCAGGGGAGGCTTCGATATAAAATCGATT
This sequence comes from Pimpla rufipes, assembly GCA_963932165.1. Taxonomy (NCBI): domain Eukaryota; kingdom Metazoa; phylum Arthropoda; class Insecta; order Hymenoptera; family Ichneumonidae; genus Pimpla; species Pimpla rufipes. The sequence continues at coordinate 2,091,652 of OZ010642.1, read as the reverse complement.
CGGACTGTCATGGCTGCTGCTGCGGATTCGCGCGCGCGTTTTGAATGCCTGTTTTGGCCACAAGAAAAGATAAAATGAAAATCAAGGAGTGCAAGCGAAGCGAGCACGTTGTTGCTATTATATGTAATATGCATATTTATGCACAGTGCAGAACGAGCGTCGGAGCAGCTCGCTGGTGGAATATGGCCGCGCGGCTCCGGCTGGCCGGATGCCCGCCCGCTCGCTCTCGTCCGGTGGTGTAGGTACTGACCTACCCTTGGCGAGTCCTTGGCGCGCTCCCGGCTTCCTTACGCGCCCACGACAAATACACCCACGCCGCACACTCGCTGTACACTCGTGTCGTCATACCCCCCACCCCTCGCCGATTCCCCCCGAGCTTTGTGCAAACACACGAGCGCCTCGCGCGGGATACAATCAATAATCCATCGTTGACGCGAGGATAATTCTCCGCCACGCTGGTTTCGCGAATTAGCCGGGCAGCAATTAGAGGAACATAAGCGCGGAGGTGTTCGGAAAGTTGCGATTCGGCTTCCGGTCGACAAATTGAAAAATTGTCGTCTCGATATTTTTTTTTCTACACAATATCAAATTTTCGACTGTACCGTAGTTCTCAAGTCGCACATTCTACCCCCCCCCCCCCCCCCCCCAAAATGTCAAACTTACCTTCTCGATTAAAAAAAAAAAAATTCTTATACACTTTTTATGCACTTTTTATAATATTCACAAATTCGGCTTCCAATCCAAGTGTAAAAATCGACCATCCAAAATTGCAATTTTATTCAAAACATCGGCTTCTGACCTACCTCAAAGCCCTAAAAAAAAAAAAAAATTGTAACGTGTATACCGAAGTACTGAATTATCTCGAAAATTGATAGCTAATAGTCGGGGGCTGCATAATCGTCGCTCATCGACGCGGAGGTCGGAGGTTATCCTCGCGAGTCACGAGACCGACGCGTCCAGAGTGTATGTACAACATTTGCATTGTCGAGGGACCGCGAGAGAGCTGAGAGCGCTGGGCGACGGTCGCGCGGCGGCGGACGTAAGGTGAGCACTGACCTACCCCTCGGCGAGTGGCGATCGTGCACACTGGTTGTATTCTCGGGCGCGCACAGAGAAGACGAAGACGAAGAAGAAGGAGAAGACGAAGAAGAGGAAGAAGAAGACGAAGAAGAAGAAGAAGAAGACGAAGAAGAGGAAGAAGAGGAAGAAGAAGAAGAGGAAGAAGAGGAAGAGGAGAAAGAGGAGGAAGAGGAGGAAGAAGAGGAAGAAGAGGAAGAAGAGGAAGTAGAGGAAGAAGAGGAAGAAGAGAATGAAGAGGAAGAAGAGGAAGAAGAGGAAGAAGAGGAAGAAGAGGAAGAAGAGGAAGAAGTGGAAGAAGAGGAAGAAGAGGAAGAAGAGGAAGAAGAGGAAGAAGAGGATGAAGAGGAAGAAGAGGAAGAAGAGGAAGAAGAGGAAGAAGAGGAAGAAGAGAAAGAAGAGGAAGAAGAGGACGAAGAGGAAGAAGAGAAAGAAGAGGAAGATGAGGAAGAAGAGGAAGAAGAGGAAGAAGAGGAAGAAGAGGAAGAAGAGGACGAAGAGGAAGAAGAGGAAGAAGAGAAAGAAGAGGAAGAAGAGGAAGAAGAGGAAGAAGAGGACGAACAGGAAGAAGAGGAAGAAGAGAAAGAAGAGGAAGAAGAGGAAGTAGAGGAAGAAGAGGAAGAAGAGGAAGTAGAGGAAGAAGAGGAAGAAGAGGAAGAAGAGGAAGAAGAGGATGAAGAGGATGAAGAGGAACAAGAGGAACAAGAGGAAGAAGAGGAAGAAGAAGAAGAAGAAGACGAAGAAGAAGAAGACGAAGAAGAAGAAGAAGAAGAAGACGAAGAAGCGTCCGGGACACGAAGTCCTCGATACCTGTTATTTCGTTTATATACACGGTGGTTCGCTTCCCGCCCCCGACGCTCGTCCCGTCCTTCCGTCTGCTGTGGTTACCTACCGTTTTAATTGGCGCTTTCGGCCCGATCGGAATGCCCGTTGTTGCCCTCCTTCTATCTGCATCGCTGCCGCGATTTTTTTTCCCCCCCGCGCGCATCTCTCTCGCGCTCTTCACGGTTCACCGGAGATCGTGTATTATAATTGTGCAAAGTTTGCCTCGGCCGGGTAAACGAGCTCGGGGGCGAACGATGAAGAGATAAAATATTCGCCGCGGTTGATTCCATAAGTATACAGGGGGTCTCGGGTTGAACATGGCCAGGGAGGAGGGGAGGGAGGGGGGAGGGTAACGTTATTACTGCTCTACGAAGTAGCCGAGCAACAGCGTAATGATTGTGCGGTGGAAAAAATTAATAAGAATGTTAAAAAATAAAAAAAAAAATATCGGAGCTCGCCTGGAAAGCTCGATACCTGGTTGGGTGTTCCGAGGAGTCGAGACTCATGATATTTCGTGCGTGGATTTTTAATACGATTTTTTTGTTTGTTATTTTATTAGGTTTCGATTTTTTTTTAAGTCGATTAAATTCCGATTTTTTTTAAATCGATTCGGTTTCGATTTTTTTTTAAATCGATTAGGCTTCGATTTTTTTTTAACCGATTGGGTTTCGATTTTTTTTTATCAGTTGGATTCCGATCTTTTTTATTGATTTTTTTTCGATTTGAATACAATTTTTTTTATCTATTAGGTCTCGATTCTTTTTTAATCGATCGGGTTTCGATTTTTTTTAATCGATTGGGTTTCGATTTTGTTTTTATCAATTGGATTCCGATTTTTTTTTATTGATTTTTTTTTTCGTTTTGGATACAATTTTTTTTATCTGTTAGGTCTCGATTCTTTTTTAATCGATCGGGTTTCGATTTTTTTCTCGATATTCCAACAATTTTTTTTTTTTACCCAGCGTCGATTTTTTTTCGAGATCTTTATCACCGCGACTTTCGCACCCGCCGGAATTTCCTCGATCTATCGGCCGAGACAGGTGCGAAGAGGTTCGAATTGCGCAGGGGGGCCGATAGGTGTAAAAAGACCGAGAGAGCCCGAAGCACGTTTCACGGATCGCACGTTCGGTGAGCCGACGGCCGAGTCGTGCGCCTCGGCCGGGTTGAGCTTCACCTGGCTGCGCCGGCGGATCGTGATTCGAGCGCAGGTACCGGGCCCGCTCCGGGTGCTCCGGGTGCTGACCTACCCCCTGCCCGCCCGACGACGGTCCTTGTCGCTCGCCTCGTAAGTGCTGCGCCGGGGGATCCCTCGGTGTTCATGTCCCTCCCCCCCCCCCCCGCACCCGTCTTTTGTCAGGTGCGCGACGTGTGCATAATCCATAGCTGGAAATGTGCGGGGCTACCTGATGCACTTTGTGTGTAGGGAACTTAAAATGTAGGAGAAACGTTTTATGCCTACTATTTTACATTAAAGTTAGAATTTTTTTTTTTTTTATAAAAAATTGCAAAAAAATGTAAACGAATTAAATTAAAAAATTATAGTGATGAATAATTGAAAAAAATAATTTAAAGAATTGTTGGAATTAGGTAAATTTCTAATGTTGTTTTTGTTAGAAATTTCAGTACAGAAATTTCTAAAAATTCTACAAATTTCTGTTAGAAATTTCTAAAAATTCTAAAAGTTTCTGTCACAAATTTCAATACAGATATTTCTAAAAACTCTAAAAATTTCTGTTAGACATTTCTAAAAATTTCTGTTAGAAATTTCTAAAAATTTCTGTTAGAAATTTCTAAAAATTCTAAAAATTTCTGTTAGAAATTTCTAAAAATTTCTGTTAGAAATTTCTAAAAATTTCTGTTAGAAATTTCTAAAAATTCTAAAAATTTCTGTTAGAAATTTCTAAAAAAAAAATTGTTAACCCTTCCCGGATATTATTATCGTGAAATTGCATATTAAATTACTGCGGTAAATTTCACCCAGGGTGATCACGAAGGGTTAAAAATAATAATTTATTTAATTATTTGAATTACATAAATCCCTTATTAAATTGCAAATTTTATGAGGAAAAATGTCTGATTTTACCGGACGCGGGTATGAAATTTAGTGTATCGGTTGACGAGCGCAATTTCGGGTAATGCAAATTTCCAAACATTTTAAAACGCAACTTTCCAATTCACGTCGGCAATCCATGTGGAAGCTGCGAGCGGAGAGGAAAAAGGGCGAAGTATCGCGGCGTCGGGTGTGTACGTTATATGCGCGGACATATTACACGCCGACGAGAAACGAGAGAGGAGATGGAAATTGCACAGTTTCATCGCTGTCCGATGCACACCACGCACCACCGGCCGGCGCGCCCCGTGCGGTGAGTTTCAGTGTCCACTCGTTTTTATATGAATTTCCAATTTGATACTCGAGAATAGTAGACACATTCGCGCGGCCACCGGGCATTCCACGCGGAGTCATGTTTATTTTTTTTTTAATTTTTGGCTGTTTGCGCGAGTTTACGACGAGTAAAAAAAAAATTTTTGGTGTAGTGCAGCGACGACAAAGTGGCAACTTTGTTTCATAAAACAATTTACGTGGCTACATAATATTTACCGTAATTATGAAAATAGTTCGGGGAACTGGAAACAGGTGGACGTCACTTTGTGCCACGTTCTTCGGCCAAGTGGGAAAAATGTTTAGTGGAATTGTACAAAAATGTACAAAAAAAATGTTACAGTGACCAAAATATTCAATTTTTTTCCCAGATTTGTAAACGAATTAAATAAAAAAATTATAGTGATGAATTATTGAAAATAATAATTTAACGAATTATTGGAATTGAATAAATTTCTAATGTTATTGATGTATTTTTTGTTCACGTGAAACAAACATTTAATGCAATTGTACAAAAATATGAATTCTTGGAAACAAAAAAGAACGTTGCAGTGAAAAAAATGTTCGATAATTTTTTTTCCGGATTTGTTAATAGTTTCGTCTTTGCAAAGAGCTAAGATTAAAAATTCGAAGTTCAAAATTCGATAAAATTCGTTAGGAGTATTTTTTCCACTTTTTGAAAAAAAAAAAAAAATTTAGGAGGCAGGAAAAAACCAAAAAATAAATACGAAGTCACGTGCCGTCGTCGGTTTGGCGTGGAATCGCCCGTACAAGCGCGTGCCCGTGTCGAAGCGGCCGATACACAATATCGCTCGTCTACGCGTTTTTTTTTTTTTTTTTTTTTTTTTTTTTTTTTTTTTTTTTTTTTCGCTGTTTGCGTCTATGAAATATTCGTGGCGCGATGCACGGGAAAAACGATCGCGGCGCGAACGCTCTCGATATCGCGAAATCGGTACACAGAAACGGCGTGCGCGGTGCACGCGAATGAAAATAATAAGCTTTGCGATTTTGAACGGCCCCGGGGGCGTTTCGCCGGCGTCCGCGCACGCCGAAGCGTATGAAAAAAATATTGATAATGTCTGCCGGGTGACTATTCACATGTACCGGTCATAGGTCAGCGATCATTTTTTTTTTTTTTTTCATTTTCCATTTTTTTTTTCAATTTTTTCTTCAACGATCCCCGCAGGCCACTTTTTAACCGGGAACACGCAATCAATTTTTCTGCCGCGAAAAAAATGCAGTATCAACCGTATCGGTTTATTAGGCACGCCGGGCCTGAGAAGACCATAAAGTTGAGATCGGTCCATTAAAAAAATTAGAAATAACTTCCGGCAGAAAATCAAAGCAGAATTTTTTCTTCACTTTTACATGACTTGTACATTTTTCCTAATTGTTAGGAAAAAATTGACACCAGTGTTTACGGGGGTGGTAAATATCGAAAAAACGATTTTTCGATTTTCCGAAAACAAAAAAAATGTCGACGTCCAAAGTCGGGATTGGTCGATTAAAAAAATAAAAAATAATTGCCAGCAGCCAATCAAAGCAGAATTTCTGCTTCGCTTTTGTGTGACTTATAGATGATTCCTAATTATTAGAAAAAAAATTTGACACCAGTATTTACGGGGGTAGAAAATGTCGAAACAACGATCTTACGATTTTCCGAAAAAAAAAAAAAAAAAAAAAAATTACGTTCAGAGCCGAGATCGGTCCATAAAAAAAAAAAAAAAAAACTTCTGGCAGAAAATCAAAACAGGATTTGTTTTCACTGTTGCATGATTTACAAACAAAATCTCCAATAAAAAAATAATAATAATAAAGATTGACACTAGTGTTTTGTGGGGCGGAATGCGCCACTTGAAAACGATAATGCATCTCAAAACTCAATATTGTGTAGAAAAAAATATCCAGACGACAATTTTTCAAAAAAAAAAAAAAAAAAAAAAAAAAAAAATTCGCGAATATAAATCCGCTATCACCTGTTTTATCCCGACCAACGGTGAAAACTCGCGTGCGGCGATGGCTACAAACGCAGTGCGGCCAACGAAAATTCTACAGACAGGAATCACGTGTGTATTTTTTTTTTTCTTTTTTTTCCATATACCGAAGCATCGGGGAGGACGCGTAGGACGAGTATAAGCGAGAATGAAAAATCGCAGGTGATTACCCGAGGCTCGCGTCGGCACGTTAGTTGGTGTGAGTATCGATCGAGGCGCGCGGGTCCCTCGGCTCGACGTGTTGTATCGCTGCCGCTGCTGCGGGACAGCCGTGTATATAGACTCTCGGGGCGAACGGAGGGCGCGCGCTCGCTCGCTCGGGGGGTGCGTTATACAAGGTGATTTGGATTCACCCGCAGCTCCAAGTTCCACGATATTATTGACCCCGTTGCGGGCGCCGCCACCCTCGTCGTCCTTCGCCCTGCGAGAGCGGTACCTACACGCCGGGAGAAACCCCGGCGACCGTAATGTCACGGCTGGCAATTTTTTTTTTTTTTTTTTGCAATTCAGGCAACGATTTCGCGGCACGAGAATTATTTTGGAGCGACTGTGAAATAATTATTTACGATTATTTCGCTGTTGTTGGTAATTAATAAAAAAAATAAAAAAAATGAAAAAGTTCCGTCGGCAGTTAAAAAACTGCCGACGGAAAAAAAGCTTGATAAATAAAAAAATAGGGTAAATATGTCACGGCTGGTAATTTTTATTTTTTTTTTTTTGCAATTCAGGCAACGATTTCGCGGCACGAGAATTATTTTGGAGCGACTGTGAAATAATTATTTACGATTATTTCGCTGTTGTTGATAATGAATTTTACAAACGTTAAAAAAACTGCCGACGGAAAAAAAGCTTGATAAATAAAAAAATACGGTAAATATGTCACGGCTGGCAATTTTTTTTTTTTTTTTTTTGCAATTCAGGCAACGATTTCGCGGCACGAGAATTATTTTGGAGCGACTGTGAAATAATTATTTACGATTATTTCGCTGCTGTTGGTAATGAATTTTTAAAAAATGAATAATTTTACAAACGTTGAAAAACTGCCGACGGAAAAAAAGCTTGATAAATAAAAAAAATACGGTAAATATGTCACGGCTGGCAATTTTTATTTTTTTTTTGCAATTCAGGCAACGATTTCGCGGCACGAGAATTATTTTGGAGCGACTGTGAAATAATTATTTACGATTATTTCGCTGTTGTTGGTAATGAATTTTAAAAAATGAATAATTTTACAAACGTTACAAAAACTGCCGACGGAAAAAAAGCTTGATAAATAACAAAATAGGGTAAATAAAAATGGTGAAGTAATTAAATAACCGTTTGCATGTCGTAGTCGGACATTTTTTTTTTTTGCATTAGGTGTGAAAATCTACCGCGATCGTGATATGCTAATTACTGAATTATTTCACCATTTTTTATTTACCCAATTTATTTATTAATTAAGCAATCGGGAATAAAAATAAAAATAATAAAAACTAAAAAACAATACGTCACAATTTTTTACATAAATCGTGGAAAATGTATGAAATATTTTTTACAGCTGTAAAATAATTATCAGGACTATAAGAATCGTCCCTATGTTTAATAATCCTACATACGTTTGGAACTCTCGTCCTGTACGGATTTCACTGTGGCACACTGAACTGCAACGTGCAGAGCGCGCTCGCTTTGTGCCGCACTGTCTTAAGCACCGCGCGCGGTTGAAGAAAATTCCGCCACGTAAATTAAATTCGCTGATTACTTCTCGCGTTGCCGCGGCGCGCGGAATCCTCATTTGGGAAATTGGCGGCTCTTGCGCGCGCGCGCGTGCAACCCAGGTGGGCTTTGTGGGCTCGACTCAACTGCAGTTGCGCAATCGTCGCGACCGTAGCGCGCGCGCGAGACTTTCGAGCGAATTCATCATTTTCGCGTTACCGAACGCGAGCGTTATGCAATAATGCGGCGCGACGGGGGGGGGATATTATTTTGACCTTAAGCGAATTATCGCACATTTGTTTATGTAGCAATTTTCATTCATAAAAAAAAATTTAGCGAGAAAGAAATCATCGTTATTGGAAGTATTAATAAAATTGATTTTACTAAGCTGAACAACAAGTAGTTTAAATAATATAATTTAATAATAATAATCATAATAATTTAAATAATAATAATAATTTAAATAATAATAACAATTTAAATAATCATAATAATTTAAGTACTCATAATTAAATAATCATAACAATTTAAATAATCATAATAATTTAAATAATCATAATAATTTAAGTAATCATAATAATTTAAGTAATCATGATAATTTAAGTAATCATAATAATTTAAAAAATCATAATAATTTAAATAATCATAATAATTTAAATAATCATAATAATTTAAATAATCATAATAATTTTAATAATCATAATAATTTTAATAATCATAATAATTTAAATAATCATAATAATTTAAATAATCATAATAATTTAAATAATCATAATAATTTAAATAATCATAATAATTTTAATAATTTATTTCTGTATATAAAAAAAATGTCGAGCATGAAAAACCCAGAAAAACAATACAACGTAAAAAAATCTTGAAACCAAATTTTGCCGAAACGAATGAATTAACTATAAATAATAAACACGATTTCCGGCTTGAAATCCTAAAAAAAAAAAAAAGCTCGTAGCGAGTCGCGAATCGATACGCGAGGCAATCAAACTAATTGGCCCGCCGACTGCGAAATTTCGGCGCTCGCTGTACGCGAAAATATAATGCGCATCGCGCGCGCGCGTCTGGGGAGAAACAAATGGGAAAATCAAACGATCGATTACACGGCGTGTCTCGCGCGTGGACCGGGCTGTCGCGTCGGGCTCCAATGATACCGTATTTCGATGCCCGGTGCGGCGCGCACAATAAGCTCTCGTCGTTCGCCAGCCGCCGGCGTACACGGCGCGTCGATGTAACGTTACGGCTGTTTTCTCTCGCCGTTCCCGGTTTAACGAGAGACTCGATTTACCCGGGTTTACGTATATAGATATATATATAAATATCGAATACATATCGAACAGCGCCGATGTTGATTCTGTTTTGCGCCCAACCTTCGCGATGCGGCTTTAAAGCCGCTATTACGCAGCATTTCCATTGTGTGTCATCAGCGAGCGCAAAACGGTAACTCTGTGTATTGGGAAATTCAAGTTCGGTGCCGCCGGTGTATGAGATTCGACACCGAGGCGAAGTCCGTGTAGAGCTATCGATGATCGCTGATTTTTGATGATATAATGAAATGAAGAGGCGACTGAGGGAAATTTAAAACGTGTGCTGGGAATAAAAAAAAATGTGTAAATATAGTAAAATCGGAAGGCGATTTTTTGTAGAGAAACATTTTCTGACGATTTTTTGAATACTCGGCGAAAATTTGTAATGTGAATTTTTCGGATCTCTCGATTCTTCGGATTTTATTTTGAAAAAACTGTGGTGGGAATTTGAAAAAAAAAGTATAAATGGTAAAGTCGAAGAGTCGATATTTTGTCGAGAGAAATTGTTCTGACGATTTTTGGAATACGTGACGAAAATACGCAGCCAAGAATTTCGAAAATCGGATAATTTTTTAAAGTCGATTTCTTTTTATTTAAAAAAAATCTGGTATTTTTCGGAACTCTCGATGCTCCGGATTTTATTTTCAAAAAAATGTGCTGGAAATTTGAAAAAAAAAGTATAAATACTAAAGTCAAAAAGGCGATATTTTGTCGAGAAAAATTGTTCTGACGATTTTTGGAATACGTGACGAAAATACGCAGCCACGAATTTCGAAAATCGGATTTTTTTCGAGGATCGGAATTTTCTAAAGTCGATTTCTTTTTATTTTAAAAAAATCTGGTATTTTTTCGTAACTGTCGATGCTCCGGATTTTATTTTTAAAAAACTGTGTTGGAAATTTGAAAAAAAAAGTATAAACACAAAAATAAATAATTCGATATTTTATCGAGGAAAATTGTTCTGGCGATTTTTGTAATACTCTATTTTCGTCTCAGCGACGAATTAAAAAAAAGCAGATAACACGAAATTCGATTTTTTTTAAATAAAAAAAAGTATATCTAGTCTTATTTTTCGCAACACGAGATTCTCCCGATTTAATGTCGCAGCCTACGCGACAATTCGCGGATAATGTTATACCACGTGTGGAGCGTACAGAGCGTAGAAAAAAGAAGTCGCGATCCACGTCAACAGAATCTCGAGGGTGAATCGACGTCATCGCGAGGAATCCCACTCGCATATCGGGCTCAAAGCGAGTCGTCGGGTCTCTCGTGAGATACGCGCGGGATGTCACAGGCTTCAGATACGTAGGCGATAAGAGGACGGGGGAAACGGGAGGGCGAGGTGGGAGCAGGAGGGATCGTGGTAGGCGGCTCGTGCGACTCTCCGTTATACGTATAGTACACACAACTACGTAACCGACATTGAGCTGCGCCCAAAGCTTCATAGACAGCAGACGCAGGTAGCAGAAATCTCCAGCGTCAAACATCTCGGATACAACACTTTTTGATTTCGAATAAAAAATAATGAATGTCTATATGAGTTGAAAAATGATGAATAAACAAAAATTAATTTTTTATTTAGTTTTTCGTACATTTTAAATTTCGTTTTTCGTACATTTTAAATTCCGTTTTTCGTACATTTTAAATTCAGTTTTTCGTACATTTTAAATTTAGTTTTTCGTACATTTTAAATTTCGTTTTTCGTACATTTTAAATTTAGTTTTTCGTACATTTTAAATTCCGTTTTTCGTACATTTGAAATTTAGTTTTTCGCACATTTTAAATTTAGTTTTTCGTACATTTTAAATGTAGTTTTTCGTACATTATAAATTCCGTTTTTCGTACATTTTAAATTTCGTTTTTCGTACATTTTAAATTCCGTTTTTCGTACATTTTAAATTTAGTTTTTCGCACATTTTAAATTTAGTTTTTCGTACATTTTAAATTTAGTTTTTCCTACATTTTAAATTTAGTTTTTCGTACATTTTAAATTTAGTTTTTCGTACATTTTAAATTTCGTTTTTCGTACATTTTAAATTTCGTTTTTCGTACATTTTCAATTTCGTTTTTCGTACATTTTCAATTTAGTTTTTCGTATGACTGAACTGAAGTCCGAACAGTCAAAATACAATAACACGGCTAAAACTGCTCCTTGGATACCAACGAATTGCAGGCAACCCAACAGCCAATCAAAGAACGAAAAACCGGACAAAAATAATTACATCGAAAATCCGAGATATTGTAACGATCGAGCGACTCACGCACTGATTTTTTGAAAATAAAAAAAATAATGTTATTCATTCAAAAATAAAAAAATTTAAAAAAAATTATGTTATTCATTAAAAAATAATAAAAAAGAATGTTTTTAATTCATATACTAAAAAAATTGTTATTAATTAAAAAATTTTAAAAACTTGTTATTAATTAAAAATTGTAAAAAATTGTTATTAATTAAAAAATTAAAAACCCAATCAGCCCGAATCAAAATCCTGAATCCCGTTTATCCACCTCACGTCGCTTATTCCCCAACCCAATCTGCACCGCTCAGCACCGACAAAAACACCGGTAGCGGAATCCACGAGCGTCAAGCGCGCCGGAAATCAGCGGCAACAGCCGCGCGCGGGAAGACAGAGAGTGGAAGAGTGGAAGTGGCGATGGAGCAGAAGAGTGTATAAGGTGGGTACGTAGGTAGAGTGGGGGTGACAGAGCAGCGGCAGCAGCAGCAGCCGCACGAGCCTCGCGGACGTTAGCCACGGGGGTCGCCTCGCAACGCTTCGCAGGACGCGCGGCGCACGGGAAAGCTGCGAGTGCGCGCGGCTCGCACAATTCCCTCTCGGCCGTTCGACGAAGCCGAAGCGACTTGGCAACGGTGCGTGGGCCGCGCGCGGCGCTGCTGCTGCTGCTGCTGCTCCTCTCCGGCGGCGCAACGTCGCAGCACACCGGCTACGCGGCTCCATCGCCTCGCCGGCCGGACCCTCCGCCGGCGGCTCGCTCTGTGTGCGTCTGGCGACGCACACAGAGCGAGCCGCCGATCTCCCCGCGTCGCGAGAAATCGCGCCCCGCGCCCCGAGCGGGCAAATCAGGTGCTGCGCACCTGATTTGCCCGCTCGGAAATTTAGGGAAATTTATTTCCACCGCCGGGAGCTGAGAACGCCGAATGTACTACGTGTCAGTGTGAATATGAATAGCGTAAACACGGGACGCGGGAAGGAACGGCGTAAGACTTAGTATCGGTTTAGCCTCACCGTCCGCTCTTTCCGCTACGGTTTTCCGCTTTTTTTCAGTGTTTCTCTGGTGTTTTTTTTTTTTTTTTTTTTTTGGACGCGATGCACCGGGAGGGAATAACTGCTTGTTCTCATTGCGAGCTGCTGGTTATGCAATTTGGAAACGGCACATTTTTATGAATTAACTGTGTTTATTCAGGAATTTAAATAAATGTTTAAAAGAATAATTTAAATGAATGTTTGAACGAATAATTAAAATAAATGTTCGAACGAATAATTAAAATAAATGTTTGAACGAATAATTTAAACAAATGTTTAAACGAATAATTTAAATAAATGTTTAAACGAATAATTTAAATAAATGTTTAAACGAATTTTAATAAATGTTTAAACGAATTTTAATAAATATTTAAACATAATTTAAAACATTTTGAAGCGAATAATTTAAATAAATGTTAAAGCGAATAATTTAAATAAATATTTTAACGAATAATTTAAATGAATTATTGTGTATCAATTGGTGGATAATATAATCCAGAATAATTTTTTTTAATACTGGAGCTAATTGTTACGTATAATGATGATCGAGCGGTGTAATCAGGAACGCCAGACGGAATCCAAAATCAATCGACGAGACACATTTTGCGAATCGTAAATCGATCGATTAATCCATAAATCAGAAATCGTATCGATAATTGGAAGAAAAAAAAAATTCCTCGCATCGTCGCGAGACAATTTATACGACCGACATGAATATTTTCACGATACTCGATTCACTCACACTGCAACTCCAACCCCTGAATTACACTTTCCCTGCAGCCATCGTTTATTATTACTGTAACTATTATTATTATTATTATCATTATTATCATTATTATTATTATTATTCATGCCCCATTATCAAGTTAGCCGATAAACAAGCTATTAATTCGATGCATTATCGTTGCTCAGTAATTCGACGTAATTGCAGGCCGATATATGTAATTCAACGATACCGCACGAGACAATTAAACGCGTATACGAGGACGGGAGATACGGGAGACCGATTAAGATACGCACGAAGCGTTTATAAGACGACGATTTAAGGTTTCCTCGTTGCTTCTTTTTTTTTTTTTTCACTCCGCGCCGATTCCCCCGCGCATGCATAATAATGCATGCGCGCGAGAGTTCGTTAAGCGCAATAACGCAGGTATACTACGGTCGCGCGGCGAGAGCCTCGGCTCCGTCTGCGCGGAGCGAACGAACGTGGGCGTCGATTGTGCCGAGACGAGCCTCGAACGGAGATAACGCGCCGGTCTCGCTATTGTTATTAGCCGTAAGTTGCAACGCTCACGACTATCTTGCCCGGCTAACCCACTGATATCGGATCTTCGCGATCAGTCGATATAATAATAATAATAATAATAATAATGATAATAATGAACAATAAAAAATAAGATGATATAAAAAATGGTAAAAATAATGAAAAATAAAAAATAATATTGGTAAGAGTAACGAAAAAAAAAATTATAAGAATAATGAAAAATAAAAAATAATATTGGTAAGAGTAACGAAAAAAAAATTATAAGAATAATGAAAAAAAATAATAATAATACGTAAGTAAAGAAAACGAAAAAAAATTATAAGAATAATGAGGAATCAAAAATAATAATGATAAGAATACTGAGAAATAAAAAATAATAATAAGAATAATGAGAAATAAAAAATTATAATAAGAATAATGAGAAATAAAAAAATAATAATGACAATAATAATAACGTCTGCCAATCGATTCATGTATTTTTCCCGTTGCACGCCAGATCGTTATCGAATTAGGGCGAGCCGCGCCGCGGGCGCAGCCTCAGCGAAACAAGAAACTACGCGACGACGGCGATTCGCGGATTATCGCAACTCTCCGCGCGGGTCGAGTCGGCGGCGGTGGCTACCGGTGAACTCGCGCGCGGCGCGAGAAACTACCGCTGCTCCTCTCCTCTCGTCGCTCGCCCGACAACTTGTTGGACATTGGCACAAGTCGCGGCCGCGCGTCCGCACGTTCGAACAATGCCGACTGTCGACGCTAACCGCTCGTCAAGGTCGGCACAAGTGCGCCGAGACAAATAGCCCTTTTCTGGTGTCTCGCTCAGGCGATAAATCCCGCGCGTTTTAATATTTTTACGTCGGCTGCAGCGGCAACGGTGAAGTCGAGTGTTCGGACTTGAAACAAATGACCAGAAACTTAGGACTCAAATTATTCCATAAATATCGTGAAAAATATTTTCGCCTCAGCTAATAAAAAAATGTAAAAAAAAATAAAAATGAAAATTAAGATAATAATAATAATGATGATGATGATGATGATGATGATGATAACGATAATAATGATAATAATGATGATGATAATGATAATGATGACGATAATGATAATAATGATAGTAATGATGATGATGATGATGATAATGATAATAATGATAGTAATGATGATGATGATAATGATAATAATGATAGTTACGATAGCATTGATAATAATGATAATGATAATGATAATAATGATAGTTACGATAGCATTGATAATAATGATAATAACGATAGTTATGATAGCTGATGATAATGATAATAACGATAGTTATGATAGCTGATGATAATGATAATAATGATAGTTATGATAGCATTGATAATAATGATAATAACGATAGTTATGATAGCATTGATAATAATGATAGTTTTGATAGTAATGATAACAATAATAAGGCTGTTCAATAAAAAGCATGTCGAATTTTATTCAATAAATTATCGAGTCCATAACGCGAGTCAATATAATTCGCGACTCAAAAGATCAGATGTTTTATCGCGTCGCCCCCTCCCTGTGCCGAAGTGACAAGTCGGGGAGGGTGGGAGGGGGGGGGGGGGTAGTTAACCGGAGCCCCAGTTAGAGAGAATGCAGTAAAACTCGAGAGGATCCTCGGGAGCAAATTATACGAGAATCTCCGGGAAAATCGAGAAACTTTTCTTTTTTTTTTTTTTAAGAAGAAGAAGAAGAGGGAGAGGAAGAGGTGGCGACGGTAACTCCGGAGCTTCGCCGTCCCCCGGTTTACGAGTTTCGAATGAGGGACAGAGAAAGTTGCGCGCCGTGAACGTAGCGAACATGAGGAGGAGGTGGAGTGGGGGGCGAGGGGGGAGGGGGGGGGGGGGGAAGAGAGTGCGGTAATAATTTATCGTCTCGCTAGTGCAGCGCGAGAAGTGAAAGGACCCCGGGAGCAGCGCGCCACAATGGGTTCGGCGCGGCAACGTGAAGGCATCTTCTAAAAAAAAAAAAAAAAAAAAACAGAAAAAAAAGTCCCCGCGTCTTTATGCGTCGTCCCGTTCGTAGGAAAAGAATCCTCGCCCTCTCGAGGGGCGGGCGAGTCGCGCGCAACATGCGACCGCGATCGAAGCACTCCGGTGTGCACACACGAAAAACTCGGAAATCCAGAAAACTCGCGTTGGGAACTCGACGGGAAGACGAGTATTCCTTATCTCGTGTTTGTGCATCGACTTTTGTGGGCTCGGCGGCTTTTTGCGTTCGGAGAAAAATCTGATGTTGGTTGCTGCAAACAGAACTTAAAAAAAGAAAAAAATGTTAATCGGGATTAAAATAAATTTATTTCGATCCGAAAGTTCATCGTTTGCTTAGGAATTCTATTTTGTCAGGCGAAAGATTTTTTTGTCATATTTTATTTATTTATTTATTTTGTGCTTACATTTTTTTTTTTCGGAGAGCAAACAAAAAATTGTTCGTGCTTTTTTTTATTATTCGTTGGAGATCAAAAACATTTTTCTTATATTTTTTATTGTTCGTTGGAGAGCAAAAAAAAATTCTTATATATTTTATTGTTCGCTGGAAAGCAAAAAAATGGTTCTTACATATTTTATTGTTCGTTGAAAAGCATACAAAAAATTGTTCTCACATTTTTAATTGTTCCTTGGAAAGCTTAAAAAAAATTATTCTAACATTTTTTATCGTTCCTTTAAAAGCAAAAAAAAATGGTTCTCACATTTTCAATTGTTCGTTGGAAATCAAAGAAAAATGTATGCTTACTTATTTTTTCGTTACTCGCTGGAGACAAAAGAAAAGAAAACAAGATTCAGAAAATGTTTTATTGGACAACCGCTAAAGCGCAACATAATCGATTACCCCGTAATTACGCGAGACCCACTTGAGTGAAACGCACGATCGACGGGAGTAACTATTCGCGGGCGAGAACTGCCTCGCGGCTTCTGGATTATACCACGCGGCGCATAAGGTAAAGGTACCGATTTCGGCCACCTTTGGCCTAGTTTCGGTCACCAAGTTTGAAAGCACAGAATTATTTGTATCATTAAAATTAAATTAAATTGTGTCGATAAACTTGTTAATTTATATCAATACTTTCGAAGTATCGACATAAAAATACAGATAACGGTAATTTGAAATAAAAATATAGTGAAAATGGCCGTAACTGGTACAGTGACCGAAACTGGTACCTTTACCTTAGTAGTAACAGGCAGCGCGCGATAGTGGCGACGGATAGCGCGCGAATAGTAAATTAACCGGCGCGGCCGATAAGCGCCACAAATAGTATCACAATCGACTCCACTGAGAAAAAAAAAATAAATAAAAATAACCCAAACACTACGTAATAAATACTACGAGCGAGCGTAAACCGGTGTCCGAGGCTCGCGTAGTAAACACGGAACGTCGACGACGAAATTACCGCGAAAAAGCCGAGAAAACAAAACACAAACAGAGCCCAAGAGAAACAAAGAAGTCGCCTCGATTCTCGTGGCCAGAAAATTCACAGCTTATCCTTCGTCGCTCGACGGCGATAAAACAAAACTCTGTCACCTCCCCCCCCCCCCCTTCCCGACTGAGATGACCTTGACGCCGCAGCAAAGAAAATAAAAACAGAAACAAAGCGAAACCCCCGAACGAAACTCGATGTTGACACGAACAGCCAGCGTACCGTGCGAAAGTACCGAGAAAAAAAAAAAAAAAAAAAAACGTCAAACACAAAGACTGCGAAATCGCAGCCGCGCGGCGATTTTCGGATTTTTTCTCATGTCTTTCGATAAATGACCGAAGCGTGGGCCGGGCGTAACGGAAAGTTTCCGGGAACAGCAGCCATAGCGCCGGGCGTATCGCAGTTCGTGGTGTATATAGGGCATTCCATCTCGGTTCCACTTTTTATTTTTATATTATTTTACACATTTTTAAATATCCACGATTAATTATAGTAAATTTTCGATGAAAGTATTTCAAACGTTGAAATTTCAAAAGATGAAGTAATTTTTAGTAAATCCCACAAAAACAAGTAGATCAATATATACAATTGAAATTTAATTATTTTACACATTTTTAAATTTCCACGATTAATTAAAACAAATTATCTATCGAATCTCAAACATCTGAAAAAAAATTCCGAAAAACCTTTTTTGAAAAACACAAAACTGTTGGTAACCGAGTGAAAGTCGGCCGGCGATTCCTCCAATTCTTTTCCGCCTCTTTTCATCAACAAAAACACGAAAAAAAATAAAAAAAAATAAAAAAAACAGTAATTTTACTACCGACCCGAAAATCTGATCACGCAACACACGATTCCCGAGATCTTTAGTTGAGATTTTCGCCAACGCGCGTCGATAATCCTTTTTTCAGATTTTCGCGAATTGAAAAAAAAAAAAATGGTAAGAAACAGTAACTTTACTGCCGTCCAGAAAATCTCATCACGCAAGGCACAATTTCCGCGATCTTCAGTCCCGATTCTCTCCAACCCGCAACCACAGTCAACAATCCCCTCACATTTCCTCAAAACCCACATCCAAAAACATTATTAAAAAAAACAAAAAACAAAAAAACAAAAAGAATCAACGTAACGGAAACTTTCCGGGCGCGTCGCCGTTCAGCAGAGAAACAGCGGCGGAGCAGTCGTATCTCGCACAGTCCGCCCGGTGCTTATATACAGCGAGCGCGCAGCGCGAGCTGTCGACGATAGCGGCGGCCCGGAGGACAGAGGGAAACACACGGGCGGCGGGAGCGCCGCGAGAGCAGCGGACCGGCGGCTCGGCGGCGGCGAAGCCGCCGCCGAGCCGCCGGGAAAGCACAGCAGCAAAGTGCGAAGAGCGCGCGAGCGGCCGAGAGGGACAGAACCATAGAACGAGAGAGAGAGAGGGAAAGAAGAAACAGCGCCGGCGCAAGAGAGAGAGAGAGGCGACCGAGTCGCTCGTCGTCGGCCTCGATCGGAGCGACCGCGCGCGCTCCGCGCTTCAGTTCGAGTCGGACCTCCGCCGGAGTAAGATCTCGTCCACCGTTTTCCCGCTGCGCGCGCGCCACCACCTCCTCCGTCTGTGTGTATCACTGTTTTCTTCTCTCGCGCCCGCCGCCCTCCCTCCCCCCCACCGCACTGACGCCGCCCACCCCACCCGCCACCCCCGCCCCGCCCCCCCGCCCCTCGCACCCGCAGCGCGGCAACTGAAACCTTCTCGCGCGTGTTCGATCCATCCGTGTGCTGTGAGCTCTTACTGTGTGTGTGTTTGTGTGTTTCTGTGCTTTTTTTTTTTTTGGTTTCTGGGTGGCTGTTTATTGTGTGAGTGCGACTCTCTTGTGTGTGGCCGCTGTGTGTGATTTGACGTCGTCGTTTTGTGGTGAAGCGGAGAGAGATTTTTGAGAAAAAGAGAAAGAGAGAGTCGGAAGTCAGCTACGAGAAAGAGAATCGAAAATCAGTGACGAGAAAGAGAGAAAGAGAGTCGAAATTCAGCTACGAGAAAGAGAGTCGAAAGTCAGGTACGAGAAAGAGAGTCGAAAATCAGTGACGAGAAGGAGAGAAAGATTTTCGAGAAAGAGAGAAAGAGAGTCGAAAGTCAGCTACGAGAAAGAGAGTCGAAAATCAGTGACGAGAAAGAGAGAAAGATTTTCGAGAAAGAGAGAAAGAGAGTCGAAAATCAGTGACTAGAAAGAGAGAGATTTTCGAGAAAGAGAGAAAAGAGAGTCGAAAATCAGCGACAATAAAGAGAGAGAAAGAGAGTCGAAAGTCAGCGACGATAACGAGAGAGAGAGAAAAGAGAGTCGAAAGTCAGCGACGAGAAGTTTCGTCCGCGTTTTCCGCAGCTCGCGTTGCGAGACACACGACTGTGAAGTTGGCGGATATTTTGTTTCGTGGAAGCTTCGCGTTGGTCTCGCGGCCCTCGTCGTCGTCGCAATCAGCGGGAAATAGTTGGTTCGGGGGTGAGAAGAACCGCGCAGTGTGCGATTCGAGCGGCGGCTAGAGAGCGAGTCGAAAAACAGCGGAAAGTGCGCGCAATTCCTGGGGTTCCTCCTGCCGCCCGCCGAGCGCCAGCGGGACACACGAGCGAAGATAAAAAGCTCGTCGCGTTGGTCGAGAGCCTCGCTCGAATAATAATAATAATGATAATAGGCGGAGGCGACGCGTCACAACACGCAAAACGCACACGATAAGTATTTGGAGTTTTCGCGGCTCTGGGAATTTTTCTCGGTGGATACAAGCGGCAGTTTTTGACACGCCAAGTGGGATAAAAATTCGTCGTCGTCGTAGCGAATGAAGAGGCGAGAAGTGAAAAGTGAAACACAGAAACACAGAAAAATCTACGGGATTACAGTGAATCGAAGTGGAATTCCTATATATATATAATTTACGAGTAAAAATCGTCGAGAAATCTTCGAGAAATTCGTGACCGAAAGTTGCGAGTGCGAAGAAATTCGCGAGTGAGATATTTTCGAGTAAGAATCTTCGAAAAATCTTCGAGAGATTCGTGGCCGAAAATTCGCGAGTGCGAAGAAATTCGCGAGTGAGATTTTTTCGAGTAAGAATCTTCGGAAAATCTTCGAGAAAATCGTTAGCGAAAATTCGCGAGTGCGAAAAAATTCGCGAGTAAGAATCTTCGGAAAATCTTCGACAAATTTGTGGCCGAAAATTCGCGAGTACGAAAAAATTCGCGAGTGAGATAAAATCAAGAGTTCGCCGCGGGCGTGAAAAAAAAAAAAAAAACACGCCAAGTGTTCCGGAATGTTCCCGGGATAAAAATCCGAGAGTGCTCGACGAGTGTTTGAAGTCGTTTTTTTGGTGAATTGCGTGAAAAGAGCGAATCGCGCCGCCGATTCCTGAAAATCCGGGCGCCTCGCGCGCTTCCGTCGGGCCGACGACGGGAATTCGGAATCCGCGGCTTTTCGCACCTGTGCGACTCGCGACTCGGGCGGCCGATCGTCGACGTTGAAAAAGTAGGTTGCCGCTACGGACGCGTCTCTATTGCGTGTCCTTGACGGCTGTCCCGCGTTGTAGCGCAGCGAGTCGAGAGCCCGAGAGCCGTGACGTTGAAGTTTGCATCGTTGGAATGCAACGAAATATGATGTTGAAGTTTGCATCGTTCGAGTACAACGAAATTCAGAAAAAGAATTAATTCGAATTAAACAAAATGATGAAAATAATGATAAAAAGTCACCACAGTAACTAATTGCCACGATGACTTTTTACACCTAATTTCATAATTTGGGTTAATTAGAATTACTTTTTTTTTTACGAATTTCGTTGCATTCCAACGATGCAAACTTCAACAACGTAACGAAATTCAGAAAAACAAATGAATTCTAATTTATCCAAATTATGAGATTAGGTATAAAAAGTCATCGTAATAATTACTTGCTATGATGACTTTTTATGGCTTTTTATACCCAATTTTATCATTTGGGTTAATTGGAATTTATTTTTTTGCCCGAATTTCGTTGCGTTCCAACGATGCAAACTTCAACATCATCGAGAGCAGCCCGCGCGCGTCTCGAGCTACGCGACCAGTCGGTTCGGCGGACCGACGCGCTATTTTACGTAACCCACAATCGCGAGCGTGCATTTTTTTTTTTTTGCTTTAGCGGTTCAACCGCCTCGCGAACGAATACGACGGAATCCGAGCGACGAAACGCGAATCCGACGCCTTGGTGCTTGTGGCCCGTGGAGAGACGACTGAGCCACTCGGGCTTCCCGTTATTTCGCGTTTATATACAAAAATATGCTTTTGTTTATTAAATATATGCAGTGTTGAAAATATTTCGTGTGCGACAAAATATTTCGGAAGCTTTTTGCGTAAATGGAATTGAATACACAAGTGAGATATAAAGTTGAGGTAGTTTTGGCTAAATTCCATGAAAACTGGAATGTTTAATTTAAAAAAATTTGTGATTTTGTACACAAGATATAAAGTTAAAGTAATTTTTGCTAAATTTCATGAAAATTGGAAAGTTTAATATAAAAAATTAAGATGTAGTACACAAGGCACAAAATTAAAGTCCTTTTGGCTAAATCCCACGAAAATTGGAAAGTTTAATATAAAAATTTGAGATTTAATACACAAGATATAAAGTTATAGTAATTTTTGCTAAATTCCACGAAAACTAGAAAGTTCAAGATAAAAATTTGAGATTTAGTACACAACACAAGATTTAGAGACGGAAATTAGGAAGCTCAATATAAAATATGCATAATTTTACGTCTTGTATTAATTTCAATATATCAGCTGACGAACCAAATTCCCCGCGTTGCAAATTCCCAGCAATTTTTAACACTGTATAAATACACAAATTCCCAGAAATTTCGCAGTCTTCGCGGATCTCCCAAGCCTGCAGCCGGACGTAAAACTCGTTTTCCCCGCGGTCGCGACTTCCGTTTCTCCGCGTTCTAAACCAACCGTCGCGCGCGTCCCGCGAATCCGTTTCGGGCGATCCCGCTCGATGCGTCGGCAGCCGAGCGAGATCGAGTGCGATAACTTTTTTTTTTTTTCTCTCGTGTTCGATTCCAGTCCATCGTTCAGTTTCGTATTGTGAAGTTCCAGTCCAGCGTTCAGTTTCGCATCGTGAAGTTCGCGAGAATTTTTTTTTTTTTGCGCTTCGTCGTCGTGTTGGTAAAAATCGCGTACGTATCCTGAAATTCGCGAGAATTTTTTTTTTTTGTGCTTCGTCGTCGTGTTGGTAAAAATCGCGTTCGTATCCTGAAGTTCGCTAGAATCGTACCTTTTTTTTTTTTTTTTTTTTTTTTTTTTTTTTTTTTCACGTTGCGTCGTCTTTGTGTTGGTAAAAAATCGCGAGCGCGTCGCGTTTAAAATCAGCGAAACGAGACACGCCGAGAGGGCTTCGCCGTGGCGCTCGGTTGTCTCGCGAGTTTTCCGCGTGTGTCCGACGCGGCCGTGTCAACCGTGTCGTCGTCGTTGGGCACTCGTTAAACGTCCGCGGCAAGACGAAGCAGCAACAGCAGCGACCGTCGCTCCTCCCGTCCGTCCCCCCCCCCCCCCCCCCTTAGTTCCCCCTCGCTGCTCGCAGTGTGCAAAGTGTTATCGCGCGCTCGAGGCGCGCGCGTTGTGTGTGCGTTTTGTGCAGTTAGCTCTCGGCTCGGCTCTCGCTCCGCGAGACGGCGAGACGGCAACGCAGTGCCCATCGTATTTTATTTTTTATTTTTTATTTTTTGTAATTTATATTTTGTTCCATCTGTTCAGTGAATTTTCGCTCGACCAAGTGGAATACAAGTCGACGCCGATGAGAGATCAGTGGTGAATAATCGTTGTGCGCGACACACTCGCCAATTGTGGATTATTATTGGATATATATTTACGTTGGAGCCGCGGCGACGGGCGAACGCGGGGAGCCCAGAGAACGGCGACACTGCTTATGTGAGTAGAATGAGTTATTTTATTATATGCTGAGTTTGGTGAAAAGGAAAATTTATACTGGACGTCCAGGTTTTCGGGCCAGTTGAGCTTGAAATAGGAGGGAATGTATTTTTAGGGTGGTGAATTTATTGAGGATGTTTTCTTTTTTTTATTGCGTTTTGAGTCGATGAAATGAGCAAAGGCTGATAAAGTGAAAAAATATAATTAAGCGATTTTGAGGCGATGAAGTGAGCAATGGCTAATTAAGTGAAAAATTGTAATTAAGCGATTTTGAAGCGATAAAGTGAGCAAAGGCTAATTAAGAGGGAAAAAAAATTGACTGACGAGTCAGGGAATTTAAAAAAATATTTTGTGTAGATTCTTTTTTGGGGAAGTGATTGCAGGTTGAATTTTGTGTTCGCATCAATGACTGCCTTTTTTTTAAAAGAGATTTCTCTTTGTCTTTATGAAGTGACAGGTGGAGCCTAAATTTCATAAGCTGGCTTACTGAGTCTATCTCTGGATTGTATTGAGAATACAATCCAAGGATTTTTCTTTATCTCAACACTGTGACTAAAGTTTGACCCAAAATTCCACGCGTTCCTTCAATGACTACGAGTGAATCACAAAGCAAAGATTTCGCTTCATCCAGAAATCTTCGACCTTCGACACGCGGAGATAGACAATTTTTTTGTGCATTTCCTCGTAACGAGTTCGAAGCCGAATTCCAGTATTTCTTCATTTTTTTCGTTTCATGACGGTGAAAGTTCAGCGTGAAATATTCTGAGTCGCCGTCGCGTCCATTATCGAAATATCGGCCGGGCTTCCCCCGCATCGTTGTTATCGTCGTGTCGCGCGGATACCGAGCGCTGAGACGGAGAATAATAAGAGTCGCGAGTCGCGCCTCGGGCTTCGTCTTGGTGCGAAATCGCAGCAGTTTAACACGAGCGAACCAACAGATGTATTTATGACGTTGAATTTTGCATCGTTGCAAATGTAACGAAATTAAACAACAAAATATTAATTCCATTATTCAATAATATCCAATAATAATAATATTCAAATAATTCACGCCCATCAGGGGGTGAAATAATATTTATTTAAATAATATTCTTAGTCGTTGAAATAAACTTTTTGTAGCCGGTATAATCATTTGGGTTCACTGTTGCTTTTAATTATGATGTTGAAGTTTGCATCGTTGGAATGCAACGAAATTCAGAAAAAAAATTAATAATTTTAATTAATCCATATGCTGAAATTAGCAACTAATTGCTATGACGACTTTCTATACCTAATTTCATTATTTGGATTAAATAGAATTAATTCCATCATTTGAGTAAATTAGAATTTTTTTTTCTTCCTGATTTTCGTTGCATTCCAACGATGCAAACTTCAACATCATTTTTAATTTTACTTTTCTTTTTTTTTCTGAATTTCGTTGCATTCCAACGACGCAACCCATATGGAAATAAAGTATATGCAAAATATATAGAAGATGTATTCTTGATATACAAGATATATTTTGTCCGAAAACTTCTATACGTCGGATATATTTTAGGATATATACGAAATATGCGCGAGCGAAAAATATATCTAAGATATATCCAAAATATATTCAAAATGTATTTTCATTGTATTATCGTCCGAAAAGTTCTATATGTCAGATATATTTTTACGGAGTGGCTCGTCGTCCGGCAATCGGACGAATAACTGTGTGTTATTCGTCCGGCAATCGGACGAATAACTGTGTGTTATTCGTCCGATAAGTTTTCTTATAAGGGAGATTTAGTGAGACAAACTCCCTTTTAGACACGAACCGCTCTCACATCACGCAGATGCCCCTAACGCGCACACGAACCTGTGCAGCGAAAATTTTCCGCTTTAGGAAAAATTGTTTACGTTTCATAGTTTGTCGAGAAAGTCTGGATAGCCGAGTGGGTTGAGGCATGCCTCTATAGTCCGAAGGGTCGCCGGTTCAAACCCCAGCATGTGACCAACTTTTTAATTTTTTTTAGAATATTATATGATCAGATACATTTTTTTAATGAATTTACAAGTTTTGATGGACGAATAATCGTATATATTATTCATCCAGATATGCTTTTTTAAAGGTTTTTGGGATTAGCCGGACGAATAACACCCAGTTATTCGTCCGGATATGTTCTTTTACACATGTTTACATCTTCTCGGACGATTAATCGTGCGTTATTCGTCCGGATATGGCTTTTATTTCAAGTTTTCACCTCTTTCCGGACAATTAATCGTATGTTATTCGTCCGAGTACGTTTGTTTTCAGGTTTTTCCTCTTTCCGGACGTTTACCCGTACGTTATTCGTCCGGATATGTTCTTTTACACATGTTTACATCTTTCTCGGACGATTAATAGTGCGTTATTCGTCCGGATATGGCTTTTTTCAAGTTTTTACCTCTTTCCGGACGATTAATCGTATGTTATTCGTCCGAGTATGTTTGTTTTCCAGGTTTTTTCTCTTCTCGGACGATTAATCGTGCGTTATTCGTCCGGATATGGCTTTTTTCTAGTTTTTACCTCTTTCCGGATGATTACCCGTACGTTATTCGTCCGGATAAAACGACGAGTTTAACATTTGCCGGACGAATAACACACAATTA
The DNA here is from genome assembly GCA_963932165.1 of Pimpla rufipes. NCBI lineage: Eukaryota > Metazoa > Arthropoda > Insecta > Hymenoptera > Ichneumonidae > Pimpla > Pimpla rufipes. Next base: position 2,065,875 of record OZ010642.1, on the reverse strand, counting down.
TTCGTCCGGTTGCCGGACGAGGAGCCACAGCCATATTTTTATGTATATTTCTTTTCCGTGGGGGAAACTTCAACATCATCGCGATCAGGTGTGACGCGAATTGTAAGAGCAACGAGTGACCGCGGTCGTCGCGTGTGTCATAACAAAGACCGAGTGGCCGTTCGTCGTAGAGGGGAAGGGGGGAGGGGGCAAAGCGCAAGGTTCCCCCCTCAGGGTAGAGGTAAGAAGGGTCGACCCGCCAAGAAGGGGTAAAGTAAGGAAGGAAAGGGGAAGGGGGGGGGATGCGATCCAGCGCGCTACTCGGTACGTAAGATAATTACCTCTTTGACGAGAAATTAAATTGGCTGAGCGAGCGGCCGAGCAGCCAGTCAGCCGGCTCGCCGCTTGTGCTGCCCCCGGTATCTTGGCAACCGACGCCAAACTCTAATGTTACGGTCGCTATAAATCCACTCGGGGGATCTCCGGGCGTTCCTCGCGGTCTTCCCACCTATAGGAGAGACAGAGAGAGACTCGCGTTATACGGCAGAAGGGGGGCGGAGGGGGGGATATATATATATATATATATATATATATATATATATATATATATATATATATATATATATATAACAGTGTAGCGGTATTATAGTAGCTACAGGCGGATAGATGGATAGATAGAGGATAGGTCGGCGTGAGAGTCGCCGTTTACGCGCTCCCTCGGCTCGACTCTGCGGCCCATGGAAACCCACTTTGATTTCGCATTCACGAGACGCCGAACGCGCTGCAGTCTTGTTTACATTTTCGCGCGACGATCGGACGGAATTTCGGCCACTGGATTGAGGCAGTTTTTTTATGATTGAGGGTGGAGTGGATTGTTTGGAAACAGGACGACAATTTTGTTGCAGTTTCGGGTAAATTAGATTCTGTTGGTTAGTCTGATATTATTAGTTTTTTTAGTCTTTTCTTTTTTACAATTGGTGATCTATTCAATTAATTTTCTTTCCATTTTTTTAAATAAAAATTACGTAAGAAATCGAAATAAAATATATCCAGTTTTGTGGTTCCTTTATTATTATTATTTTTTTCTGAATTATTATTATTATTTTTTCTTTATTATTATTATGTTTTTTTCTTTATTATTATTATTATTAATTTTTCATTATTATTAATATTATTGTTATTATTTTTCTTTATTATTATTATTATTTTTTTGTTTCCTGAATAAAAATAGAAAAATAAATGATATCATTTTGTTTCCTCGATCTTTTTTTCTAAACCCAAATCACAAAACACAAAAAATTATTCACCCCCATTAAGGGGTGAATTATTATATTTTTTATGGAATGAATATTTTGTCGTTTAATTTCGTTGCATTGCAACGATGCAAACTTCAACATCATATAATACAAACTGTACTGTATGCCCTTTAAAAATGTCTCAATTATCCGACTGATTTCTGTGCCCCGATGATCGATTTTATTTTATCAGGATCTAAAAATTTACCCCTCCCGCTTCCCCTCTCGAAGGGGAGATAACAGAGCGATAAGAGAGCAGCAGCAACGACCGAGAGAAAAACGTCGAAGACCAAACCGTAGGTTGTAAGGTTTACACTGCGAACGGTTGTGCGGCTTCTCTCTCTCTCTCTCTCTCGCTTGTTACGAGAATTGATCTCAAGCTGTTCCAGTAACCTCGTTACCCGCTCGATCGTGGCTCTCGCACACACTCCACACACACATAAATATATATATGAGCCGCGGTGCTCGCGCTAACCGCTGTTACACACCTTCGTCGTTGGGTCCTAAACGTCTGGCGCTCTGCAACGCAATTCCGCGTCGATCGCTCGTGCGTTTGACGTAACTCGCTGTCTCTCTTTCTTCTCCCCTTTCTCTCTCTCTCTCTCTCTCTTCGTCCCTCGATGCGGTTGGTTTACAGCACCTCGCGCTGTATATTCGCGAAACCTGTTTTCGACGACCCCTCCTCAGTCTTTGATCGCCGGTTTATAACACACAGAGAGAGAAGCAATTTTGATGATGTTGAAGTTTGCATCGTTGGGTTGCAACGAAATTCAGAAAAAAAAAAATAAAAATTATTCTAATTAATCCAAACGATGAAATTAGGTATAAAAAATCATCATTGCAAGTAATATCTATAATGACTTTTTATACATAACTTCATAATTTGGGTTAATTAGAATTATTATTATTATATATATTATATAATAATAATAATATATAGTTAATTAGAATTATTATTATTATTATTATTATTATATATATTTTTTTCTTTCGGAATTTCGTTTTGCGTTCCAACGATGCAAACTTCAACATCATAAAAAAATGAATTCTAATTAAACCAAATTATTAAATTGGGTATAAAAAGTCATGATAGCAACTAATTGTTATGATGACTTTGTATACCTAATTTCGTAATTTGGGTTATTTAGAATTAATAATATTTTTCTTATGAATTTGGTTGCATTTCAACGATGCAACGAAATTCCGAAAAAAAATTAATTCTGATTAGTCCAAATGATGAAATTAGGTATAAACAGTCATCATAATAATTAATTGCTACGATGACTTTTTATACGAAATGTTATCATTTGGGTTAATTAGAATTAATAATATTTTTCTTCTGAATTTCGTTGCATTTCAACGATGCAACGAAATTAAAAAAAAAATTGATTCTGATTAATCCAGATGATGAAATTAGGTAAAAAAAAGTCATCATAATAATTAATTGCTACGATGACTTTTTATACGAAATTTTATCATTTGGGTTAATTATAATTAATTTTTTTTAATACGTTGCACTGCAACGATGCAAAATTCAACGTCATCAATTTTGTGCACCGTGCAGCGTTTGTTCTCGACGATCGAAGACCATCGGGTGAGGCTTCGAATACTCAGCCGCCGACGCCGCTGCCGCTTGTCGTCCTCGAGTCTCGCGCGGGCGAATGGGGCCTGTGTGTTGCCGGGCTTTGTAATAATAGAACCCAAGCGGCGGACGCGCGGCCGAGAACGGGAAACCTAATATCACTCGTGTGTACATCGCGAGCGATGGCTGATGGACGATTTTTTTTATTTATTTATTTTTTTCAACGCGTCGCTGTAATTTTGGTCGATTAATTCGTCGCCTTTGGCGTCGCGCGCTTCGAGTTTTCGATTAAATCGCGCGGCTGACACGCGTTGGATTAAATTGGACGACATTTTGGCGGGTATTTATTTTTTAATTGAATGGAAAAAAAATAATGCTTGGAAATATCGGCGGAAAATAAATATTTTGTGTATCAGTGTAAAACGATTTTGCGGAACTTTGAATATTTCAAATATCTCCGAGTGACTAAATTTCGACGATATAATTGCGTCTTTTTTGGCAAACGATTTTCTAACTTTTTCGATCGGTTAAAAAAAAAAATGGTGCCCAGCAAAAATATTCGATATGCAATTTTTTTATTGAGTAAAATATTCTATTAGGGTGTGCAAAGATTTTACAGGAAATTTAAATATGTATAAACTCCAAGTGACTAAAATTTATTCGATAAATTTGTTTTTTTGTTGTCAGACAAAAAAAAATTCCTTCGTTTAAAAAAAATCATGCACCCCAAAAATATGTGTCAATCAATTTTTTTCATTGAATAGAATATTCTATTAGGGTGTAAAATAATTTTACAGAAAATAAAAATATTTATAAATTCCAAGTGACTAAAATTTATTCAATAAATTTGTCTTTTTTTGTAAATAAAAAAAAATGTTATTCTGTTAAAAAAGATCATGCTCAGCAAAAAAAAGCGGTAAAGTGGATTTTTCGTAATCGAACTTTTGGGACGACTCGGCGATATCCCGTTACGCGTTTCGTCTGTCGAGCTCTCACGTCGTGAGCCTCGTTCTCGTTCTCGGCCGCCGCGGCGCAAGGTGGAGGAAAGGGCGGGAGAAAAGGAAGAGAGAGAGGAGGGCAGGCGAGACTGGCTTTCATTACTTGGCGCGCAGTTCCCGCCAAGTTTTATACCGCGCCGAGAGTCGGTTGGCTGCTGCTGCCGTTGCAGGCGGCGAGTCACGTCGAAAACTTTTCGCATTTGCATGATCGATAGGAAACGCATTTAGCCCGTCGACGACGACGCTCGACGAGAGTTTTATTTGGACAAACCAAGATTTTTCCACTCGTGAATATCCAACCGAGTCCCAGGCGACCAGACGAGAAACATAAACCGGGAATGCAGACGCGGCGATAAAATTTCTCACTCTGAAAAAAATAAAAAAATAAAAATAAAATGCTTTTTTCCAATTTGTAAACACTGAAACGGGCGCGCCGAGGACAATTTAAATTTCCATTATAAACCATCGCGAAACCCCGACCAGACTCGCTTTTTAATTAATTATCCAACAGCCACGGTTAACTCTTTGCGAGTAAAACTCGTTACATAAATAACTTGCGACGGGGGAAAAAAAATGCAAAAAGCAAAATTTAAAAAGAAATAAAAGTATGTAAATATACATATACTTTGTTTGTGGATGCTCGTTAATAAAATCGAGTCTCGGATGATTGTGCGGCCGCTGAAATGTGTACAAGTAATTTAAAAATTTAAAAAATTAAAAAGCAAATTTTTTAAATTATAAAAAATTACATAATTTTGCTTCATATTTTTTAAAAATCACTTTTAAATTAAAAAAATTAAAAAGCAAATTTTTTAAATATAAAAAAATAGATAATTTTGTTTTATATTTTTAAAAATTCGCTTTTAATTAAAAAAATGTTAAATCAAATTAAAAAAATTAAACAAATTAAAAAGCAGATTTTCAAAAATATAAAAAATACATGATTTTGTTTTATATATTTTTAAAATCACTTTTTAATTTTTTTAATTTCTTGTACACGTTTCACCGGCCACACGATCATCCGAGACGCGACTTTATCAACGAGCAGCCATAAACAAATTTAAAAAAATAAAAATAAAAATACATCATTTTATTTTATGGCTGCGTGTTGGTAATAAAGACCCTCTCGAGTCTTCAGGATATCGAATTCCGAGTGATTGCGCGACTGGCAAAACGAAAAAAAAAAATAAAAAAAAAAATAAAAAAATTCAATACCCACGAGTTACGCGTTGTAACACAATTTTCCCGTACATTCCAACCGGTTTCCATGGTTACGCGCCGGTTAATTTCGCGCAACGTCGACGAGCGGCGAGAGGACGCAATTAAAAAAAAATTGTTTCGAACGGTCAAAATACGCGCGCGCGCGTGTTTTACGGACCCTCAACGCGCCTCGTATCGCGAGTCATCGTCGATCACTCACGGCGATAAAAATATTCTCCGTCTCGCCGCGCTCGCCACGTTCAATCATCGACTCGCCGACTCGCTCGCTCGCTTCGCGTGTGGGTCGGCCGACCCGCGCGCCAGATCTCGGAACCCTCGCGCGAAACACGTGCGTCATCGTGTTGTCATGCCGCATCATCGTCGCAATTGAATTTCTGTCTGTTGACTTTTCGGATAGCGCAATAAACGCGCTGTTGGGACATTTCGCGGGCAATTTGCGCTGTGTACATTTTATTTATCGTATTGTATTTTATTTATCGTGTTTGTTTGGATTTATTTTATTTGCGGAATTTTGTTTCATTAATTTTATTCATGGAATTTATTGAATTTATTTTATTTCCGGAGTTTACTTCATTTATTTTATTCATGTAATTTATTTCATTTATTTTATTTATGGCATTTCTTTTACTTATTTTATTCATGGATTTTATTTTATTTGTTTTATTTATGGCATTTCTTTTACTTATTTTATTCATGGAATTTATTTTGTTTATTTTACTTACGGCATTTCTTTTACTTATTTTTTAATCATATTTATTTTAGTCCATTTTTTTACTGTTTCTTCACTAACGATTATTTTATGCGGTTCGGAAAAACTTTCGACTTTCATCTTCAATGTTTTCCCGAGCTTAAAAAAATCGTGAAGCTGACAATAATTACATGAAAAAAAAAAAAAAAAAAAAATGATCGTTTAATTACCAATCGATCGATTTACCCAATACAATCGAATCATTGCAAAACAATTCCCGGTATCTTCTACCTCGGAAAAATCCTTAAGATCACCGAGTCACAATTAATCTCTCAGCCGTCGTTTTTACACCCACATAACACAATAATTGCTCTTTTCTTTTTTTTTCGTCCTATTGTTGCCGCAATCGCTCATTACCGAGGGTCGATAATTCACCGCGCGTTACCGAAAACGGTGACAATGGTCGATCTGACGAGGTCGTAAAACGCGCGCTGTAGGCGAGAGAAAATAAAAACGCGAATATACACGAGTTTTACCGCCCGGCCGTTGAATGTCGTCGACGTCGCTGTTACACAGTGTGTTACAAAATCGGTTCGTGACTCTCGCAGAGAGAGAGTCACGGTCGATGGGTCGAACGCCACGACAAAGAACTTGGCTTGTACGTTTATGACGCGTTTTACGATAGTCGGCTCGACGCGTTGGAAGGCGAGATAGAGAGGAAAAAAAAAAAACAAAAACAAAAACAAAACTCGAGCGGCTCCGTGGGGGTCGTCGTCGGTAATGTCACTCGTGCCTTACACTCTCGTCGCACTTCCCACGCGCCCGTCGAGCCTCGCTCGGTGCGAGTGTATTTTTGGGCGAGTCCTACGAGGCCCGCGACGCTTTGGCTCATACCACGAGGACTAACTATATCCACAAACGGCCTCTCGGCTATCCTCTCGTGTTTCGTGTATAATCGTGTTGTCAACTATTTTTAGCGCTTTCGGGACAATCGATAACCGCATCGCTCTCTCGGGCTGGTTAAGCGAAGGATTTTAGGGTCTCGCGCTGATTTGTCCCGCGACGGGTGCGGTGGATGATTATTTTTTTTTTTTTTTTGGGGAATTTGGATGATTGGGAATTAATGCAGATTTGGGGAATTTACATAAATGTAGGTAAATAAGATTTGAAATAAATGTAGGTAAATAATATTGAAATAAATGCAGATAAATATAAGATTGAAATGAATGCAGATAAAAAGATTGAAACAAATGCAGGTAAATAAAATTGGAATAAATGCAGGTAAATAAGATTAAAATAAATGCAGATCAATAAGATTGAAATAAATGCAGATCAATAAGATTGAAATAAATGCAGATCAATAAGATTGAAATAAATGCAGATCAATAAGATTGAAATAAATGCAGATAAATAAGATTGAAATAAATTTCATTAAAAACATTTTTTTTTATAATCAGGAATTTTCAAAAATTAGTATAAATACGAAAAAATAATATAAACATGAATATTTTTTTTTAATAAACAGGAATTGTTTTAAATTCGTATAAATAAGAAAAAAATAATATAAACATGAATAAATTGTTTTTATCAACAAAACTAAAAAAATCTTAAAATACATATGAAATATTTTTTTTTATAAATCGGGTCTGCACTTTTAAATTCTCACCCTGTCATAATATTTCCCAGGATAGTAAAAAAACATAAAACGCCGCGAAACCACCGAACCACCAGCTAAACAATAGCCCGACTAAACTATTTATATACACAGTGGAACTTCACTCGCCATTCCACGACACGTATTTATTTTCCTCTCGATGTCGTCGCGGTTGTCTCGCTCATCGATCTTTCCCGAACAAGCGAGTAAGAGAAAAACAACAACAACAAAAATGTCCTAAAGCGACATGATTACTTATTAAAAGGCGCGCAAGTTGGTAGCCATTCACTGTCGAAGCTGTCACCCGGGCATAGCCGGTTAACGGGGAAAAGTGGGGGGGGGGGACTGTGGCACGAGTCTCGTATAGCTGCGTCGACGATGGAATTTCGCTCGATAGTTGGCGGCGGCAGCTCTACGCGACGAGCACGTAGCCCGTAGTACAGCGATGGAATATTTATAAATGTTTGAAGAGGCCTGTTGGCTCTCGGCGCGCGACCTCGGACCCGAGACTCCCGGGCGCGCGTTCGGAATATCCTGACTGACGGTGCGGGCGCCGCGATCGAGTGCGCATGCGCCGACGCTATGGGAACCGAGAGCGGAGCGAATCAGCCCTCGCGGCGGACTTTTTTTTTTTTTTTTTTTTTTTTTTTTTTTTTTTTCGCTCCTTATATTGCGCGGTGAAAACTCCCCACGGTACATTTTCTCTTTCTCTATCGTCGCATTGAATCCTGCGAATTTTTTTTCAAATTGCTTTAAAGCTAATTTAATTTGATTTTAAATATTGTTTGGATATAAATATTTAATTGATCGCGACAAAGCAAATGGAGGTGAATGAAAAGTCATCATAGCAACTAATTGCTTAATAGTAGTAAATTATATTAGAAAAAAAAATACATTAGAATTAATATTCTGATTAACCCAAATGATGAAATTAGAATTAATTCGTATTAGGCATAATAATTCATTCTAGTTTTAATTATAAAATACCTAACTTCATCATTTAGGTTAATTCGAATTTTTTTTTTTTTCGGTATTTCCCAAAATTCAGATATTCAGAATTTTTTCGTCTGATTTTTTCCAAATTATACAATTAGATTAATTAGAATTAATTTTTTTTCTGAATTTCGTTGCATTCCAACGATGCAAACTTCAAACTGTTTTTTTTTTTTTTTTTCGAAAAAATTACGTCGCGAATATATTTTTAAACAAATAACGATATTTTTGTTGAAACATAAATATTAATTTCTCGAACCAACGTTATAAAAAATGCGGCCTTTAAAAAAAAATCATTCACTTTTTTCCCCCCCGAATGGCAATTTAACTGATGGTAATTTCCAGTCAGGCCTCATTGGCCCATAAATTCGGATTATTTAGGGCTCTCGGCTGTTGCCGTCGATACGACCGTTGAGGGATCTCACTGTGCTCGACGTCTCGGGTCGTCTCTCGCCGCCCTCGCGCGCCATACAAATCGTCGGGGAGTCCGAGGTTCCCGAAGGGCCGGACGGGCTTCGATGCCACCAGACACTCGAGCTGAGTTACTCGACGCCTCTCCGCATTCCCCGTGGGTTATACACATTTCGTTACTGTGCATAACACACGACGTTCGATGCTCGAGTATTTTTTTTTTTTTTTTTTTTTTTTTTTTTTTTTTACGACTTATCCTTCCCGTGTCGAAAATCTCGAACGCTTTTAGAGTTCGACCCGCAGTCTCTTTGTCTTTCCAGCTGCGGCTGGAAAACGTGTTTTCTTTTTTCTCTCGTGTATTTTTCTCCTCTCGCGACTCCAGCGCGTCACGCTTCGACCCCTGAAGAAAAGAATGAAGAAACAATTTGCAAGATCTTTGCTTGACTTAAAAAAAAAAACTGCTACAATTTTATTTAAGCTTTGATTTTTCGGAAAATGTGCTGAAATTTTATTCAATTTTTAATTTTTAGGAGTAATTGCTGAAATTCTATTCATTTTGGGTTTTCCAGAATATCAGCTTCAATTTCATTTAGTTTTTAGTTTACTGGAAAATCTGCTCAAATTTGATTTCATTTTTTATTTCCCGGAAAATCTGCTGAAATTTGATTTAATTTTTAATTCTCCCAAAAAATCTGCTGAAATTTGATTTAATTTTTAATTTCCCGGAAAATCAGCTCAAATTTGATTTAATTTTTAATTCTCCCAAAAAATCTGCTCAAATTTGATTTAATTTTTAATTTCTCGGAAAATCAGCTCAAATTTGATTTAATTTTTGATTTCCCGGAAAATCTGCTGAAATTTGATTTAATTTTTAATACTCCCTAAAAATCTGCTGAAATTTGATTTCATTTTTAATTCTCCCAAAAAATCAGCTCAAATTTGATTTAATTTTTAATTCTCCCTAAAAATCTGCTGAAATTGAACTTAATTTTTATTCTCCCTAAAAATCTGCTGAAATTTGATTTCATTTTTAATTCTCCCTAAAAATTTGCCTAAACTTTGCTCAATTTATAGTTTTCCAGTACCGCGAATTATCGTCGCAGTTACGACTCGGTTGATAATGGCTGTAAATGCGTGCGGATTCCGCGTTCGGCGCCGCGGGTAAATTAATGACTCGACGGTGCGCGAAGTGCGCGCCGCCACCGCCGAGCGTATAAACGGCGGGCACGAATTTGATTCGCGCTATTAACTCAAAAGCAAACAATGCGCGCCGGCCGCGGGCGGCGGAATCGGCGGGATATACACGACGATGTAATAATTGCGGTGGGCCGATTGCGACCAGCCGGAAAATGCGCGTCGACCGAAGGGCTGCAAAGGTGAAAAAAAATGACGATGACAATGGCGATGCAAAATCGCGGATTTCGCAAATTTTGGTTTAATAAAATAAAATAAAAATACATTTTGCCTGCAAAGCAGCAATAATTCCGAAATTAACAATTTCGGCCGCGTGAAATTCGACGAAAATTGCGTTTAACGCGCATTTGTCGCAAAATTAATTTTGCAGCCCTCGGCAAAACTCGGTCAGCTGTCGAATTTTGCCCCCCACCCCCCCATGATGACGCCGAATCGACGTCAAAATTAACTCGCTGAAGGTAATTAAATTACACTAATTCCCGGGCGAATAATTTTGACCTGGTGAAAGATGCAGAAATAATTCGAAATGATTTTATTGTTATTTCGAAAAATCACAAATTCATAAACGATCGATAATTACAACGAAATTTCAGCAAACAGTTTCGGCCAATTTTGTAACGTTGAAGTTTGCATCGTTGGAATGCAACGAAATTTAGAAAAAAAATTACTTGTGATTAACCCAAATTATAAAAATAGGTATAAAAAGTCACGAAGGGCACGAAAAAAATCGTGCCCTTCATGATTTGGGTTAATTACCATTTTTTTCTGAATTTCGTTGCATTCCAACGATGCAAAACTTCAACATCGTCCAATTTCGGAAAATGTTTTATTCCAGCGAAACTCCCTCTGATTTATCACGATTATTTTCCGACATTTTTTTTCGCGAATTTGATGGAAATAACAGCGTCAAAATTACGACACAAATTCTCCGATGGTTATTAAATCAGTGCATATTTTTTTCCCGCCCGTCTCGGATTTTTTTTTTCGCCCGGAATTCGCCGTTAAAATCGCGCGATTTTTGTGCCTCCATTTTTTATTCTTTGCTCTCCTCGATCGCGTTCGTCGGCTCGTATATAGTGGAAAATACGGCGCGGGACGAGGATTTGGTATAAAAACACGGTGCATCGATAATGCCCCCCGGGCGTGGAGCGTTTGGCCGCGAGGTTCGTTTGAATGGGCGCAAATGGATAGGGACGAAGCGAAGAGTGAGGGACAACCAGGTGCACGAAGCTCCGCTGCTGCTCTCCGCGCGCCGTTTTTGCTCAGCAGCCCCGCCGAACACGCGTATCAATTTCCAGGCGATTCTCGCGCCGACGCCAATCGCCGATGTCAGGCGTCTCGTATCGCTCGCTGATGCTTCGCATAAATTCATTAATCGACTTCACACCCGATGGCGCATTTTTACGTCTCTCAAAAATAATGCGTTCTCGACGAGCGGGTTTTATTCGCCTCTCTTCGATGTGTGGGATGAATAATAACGTCGGATTTTTTTGCTGTACGTATTTATTTATTTATTTAATGAAAAAAAATTAAAAAATGGCAAAACAGCCAATGTAAAAAATGTAAGGAAACTTTTGGAGTAATAAAAAAAGTGTCTCTTGTGAGCAGAAATTAGTTAAATTAATTATTAATCATTAATCAATAAATATCACCAATAATAAAACCGAGGCGATAATAATTAATGAACGCTGGGCAACAAAATGTAATACATTTTATTGCCCAGCGTTGATTATTTAGTTTCGCCTTGGATTTTTTTGCTATACGTATTTATTTATTTATTTATTTATTTACAAAAAATCAAAGATGGCAAAACAGCCAATACAAAAATTAAAAAAATCTTTTACAGTAATAAAAAAAAATTCTTGTGAGCAAAAATTAGTTAAATTAATGATTAATAAATAAATATCACCAAAAATAAAACCGAGATTAAAATAATTAATCAACGCTGTACAATAAAATTTATAACACCTGGATTAAAAACAAAAACGAATCGAAGTGTCTCTCATTTTACAAAAAAAATCCTGATCACCGAAGAAAAAGCCAATAAATTATTTTCCCCGACTATCGCAACATGTCTAGGCAATCGGTAACCGTTACATGCCAATAAAAAAAAATAAAAAAAATAAAAATCCAACATACCGTCGTTCGGTCGAGCGACTCGCGCGCGGTTTCCCTTTTTTTTTTGTGTCTCTCTCTCTGCCCGGGATTGAATTCGTCGTAACGCCGAGAGACGTGTCACGGCTGTGGCGTTTACAGGGGAGAAAAAGAAGCGAGTCGGAGCGCCAGAAGGAAAGAATTCCAAAGACTGTTCGATGCGCTCGTTTCGTCGGGACGAAGGTGAAGGTGGGAGAGAAAGAGAGAAAGAGAGAGAGAGAAAAAAATATATATAGGCAACCGAGGGACCGTGGAGGCTGTAATAAAGGATCCGTCGACCTTCGGGGAAAAAGCACCGAAACTAGCCAGCGCCAACGGGAGCCACCAGCCACCCTGAACCTGCAGCCCGGTCATCTCGCTCGGTCGACCCGTCCGCCGCCTTTTGCTTCTGCTTCGCCCGCCGTGAGTTATCTTCACCTTCAACGAGAAACGAGTTTTCGGCGCTGGGACGCGTTGGCCGGGTTTCTGTCAGCCAAATACTCCGCCGCCCGTTTTGCGGTCTTCGGGCGACTGAAGCAAAACAGACTGAAAGTTGCGAAAAAAAAAGGAAATAAATTTTATTCAATTTTTTTATTTTCCGGAATAATTGCTGAAATTTTATTCAATTTTTTATTTTCCGGAAAAATTATTGAAATTTTATTCTGTTTTTTATTTTCCGAAAAAATTGCTGAAATTTTATTGAATTTTTTATTTTCCCGGAAAAATTATTGAAATTTTATTAAATTTTTTATTTTCTGGAAAAATGATAGAAATTTTATTCAATTTTTTATTTTCCCGGAAAATCTGCTCAAATTTGATTTAATTTTTAGTTTCCCGGAAAATCTGCTCAACGTTTATTTAGTTTTTGATTTCCCGGAAAATCTGCTCAAATTTGATTTAATTTTTAGTCTTCCGGAAAATCCGCTCAGAGTTTATTTAATTTTTTATTTTCCGGAAAATCTGCTCAAATTTGATTTAATTTACAATTCTCGACCGTTTTGCCCTCCCGGGTTGACTGAAGCAAAACAGACTGAAATTCACGAAAAAAATTAAAGAAATGAGTAACGAGAATTTTAATACCGGACAAAGTGTGATGAATTATCGCGTATCTGTCAGGTGGGCATTTTTTGCGGTATTTTTCTACCACTAATTTCGCAATTTTTGGAATTTAGAGGCTGAATTATACGCTAATTAATTTTCTGGCTAAACGAGAGGGTCGGAAATCGTCGAAATATTTTACGCGGGAAAATTGCGAACAGATACATCGCGCTTTAAATTACGTTATTAAATTTACTCACTCATCTCAATAATTATTCACGTCTATCGGAATTATCTAAATCTGATTAACCACCCATTTTTTATTTACACAAAAATAACTTCACTCTACAACAAAACTACACCAATCAAAGTCACCTCCATTATTACCAATAATACATTAAAATCGCATCACACATTAAAATCGAAATAATTGATAATCGAAACCCGACACATAAATCCGTTTAAATCGAAAATTGCGCGGCATTATTTAATTCACACACGAGCGACGATTGTGTAACCTGAACGCGGAAAATGATTTATAAATGTCAAGTTAATTAATTAGCGCCGCGGGGAAATTTCAGCGATGCGAATATCCGACATTATTATTATTATTATCGTAAAGTAACGTCAGTCGTCGTCGTCGCGGGGTTTGGGGAAGCGAAGAAGCGAGAGATAAAGATTACGCGCCGGAGTTTCTGGCGTTGCTCTACATCGCGTTCGTACGCGACGAGTTTGCCTCGCTTTGCTGCCTGTGTTTCTGACTCCCCCCCCCCCCCCGTTTCTTCCTCCACCTCGTGCGCCACCCTCTCGTTCCAGCTCGTTCCCTCGTTCTCCCATTTGCCCCTTCTGTTGCTCTCCTCTCGTTGCTCGCGCCTTCCCCCCTCCCCCTCTGAGGGGGAGGGGGGGAAGCGCGATGCACTGCCTATGTATCCGGGGCATTGTGCGCTTCTTTCGAGCGCTAAACGAGGCGGAGTCACGTCGACCGGAAAAGCAGCCGAGCCTTGTGCAAAAATGAGAGAAAACTGTGTGCTCGCATTCTGCAGGGTGGGAGGGCACCGAGAAACACGCTTTCCAGCCGACCCGTCCACGCGCGCGCACCTACGTTTTTTTTTTTTGGTCTGCTGAGTTGTACGGATTTTTGACGAAAATTAACCGACGCCCTATTCGATGAAAAAAAAAAAATATATATATATATAGTAATAAATAAAAGTAAAAAATTTGGGTAATATTTGATACATATGTGAAACGATAATTTAGAAAACATTTGAAGTGGATTTGCAAAAAAAAATTTGGAAAATATTTGATATATGTTTGAAATAAAAATTTGGAAAATATTTGATATATATTTGAAATGAAAATTTGGAAAATATTTTATATATGTTTGAAATGAAAATTTGGAAAATATTTGAAATATATTTGAGCCGAAAATGCAGAAAATATTTGTAATAATTCGGAAAATATTTGAAGTATATTTGAGCCGAAAATGCAGAAAATATTTGAAATAATTTGGAAAATATTTGAAGTATATTTGAGCCGAAAATGTAGAGAATATTTGAAAAACATTTGAAATAAAAATGTGTAAAAAAAATGAAATGAAAATTTGGAAAATGCTTGAATTTAAATTCGAAACGAAAACATAGAAAATATTTGAAGTACATTCGAAACTAAAACTGTAAATTTTTTTTGTTAACACATTGAAACTAAAATATCGAAAATATTTGGAATATATTCGAAACTAAAATATCGAATTTTTTTTATAATACACTGAATACTAAAATTTAGAATATATTAAAAATATATTCGAAACTAATATATCGAATTTTTTTTATAATACACTGGAACCTAAAATTTCGAAAATATTTGAAAATAGTATGGAATACATTCGTCCTCATTTTCTGTGTCACCAAACAAACATTCAGCATAACTGGCACCGGCAGCAAAAGTATCAACTAAAAAAAAAAAAAAAAACCCCAGTCAACTATCCATTCCACCCCAAAGTTACAACGGTTACCGGGTTAACTATTTAATTAGTCGCGGAAAGTTAATGGCCCAATAAAAATAGCCGGGGGGGTGAAGGGGGGGGGGGGGGTCGTCGTGCACGAAGCGGCAATTAATAGTTGCCAGAACTACGACGATTTCTCCGTGCTGGCTGCAGCTCTCCGTGTGCCTCGTGTGAGTGTGAAATTCTCTATAGCCGTGTAGCTGCGTTGCCGGCGCAGAAGGAGCAAACATCGTGGCGAAGGGAAGGAAGGAGGGAGCGAGAGCGACCGAAGTGACTGAACGAGCGCGAGAGACCAGCAGACGAGAGGCTGGCGCGCGCGAATCGTGACGCAAATGCCAAATATATATTCGTGCCACGGTCCGTCGCGAGAGAGTTTTGCGTGCAAAGAAAGCAGCAGAGCGAGCGAAGTGGCGCGCGAGAATTCTCGTTGCTCGGCGGCG
Organism: Pimpla rufipes; assembly: GCA_963932165.1. Taxonomy (NCBI): domain Eukaryota; kingdom Metazoa; phylum Arthropoda; class Insecta; order Hymenoptera; family Ichneumonidae; genus Pimpla; species Pimpla rufipes. The sequence continues at coordinate 2,050,247 of OZ010642.1, read as the reverse complement.
AACGCGACGGTCGATACGCTGCTGCTGCTCTGTGTCGACGCGAGCCGTTCGTGCGTGATACTACGGGGCTCCTTTTCCAACTCCGGAACACACCCGACTACAACTCGTAGGAGCTGACGAATTATGCACCTCGAATATCAGATACATCGGCTTTGGCTCTCACTCTCGTCGTAGTTGAGTTGAGACGCGACGACGATGGTGATTAATCTGCACGCGTTTCTCGCAGGCAGGGTTGATGGAATTTTCGCGATAGAGGGAAATTAATGCCACGCTGATAAACAGACGGGAGGCGGAAAAATGTTTGCAGGTGGATTTTATTGGTGAGTTTTTGTTTCGGTAGATATTTTAATCATGTTTAAAAATAAATGTTTACTGTCATTTATTATGAATTTATTATGAATTTATTGTAAATTTGTTGTAAATTTCTCCCGCGGTTTTCTCGCACCGAAGATTCGCATGGATCTTTTTTTATGAATATTTACCTGACTAAATCGATGAAAAAAAAGTTTTTGAAATATATTTGTAATAATTTTAAAAAAATATATATTGAATTTTTAATTAATTTTCTTTTTTGATATATAAACTTTTTAATAATTTTCTTTTTTGATATATTTTTAAATCATTTTGTTGATATATTAACTTTTAAATCATTTTTGTTGATGTATTAACTTTAAAATAATTTTTGTTGATATATTAATTTTTAAATAATTTTTTTATATATATTCATTATCAAATCATTTTTTAAATATATTAATTTTCAAATAATTTTTTTTATATTTGAAATACGCAAAAAAATGAATATTTACTGCAAATTTATTATCAATTCATTATCAACTTAATACAAATTTGTACCACAAATTAAATTTCCACAAAATCTAAACCCCGAATTTCATTCCCCAAGATTCCTCTACGTGTTTCCGTCGCCGTATTTTCCCCCGAAATTAAATCGCAGGCACCCAAATTCGTCCGATTCGCGGGTGGATAAATTTACGGCCTCGTACAAACGAAGCGTCACGTATTCCCCGCGGCCATTCACACGAGTCTCGCGGCGAAACCGCGGATTCATTCATACCCGAATAGCCGCGGCCGTTTTCATCTATCTATCCATCTCTATTCGGGGGGCCGGGGGGGGGGGGGGTGACCCATATCCATCCACCTTGACGTCGGTGTCCGTCGCGTCTTATATACCGCGGGGGGGGAAAAGTTTCTCTCCTCGGGAGCCGCGAGAAACGCGCTTGTCACGGTACATAAAATTGATCGAGGCCACCCCGAACGAAGGAACGAACGAGTCGAGCAAACAGGGAGGGTGCCGACCGACGTGGATTAACGAGAGGCAGAGGTGCGGAAATTCGAAAGATCGATCGAGACACCGGCCGTCTCGCTCTCCCGCTCTTTATAACCTTTCCCGTCTCCCACACACACACACGATTCGCGTTAGAAAATTTCGTCTGATCTTCTCAACCGCTTCCCCGTTTTACGCTCCACGCTCGTTAACGTAGTACGTTTTATTGGCCCGCAAGCGGTGTACGTAAAATTCTAATTATCCCGCACTGGACCCTCGCGTACCTGGTTAACGTTGACGCTCTGGCGACTAGTCGAACGATGTTAACTCCGAGTTAAATTATGTGGGGATACATTTTCTTTGCTAGTAAAAATAAAACTAGGTTTTGCGATTTTTCGAATACACAAAAAAGGACTTTTTTTGGATATCAAATATTAATTTAAGGCCTTGAAAGACGGAAATTTAGTTTAGATATATTTTCTTTTTTTCAGTCGTTATATCAATGTTAAAATAAAATTATTTGAAAAAAAAAAAAAAAATTAAATACATTTTTTTAATGTAAAAATCAATTTGCCATTAATTAAAAAATCAATTAGCCGTTAACTCCAAGTCGAATTATGTGGGGATACATTTTCTTTGTTGTTAAAAACAAAATTAGTTTTCACGATTTTTCGAATACACAAAAAAGGACTTTTTTGGATATCAAATATTTATTTAAGGCCTTGAAAGACGGAAATTTAGTTTAGATACATTTTCTTTTTTTCAGTCGTTATACCAGAATTAAAATCAAATCATTCGAAAAAAAAAAAAAAAAAAAAAATGTTGATACATTTTTTTTTTATTTAAAAATCAATTTGAACCCTCGAAAGACAGAATTTTTACTGTAGCCTGATATTTTTTTACTGGGGCTGACCGCAGTAAAAAATATTTTATCCCATATTTATTTCATTTTATATATTTTTTTTTATCATCGAAAATCATTCGGAAAAAAAAAATGTTGATACATTTTTTTTATTTTAAAAATCAATTTGAACCCTCGAAAGACAGAATTTTTACTCTAGCCTGATATTTTTTTACTGCGGCTAATCCCAGTAAAAAAAATATTTTATCCCACATTTATTTCACTTTATATTATTTTTTTTATCCAATTAATTTTATTTCAGCCCAGTGTCAGTATTTTAAAAAAATTAATTACAATCAACACTAAGTAAAAATCAATTAAAGTCCCCTGGAGACACAAAGTCTATTTCACTCTTTACACCCACTCGAAAATTTGTAATACGCTCTTCCCCCTTCAACGAGCTACAAAACGTAACTTGATACCGCAATATCGAATAACAAGGCAGATCGATAAAGACAGTAAAGCAAAAAAAAAAAAAACGCTGCGTCGTGAGATTCCCGGCAGATAACATCGACAATGTAATAGCCGTTCCTCCCGTGGGCCGGTCAAGTGAGTTTGTCTCTCCCTTTCTTCTTTTTTTTTTTTTTTTTTTTTTTTTTCACCCCCTCGTTGCCCGCTTATAGACTCTCCACATCCTCAGCTCGCTTTATACCTGAGCATCGGCATCAGCGGCGGCCGCAACGAACGCACTTTTCTCGAAGACCTCGTATACATTCGACTCGGCGTCGAGTGTTCGCTCTGAAAAATAAATGGCTGGTTGCACGACAGCGTGGAGAAAAGTAACTGGCTATGTGTCTGAAGAGCGCTCGGGTTGCCTGCAGCCCCCTCTCCCCCCTCGCTGCCCTTTACCCCCTCCACTCGCTCGTCCATCCCCGAGCATTCGGTACACAATAAACCGAGTCCGCTGCAGTTTGCCTTCCCGTTTAACGAGCCCGAGTCGGGGGAGCCGCGTGCGCCTCACGTTCCTTCCTCCTCCTTCCTCCTCCGCACTCATCCCCTCCCTTTCGTCGCGTCCTTTGAACCCCGGACGAACCCGGCGACGAAAAACGGCGGCGCGGCGAAAACGCGTTGCGCCTTTCACGAATTTCGGGGGTTGATGCAAATTTGAGGGTTTAAAGCGGAGAATTATAAATCTTTATGATTATTAACATTGTTATGATTATTATTATTTTAATAATAATAATAATAATACTTTTTATAATAATAACAATAATAATAACACTTTTTTATAATAGTAACAATAATATTAATACTTATTTTTATAATAATAACAATAATAATAATTGTTATTATAATAATTATTATTATAATAATAATAATAGTTATTATAATAATAATAATTAAATAATTGTTATTATAATAATAATAATTGTTATTATTATTATTGTTCAGCTAATCTTTTTAGTTTGGTTACCACATTTTTTTGCTAGCCTACCAAACAAATTTTTCCAAAATCGGGACATTAAAAAAAAATCCTAGGTTTAAACAAATCTAAATATTATTATTATTTTTAAATAAATATTTGTCATAATTGTAAAAAAAAAGAATATTTCGTTCCCGCGCAAGAAAATATTTCCAACCGCGTGCGCGCCGCGAACACCTGAACGTGGTGTACACCAAACGACTATTGTCCGGGAGTGTGAATCGACCGGAGGGAAAACGATGTCATCGTGACGATCCCGTGGAAGCTGCGCGCGAGGATAGTCAAGGTCTCGAGGCGAGCGAAGGCTCAGCAACGATTTCCTGTCGTTGGGCACACAACCCGCAGCAGCGGCAGTCGTGCAGCTGCGCCGCGTGAGACTGCGACGAATAAGCAAAATCTTATCCTCTCGTGCAGCGCACCGCGCTGTGTGCAACCGATCGCCGACACTCAAGGACGAGGCGAACGCGCGCGCCGCGTGTGACGCAACGCGATCTCGTCGCCAGTCGAGAGAGCACGAGACCGCGTCGCGAGAACATAGAGCGACTTAAAGGGAGCTTACGGCCGGTCGCGTCGCTTCCGGGATCCTTGATGACGCTTTTTGTGTGAGGAATTTATGTAATTCCCGAGTCGCAAAGTGCAGGCGCGATGAGGCAAAAAATATACGGAGACGCCGGTTTTGCCGTTTTTCGAGCCAGTTGGGTTTTTGAGTCCTGGCGCAAATAATAATAATAATTTTCTTGTTGTTAATTCTTAATCGAGTTAAAAAAAAATGTAACCACCAGTTTTTTGCAGGGTATAATATACGACTTGGGAACGATAGGTCAAAAGTCGCCACCGCGTAGAAAAAATATACCATAAGTTGACGTTAAGGAAAAGTGGATAAAATTATTTGTTTTGTTATTTATGAACAGATTTAATCGATGAAACACTAAATAATCAAATATCCACGAATAACATTTTTGCGATATTTATATAATTCCATTTATATAAAAAAATGTGAAGAAGCGGATTTTGGAATTTTTCGAACGATCGTCGGATCTATGAGACGCGAATTAAAAAATGGAGGAGACAAATTCAAAATCACTTTAAAGAGGATTGACACCAGTGTTTTCAAGGGCAGAATATGCGACTTGAGAACGATGATATAGGTCAAAAGTCGCCATCTCGTAGAAAATAACCATAAGTTGCCCTTAAAAAAAATGACAACAATTAATTGACTTCCAGACACAGATTTACTTTATTAATAACCCTAAAAAACTCATGACTTATTCTCTTATTAAAAACCCGAATATCCTCAGATTAACCATAAAACTTATTTTCCCTGCTTCTCTAATTGCCATTAAAAAAAAATAAAATCTGCCATTTACCTCAAAAGGTACGAAACAAATCGTCAAAAAAATCTTCACCGTGCAAAAATAAAGCAGTCACGTCTAGCCCGAGTGATTGGTCGGATGTAGTGCGAATGTTAAACCCGGGTGAAACTGCACAACCGGATAATTCGCTTCGAGAGCCTCTCGGTGGCGAACGGCGCAAAATAGCCGCCGCGATTAGCGCGAAATTCGTGGTATCGAGAGCAGAGCGATTTGGGGGGGGGGGGGGTATAATGATCCCGAGGGTCGGGAGCACCGACTGTACCTAATATCCAGCGTGTATAGCGCAGGGGCCGGTTCGTCGGATATAGCACAACAGCCAGCAGCACCGGAGAGGAGACAAAAGATCCGCCGCGGGCAGCACGAGCGGCCCGAGAGTAGGCAGAGATATCCCGAAGCGGCCGACGAGAGGGAGAAAGATAGGCGGACGGTGGAGTCGCGATTGAGCCGAGCAAACACGTTCTACCGCATACCTATACCTGCGCGTAAACCTCGTGCCGCCTCTCCTCCTCCTCCTCTCGTCCCATGTCTGCTCGTCCTTTCCTCCTCGCTGTGGGAGTTACGACGACGTCTCGAACGCCGCGCGTCACCATCGCCAATCGATGAGACACTCGGCCTGTCTCGCAATCTTTTCTCAGCCTCGCCAAAATGCGCGAAAGTCTTTTTTTTCGAAATTTCGAGTCATGGATTTTATTAGGATGATGGGAAAGATTGAGGACATTTTTATTAGGATGACGGGAAAGATTGGGGACATTTTATAAGATATCTTGATTTGTGAATTTTTTTATAGAATTTTTGAGCCGGAAGGTGAGTAGAGTTCTTCGCGAAGAAAAAAGTTGATTTCGTTTTCTCTCGAACGCAAAAAAAAACCAGATTTGATCAATCGAAAAAAAAGTAACCTCGATTTTAGTGAAGTGACGAAATTTCGAAAAAGTGAAAAATCATTTTTTCCATTTTTCGCATCGAATTTCATGTTTTTCGGGCAACCAACGGTGCTTTTCGGAATCAGCGGGAAATTTCCCATCGGATAGGGTCTTCAAGCTTTACGAAATCAAACATTTTTTTTTTTTTTCGATTTCGTAAAGTTTGTACGTTAATCTCACATTAATTTACTTAACGTTGTAATTTTGATTCGAGCCACTACAACCAGCTAGTTTATCATAAAAAAGGAAAAGTCCTAAAAATATTTCCCCCCCCCCCCCAAAAAAAACAAAAAAATGTCTAAAAATATTTCTCATATATCTCACAAAAATCGTCGAGGCAACAAAGATAACCCACAGGCCAAACGATTAAATCGTCGCAGTCACAATAATCGCGGTATCTTCCGCGAAATCACGTCTCATTCTCGGAAGAGAAAATCGCGCGCGTTGCGTATACACGTCGGCATAAGCGCGCCGGACTCGGCGTGTTTTAATTAATGGTCTTTCTCGCGCGGCTGAGTCGAGCGGTGTGCGCGAATGTTCCCGGTGGAAGAAGCGAGAGAAACATCACCAACAGAAAGAGAGAGAGAGAGACAAAAACACAGAGAAACACCCACCCGGTTGCTATATTATGCCTTAACTATATCGCAACACGGGACTTTGAACGTTAAACCGTGTGGGATCGTTCGCCACGTAGTTTTCCCCGCGAATTTAACTCTCTCGCTGCTGCTGCTGCTGCTGCTGCACCAGCAGCATCGACGCGACCCGCAGCAGCAGCAGCAGCAGCGAGTCTCAGGAGAGGCCGTGGCTACGGAGGAAGAGAGCAGCCGAGACACGGAGAGCGAGACGGAAATTTTACGGCCACGCGGGCCGTGCCGCTTTCGCCGCAACGAGGATCAAGCCACAACCTTCGCGAATCGCGTGACCAGCCAACGTGTAGCGCGCGTTGTGTGTGCGCGCTTTGCGATACTCAGCGTCTAGCACGGCTGTGTTGTGTGTGTATAAATATATATATATAGATATACACACACAACACAAAATATAAATGTATATAAATATATATACACATATATACACACACAACACAAAATATAAATGTATATAAATATATATATATACACATATATACACAACACAGCCACAGAGGCACTGGGCCTCGATATAGTCTCGTGTGGTTCCTCATCTACCGGGGTTCGCGGTGGCTTCCTCTCTCTCTCTCACTCTCCCTCCCCCCCCCTTCCCCCTCTCATTGACCGCCCGCTGAACTGGCATTACGTATTGCCGTTGGCATATATACACGTATACACGCCGGTGTGTACACACACACACCGGACTCTGTGTACTCGATGCAAGAGAGGCCTGCAGGTATCGTCTGGCCGCACCGGCGAAGGATCCTCGCGTGTACGCCGGCCGCAGTATACACAGCGGTGGGTACACGGACGGATCCACTGGCCGTGCGGCCGCATCGGCCGCTGTGCCGGCTTTGTGTACCCGCACCGGACAGATAACGCGTTATTATAAGCTGCTGCGGCGCTTCTGCCGCGGCTGCGGAGCGAGAGAGCCCTGTTGGGGACCCTGTTGAACGAGTGTCAAACTAAAATGTACGAGAATACGTAACAACGGATAATGCCCGTGCAAACACGCCGAATGTATGCCGTGTTTTGAGATAAGTCGCCGGGCCCGGGCTATTTATGTGTGTTTCTGATTTGTATCGGTATGAAGGATCGCCGGATTATTTTGTAATTTGGTCGGGCGGGCCACGTTGTCACCAAATATGTCGAGTTGATAAGCTGAAACTGGGTTGTTGTGATACACTGATAAAGTTGGGTTGGAAGGACTGGTCAAAACAAGTTGGGGCTGGTTGGGACTGGTTAGAACAAGTTGGGACTGGTTAGAACAAGTTGGGATCGGTTAGAACCAGCTGGGATTGGTTAGAACCAGCTGGGACTAGTTGGAACAAGTTGGGACTGGTTAGAACCAGCTGGGACTAGTTGGAACCAGCTGAGACTAGTTAGAACCGGCTGGGACTAGTTGGAATCGGTTGGGACTAGTTGAGTCTTAGTTAGAACCAATTCGAACTACCCAGAACCAGTTAGGACCAGTTCGGACTAGTTAGAACCAGTTCGGAGTAGTTGGGACCTGTTGGTAAATAGTTTTAACCAGCCGGGACCAGTTCGGACTAGTCAGAACCAGCCAGGACTAGTTCAGACTAGTAGACGGAGTATTTGGAACCTGTCGGGATTACTTAGAACCATCTGGGACTAGTTCAAACCAGTGCGGACTGGTTCGAACCAGTCAGAACGACTTAAATAAAATAAACAAAACATCCAACCATATCTCCCCAATCAACACAACCCACCCAACGAAAAAAAAAAAATTAATATTCAACAATACCCTAACCCAAAAGAACGCCGCAACTCGAACAAAATTAAGCGCTGTTCACCACCTCGCACGTCGTGTGCACTCAGCTCTCGGGTTCGCGATAATTTCGTCTGCAGGCGGGATTTTCGGTGCGCTCGGGAAACGAGGAACCGCAGCTCGCGCGGGAGCGCGACGCACGCGGGTGTCAAACTAAATCTCTATCAGGTGGACGAGGAAGGATATACGGCGCGACGTCGTCGCCGCCGCCGCCGCCGCCGAGCAGCCGGCGTACGTGCCTATGACAGTAATAACCAATCCCGCGTGGCTCCGTTATTATAGCGAGCCTGGAACACGTCACGGGACGGACGGACGGACGGACGGACGCGGGGTAGATGCCCCGGAGAGCACTTGTCAACCTGGCGCTGCCGTCGCGGCGCGCGCGCCAGTCGGTTAGGCGGCTGGCACACCTAATGCATACGAACACGTTCGGGGGATCCGGAGACCCGTGCGTAGTGTTGAATACACGCGGTACACACGGCTATCGGGGTTTCATGTACACCGAGAGCGTCGAGCGTATGCACAGCCGACGACGACGACGACGACGACGACGACCATCATTCACAGTCGCAACCCGACGCCCGACCCGATGTAGTGGATTATGGAGCCTCGTTGTTTGCGCGCCCAACTCTCCTCTCTCTCTCTCTCCTCGCGCGCTACGTGTACGTGAATTTTACTGCGCGGTTTATAACGGATATCGACGACGCCCGGCTGGGCGGGCGTTGTGGAGACTCTTTAAATGGCTTTCGGGACGGTTGAGGCGACGATGAATCATCAGTCGATGAATGGACGATAAAAAAAAGAGATAATGACTAGCGGTCGCGACTATTTAATTGTGTGTCTGAATATCGGCAGGACATTTTTTTGTGTTGAATTATTTATTTCGTTTTTATTTTATTTTTGTTATTGTGGAGAATTTAATTTAAATAAATTCTTGTGTTTAGAGATTTTTTTTCTTTCACTTTACTGTTTTACTTTATTTCTAATTTATTCGTAACTTTTGATTTCGTAAAAAATTTGATTAGGATAAATTCTAGAATATGATTTTTTTTCTTCCGCTTTGGATTTTACTTTATTTCTATTTTATTCAAAACTTTTATTTTCGTCAAAAATTTGATTAGGATAAATTCCTGAATATGATTTTTTCTTCTTCCACTTTGTGTTTTATTTTATTTATATTTTATTCGTAACTTTTGTTTTCGTGAAAATTTTGATTAGGATAAATTCTTGAATTCGATTTTTTTTTCTTCCACTTTGTGTTTTACTTTATTTATATTTTATTCGTAACTTTTATTTTCGTCAATAATTTGATTACGAAGAATTCTTGAATATGATTTTTTTTTTCGTTCCGCTTTGTGTTGTTACGGCAAACAACGATTTGGTTTCGTGGGAGGGGAGAACAAAGAGCGGTAAACATAAATTTGTGCGACTGGGAAGGAGAGACCGAGGGAGGGGGGAGAGACTTGACTCGACTCGGGCGAAGTTGTTAACTCGCGGAGAACTTAATTGTTGAAGGCCCCGACGAGCGTTCGGCGCCCGCGAACTCGTCTCGCAGTTGCTTAAACACGATTCCGAGCTGCGCGGTACGTAATACCCATGCACACGCGCCGGGTTCTTATTGTTTGTACACGTCTCACTTGAGTCGCATTGAATGGGGAGCCCCCTCCATCTCCCCCCGTGAGGGGGGATCTCGTTGTTTCCATTATTCGCGCGCGCCCGCAGGTAGCCGCACCAAGCAGATTTTCGCAGTAGCACACAGAAGCGTGTAAGGTGCGAGCGAGACAGCCAGAGAGAGAGAGGCGAAACTCTGGAATTGGCGCTTTAATCCCCGTCTCCTTGGAGTAGTCGAATCTGTGCCGCGAGCAATTTAAAATTTCGCGATAAAAGTCGCGGCGTCAGCCAGCAGCTTTTTTTATCTTGTCGCGCAGAGATTTCAGTGTCGCGGGATTTACAGTCGCAATTTACGGTTTGACTGATTTTTGCTCGTTTTCGTTTGAGTCACTTTCGTCGGATGCAACACACCACAAATATTAACAGTTGTCGGATTTCGGAGAAAAAAAAATGTGTAGGAGAATTGACAACACATATTTTTGTGGTGTTATACGCATTGCACTGTCGATTTCTCGTGCCAAAAGACTGTTTTCTAGACCCACAATTGTTGGGTCTGGAAAAGAAATATTGTGTTGCTGAATCGACAACACATTTTTTGTGTAACACAACGCAAAAGATTGTTTTCTAGACGCCGAATTGTTGGGCTTAGAAAAAAAGAATTGTGTAGTAGAATGGACAACACATTTTTTGTGGTGTAACTTACAATGCACAATTCTATCACACAAAAAAATGTGTGTGGTACAATCGACACCACATTTTTCTTGTGGTGTAACGTGCAACGCACTATATCGATTTTATATGCCAAAAGATTGTTTCTAGACCTACAATTTTTGAGCTTAGAAAAAAATGTGTAGAAGAATCGACAACACATTTTTGTGGTGTAATACACAATACAAAAAATTGTTTTCTAGACCCCGAATTGCTGGGTCTAGAAAAAAAATTGTGTAGTAGAATCAACAACACATTTATTGTGGTGTAATACACAGCTCACAATTCCAGCACACAAAAAACTGTGTATGATAGACTCGACACCACATTTTTTTCGTCATGTTCTACACAACGCCCCACCTATTCCAAACACCAAAAAATTCTGTAATAAAATCGACAACACATTTTTTGTGCTGTAATACACAACACAAAAGATTATCTTCCAGATCCCCAATCGTTGGATCCAGAAAAAATAAATAAAACTGGTGTAAAATCGACGACACATTTTTCTGTGGTGTAACATAAAACGCCCCATCGATTCTACATACCAAAAGAAAAAAAAATCACCACGCTCGCTCGTGCCGCAGCCCGTACACGTTTTTATTTACTGATTATTTTGTGTACAATGGTCGAGTCGAGTCTCTCCGGTGCACCGAGAGACAGAGACAGAGGGGGAAAAAAGTGAGAGAGTTGCATCCTGTGGAAAGGACGTCCCGATGACACTCGAGTTACTGAATGAGCTCGGCGAGCCCGGCACGAGGAGAGAGAAAGAGAAAGAGAAAGCGAGTCGGCGCCTCGCCCTCTTTCTCCTCTTTCTCTCTTTCGCTCCAACTGCTGCTCCCGTGATCCCCGGCTCTATACACTCGCCAACTCGCTATTTGACTCCCGGTGATGTATTATGACGGATAACCGGGCAGAGTCGCGTGCGTCTAGTTTTGCCGGCGGTGCGAACGTGTCTGCCTCTCTTCTTCCTGCTGCCGCTGCTGCTGTTCCCCGACTCCCCGGGCCGTGACGCTTCGGCACTCGTTCATTCATTAAACTCCGCTGCCGACTAAACCGTGTACGACATACTATGGACACATTTATATCACTTCCCTATCAAACATTTTTCTTCGTTTTTTTTTTTTCTATTATTTTACAGCGCCCGAAAACAAATGTCTTTCGCTGAACCATCGCAGCCAGCACTTTCGTAAAACTGGTACCGTGTGTCAAAAATTGAATAATTCATACCCCCTAAACGTTCTCTTTCCCTTGATATAGATTTTTTTTTACAGTTTCGCGTAGCAAAAAACGTCGGATGTGAATAATTTTAGTTAGTGAAAAATCCGACTTTGAAAAAACTACTGTTTTTATCATCATCATCATCATCATCATCATCATCATCATCATCATCATCATCATCATCATCATCATTATTATTATTATTATTATTAGAATATTTTATTTATTAATTTTATTTATATTCAAATAATATTTAAGAGAATAACAAATATTAACATTATTACTTAAATTAAAAAAAGTATTATTAATCTCTAGAACGGACGTCCCTTAATTATTATTATTAATATTAGAATATTTTAGTTATTCATTTTATTTATTTTCAAATAAAATAAAAGAGAATAAGAAATATTAACATAATTACTTAAATTTATTATTATTATTATTAAGCTCAAGAACTGACGTCCCCTAAAAGCGAAGATTAAATAAAAAAAAACAAAGAGTACGAGCGACATGTGGATTTAAAGAGAGAATCGAATAAATCCCAAAGTTCACAAAGATTCTAGAGCGACCGCGTCGTCCCTCGCCGTGCGTACATCGAGCTGTGTGCCGCGCGGGATTTGTGTGTACGTGAGCACAAAATAAGCGCGCGCGAGGCGTTCGTGCGCGCGCGAGTTTAGTCAGAGTTCGCTGAAAACGAGTTCGTTGGTCGGCTCGATAACCTCTCTCGCGGTTTCGCCGACGCCGCCGACGTTGCCGCGCGCCAGTCGACTCACTTTTTTTCCTCCTCCCAGTGAATCTTTCCCTCCCTCCCGCATATTCTCGCCGTCTGTTCGGGTCCGTCCTGTTCACATACATTTATATATATATATATATATACCGCACATAAATATATCAGTGTATATAAAAAAATATATATATACCGCATATAAATATATCAGTGTATATAAAAAAAAAATATATATATACCGCATATAAATATATGTGTATATAAAATATATATATATATATACCGCACATAAATATATCAGTGTATATAAACAAAATATATATACATATATATATACCGCATATAAATATATCTGTGTATATAAAAAAAAAATAAATATATATATATACCGCATATAAATATATCTGTGTATATAAAAAATATATATATATATATTGTACTATATACCAACATCTACTGTGCTGAAATTCTCTCTTTTCGTTTCGCCTCGTCGTTGGCTCGCTCGCCGTGCGATCAAGATAGAAAAGAAGAAAGAAAAAAAAAAAAAGTTTGCGCAACTCGTCGCGTTGACGGCGACGCTTCCTTCGCCTCTGAAATACCCGGCCGAGTGACGTACGATTCCCGTTGACGACGACGCGAGGCTGCTTTTTCCTCGCTTCGATCTCGACTCGTGAAAAAAAATATTGCTCGAGCCTCCTGTGTGTGTTTATATTGCGCCCGCGCGTATAAACCACGCGGATTGTGCGTATCGAGGCGGAGATCTCGGGCCGTAATTGGTTCGCCGACACTCGGGCATTTATCGCCTGTAAATTATTGTCATTCGGTGATAATTAAAGTCGTACCCGAGGCTCATCCGTCGACGAGTTAATTAAATGAATCGCGGAGACGATAAACGGAGGGAGAGAGAGAGAGAGGAAATTTTCTTTTCACTCGACTGAACTTTCGTTCCAACGATTTGTCGACGCTTTTTTTTTTTTTTTTTTTTTTTTTTTCGTCCACCCCAGCAGGTATTGTTCTTCCGGAACATATTTCTCCCGACGCTATAAATTTTATCCTTTTCCCTCCACGAACAGAATTTTCGCCTCCTATTTCCGCGTAGTTTGACCGTACACAGAGGTCTCCACGGTGCCTTTTTCCCCTGACGCGCCTTTTCGGCTCCTCGTCATTCTCTCGGGGCTTTTTTTTTCCTCCACTCACGGCGCTCGCCGAGGTCCTTAAATAAACACGTCTTCTCTCCATACGTCGGAGCTTGACAAGAGTCGGTTAGACGACGCGCGGCAGACGAAACGACGACCGTCAAAAATAGCCGACGTTATTACGCAAATATCTCATCAGACACGTCGAACGTCTTCGTCGTGGCTATTTTTTAGTCCCAAAAAAAAAAAAGAAATAACCTTAAAAAAAGACGTCTAAAAACTTAAGTTTATTCCTAGAATTCCCTTTTAAAGACTTTCGTCACTCCGACTTTCACCTTCGATAAATTCACCACCCAAAAAAAAAAAGAAAAAAGAAAAGTCCCTCGGAATAATGCGCCAAATTCACCGCAAAAATTCATCGCCTAAGTAATCACACTCGGTCGCCCTCCCTCCCCCCTCCATCTCCTTTGTATTCGTCGAGATTCGGAATCTCGCTTTTATTCCAGCCTCCCCTGCCTCGTCGTTCTCCTCCTGCCCCTCCCTCCTCCCTCCCACCTCCTCCCCGTCCGCGCGAGCTACACGTGACGCGCCGAGCCCCGCGAGAGATTAATGATAATCGGCATTGGCGCGCAGTGTGGCGGTCGTGGAGCGCGCGGCGAAGGTCTGGGTTCCCAAGGAGGAGGAGGAGGGAGAGGAGAAAGGAAAAGGGACGGGGAGCGAAGGAGCTGCACGGTTCTCGCTGACGGGCACGAGGTCGTGCCGATGCCGGCGATGGTAATATCGATTTAGCGGAGCCGCACACCTCCGCCTCTTCTTCGCTTTTATCCGCGCTCGCAACCTCCTCCCCTCCTCCCTCCTCCCTCCTCCTCCTCCTTACGCTCCTTCCCGTGCGCTTTTGCCGCGCGCGCTCCCTGCGTTCTCTTCCTTCGGCGCTGCCCGAGGATATGGAGGAGGGGTGGAGGAGGAGGGGGACGACACCCTCCTCCCCCCTCCTCCCCTCCCCGCAGCCACCAGCTCCCCCCTCCCCGCCGCTCCGCCTCTTCCTTCCTCTCCCCGCTACGTTTCCACTTCCTTCAGTCTCCCTCATCCGTTTCGACTTGTATATCACTACGCTCTACGCCCTCCTCCCCTCTCCCTCCTCCCTCCTCCCCTCGCGCTCCTTAACCGGGATAAACTCTTGAACTCTTCCTCTCCGCCGGTACTTTCTGAGCTGCAGCTTTTCTCTACCTATTCCTTCCTCCCTACTTCTTCTCCTCCTCCTCACTTCCTTCCCCTCCCCACTCCATATTCCTTTCACTCCTCAGACCTCTCTATCTGCTTATCATGCCTGCCGTTTTCGGCTGAGCGTTTCTACAACACGCCGGAAGCTTATCGGTCAAATACCCCCAGCGTGCGCCGCGCCGGGGTTTTCGCGGGCGCCGCGCCCGGAGAGAACGTGTTTATTCACTGCTCCTCCCGACGATCCTGGGGAGAGGAGTCGGGATCGTCGTGCTGCTGTTTTTCGCGGTTCTTGCGCTTGATATTCTTCTTGTGCGGAGGATATTTTTTTCAGAGCTTTGTGATTGGTTTGATCGATGATAAATTGGGGAAAAAAATGTTGAGGTAATAAAAAAGGGAAATAAAAAATAACCAACAAAAAATTCACTGACCTAACAAAATATTTTGATAGATCAGAAAAAATATTTTTCTAGCTCACAATTTTTTTTTTTAGACCAAAAAATATTTTCCTTGTTCCATATGTTTTTTTTTTATTCATATGCAACTTTTAATGTTTGAAGCACATTTTTTCAATTCTTTCGCCATTCGATCTTTCGCCCGAAAATTGTACCGAATTCTAAACCAAAAAAATATTTTGATTCTTCCATATGTTTTTTTTAATTAATTTGCAACTTTTAATATTTAAAGCACATTTTTTAAATTTTTTCGCCATTCGATCTTTCGCCCGAAAATTGTACCGATTTCGTCCGCACGATCGACGATCGAATCCGCGCGAAAGGACTCGCGAGTGGCTCGGCCGGTGGCGGCGGCGGCGGTGATTTTCACTGCGGAGAGGCCTCTCGGCCCGCTCTCTCCATCCCGCCCGCGAACACACTCGCGGTCGCTCGGCGGTTGCTTTCGTAAGTGCCACACTATTACGGTCTCTCGCGTCCAGGGATATAAATAGGCTTCGTCTAGATGCGATTAGACTCGCGTGAAACGAGAACTCCGCTCCTTTCTCGCGCCTAGTCGATATATTTTCGGGCAAGTGTTGCCGCTTCCTTTTTCAACGCACCGACCGACGACACCCGACAGTTTCGAATTTTGCCTCAACGTTCTCTCTATTTTTTTCCCTTCCCTCTTTTTACGTCCTTTTTTCTTCCTCCTCTTCTTCTCGTTCTCCTCCATCGTCTCAGGCAGCCGAGAGGAACTCGGCGACGGTGGAAGTGGAAATTCCATTTGCCGAAGAAGCGAGGAAACCTCTGTGTGCCGTTTTTTTTTTTTTATCTCTTTATCCTCCTGGCTCCCGATCGATGTCGTTACTCACGCGGAGAGTACTCACTCTCTCCGTGTGGTACTTCAATTTAAGATATACATTGCCGCGTTTATCCTCGAGGAGGATGAAGACGCCGGTAACCGTCGCTGCGTATTTCCACTTGGGACTCTCTCTATCTCTCCCTTCGTCGTGTGCGAATAGTGCGGATTTTTATGGGTCATTTGCGCGGACGAAATTTTAAACCCTCCTTGACACTGAATCGTACACTTGACATTAGCAATTAAAGACGAAATATTAAACGCTTTGATAATGTAATTTAATTACCTACAGTAATAAATAATGCTAAATAAATAATATTAAATATAATATCTAATAATATTCATTTTTATTCAATTTGATATAAATTTAATTGAATTTAATTCATTCAATTATTTTATTTAATATTTGTAATATTTGTCTTAATAATTCATAAATTTAATTTTTTATTTTATTTCATGATTTTCTTAATTTAATTTAATAGATTTTTTTCAATTAATAATTTAATTTAATTTAATATTAACCAACGCATAACATTGTTATCTGATTTAAATTTAAACAGAAAGAGCTTAATTCTTTGCATATAATTATAATACACATCAGCGCAGACAGTGCAATATATAAAACTGTATAATATACCGTAATACCAAGTCGAGACCGTGTGGATTATGGAGGTACACACGACCCGAACTTTTTTCGCGTCTGGCCGGCTTAGCGTCCGATTGTTTGCCTTGCACATTGGCGCGAGCGAAAAATACGGCGTGTCGGAGAGCGAGTGAGGAGATAGACAGAAGTCGCGTACTCTATTAATAGCCGCGTGTTCGAGCGGCGCGTTGTTTTTCAAGACCAACTGCGCACCGCGTGATGTTCTCGCCGGTTTGAGACTCGAGACCTCGATACCCGCGGACGTCGATGCTTTGAGAAATCCCTAGCGGGAGAGATCTGACGGAAACGAGTGTAAATCGTATTCGCGAGCGACCTTGAAACTTTGGTGCTCGGCGTTTCAGCGGGTTTTAGGGCCAGGAAGAGAGGAACGTTCAGCCTGTGATATGACAGTTTATGCTCCGAAATCTGAAAAGTACTTAATTACAAAAGTATTTTTTAAATCACTTAATTATAAAAGTACTTTTTAAATCACTCAATAATAAAAGTACTTTTTAAATCACTCAATAATAAAAGTACTTTTTAAATCACTCAATTATTGAAGTCCTTTTTAAATCACTTAATTATGAAAGTACTTTTTAAATCACTTCATTATAAAAGTACTTTTTAAATAACTTATTTGTAAATGTATTTTGTAATCACTTAATTGTGAAAGTACTTTTTACAGAAAGTAATTGAAAATGTACTTTTTACAGAAAATAATCGAAAAATCACTTTTTACAGAAAATAAATATAAACGTACTTTTCAAAGAACATAATTATAAAAATACTTTTTAAATCGCTTGATTGAAAAGTACACTTTAAACTAAGTACTTTTACAATAACTATTTTTGAGTACTTTTTAGAAAACTTAATTACAAAACTACTTTTTAAAGCACGTAATTGTGAAAGTACTTTTTAAAGCACGTAATTGTGAAAGTACTTTTTACAGAACTTAATTATACGTAGAAATATTTATTTGAAACATTTCATCAAAAAGTACTTTTCACAATAAAACCTCACCACACCGACAGATCCAAAAAGCGCACTCACACGAGGCTCAGCGAATTATGCAAGAAAATCGCGCCGAACAGCAGCCGTGATTAAATAGCCCGCCAATTAAACCATCGTTTTTACAGCTGCCGCGACGACCCGACCGGGCGTTCGTCGCGCTCATGCACACAGAGACACGAATGACCGGAATCTCCTCGTGACCCGGAGAGGCGAGAGAGCGGGGGCCGAGTGTGTCTGCCGCCGGACTCGAGAGTTTTCGCCCATGGCCGGCAGCACCCGGGCTCTCTCTCGCCGTCTTTCTAAATTCGGAGTGTAATAAGCGCTAACTGGAAATTACGACGTTTAATGGCCGCGCGTTAAATACGGTCGAACCAGCAGCAGCAGCCACGCGCAACTAGCGGGTGGCGTAGGAACGAAAGGGTGGGGGGGAGGGGGGGGGGGGGGGTGGGCAGCGGCTGGGTTATTGTTGGCATTCGAGTCGCCCGAGGAGGAACGGCAGGAGCTCGCAGACCGTCGTTCACTCTGTACGTTCGGTGCGCCATATATATATAAATGTGTTGTATATCTATATATGTGTTGTTATGTACAGTTATGTACCCGACACCAAAGCGCAATTCAACGGCCGTGCACTCCTCGTTTTCACCTCGAGAAAGAGGAGGAGGGAAGCCTCGAGGTGGAATCGGAAAGCCTTCCCCCCACCGGCCGTCTTGCTGTGTCGTCTTCGCTGTGCTGGAACGTCCGCAAACTGTTTCAGACAACACGGCACGATAACTCGGGACGAGCCTCGATCGTTCTCTTTGACGCGAGTAAACGTGAATTCCTCCCCCCCCCCCCCCCCTTCACGATTTCTCCACGTCTGACAGTCAGACCGCTTGTTACCGATGCGACACGTCACATCACTTTGTGTTGTTACTAACGTTAACGAGCAACGACGACGACTTCGAGATGTGATTGGTGACGCGTTCGACTATATTTCGATGCAATTGTAGGAGGGCTGAAGGAGGTCTGAGGTTTGAAGATTTTGAGGGGGCTTAAGTGGGTCGTGGAGATCAACACAAATTGTGTTGGAATTTTTTTTTTTTGTGGTGCTCGAGACATTTGGGAGTTAATTAATTTATTTTAGTTGGGGAGAGATTTTGGGGGGACTGGAATTGTGAATCTTTTGGTAAAATCATAAGTAATATAGTCAATAAAAAAAATTATGGGAAGCGGTCATCGTAAATGTAGATTAATTAATTGATGAATTTATTTTATTATAATGACCGTCATTTTTGGTCACTGCTACTCGTTCACAATTTCTACTCCGATGCCTCAGATGTGGAGGGTCAGGCTGGCAAAATTCCGAGCACAAAAAACGAAAGGGTTGGATATTGATCTATATACAGATATAATACAAGACCCAAGCCCTCGGGATACGCCGCAAAAGAGATAGGAATAATGAAGTGGGTTCTGGGACAAAAAACCGACGAAAAAGATTTTTGTCAAAAAAACTTGACGCCCGGTTTGCCGGCTCGCCGAGCCGAGCGGCTGGCGAGTGAAGTCAAAAAATGGATGCACACGACAAAAATGATCGTCGAGTCTCTCCCGCTGGCGGAGCAAAAGTCACAATGTCCAGTGACCTTACAGAAATTCGTGGAGCCCGCCAGTTCGGCGTTTTCCACGCTTTCAAGCGGTCCACTCATTCCTCATCCAAGTCAACCATCCGCGGCACAATGGATTCCCGATGCGACACACAACTGGCTTTCACGGCCCTCTCGGCGCCCGCTTCGATTTATCCTACGCTTGGTGCGGAGAGAGCACACGGGAACCGACGTTGCGCGTGCAGGGTGTGCATCCGTTCACAGCCGTTTCGAGAAATCGAGGCAATCCATTTTCACGAAACGCAGTATTAACGCCCGTGCACACACACACATTTGGGATTCCATTCCACGTGCATAATTCCCGATCAACTAGTTGCAAAGCGAATTCCTAGAATTAACTGCGCTAAACACCTCCCCCCCTCGGTCCCCCCGTTCGATTCGCCGCGATATTCCGGCGCGAACGCGTCGAGCGACACTGCGAACTTATCGGTGTTTGACGTCTGCGTTAGCCGTGTTGCGCTGTGTGTCGCCCGTGCGCGATGAATTGATCTTCGGGACCGATGAAATTCAGCGATTGAACAAACAAGTACCTTGGAACCACGCGGATAAGTCGAAATTTCCACGTATCGAACGCGCCACGGCGTGCGAGGCATTCGTGTTGCTCCAGTTGCGTTGTGTTGCCTATTAGCACCTTGGCGAGCACGAGTCGGGTTATTGGGCTCGTGATCCATGAATGCGGGCGACTTTAATGCGCCGTTACTCGCGAACGGCTAACGTCTATTCATCATTCGCTAACGTTCTCGCGAATCGTGTTGATCCGTGTTTGCCGTGTTGTATGGAGAGACTGCAGTGGGTGCATAAATCGTATTGACTCTCGAGTATAGACTTCCTGGCACTCTGTTAAAGTGCATTTCATGGTCACCTGGACCATGAAGAGACAATAACAATTAACTCTACACTGCAAAACCAAGCGCGTTGCGACTGTGTTGTTTCTCCTGTCTTTTACAATGAACCGAATTTATACACATTTACAGGCCTTTCATATATAATTTACCATGTAAATTGCAACACGTTTTAAGTGTGTAAAAACTCCGCACAATGCAAAATATAGGAGAAACAACACACTTGCAACACGTTCGGTTTTTACCGTCTACACAGTAGTAAAATCAGTCTCCAGTAATAAAAAATGCAACCTTACCACAAGCACCAGAATCATGAAAACACAACCAGTTCCCACGAAACAAACGCTCAAAATTCCTGGCAACACTTCTCGCCCCGGCGAATCAGCCGTGTCGACCTCCATTTATTTTAATCCAATTCACACGAAGTCGAGAGACGCGTTTATCAATTTCACCGCGCGGGGTTATAACGCGACGACAAATCATACACATCGGGGTACACAAGTAATTTCAGTCACACGTGTATACGGACTTGGCACTCGGCACTTGCGGCTCGTGAGCCGCGGGAGTCGTGCGAGCCAAACGAGCAATTGGTACTTGCCCTCGCAAGTTGCAGGCTGCGCGATCTGACTCATTCTTATTCGTGTGCTGTAAACACACACACACACACACAAAAACATAATACAAACATATACACATATATATATATTTTCCGCACCGAGTCGGTCGTGAGACTAGCAACACGGGCTACACGGTGGTCGGTGTGGCTGCTGTAGGTCGTAGCTGTTGATAGTCTCGCGCTCTCCTCCAGTCCCTCGGTCTCTCCGTCTCTTCTACACACGATTTCCCCCTCTCCCTCTCTCTCTCGTTTCCCCGCCCGGACGCGAAAACCAGTTTGCCAACGCGAAGTTCGCAAACGAGTTTAAACCCGATACCCCCGCGTCTCGCATTGTTTTGCCGTCTCCTGCCTCCTCCTCCTCCCGCCCCCCCCCCCAACCCCCCAACCTCGACGAGATTCTTAACTCTCGCGCCCGGCAAATCTAATGTTTATACCGACTCGGGACAAACGCGCGTTTGTGCCGGGAGAAACCCGCGGCGAGCCGCTCGGTGTCCGTGAATCGTTGACCGGGTCACGTCTAACGCTCCGCGAGGCTCGGGGCGCGCGCGCGTCGTGCCGCCTCCTTCCCGCTCTCCTCTCCTCTCCTCTCCCTCCCCACCCAACTGGGTCACTCTCGTGATGTGATCGATCCTACGTGAGCTATGCGACTGTAGCGCGCGACCCCCCCCCCCCCCGAGTCACGTTTCTCGCGCGCCTTCGATAAACCGTTGCTCGCGCGCGCGAACGACGGACTCGGTAATCGGAACTCCTCGGTCGCCGTTTGCACGACTCTTTTTTTTTTCTTTTTTTTTTTTTTTTTTTTTTTTTACGGTGATTATTACTGCTTTTCCGTGGAATTAATTCGTGATATACGCAAACAGATTACGATGGGGAAATATATTTGTGTTTGTTCTATATATTTGAAGTATCTTTTTTAGGCGATCAGCGTTTAAAAAAATTAAAGCAGAGAGTCCAACTAATTTTTACCAGCCTCTTTTTCATCTTCTTTCCATTTATGATTTTTATTTCTCCAGAAATTTCTGGAGAAATAAAATAATAATTAAAAGTAATAAAATAATAATAATAATAAAATATGAATAATCGAATAATAATATTAATAATAATAATTAAATAATAACAATAATAAACTATGAATAATTAAATAATAATAATAATAATAATAATAATAATAATAATAATAATAATAATAATAATAATAATAATAATAATAATAATAATAATAATAATAATTCAATAATAACAATAATAAACTATGGATAATTAAATAATAATAATAATAATAAACTATGCATAATTAAATAATAATAATAATAAACTATGAATAATTAAATAATAATTTTTATTTATCCAGAAATGTATGGAAAAATAAAAATGAAAACACGAGTAAACAGATCGAAGAAAAAAAACATTAATGTTACGACACGAAACTCGAGTTTTCTTCGCGTCCCGCAATCAGTGATTTACCAACACCGTCCTTCGCCGCGTTATCTTATCAGTGTCGAATGAAATGAAAAAAGTGTTTGAAAAAAAAAAAAGAAGAAGAAGAAGAAAAGGAAAAACAGATTAAAGTTGGCTATTTCACCGCGTCACGACACGCGGGCTTTC